>CM039516.1:17439223-18113875 GCA_022432975.1 Begonia masoniana | reverse complement strand
TTTTTTTTTTTTTTTTTTTTTTTTTTTTTTTTTTTTTTTTTTTTTTTTTTTTTTTTTTTTTTTTTTTTTTTTTTTTTTTTTTTTTTTTTTTTTTTTTTTTTTTTTTTTTTTTTTTTTTTTTTTTTTTTTTTTTTTTTTTTTTTTTTTTTTTTTTTTTTTTTTTTTTTTTTTTTTTTTTTTTTTTTTTTTTTTTTTTTTTTTTTTTTTTTTTTTTTTTTTTTTTTTTTTTTTTTTTTTTTTTTTTTTTTTTTTAAGTTAATATTCCATTTCAACTGTCATGCTTTTAACTTGAAGTGATGTGAAAGACGTGTATTGAGGACCCAATAAGCTTTACGGACGCGTAATTAAGACTTAGTAATGCGTTTGATGAAGTATAAGAAACTTCACTTCAATCGATTTGTTCCAAAAGAACAGAACGTATCAAGCAAATGAGGTTCACTGTTACATGACTTGTGGTTAGAACCTAAGTTATCCATTTCACCTTCAAGGTTTTAACTTGAAGTGATGTGAAAGACGTGTATTGAGGACCCAATAACCTTCAAGGACGCGTAATTAAGACTTAGTAATGCGTTTGATGAAGTATAAGAAACTTCACTTCAATCGATTTGTTCCAAAAGAACAGAACGTATCAAGCAAATGAGGTTCACTGTTACATGACTTGTGGTTAGAACCTAAGTTATCCATTTCACCTTCAGGTTTTAACTTGAAGTGATGTGAAAGACGTGTATTGAGGACCCAATAAGCTTTACGGACGCGTAATTAAGACTTAGTAATGCGTTTGATGAAGTATAAGAAACTTCACTTCAATCGATTTGTTCCAAAAGAACAGAACGTATCAAGCAAATGAGGTTCACTGTTACATGACTTGTGGTTAGAACCTAAGTTATCCATTTCACCTTCAAGGTTTTAACTTGAAGTGATGTGAAAGACGTGTATTGAGGACCCAATAACCTTCAAGGACGCGTAATTAAGACTTAGTAATGCGTTTGATGAAGTATAAGAAACTTCACTTCAATCGATTTGTTCCAAAAGAACAGAACGTATCAAGCAAATGAGGTTCACTGTTACATGACTTGTGGTTAGAACCTAAGTTATCCATTTCACCTTCAAGGTTTTAACTTGAAGTGATGTGAAAGACGTGTATTGAGGACCAATAAGCTTTACGGACGCGTAATTAAGACTTAGTAATGCGTTGATGAAGTATAAGAAACTTCACTTCAATCGATTTGTTCCAAAAGAACAGAACGTATCAAGCAAATGAGGTTCACTGTTACATGACTTGTGGTTAGAACCTAAGTTATCCATTTCACCTTCAAGGTTTTAACTTGAAGTGATGTGAAAGACGTGTATTGAGGACCCAATAACCTTCAAGGACGCGTAATTAAGACTTAGTAATGCGTTTGATGAAGTATAAGAAACTTCACTTCAATCGATTTGTTCCAAAAGAACAGAACGTATCAAGCAAATGAGGTTCACTGTTACATGACTTGTGGTTAGAACCTAAGTTATCCATTTCACCTTCAAGGTTTTAACTTGAAGTGATGTGAAAGACGTGTATTGAGGACCCAATAACCTTCAAGGACGCGTAATTAAGACTTAGTAATGCGTTTGATGAAGTATAAGAAACTTCACTTCAATCGATTTATTCCAAAGAACAGAACGTATCAAGCAAATGAGGTTCACTGTTACATGACTTGTGGTTAGAACCTAAGTTATCCATTTCACCTTCAAGGTTTTAACTTGAAGTGATGTGAAAGACGTGTATTGAGGACCCAATAAGCTTTACGGACGCGTAATTAAGACTTAGTAATGCGTTTGATGAAGTATAAGAAACTTCACTTCAATCGATTTGTTCCAAAAGAACAGAACGTATCAAGCAAATGAGGTTCACTGTTACATGACTTGTGGTTAGAACCTAAGTTATCCATTTCACCTTCAGGTTTTAACTTGAAGTGATGTGAAAGACGTGTATTGAGGACCAATAAGCTTTACGGACGCGTAATTAAGACTTAGTAATGCGTTTGATGAAGTATAAGAAACTTCACTTCAATCGATTTGTTCCAAAAGAACAGAACGTATCAAGCAAATGAGGTTCACTGTTACATGACTTGTGGTTAGAACCTAAGTTATCCATTTCACCTTCAAGGTTTTAACTTGAAGTGATGTGAAAGACGTGTATTGAGGACCCAATCACCATAAAGGACACGTAATTAAGACTTAGTAATGCGTTTGATAAAGTATAAGAAACTTCACTCCAATCGATTTGTTCCAAAAGAACTGAACGTATCAAGCAAATGAGGTTCATTGTTACATGACTTGTGGTTAGAACCTAAGTTATCCATTTCACCTTCAAGGTTTTAACTTGAAGTGATGTGAAAGACGTGTATTGAGGACCCAATAAGCTTTACGGACGCGTAATTAAGACTTAGTAATGCGTTTGATGAAGTATAAGAAACTTCACTTCAATCGATTTGTTCCAAAAGAACTGAACGTATCAAGCAAATGAGGTTCACTGTTACATGACTTGTGGTTAGAACCTAAATTATCCATTTCATCTTCAAGGTTTTAACTTGAAGTGATGTGAAAGACGTGTATTGAGGTCCCAATAACCTTCAAGGACGCGTAATTAAGACTTAGTAATGCGTTTGATGAAGTATAAGAAACTTCACTTCAATCGATTTGTTCCAAAAGAACTGAACGTATCAAGCAAATGAGGTTCACTGTTACATGACTTGTGGTTAGAACCTAAATTATCCATTTCATCTTCAAGGTTTTAACTTGAAGTGATGTGAAAGACGTGTATTGAGGACCCAATAACCTTCAAGGACGCGTAATTAAGACTTAGTAATGCGTTTGATGAAGTATAAGAAACTTCACTTCAATCGATTTGTTCCAAAAGAACTGAACGTATCAAGCAAATGAGGTTCACTGTTACATGACTTGTGGTTAGAACCTAAATTATCCATTTCATCTTCAAGGTTTTAACTTGAAGTGATTAGAAAGACGTGTATTGAGGACCCAATAACCTTCAAGGACGCGTAATTAAGACTTAGTAATGCGTTTGATGAAGTATAAGAAACTTCACTTCAATCGATTTGTTCCAAAAGAACTGAACGTATCAAGCAAATGAGGTTCACTGTTACATGACTTGTGGTTAGAACCTAAATTATCCATTTCATCTTCAAGGTTTTAACTTGAAGTGATTAGAACGAGTGTATTGGGACCCAATAACTTTCAAGGATGCGTAATAAGACTTAGTAATGCGTTTGATGAAGTATAAGAAACTCACTTCAATCGATTTATTCCAAAGAACAGAACGTATCAAGCACATGAGTTGACTGTTACATGAACTTGTGGTTAGAACCTAAGTTAACCATTTCATCATCAGTTTTAACATGAAGTGATGAGAACAATATGTATTGAGGGACACATTAAGCTTTACGGACGCGTAATTAAGGACTTAGTAACGCATTTGATGAATTATAAGAACTTCACTTTAATCGATTTGTTCCCAGAGATATGGAACGTATCAAGCGATGAGGCGACTATTAAATGACTAGGGTTAGAACTTAAGTACTCAATTTCACCTTCATGCTTTTTAACTTGAAGTGATGTGAAAGCGTGTATTGAGGTCCAATAAACCTTCAAGAAGTGTACTAAGACTAGTAATGCGTTTGATGAAGTATAATAAACTTCCCTTCAATCGATTGTTCCAAAAGAACTGAACGTATCTGCAAATGAGGTTCACTGTTACATGACTTGTGGTTAGAACCCAAGTTATCCATTTTCCCTTTAACGTTTTAACTTGAAAGTGATGAGAACGACGTGTATTGAGGACCCAATAACCTTCAAGGATGCGTAAATAAGACTAGTAATGCGTTTGATGAAGTATAAGAAACTTACTTCAATGAGTTGTCCAAGAACTGGAGTATCAAGCCCATGAGTTGACTGTACTTGACTGTGGTTAGAACCTAAGTTATCCATTCATCTTCAAGGTTTTAACTTGAAAAAATGAAACGACGTGTATTGAGGACTCAATAATCTTTACGGACGCATAATTAAGACTAGTAATGCGTTTGATGAAGTATAAAAAACTTCACTTCAATCGATTTGTTCCAAAAGAACTGAACGTGTCAAGCAAATAAGGTTGATTGTTACAAGACTTGTGGTTAGAACCTAAGTTATCAATTTCATCTTCAAGATTTTACCTTCAAATGATGAGAACAACGTGTATTGGGGACCCAATAATCTTCAAGGATGTGTAATTAAGACTTAGTAATGCGTTTGATGAAGTATAAGAAACTTCACTTCAATCGATTTGTTCCAAAAAAACTGAACGTATCAAGCAAATGAGGTGAATGTTACATGATGTGATGACCCGAATATGAACGTATGTGTACGACTGTGGGGCAAACTCGGGTTGCGGGCAAACCTCAGGACCTAAGCCGAGTGTAGGCGAATCCCAGACTCGAGTATAGGCGAATCCCGAGTCGTAAAGAGGGGGTTATCACAATCCCACATCGCTTGGGGAAGTACATAGAAATGAAACATATGTAAGAGATCCCTCCCAAGATAGCAAGACGCGTTGTGGAGCACGATTGGCAACGGATCCCATAAGAACTCCGAAGTTAAAAGTGCTTCGGCGAGAGCAATTCCAGGTTGGGTGACCTTCCGGGAAGTTCTCGCCCAAACAAAGCCGTGAGGGGAGGATATTGGGCTGTGGCCAATTCCCCAGAGCGGACAATATCTTGCTGGGGATCCGGGGTCATCACACATGACTTGTGGTTGGAACCTAAGTTATCTATTTCACCTTCAAGGTTTTAAGTTGAAGTGATGACAACGATGTGTATTGAGGATCCAATATGTAACGACCCCAGTAGGGTCAAGGCATAATTTGTAAACTTTCTTGAATCATAAATATTAATCCTTCTATCTGTACAACTTTATATATATATATCCCTTATTATTTGTTCTTTGACAGAAACTCGGGACAACGCTTATAACTGACAAAGCTCGATCCTTTCAAAACTTGCCTTCGTCTTCAATTTTTTGAATTCATCATCAACAGACGAACGACTGACCAAGACATTGGTTTTGTAACGTAATCGGGCAATAAAAAATGCGCTTAGAACACTCGACCTCTACCTATCACTAAACGACAAAACATAAAACTCACTTATGCCGATCGCTAAACGACAAGCACAAGGCTCGCTTCTGCCGGTAGTGAAAATCTACATTATCTGGTTATCATATGCATCTCACATGAGTACTTAACATCGCCAGTAAGAGACATCATCAGGTGAACAACAATCGGTTCAACATCCACCAATGACGTCAGCCGGAGATGTGTCCTCATCTGTCAGAGGACATCTTCCGGTAGGCATGTGCAAAACACGTGACTCACTTACCTCATCCGATAAGAGCCATCATCCGGTGAACAGCAAACATCACATCCACCGGTGATGTCAACGGATGATTCATTCATCCCGCTTCTATCACACAGTTCCTGCTGATGACGTCAGCCGGATGATTCATTCATCCGGCTTCTATCACACAGCTCCTGTCGATGACGCAGCCGGATGATACGTTCACCCAACTTCTATCACACATCAATGAAACCTGGCAATCTTTAACACACTCATACCGACAGAACAGGTAACCTGACCGTCACAGATGTCTACATCCACCTTCTATCATTCAGCAGTAAAACCACAATAATCATCAAGCAACTTCAATCAACAGGAAATACCTCGCCTTTTCACACACATTTCAACTTGATGGACCTAAACCTCTAAACGAATAAAAATCATAGACTCGTTAGGCTACGTAAGCGGAAGACTCACATAAAAGGATGTCCTAGGTTCTTACCATTCATCCTCAAACTCAGAAGTGAACCAGACAATTTTAAGTCCAATTAAAAACATGATATTATCCTACTTAGACATCAGTTTTCTAAAATTTACGACATAAAATGGGCTTACCAAGCCAGGAGGGATTCAATAACCACTCAACGTGGGCCATCGTGAAAACATCACAATGGGCTTACCAAGCCAGGAGGGATTCAATAACCACTCAACGTGGGCCATCGTGAAAACATCACAATGGGCTTACCAAGCCAGGAGGGATTCAATAACCACTCAACGTGGGCCATCGTGAAAACATCACAATGGGCTTACCAAGCCAGGAGGGATTCAATAACCACTCACCGTGGGCCATCGTGAAAACATCACAATGGGCTTACCAAGCCAGGAGGGATTCAATAACCACTCACCGTGGGCCATCGTGAAAACATCACAATGGGCTTACCAAGCCAGGAGGGATTCAATAACCACTCACCGTGGGCCATCGTGAAAACATCACAATGGGCTTACCAAGCCAGGAGGGATTCAATAACCACTCAACGTGGGCCATCGTGAAAACATCACAATGGGCTTACCAAGCCAGGAGGGATTCAATAACCACTCACCGTGGGCCATCGTGAAAACATCACAATGGGCTTACCAAGCCAGGAGGGATTCAATAACCACTCACCGTGGGCCATCGTGAAAACATCACAATGGGCTTACCAAGCCAGGAGGGATTCAATAACCACTCACCGTGGGCCATCGTGAAAACATCACAATGGGCTTACCAAGCCAGGAGGGATTCAATAACCACTCACCGTGGGCCATCGTGAAAACATCACAATGGGCTTACCAAGCCAGGAGGGATTCAATAACCACTCACCGTGGGCCATCGTGAAAACATCACAATGGGCTTACCAAGCCAGGAGGGATTCAATAACCACTCACCGTGGGCCATCGTGAAAACATCACAATGGGCTTACCAAGCCAGGAGGGATTCAATAACCACTCACCGTGGGCCATCGTGAAAACATCACAATGGGCTTACCAAGCCAGGAGGGATTCAATAACCACTCAACGTGGGCCATCGTGAAAACATCACAATGGGCTTACCAAGCCAGGAGGGATTCAATAACCACTCACCGTGGGCCATCGTGAAAACATCACAATGGGCTTACCAAGCCAGGAGGGATTCAATAACCACTCACCGTGGGCCATCGTGAAAACATCACAATGGGCTTACCAAGCCAGGAGGGATTCAATAACCACTCACCGTGGGCCATCGTGAAAACATCACAATGGGCTTACCAAGCCAGGAGGGATTCAATAACCACTCACCGTGGGCCATCGTGAAAACATCACAATGGGCTTACCAAGCCAGGAGGGATTCAATAACCACTCACCGTGGGCCATCGTGAAAACATCACAATGGGCTTACCAAGCCAGGAGGGATTCAATAACCACTCAACGTGGGCCATCGTGAAAACATCACAATGGGCTTACCAAGCCAGGAGGGATTCAATAACCACTCACCGTGGGCCATCGTGAAAACATCACAATGGGCTTACCAAGCCAGGAGGGATTCAATAACCACTCAACGTGGGCCATCGTGAAAACATCACAATGGGCTTACCAAGCCAGGAGGGATTCAATAACCACTCAACGTGGGCCATCGTGAAAACATCACAATGGGCTTACCAAGCCAGGAGGGATTCAATAACCACTCACCGTGGGCCATCGTGAAAACATCACAATGGGCTACCAAGCCAGGAGGGATTAATAACCACTCACGTGGGCCATCGTGAAAACATCACAATGGGCTACCAAGCCAGGAGGGATCAATAACCACTCACCGTGGGCATCGTGAAAACATCACAAGGGCTTACCAAGCCAGGAGGGATCAATAACCACTCAACGTGGGCCATCGTGAAAAATCACAATGGGCTACCAAGCCAGGAGGGATTCAATAACCACTCAACGTGGGCCATCGTGAAAACATCACAATGGGCTACCAAGCCAGGAGGGATTAATAACCACTCACGTGGGCCATCGTGAAAAATCACAATGGGCTACCAAGCCAGGAGGGATCAATAACCACTCAACGTGGGCCATCGTGAAAACATCACAATGGCTTACCAAGCCAGGAGGGATTCAATAACCACTCACGTGGGCCATCGTGAAAAATCACAATGGGCTACCAAGCCAGGAGGGATTTAATAACCACTCACGTGGGCCATCGTGAAAAATCACAATGGGCTTACCAAGCCAGGAGGGATCAATAACCACTCACGTGGGCCATCGTGAAAACATCACAATGGCTTACCAAGCCAGGAGGGATCAATAACCACTCACGTGGGCCATCGTGAAAAATCACAATGGGCTTACCAAGCCAGGAGGGATTCAATAACCACTCACCGTGGGCCATCGTGAAAACATCACAATGGGCTTACCAAGCCAGGAGGATTCAATAACCACTCACCGTGGGCCATCGTGAAAACATCACAATGGGGTTACCAAGCCAGGAGGGATTCAATAACCACTCACCGTGGGCCATCGTGAAAACATCACAATGGCTTACCAAGCCAGGAGGGATTCAATAACCACTCACGTGGGCCATCGTGAAAACATCACAATGGGCTTACCAAGCCAGGAGGGATTTAATAACCACTCAACGTGGGCCATCGTGAAAACATCACAATGGGCTACCAAGCCAGGAGGGATTTAATAACCACTCACGTGGGCCATCGTGAAAACATCACAATGGGCTACCAAGCCAGGAGGGATTCAATAACCACTCACCGTGGGCCATCGTGAAAACATCACAAGGGCTTACCAAGCCAGGAGGGATTTAATAACCACTCACCGTGGGCCATCGTGAAAACATCACAATGGGCTTACCAAGCCAGGAGGGATTTAATAACCACTCACCGTGGGCCATCGTGAAAACATCACAATGGGCTTACCAAGCCAGGAGGGATTCAATAACCACTCACCGTGGGCCATCGTGAAAACATCACAATGGGGTTACCAAGCCAGGAGGATTCAATAACCACTCAACGTGGGCCATCGTGAAAACATCACAATGGGCTTACCAAGCCAGGAGGATTCAATAACCACTCACCGTGGGCCATCGTGAAAACATCACAATGGCTTACCAAGCCAGGAGGGATTAATAACCACTCAACGTGGGCCATCGTGAAAACATCACAATGGGCTTACCAGCCAGGAGGGATTAATAACCACTCAACGTGGGCCATCGTGAAAAATCACAATGGGCTTACCAAGCAGGAGGGATTCAATAACCACTCACGTGGGCCATCGTGAAAACATCACAATGGGCTACCAAGCCAGGAGGGATCAATAACCACTCACCGTGGGCATCGTGAAAACATCACAAGGGCTTACCAAGCCAGGAGGGATTAATAACCACTCACGTGGGCCATCGTGAAAACATCACAATGGGCTTACCAAGCAGGAGGGATTCAATAACCACTCAACGTGGGCCATCGTGAAAACATCACAATGGCTTACCAAGCCAGGAGGGATTTAATAACCACTCACGTGGGCCATCGTGAAAACATCACAAGGGCTTACCAAGCAGGAGGGATTCAATAACCACTCACGTGGGCCATCGTGAAAACATCACAATGGGCTTACCAAGCAGGAGGGATTTAATAACCACTCACCGTGGGCCATCGTGAAAACATCACAATGGGCTTACCAAGCAGGAGGGATTCAATAACCACTCACCGTGGGCATCGTGAAAACATCACAAGGGCTTACCAAGCAGGAGGGATTCAATAACCACTCACCGTGGGCATCGTGAAAACATCACAAGGGCTTACCAAGCAGGAGGGATTCAATAACCACTCAACGTGGGCCATCGTGAAAACATCACAATGGGCTACCAAGCCAGGAGGATTCAATAACCACTCACCGTGGGCCATCGTGAAAACATCACAATGGGCTACCAAGCCAGGAGGATTCAATAACCACTCAACGGTCAACGCGGTCAACGGTCAACGCGGTCAACGGTCAACGCGGTCAACGGTCAACGCGGTCAACGGTCAACGCGGTCAACGGTCAACGCGGTCAACGGTCAACGCGGTCAACGGTCAACGCGGTCAACGGTCAACGCGGTCAACGGTCAACGCGGTCAACGGTCAACGCGGTCAACGGTCAACGCGGTCAACGGTCAACGCGGTCAACGGTCAACGCGGTCAACGGTCAACGCGGTCAACGGTCAACGCGGTCAACGGTCAACGCGGTCAACGGTCAACGCGGTCAACGGTCAACGCGGTCAACGGTCAACGCGGTCAACGGTCAACGCGGTCAACGGTCAACGCGGTCAACGGTCAACGCGGTCAACGGTCAACGCGGTCAACGGTCAACGCGGTCAACGGTCAACGCGGTCAACGGTCAACGCGGTCAACGGTCAACGCGGTCAACGGTCAACGCGGTCAACGGTCAACGCGGTCAACGGTCAACGCGGTCAACGGTCAACGCGGTCAACGGTCAACGCGGTCAACGGTCAACGCGGTCAACGGTCAACGCGGTCAACGGTCAACGCGGTCAACGGTCAACGCGGTCAACGGTCAACGCGGTCAACGGTCAACGCGGTCAACGGTCAACGCGGTCAACGGTCAACGCGGTCAACGGTCAACGCGGTCAACGGTCAACGCGGTCAACGGTCAACGCGGTCAACGGTCAACGCGGTCAACGGTCAACGCGGTCAACGGTCAACGCGGTCAACGGTCAACGCGGTCAACGGTCAACGCGGTCAACGGTCAACGCGGTCAACGGTCAACGCGGTCAACGGTCAACGCGGTCAACGGTCAACGCGGTCAACGGTCAACGCGGTCAACGGTCAACGCGGTCAACGGTCAACGCGGTCAACGGTCAACGCGGTCAACGGTCAACGCGGTCAACGGTCAACGCGGTCAACGGTCAACGCGGTCAACGGTCAACGCGGTCAACGGTCAACGCGGTCAACGGTCAACGCGGTCAACGGTCAACGCGGTCAACGGTCAACGCGGTCAACGGTCAACGCGGTCAACGGTCAACGCGGTCAACGGTCAACGCGGTCAACGGTCAACGCGGTCAACGGTCAACGCGGTCAACGGTCAACGCGGTCAACGGTCAACGCGGTCAACGGTCAACGCGGTCAACGGTCAACGCGGTCAACGGTCAACGCGGTCAACGGTCAACGCGGTCAACGGTCAACGCGGTCAACGGTCAACGCGGTCAACGGTCAACGCGGTCAACGGTCAACGCGGTCAACGGTCAACGCGGTCAACGGTCAACGCGGTCAACGGTCAACGCGGTCAACGGTCAACGCGGTCAACGGTCAACGCGGTCAACGGTCAACGCGGTCAACGGTCAACGCGGTCAACGGTCAACGCGGTCAACGGTCAACGCGGTCAACGGTCAACGCGGTCAACGGTCAACGCGGTCAACGGTCAACGCGGTCAACGGTCAACGCGGTCAACGGTCAACGCGGTCAACGGTCAACGCGGTCAACGGTCAACGCGGTCAACGGTCAACGCGGTCAACGGTCAACGCGGTCAACGGTCAACGCGGTCAACGGTCAACGCGGTCAACGGTCAACGCGGTCAACGGTCAACGCGGTCAACGGTCAACGCGGTCAACGGTCAACGCGGTCAACGGTCAACGCGGTCAACGGTCAACGCGGTCAACGGTCAACGCGGTCAACGGTCAACGCGGTCAACGGTCAACGCGGTCAACGGTCAACGCGGTCAACGGTCAACGCGGTCAACGGTCAACGCGGTCAACGGTCAACGCGGTCAACGGTCAACGCGGTCAACGGTCAACGCGGTCAACGGTCAACGCGGTCAACGGTCAACGCGGTCAACGGTCAACGCGGTCAACGGTCAACGCGGTCAACGGTCAACGCGGTCAACGGTCAACGCGGTCAACGGTCAACGCGGTCAACGGTCAACGCGGTCAACGGTCAACGCGGTCAACGGTCAACGCGGTCAACGGTCAACGCGGTCAACGGTCAACGCGGTCAACGGTCAACGCGGTCAACGGTCAACGCGGTCAACGGTCAACGCGGTCAACGGTCAACGCGGTCAACGGTCAACGCGGTCAACGGTCAACGCGGTCAACGGTCAACGCGGTCAACGGTCAACGCGGTCAACGGTCAACGCGGTCAACGGTCAACGCGGTCAACGGTCAACGCGGTCAACGGTCAACGCGGTCAACGGTCAACGCGGTCAACGGTCAACGCGGTCAACGGTCAACGCGGTCAACGGTCAACGCGGTCAACGGTCAACGCGGTCAACGGTCAACGCGGTCAACGGTCAACGCGGTCAACGGTCAACGCGGTCAACGGTCAACGCGGTCAACGGTCAACGCGGTCAACGGTCAACGCGGTCAACGGTCAACGCGGTCAACGGTCAACGCGGTCAACGGTCAACGCGGTCAACGGTCAACGCGGTCAACGGTCAACGCGGTCAACGGTCAACGCGGTCAACGGTCAACGCGGTCAACGGTCAACGCGGTCAACGGTCAACGCGGTCAACGGTCAACGCGGTCAACGGTCAACGCGGTCAACGGTCAACGCGGTCAACGGTCAACGCGGTCAACGGTCAACGCGGTCAACGGTCAACGCGGTCAACGGTCAACGCGGTCAACGGTCAACGCGGTCAACGGTCAACGCGGTCAACGGTCAACGCGGTCAACGGTCAAACTGGTCAACGGTCAACGCGGTCAACGGTCAACGCGGTCAACGGTCAACGCGGTCAACGGTCAACGCGGTCAACGGTCAACGCGGTCAACGGTCAACGCGGTCAACGGTCAACGCGGTCAACGGTCAACGCGGTCAACGGTCAACGCGGTCAACGGGTCGGACCAAATTGGGTCGGACCGAATCGGGTCGGACCTGGTTCGAATCGGGTCGGACCTGGTTCGAATCGGGTCGGACCTGGTTCGAATCGGGTCGGACCTGGTTCGAATCGGGTCGGACCTGGTTCGAATCGGGTCGGACCTGGTTCGAATCGGGTCGGACCTGGTTCGAATCGGGTCGGACCTGGTTCGAATCGGGTCGGACCTGGTTCGAATCGGGTCGGACCTGGTTCGAATCGGGTCGGACCTGGTTCGAATCGGGTCGGACCTGGTTCGAATCGGGTCGGACCTGGTTCGAATCGGGTCGGGTCAGGAAACGGGTCGGATCGGTTCGGGTCTAAAACGGGCTGGGTTGACCCAGACTGACGGGCCCGGGTCAGACCCGGCCCGGAGTGGCCTCGGGTCGGACCTGACCCAGAAGAGCCACTGGGTCTGGGCCTGGCCAGGCCCTAACCCGGGTCGGGCTTGGCTGAACCCAGCTGGCCCAACTCGGCTGTGGGCCTGAGTCAACTCGGCCCATTGCCCGAGTTGACTCAGCCCATCGCCGAGTTGACCCAGCCGGCGACGGCTGAAATCCGACCACCGACGGCGACACGCCGGCGAACCCAAAATGCCGAAAAAAAAAAAAAAAAAAAAAATGAGTTTTCTAACTGTTTTTCGACGAAACTCGTTTCCAACACGTTTCTAACCAATTTCGAGTCGATTCCCACCAAAAACACAAACAAATCGACCTAAAAACACAAATCGACGAAACCCCAAAAATCCCGAACCTTCTCGGGCAAAAATAGGGAGATAGAGAGCTTACCTTCGAAAACTCTCTTTGCCAACGTTGATCTACGCTTCGAGACGAACGTTTTGACACCAAGAACTCGACGAACGAAGGCGGATCGGACCTCGGCTCTTCTTCTCTCCCTCGCGGCTCTCTTTCTCTCCTCTCTCTCTCTTCTGGTTCTGTTTCGTGGTCTGTAAAGTGAAGAGATAAGGTTTCTATTGAAACCTTATCTTTTAAGTTCTCTTTTATGTATTAATTAATTTAATTGATTTATTTTATATTTAATTTATTTAAATCTTTTATTTAGTTTATAATAAAACCGTTTTAAGATTCGATTTCAAATTTCAATATCTACCGGAAATTAGCAAAATTAATCTCAAAATTTACACTCTAAATTACGCGAAAATTTACCCAAATTTTTACAAAAATTGAAATTTGACGGGTTTTACATCTTTTCCCCTTTCTTTGAAATTCGTCCCCGAAATTCGCCTCAACTACACATACATAGCCAGGAGGGATTCAATAACCACTCACCGTGGGCCATCGTGAAAACATCACAATGGGCTTACCAAGCCAGGAGGGATTCAATAACCACTCACCGTGGGCCATCGTGAAAACATCACAATGGGCTTACCAAGCCAGGAGGGATTCAATAACCACTCACCGTGGGCCATCGTGAAAACATCACAATGGGCTTACCAAGCCAGGAGGGATTCAATAACCACTCACCGTGGGCCATCGTGAAAACATCACAATGGGCTTACCAAGCCAGGAGGGATTCAATAACCACTCACCGTGGGCCATCGTGAAAACATCACAATGGGCTTACCAAGCCAGGAGGGATTCAATAACCACTCACCGTGGGCCATCGTGAAAACATCACAATGGGCTTACCAAGCCAGGAGGGATTCAATAACCACTCACCGTGGGCCATCGTGAAAACATCACAATGGGCTTACCAAGCCAGGAGGGATTCAATAACCACTCACCGTGGGCCATCGTGAAAACATCACAATGGGCTTACCAAGCCAGGAGGGATTCAATAACCACTCACCGTGGGCCATCGTGAAAACATCACAATGGGCTTACCAAGCCAGGAGGGATTCAATAACCACTCACCGTGGGCCATCGTGAAAACATCACAATGGGCTTACCAAGCCAGGAGGGATTCAATAACCACTCACCGTGGGCCATCGTGAAAACATCACAATGGGCTTACCAAGCCAGGAGGGATTCAATAACCACTCACCGTGGGCCATCGTGAAAACATCACAATGGGCTTACCAAGCCAGGAGGGATTCAATAACCACTCACCGTGGGCCATCGTGAAAACATCACAATGGGCTTACCAAGCCAGGAGGGATTCAATAACCACTCACCGTGGGCCATCGTGAAAACATCACAATGGGCTTACCAAGCCAGGAGGGATTCAATAACCACTCACCGTGGGCCATCGTGAAAACATCACAATGGGCTTACCAAGCCAGGAGGGATTCAATAACCACTCACCGTGGGCCATCGTGAAAACATCACAATGGGCTTACCAAGCCAGGAGGGATTCAATAACCACTCACCGTGGGCCATCGTGAAAACATCACAATGGGCTTACCAAGCCAGGAGGGATTCAATAACCACTCACCGTGGGCCATCGTGAAAACATCACAATGGGCTTACCAAGCCAGGAGGGATTCAATAACCACTCACCGTGGGCCATCGTGAAAACATCACAATGGGCTTACCAAGCCAGGAGGGATTCAATAACCACTCACCGTGGGCCATCGTGAAAACATCACAATGGGCTTACCAAGCCAGGAGGGATTCAATAACCACTCACCGTGGGCCATCGTGAAAACATCACAATGGGCTTACCAAGCCAGGAGGGATTCAATAACCACTCACCGTGGGCCATCGTGAAAACATCACAATGGGCTTACCAAGCCAGGAGGGATTCAATAACCACTCACCGTGGGCCATCGTGAAAACATCACAATGGGCTTACCAAGCCAGGAGGGATTCAATAACCACTCACCGTGGGCCATCGTGAAAACATCACAATGGGCTTACCAAGCCAGGAGGGATTCAATAACCACTCACCGTGGGCCATCGTGAAAACATCACAATGGGCTTACCAAGCCAGGAGGGATTCAATAACCACTCACCGTGGGCCATCGTGAAAACATCACAATGGGCTTACCAAGCCAGGAGGGATTCAATAACCACTCACCGTGGGCCATCGTGAAAACATCACAATGGGCTTACCAAGCCAGGAGGGATTCAATAACCACTCACCGTGGGCCATCGTGAAAACATCACAATGGGCTTACCAAGCCAGGAGGGATTCAATAACCACTCACCGTGGGCCATCGTGAAAACATCACAATGGGCTTACCAAGCCAGGAGGGATTCAATAACCACTCACCGTGGGCCATCGTGAAAACATCACAATGGGCTTACCAAGCCAGGAGGGATTCAATAACCACTCACCGTGGGCCATCGTGAAAACATCACAATGGGCTTACCAAGCCAGGAGGGATTCAATAACCACTCACCGTGGGCCATCGTGAAAACATCACAATGGGCTTACCAAGCCAGGAGGGATTCAATAACCACTCACCGTGGGCCATCGTGAAAACATCACAATGGGCTTACCAAGCCAGGAGGGATTCAATAACCACTCACCGTGGGCCATCGTGAAAACATCACAATGGGCTTACCAAGCCAGGAGGGATTCAATAACCACTCACCGTGGGCCATCGTGAAAACATCACAATGGGCTTACCAAGCCAGGAGGGATTCAATAACCACTCACCGTGGGCCATCGTGAAAACATCACAATGGGCTTACCAAGCCAGGAGGGATTCAATAACCACTCACCGTGGGCCATCGTGAAAACATCACAATGGGCTTACCAAGCCAGGAGGGATTCAATAACCACTCACCGTGGGCCATCGTGAAAACATCACAATGGGCTTACCAAGCCAGGAGGGATTCAATAACCACTCACCGTGGGCCATCGTGAAAACATCACAATGGGCTTACCAAGCCAGGAGGGATTCAATAACCACTCACCGTGGGCCATCGTGAAAACATCACAATGGGCTTACCAAGCCAGGAGGGATTCAATAACCACTCACCGTGGGCCATCGTGAAAACATCACAATGGGCTTACCAAGCCAGGAGGGATTCAATAACCACTCACCGTGGGCCATCGTGAACCCTTCACCTATAGCAGGGGGTGTACCCTTCACTATTAGCAGGGGGTTGTACCCTTCACCTATAGCAGGGGGTGAACCCTTCACCTATTCGCAGGGGGTGTACCTTCACCTATTCGCAGGGGGTGTACCCTTCACCTATTAGCAGGGGGTGAACCCTTCACCTATAGCAGGGGGTGAACCCTTCACCTATTAGCAGGGGGTGTACCCTTCACTATTAGCAGGGGGTGTACCCTTCACCTATAGCAGGGGGTGAACCCTTCACCTATAGCAGGGGGTGAACCCTTCACCTATTAGCAGGGGGTGAACCCTTCACCTATTAGCAGGGGGTGAACCCTTCACCTATTAGCAGGGGGTGAACCCTTCACCTATAGCAGGGGGTGAACCCTTCACCTATAGCAGGGGGTGAACCCTTCACCTATTAGCAGGGGGTGAACCCTTCACCTATTCGCAGGGGGTGTACCCTTCACTATTAGCAGGGGGTGAACCCTTCACCTATTAGCAGGGGGTGAACCCTTCACCTATTCGCAGGGGGTGTACCCTTCACTATTAGCAGGGGGTGTACCCTTCACTATTAGCAGGGGGTGTACCCTTCACTATTAGCAGGGGGTGAACCCTTCACCTATAGCAGGGGGTGTACCCTTCACTATTAGCAGGGGGTGTACCCTTCACTATTAGCAGGGGGTGTACCCTTCACTATTAGCAGGGGGTGTACCTTCACCTATTAGCAGGGGGTGTACCCTTCACTATTAGCAGGGGGTGAACCCTTCACCTATAGCAGGGGGTGTACCCTTCACTATTAGCAGGGGGTGAACCCTTCACCTATTAGCAGGGGGTGTACCCTTCACCTATTCGCAGGGGGTGTACCCTTCACTATTAGCAGGGGGTGTACCTTCACCTATTAGCAGGGGGTGAACCCTTCACCTATAGCAGGGGGTGAACCCTTCACCTATTCGCAGGGGGTGTACCCTTCACCTATAGCAGGGGGTGAACCCTTCACCTATTAGCAGGGGGTGTACCCTTCACTATTAGCAGGGGGTGAACCCTTCACCTATTAGCAGGGGGTGTACCCTTCACTATTAGCAGGGGGTGAACCCTTCACCTATTAGCAGGGGGTGTACCCTTCACCTATAGCAGGGGGTGAACCCTTCACCTATAGCAGGGGGTGTACCTTCACCTATTCGCAGGGGGTGTACCCTTCACCTATAGCAGGGGGTGAACCCTTCACCTATTAGCAGGGGGTGTACCTTCACCTATTAGCAGGGGGTGAACCCTTCACCTATAGCAGGGGGTGAACCCTTCACCTATTAGCAGGGGGTGAACCCTTCACCTATTAGCAGGGGGTGTACCCTTCACTATTAGCAGGGGGTGAACCCTTCACCTATTAGCAGGGGGTGAACCCTTCACCTATTAGCAGGGGGTGAACCCTTCACCTATTAGCAGGGGGTTGTACCCTTCACCTATAGCAGGGGGTGTACCCTTCACCTATAGCAGGGGGTGTACCCTTCACTATTAGCAGGGGGTGAACCCTTCACCTATAGCAGGGGGTGAACCCTTCACCTATAGCAGGGGGTGAACCCTTCACCTATTAGCAGGGGGTGTACCCTTCACTATTAGCAGGGGGTGTACCCTTCACTATTAGCAGGGGGTGTACCCTTCACCTATTCGCAGGGGGTGTACCCTTCACCTATAGCAGGGGGTGAACCCTTCACCTATTCGCAGGGGGTGTACCCTTCACCTATTCGCAGGGGGTGTACCCTTCACCTATAGCAGGGGGTGTACCCTTCACCTATAGCAGGGGGTGAACCCTTCACCTATAGCAGGGGGTGTACCCTTCACCTATTCGCAGGGGGTGTACCTTCACCTATTAGCAGGGGGTGAACCCTTCACCTATTAGCAGGGGGTGAACCCTTCACCTATAGCAGGGGGTGAACCCTTCACCTATTAGCAGGGGGTGTACCCTTCACTATTAGCAGGGGGTGAACCCTTCACCTATAGCAGGGGGTGAACCCTTCACCTATTAGCAGGGGGTGTACCCTTCACTATTAGCAGGGGGTGTACCCTTCACCTATTAGCAGGGGGTTGTACCCTTCACCTATTCGCAGGGGGTGTACCCTTCACTATTAGCAGGGGGTGTACCCTTCACTATTAGCAGGGGGTGAACCCTTCACCTATAGCAGGGGGTGTACCCTCACCTATTAGCAGGGGGTGTACCCTTCACCTATAGCAGGGGGTGAACCCTTCACCTATTCGCAGGGGGTGTACCCTTCACTATTAGCAGGGGGTGAACCCTTCACCTATAGCAGGGGGTGTACCCTCACCTATTAGCAGGGGGTGAACCCTTCACCTATAGCAGGGGGTGTACCTTCACCTATTAGCAGGGGGTGAACCCTTCACCTATTAGCAGGGGGTGTACCCTTCACCTATTAGCAGGGGGGTACCCTTCACCTATTAGCAGGGGGTGTACCCTCACCTATTAGCAGGGGGTGAACCCTTCACCTATTCGCAGGGGGTGTACCTTCACCTATTAGCAGGGGGTTGTACCCTTCACCTATTAGCAGGGGGTGTACCCTTCACTATTAGCAGGGGGTGAACCCTTCACCTATTAGCAGGGGGTTGTACCCTTCACCTATTCGCAGGGGGTGTACCTTCACCTATTAGCAGGGGGTGTACCCTCACCTATTAGCAGGGGGTTGTACCCTTCACTATTAGCAGGGGGTGTACCCTTCACTATTAGCAGGGGGGTACCCTTCACCTATTCGCAGGGGGTGTACCCTTCACCTATTAGCAGGGGGGAACGGTCAAAAAGTCAACGGTCAAAAAGTCAACGGTCAAAAAGTCAACGGTCAAAAAGTCAACGGTCAAAAAGTCAACGGTCAAAAAGTCAACGGTCAAAAAGTCAACGGTCAAAAAGTCAACGGTCAAAAAGTCAACGGTCAAAAAGTCAACGGTCAAAAAGTCAACGGTCAAAAAGTCAACGGTCAAAAAGTCAACGGTCAAAAAGTCAACGGTCAAAAAGTCAACGGTCAAAAAGTCAACGGTCAAAAAGTCAACGGTCAAAAAGTCAACGGTCAAAAAGTCAACGGTCAAAAAGTCAACGGTCAAAAAGTCAACGGTCAAAAAGTCAACGGTCAAAAAGTCAACGGTCAAAAAGTCAACGGTCAAAAAGTCAACGGTCAAAAAGTCAACGGTCAAAAAGTCAACGGTCAAAAAGTCAACGGTCAAAAAGTCAACGGTCAAAAAGTCAACGGTCAAAAAGTCAACGGTCAAAAAGTCAACGGTCAAAAAGTCAACGGTCAAAAAGTCAACGGTCAAAAAGTCAACGGTCAAAAAGTCAACGGTCAAAAAGTCAACGGTCAAAAAGTCAACGGTCAAAAAGTCAACGGTCAAAAAGTCAACGGTCAAAAAGTCAACGGTCAAAAAGTCAACGGTCAAAAAGTCAACGGTCAAAAAGTCAACGGTCAAAAAGTCAACGGTCAAAAAGTCAACGGTCAAAAAGTCAACGGTCAAAAAGTCAACGGTCAAAAAGTCAACGGTCAAAAAGTCAACGGTCAAAAAGTCAACGGTCAAAAAGTCAACGGTCAAAAAGTCAACGGTCAAAAAGTCAACGGTCAAAAAGTCAACGGTCAAAAAGTCAACGGTCAAAAAGTCAACGGTCAAAAAGTCAACGGTCAAAAAGTCAACGGTCAAAAAGTCAACGGTCAAAAAGTCAACGGTCAAAAAGTCAACGGTCAAAAAGTCAACGGTCAAAAAGTCAACGGTCAAAAAGTCAACGGTCAAAAAGTCAACGGTCAAAAAGTCAACGGTCAAAAAGTCAACGGTCAAAAAGTCAACGGTCAAAAAGTCAACGGTCAAAAAGTCAACGGTCAAAAAGTCAACGGTCAAAAAGTCAACGGTCAAAAAGTCAACGGTCAAAAAGTCAACGGTCAAAAAGTCAACGGTCAAAAAGTCAACGGTCAAAAAGTCAACGGTCAAAAAGTCAACGGTCAAAAAGTCAACGGTCAAAAAGTCAACGGTCAAAAAGTCAACGGTCAAAAAGTCAACGGTCAAAAAGTCAACGGTCAAAAAGTCAACGGTCAAAAAGTCAACGGTCAAAAAGTCAACGGTCAAAAAGTCAACGGTCAAAAAGTCAACGGTCAAAAAGTCAACGGTCAAAAAGTCAACGGTCAAAAAGTCAACGGTCAAAAAGTCAACGGTCAAAAAGTCAACGGTCAAAAAGTCAACGGTCAAAAAGTCAACGGTCAAAAAGTCAACGGTCAAAAAGTCAACGGTCAAAAAGTCAACGGTCAAAAAGTCAACGGTCAAAAAGTCAACGGTCAAAAAGTCAACGGTCAAAAAGTCAACGGTCAAAAAGTCAACGGTCAAAAAGTCAACGGTCAAAAAGTCAACGGTCAAAAAGTCAACGGTCAAAAAGTCAACGGTCAAAAAGTCAACGGTCAAAAAGTCAACGGTCAAAAAGTCAACGGTCAAAAAGTCAACGGTCAAAAAGTCAACGGTCAAAAAGTCAACGGTCAAAAAGTCAACGGTCAAAAAGTCAACGGTCAAAAAGTCAACGGTCAAAAAGTCAACGGTCAAAAAGTCAACGGTCAAAAAGTCAACGGTCAAAAAGTCAACGGTCAAAAAGTCAACGGTCAAAAAGTCAACGGTCAAAAAGTCAACGGTCAAAAAGTCAACGGTCAAAAAGTCAACGGTCAAAAAGTCAACGGTCAAAAAGTCAACGGTCAAAAAGTCAACGGTCAAAAAGTCAACGGTCAAAAAGTCAACGGTCAAAAAGTCAACGGTCAAAAAGTCAACGGTCAAAAAGTCAACGGTCAAAAAGTCAACGGTCAAAAAGTCAACGGTCAAAAAGTCAACGGTCAAAAAGTCAACGGTCAAAAAGTCAACGGTCAAAAAGTCAACGGTCAAAAAGTCAACGGTCAAAAAGTCAACGGTCAAAAAGTCAACGGTCAAAAAGTCAACGGTCAAAAAGTCAACGGTCAAAAAGTCAACGGTCAAAAAGTCAACGGTCAAAAAGTCAACGGTCAAAAAGTCAACGGTCAAAAAGTCAACGGTCAAAAAGTCAACGGTCAAAAAGTCAACGGTCAAAAAGTCAACGGTCAAAAAGTCAACGGTCAAAAAGTCAACGGTCAAAGTCAACGCGGTCAACGGTCAACGCGGTCAACGTCAAGCGGTCAACGGTCAACGCGGTCCAACGGTCAAACCTGTCGGCACGGTCAAATCATGGTCAACGGTCAAACCCGGTCAACGATTCGGTTCAAAACCGGTCAAACTGGTCGGACCGGATCGGACCGCACCACGGGTACGGACCGGTCAACGGTGCTTTTCGGACCAAATTGGGCCGGACCGAGTCGGGTCGGACCTGGTTCGAATCGGGTCGGACCGAGTCGGGTCGGACCTGGTTCGAATCGGGTCGGGTCAGGAAACGGGTCGGATCGGTTCGGGTCAGGAAACGGGTCGGATCGGTTCGGGTCTAAAACGGGCTGGGTTGACCCAGACTGACGGGCCCGGGTCAGACCCGGCCCGGAGTGGCCTCGGGTCGACCTGACCCAGAAGAGCCACTGGGTCTGGGCCTGGCCAGGCCCTAACCCGGGTCGGGCTTGGCTGAACCCAGCTGGCCCAACTCGGCTGTGGGCCTGAGTCAACTCGGCCCATTGCCCGAGTTGACTCAGCCCATCGCCGAGTTGACCCAGCCGGCGACGGCTGAAATCCGACCACCGACGGCGACACGCCGGCGAACCCAAAATGCCGAAAAAAAAAAAAATGAGTTTTCTAACCTGTTTTTCGACGAAACTCGTTTCCAACACGTTTCTAACCAATTTTCGAGTCGATTCCCACCAAAAACACAAACAAATCGACCTAAAAACACAAATCGACGAAACCCCAAAAATCCCGAACCTTCTCGGGCAAAAATAGGGAGATAGAGAGCTTACCTTCGAAAACTCTCTTTGCCAACGTTGATCTACGCTTCGAGACGAACGTTTTGACACCAAGAACTCGACGAACGAAGGCGGATCGGACCTCGGCTCTTCTTCTCTCCCTCGCGGCTCTCTTTCTCTCCTCTCTCTCTCTTCTGGTTCTGTTTCGTGGTCTGTAAAGTGAAGAGATAAGGTTTCTATTGAAACCTTATCTTTTAAGTTCTCTTTTATGTATTAATTAATTTAATTGATTTATTTTATATTTAATTTATTTAAATCTTTTATTTAGTTTATAATAAAACCGTTTTAAGATTCGATTTCAAATTTCAATATCTACCGGAAATTAGCAAAATTAATCTCAAAATTTACACTCTAAATTACGCGAAAAATTTACCCAAATTTTTACAAAAATTAAAATTTGACGGGTTTTACACCAAACCTCCCCCAATCCTCACTTAATCCGGTTGCATAAGTTTCATATTCATTCTCATATCTTGTTCATGGGGGAAAAACATGCTCATAAATCATTTCATATGCTTGAGAAGTAAATCATTATGCATGACATGAATGTTCTTAAATCATCAGACTATGGAAAATATCATACTAGACAGTCGACTTCATAGACTTTATCAGAACATCATATAACATAGTTCTCAAACATCCGTAAATTATCCAAGTACAACCATCTTACTAACTTAAAACAAACATCAAACACATAACTAATTTATTACCCTTAAAATGTAGGGCCCTAATGGCCGAAAATCTTAATACATTCACTTTGTAACACCCGACATTTTCAACAAGGTGATTTTCTTAACGGAATAAACGGTCACCTCATTACTCGACCTTTTATTTAGTTAATTTTAATGCCAAAGCTTATTGGATTCTATTTGTGTGATGGCAGCGTGGTAATTAAAGAGGAACTTAGTTGATATAAATTTGAAATGGAAACCTTAAACCTCACTGTAGCCGACATTCTCCCTTCAGCAATTTTTCTCTCCTGAGCTCTCGCTCTCTGCCTGCCAGTCATCATTCCTCCGACGACCGGTTCCTTTGCCTTTTCTCAGCTACTTTACGCTCAAGGTATGGGTTAGACAATGTAGTTGTCAGTTATTTGTTAGGCTCTTTTTCCAGCTTGGTGTTGGAGTTTGGTTCTCCAATGGCCGAGTAACATTAGTACCATTTATATTTTGGATTTAGCAATGTCATTCCGAATCGATTCTAGACATTTATCACACCGACTCAGATTAATCGTTAGTTGAACCTAGCTGTTTTGGTTTTAGGATTTCAGACTGCACACAGAGAACTAGACTAAGGGATTCAAGAATGACTTTAACTACAGATTCTAGGATAACATTTAGTTAGGACTGTTCTAGTTTTGATTTCAGAATATTTAGGATCTATATTGACTCTGAGATGTGAAATGATATCAGGTGAAGAGGCTTGAAGTGTAGTGCACGACTTTGCTAAGCAAGCCAGGTAAGTGAATGTATTAAGATTCCCGGCCATTAGGGCCCTACGTCTTAAGGGTTCTAAATTAGTTATGTGTTTGATGTTTGTTTTAAGTTAGTAAGATGGTTTGTACTTGGATGATTTACGGATGTTTGAGAACCATATTATGTGATGTTCTGATAGAGTCTATGAAGTCAACTGTCTAGTATGATATTTCCATAGTCTGATGATTTAAGAACACTCATGTCATGCATCATGATTTACTTCTCAAGCATATGAAAAAGATTTATGAGCATGAATTTCCCATGAACAAGATATGAGAATGAAAATGAAATTTATGCAACCGGATTAAGCGAGGGTTGGGGGCGGATTGACGCAAACCACAGTCCAAAGAGGGACCATAAAAACGACCCGAAAGGGAATATGATCAAAATCACTGTCAATCCCCCTTTCACGGCACAAATCCTCCCTTAATCCATATGATGAAAGTGATGAACAAGAATACGAATAAGGAACAAGAATACGAATAAGGAACAAGAAAGGAGCATGAAAAGAATACGATTATGATTTTTCTCTCAACTGTGCATTCACGAATACATGTTAGTTGCATTCCTTACTAAGCATTAGTCTTATAGTTTAAATCTTATGATGTAGGTGACGAGATATCAGGTGAGGATTCCAAAGTTAATGAGGATGTCGAGTTTGGTTGCTGAAAGGTGTTCAGGGTGCAATCCTGTGGCTGGATGGCGATTATACCCGTGGTTATGTTCATTTTATGTAAGTAAGACTTATGAGAAAACTGATGCCTAAGTAGGATAGGATCATATTTTAATTTTTACCAGAAATTGTCTGATTCAACTTCTGAGTTTGAGGATGATTGTAAGAACCTAGGATATCCTGTTTTATATGAGTCTTCCGCTTAGGTATCCTGAACAATTCTATGACAATTATTCGTTTAAGGTTAATGTCTATCAGGTTGAAATTTGTGAGAGTCGAGACATCCCCTGTTGGCTGTAGTTGTTTGATGATTATTGTGTTTTACTGCTGAATGATAAGAGCTGGATGAGTTTATCATCCGGCTGACGTCATCGACAAGCGTTGGATGATAGAAGTTGATCGATTGAACCTCCCGACTGACGTCACCGGATGATGTCGAGTATTTTACTCACCGAATGATGTCGAGTATTTGAGTCACTGGATGATGTAAACGTTATTTTTTCGTCTAGTGACCTGTAAGTGTAGTGTATCTGAGTCACCAGATGATGTAAACGTTATTTTGTCGTCTAGTGACCGGTAGATGTAGTGTATCTGAGTCACCGGATGATGTAAACGTTATTTTGTCATCTAGTGACCGGTAGATGTGGTGTATCTGAGTCACCAGATGATGTAAACGTTATTTTGTCGTCTAGCGATCGGGCGATGTAGTGTATTTCTAATGTCGTGTGATGTTTAATGAGTCACGAGAGATGCACGTGTCCGCCGGTAGATGACCTCTACCTGGCGATGTCCATTGAGTCAAGCGAAGTGCACGTGATAGATCGGATGATGTGTACCCTATCAGCCGTTGCATGCAAACCCATACAGCCTTAGCAGAATCACGTCGAGTGATCTGAGGGCATTTCTTCTCTGCCCAATTATGTCATGGATCTGATAACCGAGCATAGTCGCTCGATTATGTGAACTAATGAGTTATTAGATTAGTAAAAGAGTGGAGTTTTGGATGGTTTAGTTTTGTCAGATGATCTGTGGTCTGCGAGTCAAGTTTTAAGTTCTAAGTATAAAAAAAAATAAAAAATAATACTAATAATGAACAAGGTGCAAAAAGTAAGAATTAACTGATTAAGAAGGTCATGAATTACGTGGCGATTCCAACTGGGATCGTTACAACTATGGTATCAGAGAAAAACCGGGTTCTAAAATAATTCTGCAGACTGCCTCCCAGCACAGATTGCCACCTGAGTACACTCCAGCAACTATAAGTATTTACGTTTTTAGGTAATGTCATTATGTTAAGATGCATTTATGAAAATTTGTTTAGGAATCTCAAAATGGTAAGAGGTCAGCAAAGAGAGGCTAATGAGGATAGCAATGCCATTGCTCAGTTGACAGAGTTGGTTATGCACCAATCTCGCCAGATCGAACAGCTGATGGCTGCTAGAGAAGAACAAGCGAATTCTAGTACTAATGCAACTCATGATCATGGTGGTGAGCTTTTTCACCGACTTCGACCCCCAACATTCAATGGTCGAGTTTCGGATCCTGTTTATGTTGAGGAATGGATTCGGAAGATGGAAGACATGTTCAAGTATGCAAAGGTTGCGGAAGGGGACAGGGTAATATATGTCGTTTTCCACCTGGAATTGGATGCAAGACATTGGTGGGATTCAACCTAGAGCACCGTTAATGCAGGAGCTATGACCTGGGAAATGTTTAAGACTGCTTTCTTCGACAAGTATTTCAATAGGACTATTCGGGCCAACAAGAAGAAGGAGTTCACGAGTTTACGTCAGTTTGGCTCTGTGACGGATTACATATGTAAGTTTGAGGCTTTATCTCGGTTTGCACCCAGGCTGATAGAAGATGATGAGGATAAGATCCACCAATTTGTTCAAGGGTTGAAACCAAGTCTGTATATGAGAGTAAAGACTGCTGGAATACATAATGTACCTTATGCTGAAGTGACAGCTAAGGCTCCTGAACTGGAAGAGGCTGGGATATCGACATATGCGCAGCGTGAACCATCAAGGAAGTTTACTAAAGAGGCTCAGCCGCCACCACGTCAGAACAAAGGATGGCAACCGTAACAGATTAGGGGACCACAACAACAACAACAAGGTATAAAGAGACCCTTCAATCCAAATGATGATCAGGGAAAAGGAAAACGACCATTAGCCCCTCTATGCTCCAACTACCAGAAGAACCACCATGGCGAGTGCAAGCTGCACTCTGGCTATTGCTACAGATTTGACAAGGTTGGACATATAGTCAGAGATTGCCCCATGCCACCTGATCCAAATCGAACAAGAGTAATGCCCCGAGTCTTTGCTATGATGGAAGATGAAGATGCCATGCAGCATACGGTCATAACAGGTACAATTATGATCTGTGGTATTTCTGCTTATACACTTATAGACACGGGAGCCACACACTAATTTATTGCAACCTTATTTGTGCGTAAGCATAAGCTAGAATACTTACCAGCTGATAGGCCATATAGTGTGATGTTACCATCAGGAAAGTCCTTGTATTCTGAACAGATAATGAAAGGTGATATTGTGTCCTTGGGAGATAAGAAGTTATATGTGGAACTAATTGTAATTGACATGAAGGGATATGAAGTTATATTAAGAATGGATTGGTTATCCAGACATTATGCCACGATAAGTTGTAGGTCAGGATTAGTTGAGTTTCGACCCTCAAATGGAGATCAGTACACCTTCCAAGCTATACCAAAAACAAGTAAGATACCGATTATATCCTCACTAGAGACTCAACGGATGTTGAGAGGTGGCTGTGAAAGTTATTTAGCCAGTATAATGGATACTCGGGAAAGGAATAAGATAGAATTACAAGATATTTCTATAATCCGAGAGTTTCCTAAAGTATTCTTGGATGATTTGCCAGGATTACCACCTGATAAAGAAATAGAGTTTGTGATTGATACTTATCCCGAGGCATTACCTGTGTCTAAGAATCCTTACCGTATGGCACCTGTTGAGCTGAAGGAATTAAAAGTTCAACTGCAGGAATTAGTGGACAAGAGATTTATACGCTCTAGTAGTTCTCCCTGGGGTGCACCTGTACTATTTGTTAAGAAGAAAGATGGTTCATTAAGGATGTAAATTGACTACAGAGAATTGAATAAGTTGACAATTAAGAACAAGTACCCCTTGCCCCGAATTGACGACTTGTTTGACCAATTACAAGGAGCTAAAGTGTTTTCAAAGATTGACTTGCGTTCGGGGTACTACCAACTGAAGGTTAAGGAGGAAGATATACCAAAGACAGCCTTCAGGACCCGCTATGGACATTATGAATTCCTTGTAATGTCGTTTGGGCTAACCAATGCACCTGCAAGTGTTTTGCGAATATTTGGATAAGTTTGTGATTGTATTCATAGATGATATTCTTATATACTCATAGACTGAAGCTGACCACGAAGAACACTTAAAAGTAGTTTTGGCTACACTGAAACAGCAACAACTTTATGCCAAGTTGTCCAAGTGTGAGTTCTGGTTGGGTAAGGTTAACTTCTTAGGCCATGTCATCTCTGTTGAAGGTATATCAGTAGATCCAACCAAGATTCAGACGGTTAAGGATTGGCCACGGCCAAGGAATGTCAGTGAAGTCCGTAGTTTTCTTGGTTTGGCAGGCTATTATAGGAAGTTTATTAAAGGATTTTCTATGATAGCTAAGCCATTAACAAGTTTGACAAAGAAGGACACCAAGTACTCTTGGACTGAAGCTTGTGAAGAAGGCTTCCAAACACTTAAGCTGAAGTTAACGACAGCCCCTCTTTTGACACTCCCATTTGAGGAAGGAAAGTACAGTGTCTATTGTGATGCTTCTAAAGTTGGTCTGGGGTGTGTCTTGATGCAGGAAGGCAAGGTTGTAGCATATGATTCTAGGCAGCTAAAGAGTTATGAACAAAATTACCCCACTCACGATTTAGAGTTAGCTGTAATTGTTTTTGCTTTAAAGATTTGGAGACACTATTTATATGGTCAACAGTGTGAGGTGTTTTCTGACCATAAAAGCCTGAAGTACCTTTTCACCCAAAAGGAATTAAACATGAGACAAAGACGCTGGCTGGAGTTTGTAAAGGATTATGACTTCGAAATTAAATATCACCCGGGTAAGGCCAATGCTGTGGCTGATGCATTAAGCAGAATGTCTATGACAATGCAACCCGCGGTATCAACCATGTCTGCACCTTTGAGGAAGGAAGTTCAGAAGTTCGAATTGGAAATGGTTCCCAAGCTGTCAGCTTTACTGACTGATTTATCTATTCGACCAACTATTTTGGACAAGATCAAGGAGGCACAACAAAAGGATTCGAAGGAGAATAATAGTATGATGAGTAAGTTAAAAGACGCCTCCCCTGAGTTTAGCCTCTCTAATGACGGTATTTTGAAATTTAGGAATCGGTGGTATATTCCATGCAAAGAGGAATTACGTAAGTTGATCTTGACCGAGGCTCACTCGTCTCTCTTCTCTGTACATCCTGGTAGCACCAAAATGTATCGAGACTTGAAGTTACATTATTGGTGGCCAAATTTAAAGAGAGATGTGGCTATGTTTGTTGAGTCATGCATGGTATGCCAGCAAGTTAAAGTAGAACACCACGCCCAGGAGGTACTCTTCAACACTTACCGATCCCTGAATGGAAATGGGAAAACATTGCCATGGATTTGGTAGTAGGATTACCAAAGACAATCAAAGGACATGATAGTATTTGGGTTGTGGTAGACAGAATGACAAAATCAGCACACTTGATACCAGTAAGAATGACCTTTTCAATGGACCAGCTTGCTAACCTATACATTCAAGAAATTATCAGATTGCATGGGATTCCCTTATCTATTGTCTTCGATCGTGATCCTCGATTCACCTCAAGATTTTGGCAAAGTTTGCAAGGCACATTAGGAACAAAGTTATCCTTCAGCACTGCTTTTCACCCTCAAACCGATGGTCAATGTGAGAGGACTATTCAGATACTTGAAGATATGTTGAGAGCTTGTGTGTTAGAATTTCAGACATCATGGAGTCGATACCTACCCTTGATCGAGTTTTCTTATAACAATAGTTACCACTCCACCATTGGAATGACACCTTATGAAGCACTTTATAGCAGAAAGTGCAGATCGTCTTTGTACTGGGATGAGGTCGGTGAAGCAAAACTCCTTGGTCCCGAGATCTTGCAACAGATGTCAGACAAGATTGCTATTATTAGGAAAAGAATGATTACTGCACAAAGCCGACATAAAAGTTATGCAGACCAAAGGAGAAGAGACCTAGTGTTCTCTATTGGAGATGAAGTTTTTCTAAAGATTTCACCATTTAAAGGAGTTTTAAGATTTGGTAAGAAAGAAAAGCTTAATCCGCGATTTGTTGGACCATTCCCTATCTTGGAGAGGATCGGCAGCACAGCTTATAGAATAAAATTGCCCCTATCACTGGATAAAGTTCACAATGTCTTTCATGTGTCAATGTTAAGAAAATGCATACGGGATCCTACACAAGTTGTTAAGTCAGTGGATGTCGAAATTGAGCCAACACTAATGTATGAGGAGAAGCCAGTGTAAATTTTGGAATCTGCTGTAAAAACTCTGAGGAATAAGGAAATTCCATTGGTTAAGGTCTTATGGGCAAATCATGGAATTGAAGAAGCCACATGGGAACGACGGCAAGATATGTTGGACAAATATCCAGAGGTCTTTGCTTGATCAATTTTCGGGGACGAAAATTTTGTTTAAGGAGGGGTGGATGTAACACCCGACATTTTCAGCCAGGTGATTTTCTTAACGGAATCAACGGTCACCTCTTTACTCGACCTTTTATTTAGTTAATTTTAATGCCAAAGCTTATTAGATTCTATTTGTATGATGGCAGCGTGGTAATTAAAGAGGAACTTAGTTGATATAAATTTGAAATGAAAACCTTAAACCTCACTGTAGCCGACATTCTCCCTTCAGCGATTTTTCTCTCCCGAGCTCTCGCTCTCTGCCTGCCAGTCATCCTTCCTCCGACGACCGGTTCCTTTGCCTTTTCTCAGCTACTCTACACTCAAGGTATGGGTATGACAATGTAGTTGTCAGTTATTTGTTAGGCTCTGTTTCTAGCTTGGTGTTGGAGTTTGATCTCCAATGGCCGAGTAACATTAGTACCATTTATATTTTGGATTTATCAATGTCATTCCGAATCGATTCTATACATTTATCACATCGACTCAGATTAATCGTTAGTTAAACCTAGCTGTTTCGGTTTTAAGATTTCAGACTGCACACAAAGAACTAGACTAAAGGATTCGGGAATGACTTTAACTACAGATTCTAGGATAACATTTATTTAGGACTGTTCTAGCTTTGATTTCAGAATATTTAGGATCTATATTGACTCTGAGATGTGAAATGACATCAGGTGAAGAGGTTTGAAGTGTAGTGCATGACTTTTCTAAGGAAGCTAGGTAAGTGAATGTATTAAGATTCCCGGCCATTAGGGCCCTACATCTTAAGGGTACTAAATTAGTTATGTGTTTGATGTTTGTTTTAAGTTAGTAAGATGTTTTGTACTTGGATGATTTACGGATGTTTGAAAACCATATTATGTGATGTTCTGATAGAGTCTATGAAGTCAACTGTCTAGTATGATATTTCCATAGTCTGATGATTTAAGAACACTCATGTCATGCATCATGATTTACTTCTCAAGCATATGAAAATGATTTATGAGCATGTATTTCCCATGAACAAGATATGATAATGAAAATGAAACTTATGCAACCGGATTAAGCGAGGGTTAGGGGCGGATTGACGCAAGTCACAGTCCAAAGAGGGACCATGAAAACGACCCGAAAGGGAATATGATCAAAATCACAGTCAATCCCCATTTCACGGTACAAATCCTCCCTTAATCCATATGATGAAAGTGATGAACAAGAATACGAATAAGGAACAAGAAAGGAGCATGAAAAGAATACGATTATGATTTTTCTCTCAATTGTGCATTCACGAATACATGTTAGTTGCATTCCTTACTAAGCATTAGGCTTATAGTTTAAATCTTATGATGTAGGTGACGAGATATCAGGTGAGGATTCCAAAGTTAATGAGGATGCCGAGTTTGGTTGCTGAAAGGTGTTCAGGGTGCAATCCTATGGCTGGATGGCGATTATGACCCGTGGTTATGTTCATTTTATGTCAGTAAGACTTATGAGAAAACTGATGCCTAAGTAGGATAGGATCATATTTTAATTTGGACCTGAAATTATCTGATTCAACTTCTGAGTTTGAGGATGATTGTAAGAACCTAGGATAGCCTGTTTTATATGAGTCTTCCGCTTAGGTATCCTAAACAATTCTATGACATTTATTCGTTTAAGGTTAATGTCTATCAGGTTGAAATTTGTGAGAGTCGAGACATCCACTTTTAGCTGTAGTTGTTTGATGATTATTGTGTTTTACTGCTGAATGATAAGAGCTGGATGAGTTTATCATCCGGCTGACGTCATCGACAAGCGTTGGATGATAGAAGTTGATCGATTGAACCTCCCGACTGACGTCACCGGATGATGTCGAGTATTTTACTCACCGAATGATGTCGAGTATTTGAGTCACTGGATGATGTAAACGTTATTTTGTCGTCTAGTGACCTGTAAGTGTAGTGGGATGATGTTAACGTTATTTTGTCGTCTAGTGACCGGTAGATGTAGTGTATCTGAGTCACCGGATGATGTAAACGTTATTTTGTCGTCTAGTGACCGGTAGATGTGGTGTATCTGAGTCACCGGATGATGTAAACGTTATTTTGTCGTCTAGCGATCGGGCGATGTAGTGTATTTCTAATGTCGTGTGATGTTTAATGAGTCACGAGAGATGCACGTGTCCGCCGGTAGATGACCTTTACCGGGCGATGTCCATTGTGTCACGCGAAGTGCACGTGATAGATCGGATGATGTGTACCCTATCAGCCGTTGCATGCAAACCCATGCAGCCCGAGCAGAATCACGTCGAGTGATCTGAGGGCATTTCTTCTCTGCCCAATTATGTCATGGATTTGATAACCGAGCATAGTCGCTCGATTATGTGAACTAATGAGTTATTAGATTAGTAAAAGAGTGGAGTTTTGGATGATTTAGTTTTGTCAGATGATCTGTGGTCTGCGAATCAAGTTTTAAATTCTAAGTATAAAAAAAAAATAAAAAATAATACTAATAATGAACAAGGTGCAGAAAGTAAGAATTAACTGATTAAGAAGGTCATGAATTACGTGGCGATTCCAACTGGGATCGTTACACACTTACCTGGCTTCTTTAGCAAATTCGTGCTCCTTTTCTTCAGATTTTTTCACCTAAAACATTTACATCGCAGTAGTTAAAACAAAATCTTAAAAGTCCTAATCACAAGTCATCCTTTGATCTAGTAGTTAAAGTCATTCCCGAATCCCTTAGTCTAGTTCTCTGTGTGCAGTATGAAATCCAAAAATCGAAACAGCTAGGTTCAACTAACGATTAATCAGGGTCGGTTATATTAAATGTCCAGAATCGATTCGAAAATGACATTACTAAATCCAGATTATAATTGTTACTATTGTTACTCGGCCATTGGAGAAATCAAACTCCAACACTAAGCTGAAAAACAGAGCTTAACAACTAACTGACAACTACATTGTCTAACCCATACCTCGAGCGTAGAGTATCCGAGAAATAGCAAGGGAACCGGTCGTCGAAGGGAGGATTACTGGCAGGCAGAGAGCGAGAGCTCGGGAGAAAAAATCGCTGGAGGGAGAAAGTGTCGGCTACAGTGGAGTTGGTGAGGTTGAAAAATTTTCTATTTCCTTTATATAACAATCACAACCCACCCTTATTACAATTTTGCCACTCAACCTAGTTTCACACAATTTGAAGCAAATCTTGGTATTAAATTTAAATCAAAGGGTCCAATAATAATGGTGACAGTTAAATTAATTAAGAAATCACCTGGCCAAAATTGTCGGGTGTTACATCCAGCCTTCCTTAAACAAAATTTTCGTCCTCGAAAATTGCTCAAACAAAGAGCTCCGGATACTTGTCCAGCATGTCTTATTGTCGCTCCCATGTGGCTTCTTCAATACCATGATTCATCCATAAGACTTTCACTAGTTGAATTTCCTTATTCCTCAGAGTCTTAACTGCAGATTCTATAATCCTTACAGGCTTCTCTTCATACATCAGTGTCTGCTCGATTTCGATTCAGTTTGCTCAACAACATGTGTCGGGTCATGTATGCATCTCCTTAACATTGACACATGAAAGACATTATGTACCTTTTCCAGTGATAGAGGCAATTGCAGTTTGTAAGCTGTACTACCAATCCTTGCCAAGACAGGGAATGGTCCAATAAATCGCGGATTAATTTTTCCCTTCTTGCCAAATCTTAAAACTCTTTTAAATGGTGAAATATTTAAGAAAACTTCGTCTCCGACAGCAAACTCAAGGTTTCTCCTTCTTTGGTCTACATAACTCTTCTGTTGGCTTTGTGCAGTCATCATCCTTTTCCTAATAATGATGATCTTGTCTAACATCTACTGCAAAATTTTGGGGCCTAGGAGTTTTGCTTCGCCAACCTCATCCCAGTATAAGGGTGATCTACATTTCCTACCATACAACGCCTCGTAGGGTGCCATACCGATAGTGGACTGGTAACTATTATTGTAGGGGAATTCCACTAAGGGCAGGTGTCGACTCCAAGATGTCTGAAAGTCTAGCACACACGCTCTTAACATGTCTTCGAGTGTCTGAATTGTTCTCTCCGATTGACCATCTGTCTGAGGGTGGAATGCAGTGCTGAAGGATAACTTAGTACCAAGCGTGCCTTGAAGACTTTGCCAAAACCTTGAGGTGAACCTAAGGTCACGGTCAGAGACTATAGATATCGGAATCCCATGCAATCTGATAATTTCCTGAACATACAGACTAGCAAGCTGGTCCATTGTATAAGTTGTTTTTACAGGCAGGAAGTGAGCCGATTTTGTCATTCTATCAACCACAACCCAAATACTATCATGTCCTTTGATTGTCTTAGGTAATCTTACCACAAAATCCATGGCAATGTCTTCCCACTTCCATTCAGGGATCGGTAGGGGTTGAAGGGTACCTCTTGGGCGTTGATGCTCTGCCTTAACCTGTTGGCAAACCAAACATGACTCCACATACTTGGCAATATCCCTCTTCATATTTGGCCACCAATAATGTAGCTTCAAGTTCCGATACATCTTGGTGCTACCAGGATGTACAGAGAGAGAAGATTAATGTGCCTCAGCCAAGATCAACTCACACAACTCCTTATCACTTGGAATGTACTATCGATTCCTAAATATCAAAATACCATCATTGGAGAGACTGAATTCAGGGGAGGCATCTTTTAACTTATTCATCATAATATTATTCTCCTTTGAATCCTTCTGTTGTGCCTCTTTGATCTTATCCAAAATAGTTGGTCGAATGGTTAAATCACCAAGTAAGGTTGACAACTCAGGAACTATTTCCAACTCGAACTTCTGAACTTCCTTCCATAATGGTATAGACATGGTTGATACTGCGGGCTGCATTGTCTTTGACATTCTGCTTAATGCATCAGCCACAGCATTGGCCTTACTCGGGTGATATTTAATTTCGAAGTCATAATCCTTAACAAACTCCAACCAACGTCTTTGTCTCATGTTTAATTCCTTTTGGGTGAAGAGGTACTTCAGGCTCTTATGGTCAGAAAACACCTCACACTGCTTACCATATAAATAGTGTCTCCAAATTTTTAGTGCAAAAACAACAGCAGCTAATTCCAAATCGTGGGTGGGGTAATTCTGCTCATAACCTTTCAGTTGTCTGGAAGCATATGTCACAACCTTGCCTTCTTGCATTAAGACACACCCCAATCCAATTTTTGATGCATAACAATAGACACTGAATCTTCCTCCTTCAGTTGGGAGTGTCAAAAGAGGGGCTGTTGTTAATTTATGTTTTAGTATCTGAAAGCCATTCTCACAGGCTACAGTCCAAGAGTACTTGGTGTCCTTCTTAGTCAAACTTGTTAAAGGTTTAATTATCATAGAAAATCCCTTAATAAACTTCCTATAATAACCTGCCAGACCAAGGAAACTGCGGACTTCACTGGCATTCCTTGGCTGTTGCCAATCCTAACTGCCTGAATTTTGGTTGGATCTACCGATATACCTTCAGCAGAGATGACAAGGCCTAAGAAGTTGACCTTATCCAACCAGAACTCACACTTAGACAGCTTGGCATAGAGTTACTGCTGTTTTAATGTTGTCAAAACTACTCTTAAGTGTTCCTCGTGGTAAGCTTTAGTCCGTGAGTAAATTAAGATATCATCTATGAACACAATTACAAACTTGTCCAAGTAATTACGAAACACTCGATTCATCAGGTCCATAAAAGCTGTAGGTGCATTGGTTAACCCAAACAACATGACAAGGAATTCATAATGTCTATAACGGGTCCTGAAGGCTGTCTTAGGTATATCACTCTCCTTAACCTTCAATTGGTAATAGCCCGAATGTAAGTCAATTTTTGAAAATACTTTAGCTCCTTGCAATTGGTCAAACAGGTCATCAATCCGAGGCAAGGGGTACTTGTTCTTAATTGTCAACTTATTCAATTCTCTGTAATCTATGCACATTCTAAGAGAACCGTCTTTCTTCTTAACAAATAAGACAGGTCCACCACAGGGAGAACTACTAGAGCGTATAAACCCTTTGTCTACTAATTCCTGCAGTTGGACCTTTAATTCCTTCAGCTCAACTGGAGTCATGCGGTAAGGGTTCTTGGATATAGGTAATGCCTCGGGATATGTATCGATTACAAATTCAACTTCTCTATCAGGTGGTAATCCGAGCAAGTCATCCATATATACTTCAGGAAACTCTTTAACTATAGAAATATCTTGTAGTTCTACTTTATTCTTTACCCGAGTATCGATTACACTAGCTAGATAACTCTCACAGCCATCTTTCAATAACCGTTGAGTCTCTAGCGAGGATATAATCAGTATTTTTCTTATTTTTGGGATAGCTTGGAAGGTATACCGATCTCCATTTGGGGGTCGAAACTCAACTAATCCAGACCTACAACTTATCATGGCATAATGTCTGGATAACCAATTCATTCCTAATATAACTTCATATCCCTTCATGTCAATTACAATCAGCTCTACATATAACTTCTTATCTCCTAAGGACACAATGTCACCATTCACTATCTGTTCAGAATGTAAGGATTTCCCTGACGGTAACATGACACTATATGGCCTATTAGCTGATAAGTATCATAACTTATTCTTACAGACAAACAGGGTTGCTATAAATGAGTGGGTGGCCCCCGTGTCAATAAGTGTGTAAGCAGAAACACCACAAATCATAATTGTACCTGTCATGACCGTATGCTGCACAGCATCTTCATCCTCTATCATTGTAACACCCGAGTCAACGGCCAGGTGATTTTCTTAACTGTATTAACGGTCATAAGTATTTAACCTTCGTAGTTTAAGATTTATGCCAAGCTCAATTAATTACATGTGGATCTAAACTAGGTTGGGTGGCAAAGTTGTAATAATGGAGGATTGAGGCCAGTATTTAAAGAAAAAGGAAAGGATTCAAACCTCATTTAAACCACTATAGCCGACACCACCCTTTCCGGCGATTTCGTCTCTCGCACGTCCTTACTATCTGCAATCAGTGTCTTCCTTGCCGACGATCGGTTTCTAGCCACATTCCTCTGCGAATCCACACCCGAGGTATGAAATGGACAATGTAGTTATCTGTTTGTGTTTGCAGTTCTGTTTTCATCTCGGCATTTGAACTCGGATTTTATCAATGGCCGAGTAGCATCAGAACATTTTAGAATCTGAGAGTAGTAATGCCAACCCGAATCGATTCTGGACATTTTAAGTAATCAACTCAGATTTAATCGATAGTGGAACCCGTTTGTTTTATTTTGGATTTCAGATTTTGCACAGTATATCAAACCAAGGATTCGGGAATGACTTTAGCTAATAGATCTTAGGATAACTCGAGATTAGAACTATTAGGATTTTGTTTTAACTACTGCAATGTAAATGTTTAGGTGAAGAAATTTGAAGAGAAAGGAGCTCAAGAGCTAAGGAGACCAGGTAAGTGAATGTATTAAGATTTCCGGCTAATAGAGCCCTACATCGTTGGAGTACTAGGTTGAGATGTCTAATGTTTACCTTATGATTATGAGCTTGTCTGCACTTGAATGATTTATGTATGTTGCGAGTTACACCCTATGATGACCTGTTAGTGATTGTGAAGTTGTCTGCTCTGGTATGATCCTTGTCATAATTTGATGAGTTAAAAGCTCTCATGTTCATGCATCATGAATGTTTCTCAAGCATAAGAAAATGTTTTAACGCATGTTTTCCATGAACAAGATATGTATGTCTATATGTATATGTATAAGACTTATGCAATGTAGATTAAGTGAGGGTTGGGGGCAGTTCGGCGTATGTCACAGTCCAAAGAAGGACATATGAATACGACCCGCAGTAAGGAACAAGATCAAACTCACTATCGAACCCCCTTTACCGGCACAAATCCTCTCTTGGTCCACACAACCTAAACAAAGACTATGAACGATGAATATGATCAATGACTATGAATGATGAATATGATCAATGATTATGAATGATGTGTAATATCCTGCTTGTACAGATTTTTGGTTTTAATATATTATATTCATATTTTTATATATGTGGCATTCTTGGTAAATATGTCGAATCAAGTCAGTTTCTCAAACGGAAAGTGTCATTACGACTTTAACGATTAATAGGAATTTTAAGGAAATTATGAGAATTTTCGGAGTTTAGACGCTATATTCCGAGTAAATACATTTCTCGTAATGTAAAGAACGTTTTCGTAAAAATAGTAAACGAGGTCCAAATTGCGAACGAACAGTTTTAATAGAGCCCTGGTAATGAATAGAAATTATTGGCAAAATATGGAGTTTTCGAGAATCTGAATCGTTAGCCGATTAACGAAACGAAGAACGAAACAAGAGCTAAGGGCAAAATGGTAATTTGCAAACCAAATTTTATAAAATAACAAATCACCTCTCTTCTCCCTCACTTCTCTTTTCTTCTCTGCTTCTCACGATTTCCAGAGAGCAAAATTCTCTCTTTCTCCCTCGCGACTTCTCTCTCGGCCGCGACGATTTCTCATCGTTCCGACCTCCGATCGACTTCGAACCTTCACGGTTTCTCCTCCTCTCGCTATCCTAGGTATGCATCTACGTTCTTAGAGCTTTTATTTCGACGTTTACGGCGTTTTAGGTAATTAGGGTTTCGATCGATTTTCGTTAAAAATGAGATTTAGGGTTCGTAATTAATAGGTTAGCCATGATTAAGTATATATTGGACGTATTTGACGTTATTGGACGAAGATAAATCAATTTGTAAAAAAATGTTAAAAAGTTAGGGATTTTCGGGTTTTTGAGGAAAAACTCGTTAATTGAAGTTTTGGATTATCGAGCATTAATTGATGTTGTAAACGCTTCGATTAGTTAAGTTAAGAAATTAGGAAAAATTCTTTAGTTAAGGTTTGTAATTTGGACGTCAATAGTTTAAATTGATTTTAACGGCGAATATCGTGTTTTGCCGCAGACACACGACTCCCGTGGACGAAGCTTGAGATTCCGCGTGCTCAAGGTAAGTTCTCGTGACTTCTGACCGATTGGTCTACACCGTACTTCGATTTAGCGTCGAGGATCTTGGAGGATTGATTGTTTTAACTGCTTTGGTTAAGTAGTTAGGTTTAAACGTGTTGTAGGTTATTTCATTTACAGTCTTGATGGTACGCATGCTTGTTTGTTTACTTTTATATTGAACTGTTCATGCATCACGTATTTTAACTTGGCATGAAAACGAATTTCTGCACTGCACGATGTTTTCTGAAAACTATGTGGCCCAGAAATTGGGGGCTCTTGATCTATCGTGCGGGCCGATTAAGGGTCTGGCCGATACCACATCTCATGTACTGTAATTAATGAATGTAATCTGTTATCTGGTCACGCGAGGTGGGGCTCAGGCACGGCTGTACGTGTTGTAAGCGTGTACCCCCCTCCTCTAACCGCACGGGGTAGTCTGACCGCAGGATGGGCCCCCTTCGGTTAGGGGGATGAGATCTCGGTGATATACTGTCTGCGACGCTCTGTTATGCATGATTTCTGAATTCCATATGCACTGCACGCATCTGCATTTACGTAGAATTTACTGAGCCTGTTAGCTCATAGTGTGTCTGTATGGTGTAGGTGACGTGTTAGGTGACATTGAACCAGGTGAGGACGACGTTCCTCCTCCCGATGTCTGATGCTGTTGATGGAGAATGCCTGCGGGAGTGTGTTGCGCAGTCGATGCTTACCCGACCCGTGGGGATGTATGTATAGATTTTGAGGGTTTTTGGGACTGATAATTGTATAGACATTATAGGATGTTTGACTCTGGTAGTGATAGGTTTACGTTAGAGTTTTTTTAAACGTTTTGAAAATTGTTTTACAATTGCTTGGGAAGTCTATTTTGGAACTGTTTGGTAATTTGAAAACAGGAGGATTTTCACAACTTTTAAATACATCCATGCCGTTCGTTTTCATGAAATTTAACGTGGATTTAGATCGTTTTAATTAGGGTGCAATGCTGATTAATGTAATGGATGAAAAGTTGAAATCTGCTCTCTGTACATGTTGGTTTGCTCTCTGGAATCTCGGATTCCAGAGAGAAACAATGAAACTGGTCGCTGCAAAGTGCAGCGCCCATAGCGATCAGTCGCTGTTATGTTTTGCCTCTGCTTTCCGATTCTGCCCTTTGGTAAATGTTTTAATAATTTTAACTGTTTTAAATAGTTCCTTTTAATAGTTTTTATGTTTGTTTTTAAAAGTTTCAAAAGTAAGATTTTAATTCCGACTTAAACTCTGGTTTCAACTTCAGTTTAACTTTCCGATTCTGCCCTTTGGTAAATGTTTTAATAATTTTAACTGTTTTAAATAGTTCCTTTTAATAGTTTTTATATTTGTTTTTAAAAGTTTCAAAAGTAAGATTTTAATTCCGACTTAAACTCTGGTTTCAATTTCAGTTTAAATTCCGCATCAAGTTTTATTTAAAAATGTAAAATAAAAATGAAAAACTTATACGGGTAAATGGGTACAGTATTAGGGGTGTTACAGTTATGGTATCAGAGCCCCCGGGTTTTAAAATCGATTCTGTAGACTGCTCGACTGCACAGCCACTACGCGGACATCCTTCATCAACTGTAAGTTTGTTTATAGCTTTGTTTGATTTTGTTTCTTAGGATTATCTGTTTAATTTGTTATAGGCTTTTTACACTATGACTTGAGGAAGAGATCCTAGAGATGACGCGCTAGATCGATTTACGGAGTTGATAGATCGCCAGTCTCAGCATATGGACAGGCAAGCGCAACAGATTACGGACTTAGTGAATCGGGAGAACCAGAGAGCCCACGATTTGATAGTTCCCAATAGCCAGGGCATGCAGAAGTTTCAGGGCCTACGGCCTCGAGTATTTGATGGTCGATCATCGGATCCTACTGTTGCTGAGGAATGGATCCGAGTTATGGAGGATATGTTAGCTTATGCCGAGGTGGGGAACGGGAGCAAGGTGGCGTATGCTACCTTTCACTTAGCGATGGATGCCCGTTTCTGGTGGGATTCGATTAAGGTGACGACGGACGTATCTATTATGACTTGGGATCGGTTCAAGTTTCTATTCTTCGATAAGTATTTCAGCCGCACAGTGAGGGTGGCCAAGAGGAACGAGTTTATGCAGCTGAAGCAGACTGGTTTAGTTGCTGATTATATTCGGAGGTTTGAGGCATTATCCAGATTTGCACCTCATCTTGTTAGCGATAATGAGGAGAAGGTGCACCAGTTTATGGAGGGACTTAATCCGGAGATCCGGATGCACGTGGTTGTCTCAGGTATTATTGACATGCCCTATTCTGATATCATAGCCAGGGCTCTGGATATTGAGGCTGCCAGAGCCACTTGTGTTAGACCGAGGGAGCCAGCGAAGGGCTTCTTTCGAGAGATCCGTCCTCAGTCACAGAACCGAGGAGGGCAGCCGAGAGCACAGCCGCCTCAGCAGCAGCCGAGGGGTGTGAAGAGACCTCTTGAGGGAGGTATGGATCGGGGTAAAGGGAAGCAAGTGCAGGGGGCTTCTCAGATACCGTGGTGCCCCATTTGTCAGAGAGAACACAGTGGTGAGTGCCGCGTTGGCACTAACCGATGATTTAGATGTGGGGAGCTTGGCCATTACGTCAGAGATTGCCCGAAGCCTGGCCGAGACCAGTTAGGTGGAGATCAGAGGAGAGTGACCCCGAGGGTCTTCGCATTCATAGAGCCAGCCGATGTTGACGATGATGATCCGCCTGCTGTGATGGCAGGTACTATTCGTATTATGGGTACAGCTGTATTTACTTTGATGGATACAGGAGCTACGCACTCCTTTATATCGATTGCTTGCATGTCTAGACTGAGATTAGTGCCAGAGTTAGCAGAGTGCGAATATAGTGTGATGTTGCCCTCAGGAGAGCGTATGCAGTCACGTCAGATTGTGCAGGGCAATATTGTCTGGGTTGGTTGTCATACCCTCTATGCTCGCCTTATTGTTATGGGCATAGAACACTATGATCTGATCTTAGGGATTGACTGGCTAGCACAGCACTTCGCAACCATCAATTGTCGATCCGGGATGGTGACCTTTCGACCCCCGGGTAAAGCCGAGTTTTCTTATCAGGCGATGAACAGATTGAGTAGCTCGCCTATCTCTTATTCCATGATGGTCAACGAGCAGTTCAAAGGTGCGTGCTCTATTTATTTGGCCTCTGTCTTTGATTGTCAGTTGCTCAGCGGTGAAAAGCCGAGCGATATTCCTATTGTCAGAGAGTTCTCTGGGATCTTTCTAGATGATCTTCCCGGTTTACCACCAGACCGGGAGATTGAGTTCACTATTGATGTGTATCCTAACTCTGCACCGAGGTTTAAGAACCCATATCGGTTGGCACCAGCCGAGTTGAGAGAGTTGAGGACTCAGCTTGATGAGTTATTAGAGAAAGGTTTCATTCGACCCAGTGTTTCACCCTGGGGTGCGCCTGTTCTATTCGTCAAGAAGAAAGACGGGACCCTCAGGATGTGCATTGATTACAGAGAGTTGAACAAATTGACGGTGAAGAATAAGTATCCACTGCCTCGTATCGATGACTTATTTGATCAGCTACAGGGTGCCCGAGTATTTTCCAGGATCGACCTGCGCTCGGGTTATTATCAGCTGAAAGTCCGGAGGGATGATATTCAGAAGACAGCGTTCCGAACGAGGTATGGGCATTATGAGTTCCTTGTTATGTCTTTCGGACTTACTAATGCCCCTGCAGCATTTATGGACCTGATGAATCGTGTCTTCAAGGAGTATCTGGATAAGTTCGTGGTGGTTTTCATCGATGACATCTTGATTTACTCTAAGACGAAGGAAGAGCATGAGGACCATCTGAGGATCGTTTTGCAGATTCTGTGTCAACGCCAGCTGTATCCAAAGTTTTCGAAGTGCGAGTTTTGGCTTGACAGAGTGAGCTTCCTTGGCCATATTATATCACAGGACGGAGTTTCTGTGGATCCAAGCAAGGTTCAGGTGGTCAGAGATTGGCCACAGCCGAAGAACGTACGTGAGGTGCGTGGATTTCTCGGATTGGCCGGTTATTATCGGAAGTTTATAGAGGGATTCTCGAAGATCGCACTTCCTCTTACACGATTGACTCGGAAGAACGAGAAATTTGTATGGTCGGCTGCTTGTGAAGATAGTTTTATGGAGTTAAAGCAGAGATTGACCACCGCTCCAGTACTGGCGCTACCTGTTGAAGGTGTCAGATACAGTATTTATTGTGATGCATCTGGAGTGGGACTCGGTTGTGTATTGATGCAGGAGGGGAGAGTTATTGCTTATGCTTCTCGGCAGTTGAAGCCGTACGAGCAGAATTACCCTACGCACGACCTTGAGTTAGCAGCTGTGGTCTTCGCACTGAAGATATGGAGACACTATTTATATGGGCAGCAGTGCGAGATATTTTCCGACCACAAGAGCCTGAAGTATCTATTTACGCAGAAGGAGCTGAACATGCGACAGAGACGGTGGCTTGAGTTCGTCAAAGACTATGATTTTGACATTAAGTACCATCCAGGAAAGGCGAACAAGGTTGCTGATGCCTTGAGTAGAGTGCCTTCTGCGAGTCAGCCTTCATTAGCAGCGATGTCAGTTACGCTGCGGTCTGAGATTGAGAGATTCGATGTGGAGATAGTGGCTGAGTTGTCCAGTATGCTCGCCAACATTTCTCTCAGGCCGACTATTCTTGGTCGTATACGTGAGGCTCAACAGAGAGATTCGGAGTGTATGGAGCTTCGATCAAGTATGACCTTGGGAGACTCGTCGGATTTCCATTTATCTGATGATGGTATTCTGAAGTTTAGGCATAGGTGGTACGTGCCTAACGACGAGGATCTGAAGAAGGAGATATTGGCCGAGGCACATTCTTCGGCATATTCTGTACACCCGGGAAGTACCAAGATGTACCGGGATTTGAAACAACACTTCTGGTGGCCGAACATGAAGAGGGAGGTTGCCAAGTATGTTGAGACCTGCCTAGTATGTCAGCAGGTAAAGGCAGAGCACCAGAGACCGGCTGGAACGTTATTGCCACTGCCGATTCCGGAGTGGAAGTGGGAGCAGATCTCCATGGATTTCATAGTGGGGCTCCCGAGGACTACGAGAGGCCATGACGGCATTTGGGTTATTTTGGACTGATTGACAAAGTCGGCCCACTTCTTGTCTGTGAGGATGGCATCGTCTATGGATCAGCTCGCAGAGCTATATGTGCAGGAGATTGTCAGATTGCACGGTGTACCAGTTTCCATAGTCTCAGATCGTGATCCGAGATTTACATCGAAGTTCTGGAAGAGCCTGCATAAAGCTATGGGCACTCAGCTTAATTTCAGCACTGCATTTCATCCTCAGACTAATGGTCAGACAAAGAGGACGAATCAGATTCTTGAGGATATGCTCAGAGCTTGTGTGCTGGAGTTTCAGGGCTCGTGGAGCCGCTATTTACCTCTGATTGAGTTCTCGTACAACAACAGCTTTCAGGCTACGATTGGCATGGCTCCATATGAGGCGCTGTATGGTCGCAAGTGTAGGTCTCCGTTATATTGGGACGAGGTTGGCGAGGCCAGCATCGTTGGTCCAGAGATTTTACAACAGACGGCAGAGAAGATTGCCATTATCCGACAGCGTATCGAGGTAGCTCAGAGCAGACAGAAGAGCTATGCTGACACTAGACGGAGAGAGCTAGAGTTTGAAGAAGGTGACGAGGTCTACCTTAAAGTTTCTCCGTTCAAAGGCGTTGCAAGATTTGGAAGGAGGGGTAAGCTAAACCCTCGTTATGTGGGGCCCTTTCCTATTCTGAAGAGGATCGGGAAGTTGGCGTACAGATTACAGCTTCCAGCCTCTATGGAGGGTATCCACGACGTATTTCATGTATCTATGCTTCGGAAGTGCTTGCGTGATCCGTCGCATATCGTGGAGGCTACAGAGATCGAGGTACAGCCTACCTTGAGCTATGAGGTGAGACCGGTACGTATTTTGGAGACTTCCATCAAGGTGCTACGCAACAAAGAGATTCCGCTAGTCAAAGTCCTACGGCGAAACCACGAGGTGGAAGAGGCTACGTGGGAACGACAGCAGGATATGATGACTAAGTATCCTGATTTGTTTGCATGATTTAATTTTGTGGACAAAATTCTGAATAAGGAGGGTGGAATGTAATATCCTGCTTGTACGGATTTTTAGTTTTAATATATTATATTCATATTTTTATATATGTGGCATTCTTGGTAAATATGTCGAATCAAGTCAGTTTCTCAAACGGAAAGTGTCATTACGACTTTAACGATTAATAGGAATTTTAAGGAAATTATGAGAATTTTCGGAGTTTAGACGCTATATTCCGAGTAAATACATTTCTCGTAATGTAAAGAACGTTTTCGTAAAAATAGTAAACGATGTCCAAATTGCAAACGGACAGTTTTAATAGAGCCCTGGTAATGAATGGAAATTATTGGCAAAATATGGAGTTTTCGAGAATCCGAATCGTTAGCCGATTAACGAAACGAAGAACGAAACAAGAGCTAAGGGCAAAATGGTAATTTGCAAACCAAATTTTATAAAATAACAAATCACCTCTCTTCTCCCTCACTTCTCTTTTCTTCTCTGCTTCTCACGATTTCCAGAGAGCAAAATTCTCTCTTTCTCCCTCGCGACTTCTCTCTCGGCCGCGACGATTTCTCATCGTTCTGACCTCCGATCGACTTCGAACCTTCACGGTTTCTCCTCCTCTCGCTATCCTAGGTATGCATCTATGTTCTTAGAGCTTTTATTTCGACGTTTATGGCGTTTTAGGTAATTAGGGTTTCGATCGATTTTCGTTAAAAATGAGATTTAGGGTTCGTAATTAATAGGTTAGCCATGATTAAGTATATATTGAACGTATTGGACGTTATTGGACGAAGATAAATCAATTTGTAAAAAAATGTTAAAAAGTTAGGGATTTTCGGGTTTTTGAGAAAAAACTCGTTAATTGAAGTTTTGGATTATCGAGCATTAATTGACGTTGTAAACGCTTCGATTAGTTAAGTTAAGAAATTAGGAAAAATTCTTTAGTTAAGGTTTGTAATTTGGACGTCAATAGTTTAAATTGATTTTAACGGCGAATATCGTGTTTTGCTGCAGACACACGACTCCCGTGGACGAAGCTTGAGATTCTGCGCGCTCAAGGTAAGTTCTCGTGACTTACTCTGACCGATTGGTCTACACCGTACTTCGATTTAGCGTCGAGGATCTTGGAGGATTGATTGTTTTAACTGCTTTGGTTGGGTAGTTAGGTTTAAACGTGTTGTAGGTTATTTCATTTACAGTCTTGATGGTACGCATGCTTGTTTGTTTACTTTTATATTGAACTGTTCATGCATCACGTATTTTAACTTGGCATGAAAACGAATTTCTGCACTGCACGATGTTTTCTGAAAACTATGTGGCCCAGAAATTGGGGGCTCTTGATCTATCGTGCGGGCCGATTAAGGGTCTGGCCGATACCACATCTCATGTACTGTAATTAATGAATGTAATCTGTTATCTGGTCATGCGAGGTGGGGCTCAGGCACGGCTGTACGTGTTGTAAGCGTGTACCCCCCTCCTCTAACCGCACGGGGTAGTCTGACCGCAGGATGGGCCCCTTTCGGTTAGGGGGATGAGATCTCGGTGATATACTGTCTTCGACGCTCTTTTATGCATGATTTCTGAACTCCATATGCACTGCACGCATCTGCATTTACGTAGAATTTACTGAGCCTGTTAGCTCATAGTGTGTCTGTATGGTGTAGGTGACGTGTTAGGTGACATTGAACCAGGTGAGGACGATGTTCCTCCTCCCGATGTCTGATGCTGTTGATGGAGAATGCCTGCGGGAGTGTGTTGCGCAGTCGATGCTTACCCGACCCGTGGGGATGTATGTATAGATTTTGAGGGTTTTTGGGACTGATAATTGTATAGACATTATAGGATGTTTGACTCTGGTAGTGATAGGTTTACGTTAGAGTTTTTTTAAACGTTTTGAAAACTGTTTTACAATTGCTTGGGAAGTCTATTTTGGAACTGTTTGGTAATTTGAAAACAGGAGGATTTTCACAACTTTTAAATACATCCATGCCGTTCGTTTTCATGAAATTTAACGTGGATTTAGATCGTTTTAATTAGGGTGCAATGCTGATTAATGTAATGGATGAAAAGTTGAAATCTGCTCTCTGTACATGTTGGTTTGCTCTCTGGAATCTCGGATTCTAGAGAGAAACAATGAAACTGGTCGCTGCAAAGTGCAGCGCCTGGTCGCTGCATGTGCAGCGATCGGGCGCTGCATTGTGCAGCGCCCATAGCGATCAGTCGCTGTTATGTTTTGCCTCTGCTTTCCGATTCTGCCCTTTGGTAAATGTTTTAATAATTTTAACTGTTTTAAATAGTTCCTTTTAATAGTTTTTATGTTTGTTTTTAAAAGTTTCAAAAGTAAGATTTTAATTCCGACTTAAACTCTGGTTTCAACTTCAGTTTAACTTTCCGATTCTGCCCTTTGGTAAATGTTTTAATAATTTTAACTGTTTTAAATAGTTCCTTTTAATAGTTTTTATGTTTGTTTTTAAAAGTTTCAAAAGTAAGATTTTAATTCCGACTTAAACTCTGGTTTCAACTTCAGTTTAAATTCCGCATCAAGTTTTTTTTAAAAATGTAAAATAAAAATGAAAAACTTATACGGGTAAATAGGTACAGTATTAGGGGTGTTACATGATGAATATGATCAATGACTATGAATGATGAATATGATCCATGACTATGAATGATGATTACGAGCAAAGACATGAACAAGAAAAGACTTATGAACATGTGATTTTCCCAAATTGTGCATTCATGCATCCATGTAGTGTTGCATTCCTTACTAAGCATTAGACTTATAGTTCAAACCTTATGATGTAGGTGACGAGTTTTCAGGTGAGGAACTCAAGGTCAATGAAGATGTCTAAGCTTGGTTGCTGGAGGATGCTCAGTGTGACAGTGAAGGCTGGATAGGGGATCAAGTTCCCTAATTATACCCATTGTAAGTCAGAGAAGTTTATGATAAATAGATGACTAAGTAGAATAGAGTTTTCTTATAACAATGAGATTCAGATTTTGAATGCTTTGACTTCAGAATCTGTTAATGATTTCAAGGGTTATGAATGGCCTGTTTTGCTTAAGCCTTCCGCTAAGTGTATCTTGTATGGGATATGGTTTTTACTCATTAGGGTTTATAATTTCCAGGTTGGGGTTTGAGTGAGTTGTAGTATTTTTCTATTGGATGAGGTTGTTTGATGATCATAGTGTTTTACTGCCATAAGATAGAAGCTGGATGAGGCATTCATCCGGCTGACGTCATCGGCAGATGTCAAATGATAGGAGTCGAACGATTGAGTCTTCCGGATGACGTCACCGGAAGATGTAATATGTTTCTCCATCGGCAGATGTAGAGTGTTAGCCATCGGATGATGAAAGTGCTATTTTGTCGTCTAGCGATCGGCAGATGTAGGGTGTTAGCCATCGGATGATGAAAGTGCCATTTTGTCGTCTAGCAATCGGCGGATATAGACTGTTTAGCCATCGGAAGATGTGAGGGTTTCCTTGTCGTTTAGTGGCCGGGTCATGTTTTAATTATGCACGTGGGGAGCACATGTCCATCGGATGATGTTTCCCTATTTCACCGGAAGCAGAAGTATATTCCCTCGCCGGATGATGTAAATGATAACTTGTCGTTTAGTGATCGGACGATATAGAGCTTGTAAGCTATCGGAAGACGTCATAGATGAACACGTGAATCTCACATGTCTATCGGTGGATGTTTTAAATTGGTCACACGAGATGCACGTGATCGTCGATCGATGCGAGCATTTGCATCTGCCGATAGGTGTTTAAATGAGTCATGGGGGGGTGTGTTGGTATTTTATCTTCACGATTAGTTTAGGTCACGCAGCGGAAAACGATTAATTCAATAAAAAATCGCAGACCCAAACGAAACGTACGATCGTGCATTTTGATTAAACCACAACGATTATGCTAACCTGGTTTGATTTCGAATTTCTCTTTAAGATGCCGATTCGATCACAGAGACGCTGAAATAATCGAACGCCCTCTATTCGTATCCACACGTGAGCGGGAATCCAACGCCTTGGATTCTTGTCTGCTAGGACCCGCAAATTCTAGAGAATAATCTAGAATTTGCCTCTATCAACCGACGATCAAAAATCGTGTAGAATGATAATCGTCTCACCCTTCTTAGGGTTGCGAAATTAAAACCCTTTTAATTCCCTTCATATGGGCTTCATAAGCCCATAACGATTTTAACCCAAAACCCGCTCAGTTGTGCGACCCAATAGGCTCATTTAATATGACAGTGGGCCTAAAACATTTTTAGGGTCCACAAGTTATAATTGGTCTCTAGCAAGACATTATAACTACCCATATTAAAATAAGATGTGATCTACAAAAATCATCCATATGATTATCCTAAAGCACTAGCATCAACAATCTCCCACTTGCTTTATGCATAATCAATCAAGTATCTAATACCCATGCCTAATCATAATTATTGTTAAAAATCCCTTTGTCAGACGATATCTGTGATTGAACATAAGGCATGGATAAAGCCACCTTATCAGATTCAATCATTTTTCTCGTTCAATAAATAAACTGACGTAATAAATGACATTAATACACTTATTAATTCATTTATAGCACGGCCATGCATTTCTCAGTCATATTTACACGAGGGGCCCAGAGATATCTCTCTTATAATAAGAGGGACAAATTCCATCTTAGTTATTCACAATCCACCACATAATTCAAAACATGTCCGAGCATAACCTTTATAATCATCCGGTTAAAGATGACGTTTGATTATGTCAAAACAAATTAATCCATATGCAGGATTCTATGATAACCTCAGGTCTAAGGATTGCAACAATCAATCATTTTGAAATTACTTATGACTCATATCCATGTAGTAATTTCTCGTGGGTCAGTCCAGTCTCTTATACTCTTATAAGAACTTATAATTATGATTTATGTCTCCACATAAATAATCATCTCATGATTATCAATCATAATTTATACTAGTCTTAATTTATTATTGTTCCCACAATAATAATTGACTAGGGACCTTTTAGAATATATCAAATATATATTCTTGGATCTTATTAAACAATAAACATGCAATTGAATAATAATAATGAAATGTTTTCATTAAACAATGAAAAAAAAAAAAATAACATATAATATCATCCATTATGATTATTCTAAAATACTAGCACCAATAATAATCTCCCACTAGCATTATGCATAATCTATCAAGTATCTAATACCCATGGCTTTAACATGACCATCATGCTTTGACTTAGGGAGGGGTTTAGTCAAAGGATCAGCCATATTATCATCTGTAGACACTCTGCATATATTCACATCTCCTCTTTCAATAATCTCTCGAATGAGGTGAAATCGCCTGAGTATGTGTTTGGATCGTTGATGTGATCTGGGTTCCTTTGATTGTGCAATGGCCCCATTGTTGTCACAATACAAAGCAATGGGATTCACAATGCTAGGAACAACACCAAGTTCATTGATGAACTTTCTCAACCAAACAGCCTCCTTAGCCGCGTTAGAAGCAGCTATATACTCTGCCTCTGTTGTAGAATCAGCAACAGTTTCCTGTTTGGAACTTTTCCAGCTTATGGCACCTCCATTTAAACAAAAGACATAACCTGACTGCGATCGAAAATCATCTTTGTCGGACTGGAAACTAGCATCTGTATAACCACTTATAACTAGATCGTCATCAAGTCCTCCATATACCAAGAATGCATCCTTAGTCCTTCTCAAGTACTTAAGAATATTCTTGACTGCTATCCAGTGTTCCTCACCTGGATCCGACTGGTATTTACTCGTTAAACTCAATGCACATGATACATCAGGTCGAGTGCACAACATGGCATACATAATGGACCCCATCGCAGAAGCATATGGAATCCTTTGCATCCGGTCTCACTCATCTTGTGTTTTGGGACACTGAGTCTTGCAGAGACTTATGCCATGTGCCATTGGCAAGAATCCTCTCTTGGAGTCTTGCATACTAAACCTCTTTAGTACCTTATCAATGTAAGCACTCTGACTTAGGCCTATGAGCTTCTTAGATCTATCTCTATAGATCTTGATGCCTAGAATATAAGCAGCCTCGCCTAAATCTTTCATTGAGAAACATTTCCCTAACCAAGACTTGACACTCTGCAAGGTAGGTATGTCATTCCCAATGAGTAATATATCATCAACATAGAGAACAAGGAAAACAACTGCACTCCCACTGGCCTTCTTGTAGACACATGGCTCATCTTCATTTTTAATGAAACCAAACTCTTTGACTGTTTCATCAAAACGAAGATTCCAACTCCGTGAAGCCTGCTTCAATCCATAAATGTATCTCTGAAGCTTGCACACTTTATCAGTATTCTTAGGATCGACAAAACCCTCGGGTTGTGTCATGTACACATCCTCGAGCAAGTTTCCGTTAAGAAACGCTGTTTTGACATCCATTTGCCAAATCTCATAATCATAGTATGCAGCAATGGCAATAAGAATTCTGATTGACTTGAGCATCGCCACTGGTGAAAAGGTCTCATCATAGTCCACACCATGAATTTGACGAAAACCTTTTGCAACCAATCGTGCTTTATAAGTGTGTACGTTGCCATCCATGTTGATTTTCTTTTTGAAAACCCATTTGCATCCGATGATTTTTAAACCTTCAGAAGCTTCAATCAAGGACCATACTTGATTGTCACTCATGGATTGCATCTCAGACTTCATGGCATCAAGCCATTTTTCAGAATCTGGACTTGTCACAGCCTCTTGATAAGATGTAGGCTCATTCTCATCAATGAGCATGACATCATCATCACTAGTTACGAGAAATCCATATCTCTCAGGCTCATGACGTATCCTTCCAGACTTCCGAAATTCTTGTGTCTCTGGCATAGTTTTGACAATTTCTTGTGAGATTGGTTGATGTTCTTCAACATTCTCACTCGGTTCAATGTCTATTTGTGGTTCTCGAATTTCTTCGAGCTGAACTTTGCTCCCACTAGCATTCTTGGAAAGGAACTCTCTTTCCAAGAAGGTGCCATTCCGAGCCACAAACACTTTGTTCTCGGAAGCGAGATAAAAGTAATATCCTTTAGTTTCCTTAGGATACCCCACAAATAAACATTTGTTAGACTTGTGTGCTAGTTTATCTGAAATCTGACATTTCACGTAAACTTCACAACCCCAAATCTTCATAAAAGACAAACTTGGACACCTCCCAGTCCATATCTCATATGGTGTCTTTTGAACCGCTTTTGTCGGAGTTCTGTTCAATATGAACGTTGCAGTTTCTAAAGCAAAACCCCAGAAAGATATTGGAAGATCTACCTGACTCATCATAGATCGAACCATATCTAATAAAGTTCGATTCCTCCTTTCAGACACCCCATTCCATTGCGGCGTTCGTGGTGGAGTCAATTGCGAAACAATTCCGCAATCTCTAAGATAGTAAATAAATTCTTGACTTAAATATTCACCACCTCGATCCGATCGAAGTTTCTTGATATTCTTGCCAAGCTGATTTTGTACTTCGTTCTTGAAAGATTTGAACATTTCAAAAGTTTCAGATTTATGCTTCATCAAATAAACATAACCATATCTACTGAAATCATCAGTAAATGTAACGAAGTACTGATAACCTCCTCTAGCAGGTGAGCTCATTGGTCCACAAACATCAGTATGTATGAGATTTAATAGCTCAGTTGTCCTTTCACTTTTTCCAGTGAACGGACTCTTTGTCATTTTGCCTAGCAAACAAGATTCGCAAGATTCAAATGATTCAAAATCAAAAGAATCTAGAAGTCCATCCTTATGGAGTCTAGAAATGCGTTTCTCATTTATATGCCCTAAACGACAATGCCAGAAGTAAGTCGGGTTCAAATCATTGGACTTAAACCTTTTAGTGTCAATGTTATATATAGACCTGCTATTGGATGATTCATTGTCCAGAACATAAAGACCATTAAATAGATAACCATTACCATAAAAAATGTCTTGTTTAAATATAGAAAAACTATTATTCTGAATAACAAATCGAAAACCATCCAAATCCAAACATGAAATAGAAATAATGTTTCTGCTCATAGCAGGCACATAATAACAATTATTTAATTCTAAAACAAGTCCAGAAGGTAAAATCAAATCATAAGTCCCGACGGCTAATGCAGCAACTCTTGCTCCATTCCCAACGCGAAGATCGACTTCACCTTTAGTCAATGTCTTGCTTCTACGCAGTCCCTGCACATTTGCACAAATGTGAGAACCACATCCAGTATCTAATACCCAAGATGTTGAAGTAGATAAATTGACTTCTATAACAAAGATACCTGAAGCAGTAGTCTCACTACCCTTCTTTTTCTTTAGATCCTCCAGATAAAGTTTGCAATTCCTTTTCCAATGACCATTCTGATGGCAGAAAAAACATTGCTGTCCCTCTTTATCTACCTTTCCTTTAGGATTGGACTTAGGCGTGGAGTTGGCATCAACCTTTGGTGCCTTGGCCTTGCCTTTGCCCTTTCCTTTGGGATTCTCCCTTTTCTTGGGATTCTTCCTTTGAACTAACATAACATCTGGGCTAGACTTGATGTTTTGCTCAGCAGTTTTAAGCATCCCATGCAGCTCAGTCAAAGTTCTCTCCATTCCATGCATATTATAGTTCAAAACAAACTGATCAAAAGTATCAGGCAAGGATTGGAGAACCAAGTCTATAGCCAACTCACGGCTAATCTCTAGGCCCAGCTTCTGAAGTTGTTCAAGATAATTTTTCATTTTGAGAACGTGAGGGCTCACTGGACTACCCTTAGTCAGTTTGCAGTTCACGAATGCCTTGATGGTATTAAACCTCTCTTGCCTTGCTTGTTCTTGAAACATTGCTTTTAGATGATCCATCATCATAAAGGCTTCCATTTCTTCGAATTGCTTCTGAAGCTCCGAAGTCATGGATGCAAGCATAAGACAAGTAACATCAACAGAATCATTAAGATGCTTCTGATAGGCATCTTTTTGACTTTTTGATGCATTATTAGGAGGCTCCTCAGCAGGGATTTCCTCTTCAAGGACATACAACTTCCTCTCTTGCCTAAGAACAATTCTTAGGTTTCGAGACCAGTCAAGGAAGTTTGCTCCAGTAAGTTTATCCTTCTCAAGGATAGATCGCATAGACAGATTAGAAGTATTGCTAGAAGTTGCCATAATCTACAAAACAGACATGAAATAAAATATGCAATACAGATATTAATAATTTAACATAGAATGATAAATGAAAGAAAAAATACTCCTACTAAGTATCATACCCTCAAAACAATTATTCATAATAACTGAAATTTAAACTTAGCAGGCTAAGATCCATATTTCACATAATTTCAAGTCAGCTTTGGCATGACACTTAAAATTAGGTTATTTAGGTAGATAACAACTTATCAATTACATCTCATGTAACTCTTAGATAATTTATGAGATCATGATATCAAATATCAAGGCATGTTTAACAAATCTCATCTAATACCATTAGGCCCAAAACTATTTTGACAGCCTAATTAAGTCTAACCATATTCAAACATATGAGTAGCACCATTACTCCATCCTGCCTAACTAAGATAACTAAATGCACTCCTACTTTGGTAGAACGTACATTAAGTGATCAAAGCCTTGACAAGTGTTGATACATGGGTGGTATTAGACTTAAATTTTAAGTGAGGGTCACATTAAATAATATGTTTTATCAAGTATAAAAATACATGGGTTAATTATCAAATAAACACACATGATAAGAATAGCATGATAAAACATAATAATGACATAGTTTCATCTCATGAAAATAATGTCTAAAATTCGCGATTTTTAGTCATAAAACAATTTTGTATGCGCTACGATACGGTGGTCCGCTGACCAAAATTTTTAATCAAAAGATATATTAAGATTTAGTTACAAAAATATCCAGATTTGATCTCATCAAATCCGATTTGATCTCATCAAATCCGACCAAAATTTTGCACTAAATTTGATCCAATCATACCGCATAACCATATATTAGATTTGATCAAATCAAACCGTATAACCGTATATTAGATTTGATCAAATCAAACCGTATTATGTAACCGCAAATCAGATCGGATATCAAAATTGGATTGCATGATTCAGAATATCTCATATTAAATCAAAATTGAATTATAGAACAGATTCGAATTAATCATCTCATGATAAACCCTAACCAGAACCAAGTCCGAACCTTAATCGGAATCAAGCAAACGAATTCAAATTCCGAATTAAGCAAACAAATTCGAAAAGAAAAATACAGATTCGGAGTTCAACATCTCTTGTCAAACCCTAATCGGATTTAAGCAAACGAATCCGAGAATAATAAAAGTCTCGGGTTCAACATCTTATGTCAGACCCTAATCGGAATTAAGCAAACAAATCCGATTCGAACAAATCACAGATTCAAAATCCAAATAATTTCGAAAAAGAACACAGATTCAATTTAATCGAAATGCAACAAAAAACCTCGCTCTGATACCACTGTTGGTATTTTATCTTCACGATTAGTTTAGGTCACGCAGCGGAAAACGATTAATTCAATAAAAAATCGCAGACCCAAACGAAACGTACGATCGTGCATTTTGATTAAACCACAACGATTATGCTAACCTGGTTTGATTTCGAATTTCTCTTTAAGATGCCGATTCGATCACAGAGACGCTGAAATAATCGAACGCCCTCTATTCGTATCCACACGTGAGCGGGAATCCAACGCCTTGGATTCTTGTCTGCTAGGACCCGCAAATTCTAGAGAATAATCTAGAATTTGCCTCTATCAACCGACGATCAAAAATCGTGTAGAATGATAATCGTCTCACCCTTCTTAGGGTTGCGAAATTAAAACCCTTTTAATTCCCTTCATATGGGCTTCATAAGCCCATAACGATTTTAACCCAAAACCCGCTCAGTTGTGCGACCCAATAGGCTCATTTAATATGACAGTGGGCCTAAAACATTTTTAGGGTCCACAAGTTATAATTGGTCTCTAGCAAGACATTATAACTACCCATATTAAAATAAGATGTGATCTACAAAAATCATCCATATGATTATCCTAAAGCACTAGCATCAACAGGGTGCACGTGCCATCCGAAAGATGCAATGTCTATCTGTTGATGCATGCAGACCCACGCAACTTCTACGTCGATTGGAAGCATGTACGAGGGACTAACTTTCCAACCATTAAGTTGAAGTCTTTACGCCTGTTAGGTATACTGTTATAAAGAAAAAAAAAAGAGAAGGAGAAATGAGTTCAAATATGAGTTAAAGTTTTATGTAAAGTCAAGAATTTTGTGGCGATCCTCCCCGGGTCGTTACAATTATGGTATCAGAGCAAAACCGGGTTCTAAAACCGATTCTGCAGACTGCCTTCCAGCACTGACTGTCACATGAGCACACTCCAACAACTGTAAGTATTTATGATTTCAGTATATGTCATTAAGTTAAGATATATCTGTAATGATTTGTCTAGGAATCCCAAAATGGTTAGAGGTCAGCAGAGAGTGACCAACGAGGATAGCAATGCTATTGCTCAGTTGACCGAGTTAGTCATGCGCCAATCTCACCAGATAGAACGACTGATGACAGCTAGAGAGGAACAAGGCAACTCAAGTACTAATGCAACTCATGATCATGGGGGTGAGCGTTTCCACCGGCTTCAACCCCCGGTGTTTAATGGACATGTTTCAGATCCTATCTATGCTGAGGAGTGGATTCGAAAGATAGAAGACATGTTTAAATATGCAAAGGTTGAGGAAGGGGATAAGGTCACCTATGCTGTCTTTCATTTGGAGTTAAGTGCAAGGCAGTGGTGGGACTCGATCCAGAACACCGCTAATGCCGAAGCTATGACCTGGGAGATGTTCAAGACTGCTTTCTTTGACAAGTACTTCAATAGGACTGTTCGGGTCAACAAGAAGAAGGAGTTCATGAATCTGCGACAAACTGGCTCTGTGACGGATTACATATGTAAATTTGATGCTTTATCACGGTTTGCTCCCCGTATGATTGAGGATGACAAGGACAAGATTTACCAATTTGTTCAAGGGCTGAAGCCGAGTCTGTATGTGAAGGTGAAGACTGCAGGGATACACAATGTACCTTATGGTGAAGTGACGGCTAAGGCCTTGGAGCTGGAAGAGGCAGAAATGACAGCATATGCACAGCGTGAGTAGCCAAGGAAACTCACGAAGGACACTCAGCCGCCACCACGTCAGAACAAAGGTTGGCAGCCACAACAGAACAGGAGACCATAGTAACAACAACAAGGAATAAAGAGACCCCTCAACCAGAATGATGACCAAGGGAAAGGAAAGAGGCCCCTGGCACCCTTATGCCCCACCTGCCAGAAGAACCACCCCGGCGAATGCAAGTTGCGTTCTGGCCGCTGTTTCAGATGTGATAAGGTTGGACATATAGTCAGAGACTGCCCCATGCCGCCAGATCCGAACCGTGCAAGGGTAGCACCAAGAGTCTATGCAATGATGGAGGATGAGGAAGCCGTGCAGCATACAGTGATAACAGGTACCATTACGATCTGTGGTTTTGCTGCTTACACACTTATAGATACGGGAGCCACACATTCGTTTATATCAACTCTGTTTGTATGCCAACACCACTTAGAGCCTTTACCAGCCGAAAGGCCATATGATGTTATGTTACCCTCAGGGAAGTCCCTACATTCCGAACAGATTGTTAAGGGTGATGTTGTGTCCTTAGGAGGTAAGAAACTATATGTAGAACTGATTGTAATTGACATGAAAGGATATGAGGTGATATTAGCAATGGATTGGTTATTTAGGCATTATGCCACAATAAGTTGTAGATCTGGGATGGTTGATTTTCGACCCCCAAATGGTGATCATTATTCCTTCCAAGCTATTCTTAAGATAAGCAAAATATCGATTATATCCTCACTAGAAATTTACCGGTTACTGAAAAATGGTTGTGAGAGTTACTTAGCTAGCATAATAGATGTTCGGATGAATAATAAGATAGAGTTACAGGATATCCCCGTAGTCAGAGAGTTCCCTGAGGTATTTTTGGATGATTTGCCAGGATTACCACCCGATATAGAAATAGAGTTCGTAATTGATACATATCCCGAGGCATTGCCTGTATCTAAGAACCCATACCGCATGGCACCGGTTGAGTTAAAGGAGTTAAAAGTCCAACTACAGGAATTAGTAGACAAAGGATTTATACGCCCTAGTAGTTCCCCTTGAGGTGCACCTGTCTTATTTGTTAAGAAGAAAGATGGTTCCCTTAGAATGTGCATAGACTACAGAGAACTAAATAAGTTGACAATCAAGAATAAGTACCCCTTACCCCGAATTGATGACTTGTTTGACTAACTGCAAGGAGCAAAGGTGTTTTCAAAAATAGACTTACGTTCAGGTTATTACCAACTGAAAGTTAAGGAAAGAGATATACTAAAGACAGCCTTCAGAACCCGTTATGGACACTACGAATTCTTGGTCATGTCATTTGGACTGACCAATGCACCTGCAGCCTTTATGGACTTAATGAATCGTGTGTTTCGGGAGTATTTGGACAAATTTGTAATTGTGTTCATAGATGATATTCTGATATACTCACGGGCAGAAGCTGACCATGCAGAGCATTTAAGAGTAGTTTTGACAACATTGAAGGAGCACCAGCTCTATGCCAAATTATCCAAGTGTGAATTTTTGTTGGACAAGGTTAATTTTCTTGGCCATGTAGTTTCTGCTGATGGCATATCAGTGGACCCGACCAAAATTCAGGCAGTAAAGGATTGGCCACAACCAAAGAATGCCAGTGAGGTCCGCAGTTTCCTTGGATTGGCAGGCTATTACAGAAAGTTCATCAAAGGATTTTTTATGATAGCTAAGCCCCTGACGAATTTGACAAAGAAGAGCAATAGGTACTCTTGGACCGAAGCTTGTGAGGATAGCTTCCAGACATTAAAGGTGAAGTTAACAACAGCCCCAGTATTTACCCTTCCAACCGAAGAAGGAAAGTTTAGCGTATTTTGTGATGCATCGAAAGTTATTTTGGGCTGTGTTTTGATGCAAGAAGGCAGGGTTATAGCATATGCCTCTAGGCAGTTAAAGAGTTATGAATAGAACTACCCCACCCATGATTTAGAATTATCCGCTGTCGTTTTTGCTTTGAAGATATGGAGGCACTACTTATATGGACAGCAGTGTGAGGTGTTTTCTGACCATAAAAGTCTGAAGTATCTCTTTACACAAAAGGAATTGAACATGAGGCAGAGGTGTTGGTTGGAATTTGTTAAGGATTACGACTTTGAGATCAAGTATCACCCGGGTAAGGCTAACTCTGTAGCTGACGCATTGAGCAGGATGTCAACAACAATGCAACCCGTGGTATCAACTATGTCTATACCTTTGAGGACAGAAGTTCAGAGGTTTGAATTGGAGATAGTTCCAGAGTTATCAACCTTACTTGTCGATTTGACCATTCAACCAACGGTCTTAGAAAAGATCAAAGAGGCACAACAGAAGGACTCTGAGGAGAACAACAGCATGATGAACAAGGTGAAGGACACCACCTTCGAGTTTAGTCTTTCCAAGGAGGGGATTATGAAGTTTAGGAATAAATGGTATGTCCCTAATGATGAAGAATTACGTAAGCTAATCTTGGCTGAGGCGCATTCGTCTCCCTTTTCTGTGCATCCTGGAAGCACCAAGATGTATAGAGACATGAAGTTACTCTATTGGTGGCAAAACTTAAAGAGAGATGTTGCTAAGTATGTAGAATTGTGTTTGGTTTGCCAACAAGTTAAAGCTGAGCACCAACGTCCAGGAGGTACTCTTCAACCCCTACCTATTCCCGAATGGAAGTGGGAACACATAGCTATGGATTTCGTTGTAGGACTACCTAAGACAACTAAGGGACATGATAGTATTTGGGTTGTGATTGATAGATTGACAAAATCAGCCCATTTCTTACCAGTAAGGACAACCTACTCGATGGACCAGCTTGCTGATCTTTATGTACAAGAAATTATTAGGTTGCATGGAATTTCTGCATCTATTGTCTCTGATCGTGACCCTAGATTTACCTCCCGATTTTGGAAAAGTTTGCAAGACGCGTTAGGTACAAGGTTAACCTTCAGTACTGCCTTCCACCCACAGACAGATGGTCAATCTGAAAGGACTATTAAGATACTTCAAGACATACCGAGGGCGTGTGTACTAGATTTCCAGTCATCCTGGAGTAGATACTTACCCTTGGTTGAGTTCTCTTACAACAATAGTTACCAGTCCACCATAGGTATGGCACCTTATGAGGCGTTGTATGGTAAGAAATGTAGATCACCTCTGTATTGGGAGGAGGTTGGTGAAGCAAAACTCATAGGTCCCGAGATGTTACAGCAGATGTCAGACAAGATTGTCACTATTAAGAGGAGGGTGTTTACTGCACAAAGCCGACAGAAAAGTTATGCAGACCAAAGGAGGAGAGATCTTGAATTTGCTGTTGGTGATGAAGTTTTTCTGAAGGTTTCACCATTTAAAGGAGTACTAAGGTTTTGCAAGAAGGGAAAGCTCAATCCACGATTTATTGGACCATTCCCTGATTTGGCGAGAATCGGTAGTGCAGCTTACAGACTGCAGTTGCCTCCATCATTGGATAAAGTCCATAATGTTTTCCACGTGTCAATGTTAAGGAAGTGCATACGAGATCCGACGCAAGTTGTTGAGCCAATGGTTATTGAGATTGAGCCATCATTAATGTATGAAGAGAGACCAGTGCAGATATTGGAATCCGCAGTTAAGACTCTGAGGAATAAAGAGACTCTATTGGTCAAAGTTTTATGGAAGAATCATGGCATTCAAGAAGCCACTTGGGAGCGACGACAGGACATGTTGGACAAGTATCCTGAGTTGTTTGTTTGATCAATTTTTGGGGACGAAAATTTTGTTCAAGGAGGGGTGGATGTAACACCCGAGTCAACGGCCAGGTGATTTTCTTAACTGTATTAACGGTCATAAGTATTTAACCTTCGTAGTTTAAGATTTATGCCAAGCTCAATTAATTACATGTGGATCTAAACTAGGTTGGGTGGCAAAGTTGTAATAATGTAGGATTGAGGCCAGTATTTAAAGAAAAAGGAAAGGATTCAAACCTCATTTAAACCACTGTAGCCGACACCACCCTTTCCGGCGATTTCTTCTCTCGCACGTCCTTACTCTCTGCAATCAGTGTCTTCCTCGCCGATGACCGGTTTCTAGCCACATTCCTCTGCGAATCTGCACTCGAGGTATGAAATGGACAATGTAGTTATCTGTTTGTGTTTGGAGTTCTGTTTTCAGCTCGGCATTTGAACTCGGATTTTATCAATGGCCGAGTAGCATTAGAACATTTTAGAATCTGTGAGTAGTAATGCCAATCTGGATCGATTCTGGACATTTTAAGTAATCAACTCAGATTTAATCGATAGTGGAACCCGTTTGTTTTATTTTGGATTTCAGATTTTGCACAGTATATCAAACCAAGGATTCGGGAATGACTTTAGCTAATAGATCTTAGGATAACTCGAGATTAGAACTATTAGGATTTTGTTTTAACTACTGCAATGTAAATGTTTAGGTGAAGAAATTTGAAGAGAAAGGAGCTCAAGAGCTAAGGAGACCAGGTAAGTGAATGTATTAAGATTTCCGGCTAATAGAGCCCTACATCGTTGGAGTACTAGGTTGAGATGTCTAATGTTTACCTTATGATTATGAGCTTGTCTGCACTTGAAGGATTTATGTATGTTGCGGGTGTATGATGACCTGTTAGTGATTGTGAAGTTGTCTGCTCTGGTATGATCCTTGTCATAGTTTGATGAGTTAAAAGCTCTCATGTTCATGCATCATGAATGTTTCTCAAGCATAAGAAAATGTTTTAACGCATGTTTTCCATGAACAAGATATGTATGTATATATGTATATGTATAAGACTTATGCAACGTGGATTAAGTGAGGGTTGGGGGCAGTTCGGCGTATGTCACAGTCCAAAGAAGGACATATGAATACGACCCGCAGTAGGGAATAAGATCAAACTCACTGTCGAACCCCCTTTACCGGCACAAATCCTCTCTTGGTCCACACAACCTAAACAAAGAATATGAACAAAGACTATGAACGATGAATATGATCAATGACTATGAATGATGAATATGATCAATGATTATGAATGATGAATATGATCAATGACTATGAATGATAAATATGATCCATGACTATGAATGATGATTACGAGCAAAGACATGAACAAGAAAAGACTTATGAACATGTGATTTTCCCAAATTGTGCATTCATGCATCCATGTAGTGTTGCATTCCTTACTAAGCATTAGGCTTATAGTTCCAACCTTATGATGTAGGTGACGAGTTTTTAGGTGAGGAACTCAAGGTCAATGAAGATGTCTAAGCTTGGTTGCTGGAGGATGATCAGTGTGACAGTGAAGGCTGGATAGGGGATCAAGTTCCCTAATTATACCCATTGTAAGTCAGAGAAGTTTATGATAAACAGATGACTAAGTATAATAGAGTTTTCTTATAACAATGAGATTCGGATTTTGAATGGTTTGACTTCAGAATCTGTTAATGATTTCAAGGGTTATGAATGGCCTATTTTGCTTAAGTCTTCCGCTAAGTGTATCTTGTATGGGATATGGTTTTTACTCATTAGGGTTTATAATTTCCAGGTTGAGGTTTGAGTGAGTTGTAGTATTTTTCTGTTGGATGAGGTTGTTTGATGATCATAGTGTTTTACTGCCATAAGATAGAAGCTGGATGAGGCATTCATCCGGCTGACGTCATCGGCAGATGTCAAATGATAGGAGTCGAACGATTGAGTCTTCCGGATGACGTCACCGGAAGATGTAATATGTTTCTCCATCGGCAGATGTATAGTGTTAGCCATCGGATGATGAAAGTGCTATTTTGTCGTCTAGCGATCGGCAGATGTAGGGTGTTAGCCATCGGATGATGAAAGTGCCATTTTGTCGTCTAGCGATCGGTGGATATAGACTGTTTAGCCATCGGACGATGTGAGGGTTTCCTTGTCGTTTAGTGGCCGGGTCATGTTTTAATTATGCACGTGGGGAGCACATGTCCATCGGATGATGTTTCCCTATTTCACCGGAAGATGAAGTATATTCCCTCGCCGGATGATGTAAATGATAATTTGTCGTTTAGTGATCAGATGATATAGAGCTTGTAAGCTATCGAAAGACGTCATAGATGAACACGTGAATCTCACATGTCTATCAGTGGATGTTTTAAATTGGTCACACGAGATGCACGTGATCTTCGGTCGATGCGAGCATTCGCATCTGCCGATAGGTGTTTAAATGAGTCATGGGGGGTGCACGTGACATCCGGAATATGCAATGTCTATCTGTTGATGCATGCAAACCCATGCAACTTCTACGTCGATTGGAAGCATGTACGAGGGACTAACTTTCCAACCATTAAGTTGAAGTCTTTAAGCCTGTTAGGTATACTGTTATAAAGAAAAAAAAAAGTGAAGGAGAAAAGAGTTCAAATATGAGTTAAAGTTTTATGTAAAGTCAAGAATTTCGTGGCGATCCTCCCCGGGTCGTTACAGTCATAGCAAAGACTCTGGGTACTATTCTTGCTCGATTGGGGTCTGGTGGCATGGGGCAGTCTCTGACTACATGTCTGACCTTGTCGCATCTGTAGCAACAACCAGAGTGTAGCTTGCACTCGCCATGGTGGTTCTTCTGGCAGTTTGAGCATAGAGGGGCTAAAGATCGTTTTCCCTTCCCTTGGTCATCATTTGGATTGAAGGGTCTCTTTATACCTTGTTGTTGTTGTTGTGGTCCCCTATTCTGTTGCAGTTGCCATCCTTTGTTCTGACGTGGTGGCGGCTGAGCCTCCTTAGTGAACTTCCTTGGCTGTTCACGCTGCGCATATGTCGTTATCTCAGCCTCTTCCAGCTCCAAGGCCTTAGCCGTCACTTCACCATATGATATATTATGTATTCCAGCAGTCTTTACTCTCATGTACAAACTCGGCTTCAGTCCTTGAACAAATTGGTGAATTTTGTCTTCATCATCCTCAACCAATCGGGGAGCAAACGGAGATAAAGCCTCAAATTTGCATATGTAATCTGCCACAGAGCCAGTTTGTTGCAAATTCATAAACTCCTTCTTCTTGCTGACCCGAACGGTCCTATTGAAATACTTGTCAAAGAAAGCAATCTTAAACCTTTCCCAGGTCATAGGTCCTGCATTAATGGTACTCTGGATTGAGTCCCACCAATGCCTTGCACTCAGTTCCAAATGAAAAACAGCATATGTGACCTTATCTCCTTCCTCAACCTTTGCATATGTGAATATGTCCTCCATTTTTCGAATCTATTCCTCAGTATAAACAGGATCCGAAACTTGTCCATTGAATACCAGGGGTCGAAGCCAGTGGAAACGCTCACCCCCATGATCATGAGTTGCATTAGTACTGGAGTTCCCTTGTTCCTCTCTAGTGGCCACAAGCTGTTCTATTTGGCGTGATTGGCGAATAACTAATTCTGTCAGTTGAGCAATGGTGTTACTATCCACGTTGTCTTCTCTCTGTTGACCTCTTACCATTTTGAGATTCCTAAACAAATAATCGTAACATATCTTAACTTAATGACATTACTAAAGTCATAAACACTTACAATTGCTGGAGTGTACTCAGGTGGCAATCTGTGCTGAGAGGCAGTCTGCAGAATCGATTTTAGAACCCAGTTTTGCTTTGATACCATAATTGTAACGACCCCAATAGGGTCAAGGCATAATTAGTAAACTTTCTTGAATCATAAATATTAATCCTTCTATCTGTACAACTTTATATATATATATATCCCTTATTATTTCTTCTTTGACAGAACTCGGGACAACGCTATAACTGACAAAGCTCGATCCTTTCAAAACTTGCCTTCGTCTTAAATTTTTCGAATTCATCATCAACAGAATCAAACGACTAACCCAGACATTGGTTTTGTAACATAATCGGGCAATAGAAAATGCCCTTAGAACACTCGACCTCTACCGATCACTAAACGACAAAACATAAAACTCACTTATGCCGATCGCTAAACGACAAGCACAGGGCTCGCTTCTGGCGATAGTGAAAATCTACATCATCTGGTTATCATGTGCATCTCACATGAGTACTTAACATCGCTAGTAAGAGACATCATCCGGTGAACAACAATCGTTCACCATCCCCCGATGACGTCAGCCAGATGATATCCTCATCCGTCAGAGACATCTTCCGGTAGGCATGTGCAAAACACGTGACTCACTTACCACATCCGATAAGAGACATCATCCGGTGAACAGCAAACGTTCACCATCCACCGGTGACGTCAGCCGGATGATTCATTCATCCAGCTTCTATCACACAGTTCATGCCGATGACGTCAGCCAAATGATTCATTCATCCAGCTTCTATCACACAGCTCCTGCCGATGACGTCAGCCGGATGATACGTTCACCCAACTTCTGTCACACAGCAATGAAACCTGGAAATCTTTAAACAACTCATACCGACAGAAAGGTAACCTTACATTCACAGATGTCTACATCCAGCTTCTATCATTCAACAGTAAAACACAATAATCATCAAGCAACTTCAATCAACAGAAAATACCTCGACTCACACACATTTCAACTTGATGGACATAAACCTTAAACGAATAAAAATCATAGACTCATTCAGGATACGTAAGCGGAAGACTCATATAAAACAGGATGTCCTAGGTTCTTACAATCATCCTCAAACTCAGAAGTTGAACCAGACAATTTCAAGTCCAAATTAAAAACATGATCTTATCCTACTTAGACATCAGTTTTCTCATAAATCTTACTGACATAAAATGAGCATAACCACGGGTCATAAACGCCATCCAGCCACAGAATTGCTCCCTGAACACCTTCCAGCAACCAAACTTAGACATCTTCATTAAATTTGGAATCCTCACCTGATGGCTCTTCACCTACATCATAAGGTTTAAACTATAAGCCTAATGCTTAGTAAGGAATGTAATACTAACATGTATACGTGAATGCATAGTTGCAAGAAAATCATGATCGTGTTCGTTTCATGCTCTTTTCTTATTCTTTTCATGTTCTTGTTCATCACTTTCATCATATGGATTAAAGGAGGATTTGTTCTGTAAAGGGGGGATGGCAGTGCAAGTGTACATAGTCCATATTGGGCTTTATTCACGGTCCTTCTCTTTAGACAGTGACATACGCCAAACCGCCCCCAACCCTCACTTAATCCGGTTGCATAAGTTTCATATTCATTCTCATATCTTGTTCATGGGGGAAAAACATGCTCATAAATCATTTTCATATGCTTGAGAAGTAAATCATGATGCATGACATGAATGTTCTTAAATCATCAGACTATGGAAAATATCATACTAGACAGTCAACTTCATAGACTCTATCAGAACATCATATAACATAGTTCTCAAACATCCGTAAATCATCCAAGTACAACCATCTTACTAACTTAAAACAAACATCAAACACATAACTAATTTAGTACACTTAAGATGTAGGCCCTAATGGCCAAAAATCTTAATACATTCACTTACCTGGCTTCCTTAGCAAATTCGTGCTCCTTTTCTTCAGATTTCTTCACCTAAAATATTTACATCGCAGTAGTTAAAACAAAATCCTAAAAGTCCTAATCACAAGTCATCCTAGGATCTAGTAGTTAAAGTCATTCTCGAATCCCTTAGTCTAGTTCTCTATGTTCAGTCTGAAATCCAAAAACCGAAATAGCTAGGTTCAACTAACGATTAATCAGGGTCGGTTATATTAAATGTCCAGAATCGATTCGGAAATGACATTACTAAATCCAGATTATAATTGTTACTATTGTTACTCGGTCATTGGAGAAACCAAACTCCAACACTAAGCTGAAAAACAGAGCTTAACAAATAACTGACAACTACATTGTCTAACCCATACCTCGAGCGTAGAGTATCCGAGAAATAGCAAGGGAACCGGTCGTCAAAGGGAGGATTACTGGCAGGCAGAGAGCGAGAGCTCGGGAGAGAAAATCGCTGGAGGGAGAAAGTGTCAGCTACAGTGGCGTTGGTGAGGTTTAAAAATTTTCCATTTCCTTTATTTAACGATCACAACCCACCCTTATTACAATTTTGCCACTCAACCTAGTTTCACACAATTTGGAGCAAATCTTGGTATTAAAATTAAATCAAAAGGTCCAATAATAATAGTGACAGTTAAATTGGTTAAGAAATCACCTGGCCGAAATTGTCGGGTGTTACACAATAACCTTCATGGACGCGTATTAAAGAATTAGTAATGCGTTTGATGAAATTTAAAAAAATTCACTTCAGTCATTGTTCCAAAAGAACATAACGTATCAAGCGAATGAAATTTACTATTACATGATTTGTGGTTAGAACCCAAGTTATCCATTTCACCTTCAAGGTTTTAACTTGAAGTGGTGAGAACGACGTGTATTGAGGACACAATAAGCTTTACGGACGCGTAATTATGAATTAGTAATGCGTTTGATGAAGTATAAGAAACTTCACTTCAATCGATTTTTCCAAAAGAACTGATGTATCAAGAAAATGAGACTCACTGTTACATTATTTTAGGTTAAAACCAAAATTTTCTATTTTCCCATTAAAGTTTTAACTTGAAGTGATGAGAAAGACGTCTATTGAGAACCCAATAACCATAAAGGACGCGTAATTAAGACTTAGTAATGCGTTTGATAAAGTATAAGAAACTTCACTCCAAGCGATTTGTTCCAAAAGAACTGAACGTGTCAAGCAAATGAGGTTCATTGTCACATGATTTCTTTTTAGAACATATATTTTCCATTTCACCTTCAAGGTTTTAACTTGAAGTGATGAGAACAACGTGTATCGAGGATCCAATAAGCTTTATAGATGCATAATTAAGGCTTAGTAATAGGTTTGATGAAGTATAAGAAACTTCACTTCAATTGATTTGTTCTAAAAGAGCTAAACGTATCAAGAAAATGACATTGTCTGTTACATGACTTATGGTTAGAACCCAAGTTATCCATTTCACCTTCAAGGTTTTAACTTGAAGTGATAAGAACGTCGTGTATTGAGGATCGAATAACCTTCAAGGACGCGTAATTAAGACTTAGTAAATGCGTTTGATGAAGTATAAAAAACTTCACTTCAATCGATTTGATCCAAAAAGAACTGAACGTATCTTGCAAATGAGGTTCACTGTTACATGACTTGTGGTTAGAACCCAAGTTATCCATTTCATCTTTAATGTTTTAACTTGAAGAGATGAGAACGACGTGTATTGAGGACCCAATAACCTTCAAGGATGCGTAATTAAGAATTAGTAATGCGTTTGATGAAGTATAAGAAACTTCACTTTAATTGATTTGTTCCAAAAGAACTAAACGTATCAAGAAAATTAGGTTGACTGTTACATGACTTGTGGTTAGAACCCAAGTTATCCATTTCACCTTCAAGGTTTTAACTTGAAGTGATGAGAACATCGTGTATTGAGGATCCAGTAAACTTTATGGATGCGTAAATAAGACTTAGAAATGCGTTCGATGATGTATAAGAAACTTTACTTCAATCGATTTGTTTAAAAAGAACTGAACGTATCTAGCAAATGAATGTTACTGTTAAATGACTTGTGTTTAGAACCTAAGTTATTGATTTCACCTTTAATGTTTTAACTTGAAGTGATGAGAACGACGTGTATTGAAGACCCAATAACCATCATGAATGCGTAATTAAAAATTAGTAATGGGTTTTATTAAGTATAAGAAACTTAACTTCAATTGATTTATTCCAAAAGAACTGAATGTATTAAGCAAATGAGGTTCATTGTTACATGACTTGTGGTTAGAACCCAAGTTATTCATTTCACCTTCAAGGCTTTAACTTTAAGTTATAAGAACGACGTGTATTGAGGCCCTAATAAGCTTTATGGACGCGTAATTAAACATAGTAATGCGTTTGATGAAGTATAAGAAACTTCACTTAAATCGATTTTCTACAAAAGAATAGAACGTGTCAAGCAAATAAGGTTGACTGTTACGTGACTTGTGGTTAGAACCTAAGTTATCCATTTCACCTTCAAGGTTTTAACTTGAAGTGATGAGAACGACAATGATTGAGGATCAGATAAGCTTTATGGATGCGTAATTAAGACTTAAAAATGCGTTTGATGAAGTATAAGAATCTGCACTTCAATCAATTTGTTCCAAAAGAACTGAACGTATCAAACAAATGAGGTTGACTGTTACCTGACTTGTGATTAGAACCTAAGTTATTGATTTCACCTTTAATGTTTTAACTTGAAGTGATGAGAACGACGTGTATTGAAGACCCAATAACCATCATGAATGCGTAATTAAAAATTAGTAATGGGTTTTATTAAGTATAAGAAACTTAACTTCAATTGATTTATTCCAAAAGAACTGAATGTATTAGCAAATGAGGTTCATTGTTACATGACTTGTGGTTAGAACCCAAGTTATTCATTTCACCTTCAAGGCTTTAACTTTAAGTTATAAGAACGGACGTGTATTGAGGCCCTAATAAGCTTTATGGACGCGTAATTAACATAGTAATGCGTTTGATGAAGTATAAGAAACTTCACTTTAAATCGATTTTCTACAAAGAATAGAACGTGTCAAGCAAATAAGGTTGACTGTTACGTGACTTGTGTTAGAACCTAAGTTATCCATTTCACCTTCAAGGTTTTAACTTGAAGTGATGAGAACGACAATGATTGAGGATCAGATAAGCTTTATGATGCGTAATTAAGACTTAGTAATGCGTTTGATGAAGTATAAGAAACTTCACTTCAATCAATTTGTTCCAAAAGAACTGAACGTATCAAGCAAATGAGGTTGACTGTTACATGACTTGTGGTTAGAACCTAAGTTATCCATTTCACCTTCAAGGTTTTAACTTGACGCGTAATTAAGAATTAGTAATGTGTTTGATGAAGTATAAAAAACTTCACTTCAATCGATTTGTTCCAAAAGAACTGAACGTATCAAGCAAATGAGGTTCACTGTTACATGATCTGTGTTTAGAACATAAGTTATCAATTTCACGTTCAAGGTTTTAACTTGAAGTGATGAGAACGACGTGTATTGAGGACCCAATAATCTTTTTGGATGCGTAATTAAGAATTAGTAATGTGTTTGATGAAGTATAAGAAACTTCACTTCAATCGATTTGTTCCAAAAGAACTAAACGTATCAAGCAAATGAGGTTCAATGTTACATGACTTGTGGTTAGAACCTAAGTTATACATTTCACCTTCAAGGTTTTAACTTGAAGTGAAGAGAACGACTTGTGATTAGAACCTAAGTTATACATTTCACCTTCAAGGTTTTAACTTGAAGTGATGAGAACGACGTGTATTGTGGACCAAATAACCTTCATGGATGCGTAATTAAGAATTAGTAACGCGTTTCATGGAGTATAAGAAACTTCACTTCATTCCATTTGTTCCAAAAGAACTTAACCTATCAAGCAAATAAAGTTGACTGTTACATGACTTGTGGTTAGAACCTAAGTTATCCATTTCACCTTCAAGGTTTTAACTTGAAGTGATGAGAACGACGTGTATTGAGGACCCAATAACCTTCATGGACGCGTAATTAAGAATTAGTAATGTGTTTGATGAAGTATAAGAAACTTCACTTCAATCGATTTGTTCCAAAAGAACTTAACCTATTAAGCAAATGAGGTTCACTGTTACATGATCTGTGTTTAGAACATAAGTTATCAATTTCACGTTCAAGGTTTTAACTTGAAGTGATGAGAACGACGTGTATTGTGGACCAAATAACCTTCATGGATGCGTAATTAAGAATTAGTAACGCGTTTCATGAAGTATAAGAAACTTCACTTCAATCGATTTGTTCCAAAAGAACTAAACGTATCAAGCAAATGAGGTTGACTGTTACATGACTTGTGGTTAGAACCTAAGTTATCCATTTCACCTTCAAGGTTTAACTTGAAGTGATGACAACGACGTGTATTGAGGACCCAATAACCTTCATGGATGCGTAATTAAGAATTAGTAATGTGTTTGATGAAGTATAAGAAACTTCACTTCAATCGATTTGTTCCAAAAGAACTGAACGTATCAAGCAAATGAGGTTGATTGTTACATGACTTGTGGTTAGAACCTAAGTTATCCATTTCACCTTCAAGGTTTAACTTGAAGTGATGAGAACGACGTGTATTGAGGACCCAATAAGCTTCATGGACGCGTAATTAAGACTTAGTAATGCGTTTGATGAAGTACAAAAAACTTCACTTCAATCGATTTGTTCCAAAAGAACTGAACGTATCAAGCAAATGAGGTTGATTGTTACATGACTTGTGGTTAGAACCTAAGTTATCCATTTCACCTTCAAGGTTTTAACTTGAAGTGATGAGAACGACGTGTATTGAGGACCCAATAACCTTCATGGACGCGTAATTAAGACTTAGTAATGCGTTTGATGAAGTATAAGAAACTTCACTTCAATCGATTTGTTCCAAAAGAACTGAACGTATCAAGCAAATGAGGTTGATTGTTACATGACTTGTGGTTAGAACCTAAGTTATCCATTTCACATTCAAGGTTTTAACTTGAAGTGATGAGAACGACGTGTATTGAGGAACCAATAACCTTCATGGACGCGTAATTAAGACTTAGTAATGCGTTGATGAAGTATAAGAAACTTCACTTCAATCGATTTGTTCCAAAAGAACTGAACGTATCAAGCAAATGAGGTTGATGTTACATGACTTGTGGTTAGAACCTAAGTTATCCATTTCACCGTCAAGGTTTTAACTGGAAGTGATGAGAACGAGGTGTATTGAGGACCACATAACCTTCAAGGCCTCGAATTAAGACTTAGTAATGCGTTTGATGAATTAAAGAAACTTCACTTCAAATCGATTTGTCCCAAAATAACTAAACGTATCAAGCAAATGAGGTTGAATGTTACATGACTTGTGGTTGGAACCTAAGTTATCCATTTCACCTTCAAGGTTTTAATTTGAAGTAATGACAACGACGTCTATTGAGGACCCAATAACCTTCAAGGATGCATAATTAAGACTTAGTAATGGCGTTTGATGAAGTACAAGAAACTTCACTTCAATCGATTTGTTCCAAAAGAACTGAACGTATCCAGCAAATGAGGTTGACTGTTACATGACTTGTGGTTAGAACCTAAGTTATCCATTTCACCTTCAAGATTTTAACTTTAAAGGTTTTAACTTGAAGTGATGAGAACGACGTGTATTGAGGACCCAATAACCTTCATGGACGCGTAATTAAGACTTAGTAATGCGTTTGATGAAGTATAAGAAACTTCACTTCAATCGATTTGTTCCAAAAGAACTGAACGTATCAAGCAAATGAGGTTTACTGTTACATGACTTGTGGTTAGAACCTAAGTTATCCATTTCACCTTCAAGGTTTTAACTTGAAGTGATGAGAACGACGTGTATTGAGGACCCAATAACATTCATGGACGCGTATTTAAGACTTAGTAATGCGTTTAATGAAGTATAAGAAACTTCACTTCAATCGATTTGTTCCAAAAGAACTAAACGTATCAAGCAAATGAGGTTGATTGTTACATGACTGTGGTTAGAACCTAAGTTATCCATTTCACCTTCAAGGTTTTAACTTGAAGTGATGAGAACGACGTGTATTGAGGACCCAATAACCTTCATGGACGCGTAATTAAGAATTAGTAATGTGTTTGATGAAGTACAAAAAACTTCACTTCAATCGATTTGTTCCAAAAGAACTAAACTTATCAGGAAAATGAGGTTCACTGTTACATGAATTGTGGTTAGAACCTAAGTTATCCATTTCACCGTCAAGGTTTTAACTGGAAGTGATGAGAACGAGGTGTATTGAGGACCACATAACCTTCAAGGCCTCGTAATTAAGACTTAGTAATGCGTTTGATGAATTAAAAGAAACTTCACTTCAATCGATTTGTCCCAAAATAACTAAACGTATCAAGCAAATGAGGTTGAATGTTACATGACTTGTGGTTGGAACCTAAGTTATCCATTTCACCTTCAAGGTTTTAATTTGAAGTAATGACAACGACGTCTATTGAGGACCCAATAACCTTCAAGGATGCATAATTAAGACTTAGTAATGCGTTTGATGAAGTACAAGAAACTTCACTTCAATCGATTTGTTCCAAAAGAACTGAACGTATCCAGCAAATGAGGTTGACTGTTACATGACTTGTGGTTAGAACCTAAGTTATCCATTTCACCTTCAAGATTTTAACTTTAATTAATGAGAACGACGTGTATTAAGGACCCAATAACCTTCATGGACGTGTAATTAATAATTAGTATTGTGTTTGATGAAGTATAAGAAACTTCACATCAATCGTTTTGTTCCAAAAGAACTGAACGTATCAAGCAAATGTGTTTGACTATTACATGACTTGTGGTTAGAACCTAAGTTATTCATTTCCCCTTCAAGGTTTTAACTTGAAGTGATGAGAACGACGTGTATTTAGGACCCAATAGCCTTCATGGACACGTAATTAAGAATTAGTAATGCGTTTGATGAAGTATAAGAAACTTCACTTCATTTGATTTGTTCAAAAAGAACTGAACGTATCAAGCAAATGAGGTTCACTGTTACATGACTTGTGGTTAGAACCCAAGTTATCCATTTCACCTTCATGGTTTTAACTGAAAGTGATAAGAACGACGTGTATTGAGGACCCAATAAGCTTTACGGACGCGTAATTAAGACTTAGTAATGCGTTTGATGAAGTATAATAAACGTCACTTCAATTAATTTGTTCTAAAAGAACTGAAGGTATCAAGCAAATGAGGTTGACTTTTACTTGACTTGTAGTTAGAACCTAAGTCAACCATTTCACGTTCAAAGTTTTAACTTGAAGTAATGAGAACGACGTGTATTGAGAACCCAATAACCTTCATGGTTGCTTAATTAAGAATTAGTAATGTGTTTGATGAAGTATAAGAAACTGCACTTCTATCGATTTGTTCCAAAAGAACTAAACGTATCAAGCAAATGAGGTTGATTGTTATATGACTTGTGGTTATAACCTAAATTATCCATTTCACCTTCAAGGTTTTAACTTGAAGTGATGAGAACGACGTGTATTGAGGACCCAATGACCTTCTTGGACGCGTAATTAAGAATTAGTATGTGTTTGATGAAGTACAAAAAACTTCACTTCAATCGATTTGTTCCAAAAGAACTAAACGTATCAGGCAAATGAAGTTCACTGTTACATGACTTGTGGCTAGAACCTAAGTTATCCATTTCACTTTCATGGTTTTAACTTGAAGCTATGAGAACGACGTCTATTGAGGACCCAATAACCTTCAAGGACGAGAAATTAAGACTTAGTAATGCGTTTGATGAAGTATAAGAAACTTCATTTCATTTGATTTGTTCTAAAAGTGCTAAATGTGTCAAACAAATCAGATTAACTGTTACATGACTTGTGCTTCGAACCTAAGTTATCCATTTTACCTTCAAGGTTTTAACTTGAAGTGTGAGAACGACGTGTATTGAGGACTGATGTGCTCCGTAGGCCCATTACTCGATCCCAGACCCGAGTCCACAATTTGACTAACACACTTGTCTCTTTTGCAGGTCATGGTTCGTGTGAAGACTTGGAGGACACCGTGGACAACTTGAAGTGGGAGATTAAAGCTGGAGAGGTTGACCAACCAAAGCATCTCCTCATATGGAAAGACTAAAGAGGCACCTTAATGCTCACATGGGAATTTGTCTTCCCAAGCTTTAGTATTTGTTGCTTTTTTTTGAAATTTCAAACTTATTGGCAAATGCTGGCCTTGTTTAAACTTTATTAGATGCATGTTAGGATTAGATGAATGATAGGATTAGTTGGTGGCTTGGTTTGGCCCATTGAAGTTGAAGACATGGCTCAAGCCCACGTGATGTCCCATCATTCCCCTTCCAAGCCCAAGCCCAAGCCCAAGCCCAAGCCCAAGCCCACCATTAGGTCTATATGTTCATGGCATTGGTGTTTGTAACTTTTTTTTGGTTGATTTATGAGCACCCACGAATTTCTCTCTCAATAGAAGAAGAATCTTGGAGCGAGGAGCTTCCAAGGTAAGTTCGGTTGACAACAACCGAGGGGTTGCGCCCCCGTACCATTCTTCTAGCTCGATAGCTAGTTGGAGTGGATTTTGCCACCTTCTTCTTCACTCTTTTGAGAGCAGAAAACTGCAAGGGGTGGCTGTAACCGATTCCTTGAATCGAGTTATTTTCCTTGGAAGAAAACTCTTGTCGAAAGCTCCATAATAGCACTCATCAGCCGATTCTCAGAAAATATTCATAACTCATTCAAATCAACAAATCTGGACCACAAATTTCATCAGCCACACCTCACTCATTACACAATACTCACCTAAAATTTCGTTAAATTCTGAGCACGTTTGATCTTTCGTTTGCTCTATTTCTTCTCGGATTTTGCTGGTTTTGTGTCACCCGGGAACTAACGGTCTTCTTCGAGTTCTTGAGTCCTATTTGCAGGTCAGATCTCAACAGGTGGTATCAGAGCTTGGATAGCTCCCTTAGGGTGAGGGAAGCCAGATCGGTTTGGTTTTCCAAACCCATTTGGTTGCCCAAAACTGAGGCACCAAAACCGGGTGTTTGCTGTTCTTCATTTTTGGTTTGGTGTTCTTGCTGTTTTTCTAATCTTCTCTTTTAGTTTCTTGCAAAGATCATTTCCAGAATGTTTTTGTTAGTTGTCTGCAACTTGAGCATGGATTTTTAAGTTTTCATTTCCACCATTTTCGTGCTCCAAGTTTTCCTTCCCCTTTTGGTAGAACAAACTCTAACAAACAGTGTACTTGATGTTTTATTTCTCTTTGTAGTTTGAAGTTTTGGCTGCTGTGTGTTTACTTTTCCAGACCTAATGAACATATTCTAATGGTTACAATCTGAGCATGAATCAATGTTTAAAAGAATCATATAAAGAAAACCAATTTGCTTGCTGTTACATTTCCAGAAAACTGTTTGCGTGTTGTTTTAGTGTTCTGTTTATTATAGTTATTGCTGTTTTGTTATGTTATGCCAAATCCGAGTTTAATATTTAGTGTTCTGTTTGCTGCTAGTTAATATATTATTCTGCTGAAAACATTTATCTTTTACATTTGAATTTGCTGAAAAAATATATGTATTAAGTTCACTAAGGCGCTAAAGAGCATGTACGAATCGATTATATCTGTGTAATGGATTTAAAACTTGTTTGTTAGTGAATTTGACCTTTCCCCACTAAAACGGCCAAAACTTTGGCTACGAGTGTTAGTTTTCGACGAGCCACCTGGCAAATCAAAGCTATCGAAAAGATGTCACACACTATGCGTGAGACAATCACGTTTTGATTCCAAAAACGGTCGTCTAAGCCCTCAAAAGTGCGTTTCAAAATTTCTAGGTCGAAATTCTAGTTAGGTTCCCCACCTTTACCTTCCCTAACACCCATGATCAACTTGAACCTAATTGATATTTTCCTTCCTGAAACTTTAGAATTCACATGAATGAAGACTAGGAGTGCAATTAACTGAGAGCTAAACCAAGATATGAATCAAGAACCGAACCGGGGCAAGGACATTCCCCAACCCGAGACGCACACCCCACAAGAGGGAGAGTCTAGCATGCGAGGACAATTAGATGGTCTTAGTGGAAAAGTTCACCATATAGGCCAACAACTTAAGGACTTAACCCTTAGCATGAAACACATAATGGAAGTCCTTAATACGAGAATTCCAAATGAAGCATCCCGAGAACCCCAACCTCGATTTAGACCCAGAAATTCTAGGAGACAATTTCAAGAACCATATCCCACCTCGGACGAAGAAAGACCTGAGTATCCTAGGAGAAGAAACCCGCTTTATGAGGAGGAGGAAGAATGGACCTTAGATGATGAAGAAACTTTTCGACCAATTAGACGAAAGGATCAAGAGGACATTAGAAATGTCAAGCTACATATACCCCTATTTGACGGGACATGCGATGGAGATAACTTTCTAGAATGGATTGATAAGGTAGAGAAAGTTTTCGACTATTATGAGTACTCCGATATAGTAAAGATCCAGTTAGTATCTGTAGAGCTATCAGGATATGCAACCCTCTGGTGGTCCAATATTAAGCTCCAAAGACGACAGATAGGAGAGACCCTCATTACTACATGGAGAGCAATTAAGTCACTCATGACTAAGAGGCTCATACCCACCCATTACCGTCAAGATCTATTCCTTCAAATCCAAAACCTACGACAAGGAACTCGATCTGTTGAGGCTTATCTAGCCAAATTTGGAACTCTAAGGATACAAGTAGATATGGAAGAACCTGATGAGCAAGTTATTGCTAGATTCATTCGAGGATTGAATAGAGTAATAGGAGATCCAGTTGAAATACACCTGGCAGAGTCTTTAGATGCAATAATTTATATGGCCATGACGATTGAGCGACAACTCAATAGAAAGAGAAAATCCATCTACCCTCCTAAGTTTACCCCCCACATTCCTCCCAAAGTCACCCTTAAGCCACCCACGCTAATCAAACCCTTTGACAAAGCTGAAGGAAAGAAGCCTTTTAACCATAGTTTGCCACTTAAGGAGTCCAGTAGCAAAACCTTAGTCGATAAAGCCAACCCACTTGGAGCGAGAGAAATCAAGTGTTATAAATGTTAAAGTCTGGGTCATTATATGGCTCAATGTCCGAATCGACGGGTGATGATTATCAAGATACGAGAGAAGTTTAGAGTGAGGATGACCACAAGGTAAGAGTAGAGGACAAAGATGTCAAGGAGAATGACACTGAGGACGAAGTCGTGCGCGCTCCTGAGGGACCCTTGTTGATGGTTAGGAGACGAGTCCTTGTGACTAAGAATTCAGGAGAAGATTGCCAACGTGAGAATATCTTTCATAGTAGATGTGTTATCAAGGATAAGATGTGCTCTTTAATTATAGATGGAGGAAGTTATGCCAACGTGGCATCTGACGAGTTAGTTAAGAAGTTAGGATTAGAGACAACGACGCATCCCCACCTTTATAAGTTACGATGGTTAGATGATAGGGATGATGTTAAGGTCTCTCGACAAGTGAGAGTAGATTTTGCTATGGGAAAATATCAAGATTCTGTTTTATGCGATGTCGTGCCCATGAGTGCTAGCCACTTGCTTCTTGGATGACCCTGGCAATTTGATCGAAGAGTGAACCACGATGGATATTCTAACTACTATTCCCTTAAGTTTGGTGGTAAAACAATTAAGTTAGCACCTTTGAGGGGTAATATCCAAAGATGATGCCGCTAGAAAAGAAGCAAAGACTAAAGCAAATCTTTTTATGACTAGATCAGAGATAGAGGCATCGGTGCTTCGAGGAGATACCATGATCCTTATAGTATTTCGAGATAGTGTTATGGAGCTAGGAGTAATCCCTGACATCGTGAAGAAGTTAATCAATTCTAAGACGTGTTTCCTGAGGAACTGCCCCAAGGATTACCACCTCTACGTGGTATAGAACATCAAATTGACCTCATACCCGTGGTTACACTACCTAATAGACCGGCCTATAGAATGAACCCCGAGGAGACCAAGAAACTTCAAGATCAAGTACAGGAATTGTTGGATAAAGGATATATACGAGAGTCCATGAGCCCCTGAGCAGTTCCCTCACTATTGGTACCTTAGAAAGACGGCACAATGAGGATGTGTGTTGATAGCCGAGCCGTGAATCAAATTACCGTAAAATATAGATACCCTATTCCAAGGATCGAGGATATGTTGGATGAGCTAAGTGGAGCCTCAATATTTTCTAAGGTGGACCTTAAGAGTGGTTACCACCAAATAAAAATGAAAGAAGGTGACGAGTGAAAGACGGCATTTAAGACTAAGTACGGGCTTTTTGAGTGGATGGTGATGCCCTTCGGGTTATCTAACGCGCCCAGTACTTTATGAGACTTATGCACCACGTGCTGAAAGATATCCTAGGAAAATTTATTGTTGTCTATTTTGACGATATTTTGGTGTACAGTCTAAACCTCCCACAACACCTCAACCATCTTAGTGTACTTTTCCAAACCCTACGAAAAGCTCAATTATTTGGGAATTTAAGCAAATGCTCATTCGCGCAAGATAAAGTTTATTTCCTAGGGTTTGTCATTTCTAAAGATGGCATGGAAGCCGATGTTGACAAGATCAAGGCCATTAAGGATTGGCCTACCCCCAACTCTTTAACCGAATACGTAGCTTCCATGGTCTGGCCTCTTTTTACCAGAGGTTCATAAAAAACTTTAGTTCAATAGTCTCACCGCTCACTGATTGCACTAAGAAGGGAAAAGAGTTTACTTGGACCCCGGTTTGTCAAAAGAGCTTTGAGCTAATCAAGGACAAGTTATGCCACTCGCCAGTGTTAGCACTCCTTGACTTTAACACGGTATATAAAATTAAAAGTGATGCTTCCGGAGTTGGCTTTGAAGTCGTGCTCATGCAAGAAGGAAACCATTGCATACTTTAGTGAGAAACTGAAAGGAGCCAAGCTAAACTACTCCACGTACGATAAATAATTTTATGCCGTTATTAGAGCATTAGAGCATTGGCAGCACTACCTCTTGTCGAAAGAATTTGTTATCAATACTGACCATCAATCTTTACGATATATCAAGGGTCAGCATAAATTAAACAAGAGGCATGCTAAGTGGGTAGGATTTTTTTGAGAGGTTCCCGTATATTCTAAAGTATGTGAAAGGGGAAAATAATGTAGTCGCCAATGCACTTTCGAGGAAACGCATTCTCCTTACCAAGCTAGGGACTCGATTCTTTGGATTTGAATGGATCAAGCATAATTACAAATCGGACCCTGACTTCGGATCTTATTACACAAAGTGCAAGGAAAACGCTGAAGGAGAATATCGACTTATGGACGACTATTTACTAAAGGCGGGAAAATTATGTATTCCGCAAGGAAGCATGAGGCAAAGTCTTGTAAAAGAAGCCCATTGTGGAGAATTAGCGAGTCATTTTGGGGAGAAGAAGACCTCGATGTGCTTAAGGAACACTTCTTTTGGCTACATATGAAAAGAGACGTGCACCGCATGGTGGAGACATGCGTCGTGTGCAAGAAAGCCAAGAGTAAGGTTCTCCCACAAGGCTTGTATATGCCCTTACCCATTCCTTCACACCCTTGAACTGAAGTTAGTATGGACTTCATTTTGGGATTGCCACGAACTGCTCGTAATAAGGATTCGATCATGGTGGTTGTGGATCGTTTCTCTAAGATGGCACATTTCATTCCTTGTGCAAAAACGGATGATGCATTTTCTATAGCTGACCTATTTTTCAAAGAAATCGTTCGCCTACATGGTATACCGCATTCCATAGTGTCAGACCGGGACACTAAATTTTTGAGCTCATTCTGGACCACTTTCTGGAAGAATTTGGAGACGAAGCTATGTTTTAGCACATCTTTCCACCCTCAAACTGATGGGCAGACGGAAGTTGTTAACAGGACATTAGACTCCCTCTTACGCAGTATTGTAGGTAAGAAATTATCCAGTTGGGATGTACTCCTTCCCGGATTGGAATTTTTCTACAATCGCGCCCTTCATTCCACTACTGAGCAAACTCTCTTTGAGGTTGCCTATGGGTTTAACACATGTACACCGTTGTACCTTGTTCCGTTACCCATTCATGAACTGGCCAACCCATCAGGAGCAAACAAGGCCGAACAGATTAAGAAATTACATGAGAACGTGTGTCAAGCCATCGAGAAAAGAAATGCGAGCGTGGCCAAACGAGTAAACAAAGGCTGAAAAGAGGTTATCTTCAATGAAGGAGATTTGGTTTGGTTGCACCTACGAAAAGATAGATTCCCCAACAAAAGAAAATCTAAGCTTCTTCCTCGTGCGAATGGACCCTTCAAGGTGTTGCAGCAAATCAATAACAACACTTATAAGATTGAACTGCCTGGAGATTACGGAGTATCAGCAACGTTCAATGTTATGGACCTATCACCCTATATAAGCGATGAAGAAAACTCCAAGAGGCCTAACTTAAAGGATTTGAGGTCAAATCCTCAATCACCTGGGGAGGATGATGTGCCCCGTAGGCCCATTACATGATCCCAGACCCGATTCCACAATTTGACTAACACACTTGTCTCTTTTGCAGGTCATGGTTCGTGTGAAGACTTGGAGGACACCGTGGACGACTTGAAGCGGGAGATTAAAGCTGGAGACGTTGACCAACCAAAGCATCTCCTCATGTGGAAAGACTAAAGAGGCACCTTAATGCTCACATGGGAATTTGTCTTCCCGAGCTTTAATATTTGTTGCTTTTTTGAAATTTTGAATGTAACACCCGGTTCTTTACGGGATATTATTATTTTAATGTTGATGGCATTTTTGTAATTATGTCAAATCAAATCCATTTTGCGAAAAGAAAGCGTTATTAGAATCCTAATTATTAATATGGATTTTAAGAAAATTTCGAGAATTTTAGGAAGTGTGACGCTAATTTACGAGAATTATGTTTCTCGTAATTTAAATAACGTTGTGGTAAAAAATAGTCAACGAGGTCTATTTTGTGAATGGACAGTTTTAATAGAACCCTAATAATAAGTCGGAGTTATTGGCGAAATAAAGAAATTTGGAGAAACCGAATCGTTAGTTAATTAACAAAACAAAGCATGAAACAAATAGAAAATCAAAGGAAGGGCAGAATGGTAATTTGCCAAGACAAATTATAATTAAAAACCAAAAACCTTCTCCTCTCCAGACACTTGCACGAAAATCCCTCTGCAATTTTCCTCCAAGCGATTTCTCCATCTCCTCCTCACGGCGACTTCCATTCCGACGCCGATTTCTCTTCTGTTCGTCTTCCGTTCTTTGCAATTTCCTCTCCTCTTGCAACCCTAGGTACAAATCTACAGTTTCCAGGCTTTAGTTTTCGATTTTCGGGTCATTTGACGGTTAGGGTTTCGTTTAGGGTTTTGTTAAAAACGTGATTTAGGGTTCGAGATTGATAGGTTTATCATGTTGGTGGATATAAAGGACGTATTGAACGTTGTTGGACGAAGTTAAATTGATTTGTGAGAAAAGTTAAAATTCGAGGAATTAGGGGTTTTTGGAAAAACCTATTAATGGTGGTTTCTAGGTATCGAGCGTGATTTGTTCGTTAAAATACCTCGATTAGTTAGGTTAGAACTTTAGGAAATTCCTTAGTTAAGAATTTCGTTAATTTGGACGTTAATGCTTCGAACGCGTTTTAACGATAACTATTGTGAATTGCCTTAGGTAAACAACGCTCGTGGACGGAGCTTGAAGTCCAGCACGCACAAGGTAAGTTCTCGTGACTTACTTGGCCGAGTGGCCTACACCGTACCTCGATGCCGCGTTGAGGAATATTGGAGTTTATTTGTTTATATGCTTTGGTCGGGTAGATAGAGTTAGTTCTTTTATAGGTTATTCTTTTTATGGTCTCGATGGTATGTATGATGTATGTTTACTTTATGCCTTTATGTAATACCCGACTGTACGGAATACTAATATTTTAATGTAAATGGCATTTTTGTAAATATGTCGAATCAAGTTGGTTTCGTGAAAAGGAACTGTTATTATGATCATAACAATTAATATGGATTTTAAGAAAATTTCGGGAATTTTTGGAGTTTAACGCTAATTTTACGAGAATTACGTTTCTTGTAATATAAAGATACTTTGATAAAAATAGTAAACGAGGTCCGTTTTGCAAACGGATAGTTTTAATAAAACCCTAGTAATAAGTTGGATTTATTGGTGAAATAAGGAGATTTGGAGAAACCGAATCGTCGGTTAATTAACGAAACAAAGGACGAAACAAATAGAAAATCAAAGGAAGGGCAAAAAGGTAATTTGCCAGGTCAAATTTTAATTAAAAACATAATTTTCTTTCTTCTTCTCCCTCCTTCACGAATCCTCTCCTTTCCTCTGTGATTTTTCCGACGACTCATTCCCTCTCAACGGCGTTTCTCCTCTCCGACGGCTATTTGTCCTCCGTTCGTCTTCCGTTCTTCACGATTTCTTCTCCAAACTCGACCCTAGGTATGATTCTAAGGTTTTAGCAAAGTTTATTTTGGTTTTTACATAGTTTAAACGATTAGGGTTCGTTTAGGGTTTTGTGAAAAACGCGATATAGGGCTAGAAATCGATAGGTTTACCTTAGTTGTGAATATATTGAACATATTGGACGTTATTGGATGAAGTTAATCGATTTAGGAAGAATATTAGAGATTTACGAAATTTCGAGTTTGGGAGAAATTCGTTAATGGCGGTTCGATATATCGAATATTAATTGGGTGTTAAAACGCTTCGAGTAGTTAAGTTAGAATCTTAGAAATTCCTTAGTTAAGATTTCATTAAATTTAGACGTTTAATAGTTTAAACTCGTTTTAACGACAAATTGTGAATTTGCCTTAGGTAAACAACGCTCGTGGACAGAGCTTGGATTTCAACAGACACAAGGTAAGTTCTCGTGACTTACTCTGGCCGATAGGCCTACACCGTACGTCGATGTCGTCTCGAGGAGTTTTGGTGACGAGTTTGTTTAAATTGCTTTAGTTGGGTAGTTAGGTTTAGTTGTTTTATAGGTTATGTCTTTAATTGCTTTTATTGTCTTGATGGTACGTATGATGCACGTTTAAATTATGTTATAAATTGTTCACGCATCACGTATTTTAAAAGAGCATGAAAATAAATTTTTGTACTATGTTTTAAAGAAAATGGCGATGTGGCCTGAAGAGGGGCTATTGATCTATTGTGTGAATCGATTACGGGTCTGTCACAATACCACATATAATATGGATCGATGTATGTTTATGGTCATGCGAGGTGGGGCTTAGGCACGGCTGTGCGTGTTGCAAGCGTGTACCCCCCTCCTCCAGGTGGAAAGGGTAGTCCAACCGCAGGATATGCCCTCTCCATTTAGGAGGTTGAGATCTCGATGACAACCTATGTAAAGATAAGAAAACGTTGCATGATTTACGAACTCATATGCACAGCATGCATTTACATTTACGAAGCTTGCTGAGATTTTTATCTCATAAATTGTCTGTATGGTGTAGGTGATCTTGACTTAGGTGAGGACGAGATCCCTCCACCTGAGGAGTGATGCAGTTGGCGGAGGATGGCTCGCGGGGTGTGCTGGCGCAGTCGATGCTTAAACCTGACCCGTGGGGATATACGTATGTATTTTGAGGGTATTGGGATGTTTTGGGCAGATGATAGACTGAAATGAATAATTGTATAGTTAAAACATTTTATGATGTTTGGTTCTGATTAGTTGATAGGTTACGTTTTGAGGTTTTTAAACGTTTCGATACATTGAATTTATAAAACGTTTTGTTAAGATTTCTGTTGAGATTTTATGAACTGATTGGTGGTTTTAGCAGGAGGAAATGTTTGGTTTTCAAATGGAACCACGCAGTTCGTTTTCATAAAAATGTATTAGGTTTTAATTGTGTTTTGAGTCGTTTATTTGGTCGATGAAATGAAGTGATGTTGAAGTGTTTTTAGTTTCTGATTTGAGTTTAAATAGGTGTTTATGTTGTGTGCCAGAGAGAAGAGAAGAAAAGGAGTAGAATGAATGAAGTGAAAAGGGAAAGAAAGAAAGAAGAAGATGGGGGAGGCAGAGGGGCTGGCGACCGATTGCCAAGAGGGGCGATCGGTCACCAAGTGATGTCCACGCTCTGGAACTTTTCCAGAGCGTGTGGCGATTGATCGCCTCAATGGGGGCGATCGATCGCCTGGTGAACGATCGCGAGGCGATATTACACCGTTTTGAGGGGCGAACGTTCGGCCCTCTTGTTTTTGCATATAGCGATCGATCGCCCGAAATGGGAGATCGATCGCCCCTCATTTTTAGGGACAAACGTCCCATTTTGCCCTCCGCCGATTGTTGTTTAGTTTTTCATTGTTTTAAATTATTTTATAAATGTTTTAAGTTTTGTTTTAAATAGCTTATAAACATAGACTCCATCGATTTCAATTCCGATTTCGATTCCGACATTAAAAGTGCTATTTCCGCTATAACGCTAGGTTAAAGTTTTAAGTATATAAAAAAAATAAAAAAATAATACGGAAAAATAAGGATACGGGTAAGGGTCGCTACACTTTATCTGCTCATGCATCACGTATTTTAAAAAATAGCATGAAAATGGATTTCTGCACGTGTTTATAAAAAATGAAATGGACTAATGCAAAGAAAATACGTAATCTGTTATCTGGTCATGGGAGGTGGGGCTCATGCATGCTGTTACGGATTAGTAAGCATGTACCCCCCCCCCCCCCCCTCTAAGTGGAAAGTGTTGTCCAACCGCTGGAAAAGCACTCTCCATTTAGGGGGATGAACCTCAGTTGTATCTTTGTTATCTGTTATTGGAACGATCTGTCATGTTAAGTAATCTGCATGATTTCTGAACTTCATACGCACAGCATGCATCTGCATTTACGAAACTTACTAAGCCTTTAGCTCATAGTGTGTCTGTATGGTGTAGGTGATTTTGAGACAGGTGAGGACGACGTTCCTTCTCCTAAAGCATGAGTCCAGTTGAAGAAGAATAGACGCGGGAGTGTGCTGGCGTAGTCGAGACGTTTCATGACCCGTGGGGACGTATGTAGGTATTTTGGGGTTGTCTTGAGTAAAAAATGTGTAGGTAAAATATTTGTACAGTTAGAAACATTTTAGGGTGTTTGGATCTGGATTAGTTGATAGATTGATGTTTAGGCTTTTGGTAAAAGCTATTTATAAAATGTTTTGATGATTTTGAAGTTTTAATGGAGCGTTTGGGTTATTGAACTTCATAGGGATATGTTCAATTTTTAAACAGATCCACGCAATTTGTTTTTACGAAAGTTTAATATGTTTTTAAACACGTTCAACGATACGTTTTGGTGGTTCAATTCATGATTTATGTTGAGGTGTATTAGGTTGTATGAGATGTTGAAGTTGTATTGAATAAGAGAAATATGGTATGTTTTATCTAGGGGAAGAAAGAAAAGAAGAAAATGGTGGATTCAAGTCCGCTGGAAAATCAATTTCCAGAGGACTTGGCGATTGATCGCCTAAGGAGGCGATTGATCGCCATTATTGGTCGCCACTCCTTGGAAAAATCCAGGGAGTGTGTCGATCGATCGCCACTGATATTTTCCAACAGGCGATCGATTAGGTCCAAACTAAATATTCTCTGACTTAAATTTTAGTCAGTACCTAAGTCTTTGATTGGCGATAAGAATAGCACATAACGGAAATTCAATTTTAGTCACATTCTTTCAAGGTAGAAAGAAATTCTAATTTGAATTTACCTAGGCAATTCGAAAGAATCCTAGAAATCAATTTTATTCTTGCTGTTTTTTAGATAATGCTGCAGAGCATTACTAGAGCATTAGTAGCAGAATCATCGTAACGAAGAAATCAATCCTAGCCAAGGCCTTTATTCATTGATTTTACCTCGTTCAACTTGCTTTATTTTATTGCATCATTATTCATATTTTATTTCTAATTTTTATCCAGCAATTTAGTATTTTTATCATAGTTTTATAGCAATTTAAATATAGCTAACGTTATCCTCGTGGGATCGATACTCTACTTACTCTATTACTTTGTTAGCGACACGTGCACTTGCGTGTAAGTGTGTAAAATCACTAACAAGTTTTTGGCGCCGTTGCCGGGGATATTGCTTAGTTGTTATTATTTTGCTATAATTATTTTATTTTATTTTACGTTATTTTATTTTATTTTGTTTCTCTATTTTTAGGTACGTTTTATGCTTGACGATTGAAGGAGTAAATATGGATAATCAGGAAGGAAGAAGAATCATGCTGAATCGAATAATCGACGACAGATACAGACCTATTCAAGACTTCGCTATTCCCACGCTCGACGATTTGAATCCCGGTATTGTGAGACCAGAACTCTATGCCACTCGATTCGAGCTTAAACCGATCATGTTTCAGATGCTTCAAACCATTGGACAATTTAGTGGAATGATAACAGACAATCCTCATCGTCATCTCAAAGCATTTGGAGAAGTGAGCGACTCGTTTTATTTTCCTGGAGTTTCAGTAGAGGCCCTAAGGCTAAAGCTTTTCCCGTATTCTTTAAGAGACCGAGCACGAGATTGGTTGGATAGCATCCCATCAAATACTATCACTACATGGGGAGAGTTAGCCAAGAAGTTTATCATGAAATACCATCCGCCAGTAAAGAATGCAAGGATGAGAAATGAAATCATCAGTTTTCAGCAGCGAGATGGCGAGTCACTTTATGAGGCTTGGGAGAGATTCAAGGAATTATTAAGACAATGCCCTAGCCATGGAATACCACACTGGATTCAGCTGGAGACATTTTACAATAGATTAAATGGGCAAACAAGATCTATCATTGATGCTGCAGCACATGGAACTCTCTTATCAAAATCTTTTAATGAAGCGTATGATTTATTGGAAAGGATGGCAGTGAACAGCTACCACTGGTCTTCAGAAGAATTTAATCCTAAAAGACGGGCACCTGGAGTTTACGATCTGGATGAGGTGTCAGCCTTAAATGCAAAGATTGCTATGCTGGAAAATGCGATCAACGAGATGAACACACCATCCAAGCCAATAACTAGAGAGGTTTCATGCATGTTTTATGGAGAAAACCACGATGAAAATTCATATCCTACTCATCCAGAATCTGAAAATTATGTTGGATACAATATGAACAATAATCCATACTCGCAGACATACAATCCTGGTTGGAAACCGCTTCTAGATTTTCAATGGAATTCGCAGCAGCAAAATGCTACAGCACCAATCATACTAACTGAAAATTACACTCAAGGTTTCTCACAGCCAACTCATACTTCAATGCATCAAGAACAATCAGACAGCTTCGCCAGAGAATATGCTGCTGAGACAGATGTGATCTTGCAGAACTTGGCTGTATCAATGAAGAATATTGAGACACATGTGGGGCAGTTGGCTCAATCTTTAATGTAACACCCCTAATACTGTACCCATTTACCCGTATAAATTTTTCATTTTTATTTTACACTTTATACTCATATCTTTAACTTATCATTTTAAACAAACTTAATTAAACTGTAAACTAAACCTAAACCGAAATCAGAAATTAAATCTACTTTCGAAGCTTTTAAACCAATTTAAAACAATTAAAAGTAAATAAAGTAAACTATTTAAAACAATTAAAATCATTTAAAACAGTAAACAAATCGCGGAAGGGCAAAACCGAAAAAACGGAGGGAAGCAGGTGCGGCGACTGAGCGCCTAGGCGCTGCAATGTGCAGCGCCCGATCGCTGCACATTGCAGCGATCAGGCGCTGCAATGTGCAGCGCCCAGTCGCTGCATATTGCAGCGATTGGTCGCTGCACTTTGCAGCGACCATTTTCTCCTCTCCCACTCTCTGGAATCCGAGATTCCAGAGAGCGATCTCCTACTTCATTTCTCTCTATTTTTACAAGTGCTCTCTGGAAATTCCAGAGAGCAAAACATCATCCTGCCACTTTTAGCATTTTCCACTTCCACCACTAATCACCATCAATTTATCATTTAAACTTAACTAATACGTATTCTAAACTCAATCCATTTGCAGCAGACTTTGTGAAATCCAACCGCGTGGATAGCTCTAAGAACCGAGCATATCCGTAACCAACCCTACAACCATTTAACACATTTTCTATAACATTTAAATAAAATACTTAACAAAACGTTTTAAATACGATTACCAAAACATTTGAAACGTCAAAGTAAACCTATCAACTACCAGACCAAGCATCCTAATATGTTCTATACAAATTGACATCAGCCCAAACATCACAAAATCCCAAAATCTATACATACTTCCCCCACGGGTCAAACGCGTCTCGACTGCCCAGCGCACTCTCACGGGCCATCATCCATCAACCGCCTCAAACATTAGAAGGTGGAACGTCGTCCTCACCTGGGTTTACGTCACCTACACCATACAGACATCTATGAGATAAAAATCTCAGTAAGCTCTAGTAAATGCAAATGCGTGCTGTGCATATGAATCTATAAATCATGCATTGTTTTCTTTACTTTACTTTACTTTACTTTGCTTTGCTTTGCTTTGCTATAAACTGTATACCGATTTCTTTGCTTTGCTTTGCTATAAACTGTATTCCGATGGGCCATTTAAACTATATACCGAAGGGTCATTTAAACTGTATACCGGAGGGTCATTCTTTCTTTGCATTTACTTTAAAACGTCGTGCGGAAATTCGTTTTCATGACATTTAAAACACGTGATGCATGAACAGATATGAACATAAAGTAAACAACCATCATGCATACCATCGAGACCGAAATAGAATAACCTAAAACAACTATAAAGCTATCTACCCGTCCCAAAGCAATTTAAAACAAACAATTTAAAACAACTAATCCATTGAGATCCTCGACGCTACATCGAAGTACGGTGTAGGCCAATCGGCCAGAGAAGATCACGAGAACTTACCTCGCGTCCGCTGCAGCTCAAGCTCCGTCCACGAGCGTTGTTCGTCTGAGGCAAATTTACAATATTGTCAATATGACGCATCTGAACTCCAAATTTTCCAATTTAATAAAATTCTTAACTAAGGAACTTTCCTAAAGTTCTAACTTAACTAATCTAGACGTCTAAACGACCAATTCACGCTTGATGGTTCAAAATCACAATTCACGAACCTTTCTCCAAAATCCCTAAATTCTCAAATTTAACGTTTTTCCACAATTCAATTTAACTTCGTCCAATAACGTCAAATACGTTTAATATATACTTAATCAAGGCTAACCTATTAATTACGAACCCTAATTCGCGTTTTTAACGAAAATCGATCGAAACCCTAATTATTTAAAATTCGTAGAAATCGAAATAAACACTCTAAGATCGTAGGTTCATACCTAGGGTAGCGAGAGGAGGAAGAATCACGAAGAATGGAAGAGAAACGGAGGAGAACGGAGGTCGGATCGTTGATCGGCGTCGGCGACCGGAGGGAGAGAGCAGAGAGAAGCTCTCTGGAAATCACGAAGGAAGAGAGGAAATGAAGAGAAAAGGGATTTTGTTTAATTTTATAAATTTTGGTTTTGCAAATTACTAAAATGCCCTTCCATAGTTTTTATATTCGTTTCGTCATTCGGTTCGTTAATCGTCCAACTATTCGGGTTCACCAAATTTCCTTATTTCAACAATATGTCCAACTTATTATTTATGTAACGACCCGAGGAGGATCGTCACGTGTCATGACTTTCCTTTAAACTTATCCGTACTTTTATACCTCTGTAATCGGTGTATATATTTTTTTTATATATATATCAAATCTCATTCTAACTTAACTTAAGTTCGCTGAACAACCACATTTAGCTTTCACTCCTGTCGGTCGCTAAACGACAAACATCCAGTTGTTCTACCGGCCTGCACGTGCATCTCACATGATTCATTAGACATCTATCGGCAGGCACACATATTTGCATCTGCCGGCGGTCACGTGCATCACGCGTGACCAATTAAATCATCACTCAATTACAACGACAAAAGACTGACTTATCTACCGATGACAAGGCACTCCATCTGCCGATGGCAACACACAACATCTGCCGATGGCACTTATACTACATCTTCCGATAGATTAACTCACATCATCTGCCGATGACGTGGCACTCCATCTGCCGATGGCAACACACAACATCTGCCGATGGCATTTATACTACATCTTCCGATAGATTAACTAACATCATCTGCCGATGACGTGGCACCACATCTTCTGGTAGATTAACTCACATCATCTGCCGATGACGTGGCACTACATCTTCTGGTAAGGCGGAATGACATTTCCATCTTCCGGTATCTTGACCTACTACACATGCCGATCTCTAGGCATATCGTCTGCTGATGACGTCAGCCGGAAGACAAATACTTTTCCTCTTCCGATGACGTCCTCCGGAAGACAGACTTACCCGACTCCCATCACAATCCTCCTGTCGATTTCTACACTTCAAAATAACACATCTCCTGCCGATAGACAAGTACTTTCATCTACCGACTACTAAACATTAACCTAACATCTTCTTCTTCCGGTAGACAAGCAAACTTCATCTACCGATTTCTAAACTCCATAATAACACTCACACCTTCCGATAGACAAATACATTTCGTCTACCGGCAGCACAAACATCATAACTTAAAACTTAATACCGGACACCAACGGAATAAACCACAGATTCATTAAAACTCATACAGCGGAAGACTTAGTTAAAATCACTCATTCTATATTCTTATAATATACTCATAATCAGTATTCAAGCTAGACAAGTTCAAGCTCCATAATCATAAGTAACATCATCCTACTTAAACTTTTATGTTCATAGTTATCATTAAAACCTTAAGAGTAAAACCAGAGGGTCATAATCGCCATCCAGCCACAGACTTTCCACCCTGAGCACCTCCAGCAACCGAGCTTAGACATTTTCATCAACTTTGAATTCCTCACCTGATATTTCTTCACCTACATCATAAGGTGTAACTGTAAGCCTAAGGCTTAGTAAGGAATGCAAACTATTATGAGTTCATGAATGCATAACTTGGAGAAAAACATGCTCATAAGTCTTTTCTTTTCACGTACTTGTTCTTATTCATCATTCATAATCGTATCTCGTATTCATTGTTCATAATCATCGTTCGTAGACATACTCATATTCATCATTCCTTTCATCATTCATATTCTTCATTACATTATGTGGTTTAAGGGAGGATTTGTGCCGGTAAAGGGGGTTCGACAGTGAGTTTGATCATGGTCCCTACTGCGGGTCGTATTCATATGTCCTACTGCGGACTGTGACATACGCCGAACCACCCCCAACCCTCACTTAACCACGTTGCATAAGTTTTATCTTCTTATTTTATTCATGAGAAAACATATTTCAAAACATTTTCATATGCTTGAGAAGTAAAACATGATGCATAACATAAATGCACTTAATCATCGAACTAAGACAGGGGAGTACATGAGAATAACAGAACCATATCCATCGACATTTCATCAAACATATAGCAGACAATGTTCACTAAATCTAACTTAATCCTTTGATGTAGGGCCCTATTGGCCGGAAACTTAATACATTCACTTACCTGGATCCTTAGCAACTTGAATCACTTTCTCTTCAACTTCTTCACCTAAAACATTCCACATTATAGTAGTTAAAATCAAGTCCTAAAAGTTCTAATCGAAAGTCATCCTAGAATCTAGCAGCTAAGGTTCTCTGTGCAGTCTGGAATCCAAAACCGAAACAGCTAGATATAGCTATCGATTAAACGGGGTCGGTTATATAAAAGGTCCAGAATCGATTTAAAGGTGGCATTACCAAATGAAGATAAGGAACGATAACCAACTGACTTAGCCATTGAAGAGCCCGAAAGTACAAGTTCAACTGAAAACAGAGTTCTAAATGACTACCCGGCATCTACATTGTCAAAATCTTACCTAGAATGCGGGTTATCGGAGTGGAGGCTGAAAAACCAGTTGCTGGGGAGGAAAAAGGCTCCAGAGAAGAAGGGAGTCGCCGAGAGGAAATGTCGGCTGTAGTGAGGTTTTAAATGAGATTTAAGGTTTCCATTTTCTATTTATACCTAATCCTTCAATCTTTATTACAAAATTGCCACTCAACCTAGTTTTACTCAACTTGTAATGCATTTGCCTCAACGTTAAATTTAATCATAAAGGTTAAATAAGGGTAACAATTAGAATGGTCAGAAAAATTCACCTGGCCGAAATGTCGGGTGTTACAATTTAGGATCTAACAAAACTATCCGTTCGCAAAACGGACCTCGTTTGCTATTTTTACGAGAACGTCTTCTATATTACGAGAAATGTAATTACTCGGAATATAGCGTTTAATCTCCGAAAATTCTCATAATTTCCTTAAAATCCATATTAATAATTAGGATCATAATGGTGTTCTCTTTTCGTGAAACGGGCTTGATTTGACATATTTACAAAAATACCAATATATATTAAAATAATAATATCCAGAAAAGCTGGATATTACATTTAAGCACGAGAACTGCAGGACAATTACCAAGAAATATAGAAATGCTACAAAGATCAGAAAAAGAATATTGCGAGGCCATTGTATTGAGGAATGGAAGGGAACCTGAGATTCCAGAACAACAACAAAAAACAGTGAATTTAAAGAAACAAGATGAGTTGGTTGAACAAGAAGAATTGAGAGAACTAGAAAAGAGCAACCCAGAAAACGATGTTGTAGCAACACCGTAGCAACAACAAGGTGAATTGAGAATCCAGAAACCATCTCCACCATTCCCTCAAAGACTACAGAAGCACGAAGAAAAAGAAATTTTTGGGAGAAAGGATGAGATTTTTGACGGTGGCAGCAATGTGAATGACCAGCAGATTACTTTTAATGTATTAAAAGCTATGAAGTGCCCGTACAATGAAGAAGATTGCTTCAACATATCTGAAAAGATGAAAATGGAAGACACGAGGCAATTTCATAGGAGCCAAGGGAAACAGTTTGAGGTATTTGTTCGAACGAAGGATAACCCAGAAGCTTTCAAACCATCTGTTGAAAACGCACCAACACTGGAGCTCAAACACCTGCCCTCTTACCTCAAGCATAAAGTGACCATAGCATATCATCCACAAATTAAAGAAAAGTGACGTATGGAGAAGTCTGGCTGAAGACTTGAAAAACTTAGCGCTACTTGGGAGGCAACCCAATTTTTCATATCCTTTTGTATTAGTTTTTATTTATTGTTCTTTGTTTGTTTTTGTTTTTGCTAAAAATAAACTCAGGTTTGCACAAATCAGGGAAGAAGAAGCTGATGAAGAGAAAGCAACATGAAACCCTCCTTCTAATGGAACGAAAAAGGAAATATTAGGGAAGTCCTAACCCCCCTAGTTTTATTTTGCTTTAATTTTTTTTTTCTGAACTTCATTGGTTTGGCAGTGGGGACACTGCTAACGTTTAAGTGTGGGGGTGCTATTTGGTATGCTGTTTAGTATTGTTTGTTTAATATGGATGTTTATTTAATTTGGATGCTTCATGTTTACCATTTAAATTGGGTCTGTGGATGTTGATTGCATGTTAATTTTGGTTATTTAAATTTTACTTTATAGAAATTGGTTCTCTGTTTAATTTTGGTTAGTTCGTTTCTGTGATTTGTTAGGGGTGTTTCCTGTGTGCTATTTAAAAAAAAAAATGAATGAAATGAAGAAAAGTGCAATATAATTTCCTAATATCCTTTGATTTGGTGGATTATTGGAAAATGTTAGTGTCACTTATTATTAGAAATCAATTAAGATTTATTCCCATTAACTTAGTTGTCTCTCACACACAAACTCCTCTTGGTTGTTTAGGAATATCATCATTTTTAGATATTACAATTATATCTATGTGTCAATAATTTGGTGTTTGATTGAAGAAATTAGCAATAAAAGACTTCTTTTAAAAAAAAATATATATAGTAAATAATAAGTTTGGGGGTTATGCAAAAAAAAAAATAAATAAATAAAACAAAAAAAAAAGTGCAATTTTCTAATCTACTTTCAATTTCGAGTAAGCCTTTTGGATACTCGATGGGTAGAAATAAATTAGAGGAACTCCGTTGCATTTTTATTGGCTATACTCCTCTATTTCATATGAGTATATATCTTGAGGTGACACTATTGAGTAACCGGAGGACTTCATCACCAATGTTGTCAATCGCGTAAAAAGATAGTGTGACTTATAGATAAAGTCAATGTAAAAAAAAAAAAAAAAAAAAAAACTTAATCCCCTCACTTATAAAAAAAAAAAAAAAAAAAAAAAAAAGGAAGAAGAATCTTTGAATGCTAATGGATTTATGAAGGATATTAGAGAGTTGACATCTTATGATATGTATTGTGATTTGTAGTTTTGATGATTGAACTTAGCAATTCAAATGGAGTTTGAGCACACACACACTTTGAAATTGAGTTTATTGGGAATTAAATCTATGTTGATTACTTTTAATTGTGATAGTGAGATTTTTCAATGCTTTACAAGTTACTAGATATCTTGGAAATTATATCAATTTGTTAATGATAATTTGAGAATTTATTATTGTTTTGCATCACTCGAGGACGAGTAATGGTTTAAGTTTGGGGGTATTTGATGACTCTTATTTTAGAGTCATTTTATACTAATTTTACATAAGAAAATTTATATGAATTGAGTGATTGCAATAATAAATTGGTATAAATTTATTATAATTGCTATGCAATGTTGCAGCATTGGTGTTTTGATTGAATTTAATATATTTAATACAGATTTTCTATTAAAAAAGCAGATTTCTCTCATTGTCTTGAATTTTATATTTTTACAATTGAATGCTATTGTTATAGGGGGAAATTCAAATTCAAATGCTGAAGATTTGTGAAGGCAAAAATCAAGGGAGAATAATTTGGAAAGAGAGAAATGAGGATACAATTAAGGAAAATTAAATACGTTGAAGATTTTGTGGAGAAAAGCAGATGACACATGGCATATGGAAAAGGACAAAAAGAAGGGAAAAACAAATTGAAAGAATAAGATTTTGAAGGATGGAAACACGTGGAAGAACAAAAGCTAAGGAGAGAGAAATTCATTCTGGAAAGCTAAAACAAAAGGAAACAAATAAAATAAAATAAGAAAACTAGATTGGAGAGAGAAAAATGGGATTGCATGCATTAAAATAAGGGATATTGAAAACAAAAGGGGTATTCGGCAATTCCAGCGAGAGGAGGATTTTGGCAAGCGGCAGAGAAGCTCTGGAACAAAAAACGAACACCGACGCTTTGCTGGATTTTTCTTCTTTTCTATTCTTTTTATGTTCTTGCAATTTTCATATTTATTTAGTTTTAATATTATGAATTTAGGCTAAACTTTTAATCTTGGTTAGGACGATAGTATTCGTTGCGATATTTTGCTACGATCTTGGTTTTGTTTCTGCAATTATCTATTGAACAATTATTTGTGAAATTTACTTGCTAAGTCAGATCATATCGATAGATAGGTTGACTATTCATATTTATATTGTATCGATAGATAGATATAAATTTTAGATGCATGAATAATTAATTGAATTACTTTGTTACAACGTGGTTAACATTAATTTGATTGGCGATAAGAATAGCACATAACGGAAATTCAATTTTAGTCACATTCTTTCAAGGTAGAAAGAAATTCTAATTTGAATTTACCTAGGCAATTCGAAAGAATCCTAGAAATCAATTTTATTCTTGCTGTTTTTTAGATAATGCTGCAGAGCATTACTAGAGCATTAGTAGCAGAATCATCGTAACGAAGAAATCGATCCTAGCCAAGGCCTTTATTCATTGATTTTACCTCGTTCAACTTACTTTATTTTATTGCATCATTATTCATATTTTATTTCTAATTTTTATCCAGCAATTTAGTATTTTTATCATAGTTTTATAGCAATTTAAATATAGCTAACGTTATCCTCGTGGGATCGATACTCTACTTACTCTATTACTTTGTTAGCGACACGTGCACTTGCGTGTAAGTGTGTAAAATCACTAACAACTTACACGTAAAATTTCTGTGTGACCCCTTTCCACATTTGATACCTTCTAGCTTCCCCGGCTACATTCCACGTTTATGCTTATTATTTCTTACTTAAGCTATTTTCCTTAATCACAAAATCTTACAACAGTTTAGAGTATCTTCCGATAAATGTCACTCCTAATTTCAACTTTGACTCTAATATCACAATCTATTAGCTTCCTAACTCTACGTAGATCTTTAAACTTTCATTCTCAATCACTATCCTAGTTTGTTACGGTGGAGCAAATTCTTTCATCTTATTAATTTAAATCTCTTAACTAACAGCCCTACACCTCCTTTCAGTTATACTTCTACATTTACGGAATTCCTATTGATAGCTCGCCAAAGTCAATACCCAGCCAACCTTATATTTATACTACTTGAGTTCTAACTTACATCTTACTCTTAAGCCCACCAACCTTAGCCTAATTTAGTTATTCATTACTTAGACCATTAACTATCGCCAATTGGCACACTACCAGATACCTAAGTTCACAATCTAATTTCCTCCAAATTCTCTCTACCATAACTAATCCACTCTCTCTTACTCTTCACTCCTTTTACTCTCTAACTCCTTTTACAACAATCCACCTACTCCCAGAGTTTACTCTTAAAATTTCTATGTGAGACCTTTCTTTCCTTCTTATTCTTTATTCTCTAAAGTTTAATAATTAAATCTACTCTCTTTTGCTCTTCCTACTCGCTAAGTCTCCTACCCGTTACATTTCTATAATGGTACTCCCTCTCACTGATTTACCATACCTCTTAACATCGCGTACATTATTCTAAATCTCCTAACATCATCTTAATCCAAGAGGCTCTACTTAATCAAGGCATTTAAATTTCTAATCATTATAACCTCATACTCTAACACTCAATCATTCATGTATTCATTGAATACAATCCTTTGTTTGATTCTTCACTTTACTAATTAGGTACCTTTATCATTTACTTTTATCATATACTCTAATAAAACCTATACCAAAGTGACATCTCCATGATTCATCGATGAGGATTTCTTTATCCACTTACTCTACCACTAATCCTAATTGTAGCATTCACGATCCTTATTCTCCTAGTTTGGGCCATTCTAACTATACCTTTGTACCCCATAGTCCTTAATTGAGTAAACCGCTAAGTTGGTACTTATTCCCTAAGGAGCAACCATATTTATAATTTGAGTATCACCTTGCATCTAACCTTGACCCCCTAATAACTCAAAATCTTTGATCCATACCTCAAGGGCTTTCTAACTCGAAACAAATTTCTCATTTTTCCATCCTCGATACTCACTAACATTAACATTCCTACATGATCACTCAGATTCCACAAGTACCAATTTGCCTCAATCAATCTCATCTCTAAAAGTGTTAAAAATGTTTTACTTAGATTAGACGTTCAAACATAATCCACATCTAAATACTTCCACTATATGTAAATCTAACTAGTCTACATTTTGCTATTTCCATTTATTCACTTACGCTACTAATGGTACCTCGACGATCTAAGGTATCTCCCGATAAATTTCATTTCCAACTTCACACTCTTATCTAGTGCATCGTATCCTAAAATTTCAAGGGTTTGTTAAATATGGTCAAACTTCTATCTATTCAAATCTTATTATTATATATTGTATCTCCTTATGGTTAACACTCCTAGGCATATCACCCTAAGTTATCTATATCTTCTATCTCCCTCATTCTAAAGTCTATTTTGCGTTACACTTAACTCATCGTGTTCTCACCCATTTCACGCTAGAGCGTAACTCACGTCTCTCCTAACAACTCTCACTTCTACCTGGCTAACGCTTACACTACGCTCATACCAACCCTATCTCTTTCCTCACATTCATTGGTTATCAAACTTACATTTACATCATAATATTCTCTAAGCTTTATATTCTCAATCCAACTTTTATCTATGATATGCATGTTATCTTGTCTGTTCCCTTGGGAAATAACTTTCTAATTATTTGAACTATCGGTTCTTTACGTCTATAAATTGACTTAAAGAATCCCCCGAGATTGTCTCGGTACTCTCAGGATTTTCTACTCCATTATAATCATAAAACAAACAGAGGTTAAACCAAACAAACAGTTAAACTAACTAAACGTAAAGAAATACTTACAGTCGGTGAAGCACGTTGCATGGCGGCCGGCATTGTCGGGTAATCCTTTGAACGACTCAACCATTTATGCTCTGATACCATCTTGTAACGCCCCCGAACCCACCCTGGCTCGGTGCGCTACTTTGCTAACCAACCCCACGTTAAAACATAATTTAAATAAGATTTACATAGCAGAATTTAAGACTAAATTTCTCGAAACTCTCTTATGTCATACCTAGCTGCCTAGACCCACAAATTTCCCTTAATCCTAACCTTTAAGCACCACGGCGTCCTTCCCGAAAATTTCGGCAAAGTAACGCCTAAAAATGGCGCCTCCAAAATGCTAGGTACCTGCAATAAATCAATCCCAACCAGATCCAGAATACTCTTATTTAACTAACCAGTATACGAAATCTCCAAATAGTAGTAAAGAGAAACTCTAATACTAACATCCCTAAATGAAGAAAGCCCACAGTACAGGGCGATACATCACCCTTAACTATGACTATATACCACAAATACACATAGCTACATCACAACTATCAAAAACATCAACCAAAATGAGTTAAGCATTCCCATCATTTCTACAAACAGACATCTAAAATAAACTACTAAAATGTAAAGTCTCACATTCTCCCGAAGACAATGGTCCTGACGCCCCGACAACTGCCTGCAACAGCATGCCCCGAACTCCTCCGACTGCGGCCTAGTCCTCGGCTGTCCCCTCACCAGGATAATACTCGCCACCTATACCATAGAACACAAAACGTAAGCCTAATGCTTAGCAAGTAGGAAATAACAATGCAATAACACACCATGCAATCAACCTAACATATGCAGTTTCTAACACTCAGTTGTGGTTATTTGTTGTTCGTTGCTTTAATCTTTCATAAGCCGTGTGGAACGAGTTGGCACACATCCCATAACCGTCTAGGATGGCCACACTCCGAACCACCACAGCAAGACCAGATAGCACACATCCCATAACCGTCTAGGATGGCCATGCATAATCTCCCTCATCGATTGTAGAATCCTATAACCGTCTAGGAATTCATACTCACGACATTTACGTATTTTAGTGTTCGTTGCTTTAATCGTTTCATAAGCCGTGTGATTTGAGTAGGCACACATCCCATAACCGTCTAGGACGACCAAACTCAGAATCACCAGAGCAAGACCAGACAGCTCACATCCCATAACCGTCTAGGATGGCCATGCATAATCTCCCTCGTCGATCGTAGAATCCTATGACCGTCTAGGAATTCATACTCACGACATTTACATATTTTAGTGTTCGTTGCTTTAATCGTTTCATAAGCCGTGTGATTTGAGTAGGCACACATCCCATAACAGTCTAGGACGGCCAAACTCAGAATCACCAGAGCAAGACCAGACAGCTCACATCCCATAACCGTCTAGGATGGCCATGCATAATCTCCCTCGTCGATCGTAGAATCCTATAACCGTCTAGGAATTCATACTCACGACATTTACGTATTTTAGCCAATCATCCTTCATAGAGTTCCCTTTGGTGTGCTACTACCAGCACCGTATCCTGACAAGGCACCCTATTCCAGATTGCTTTGCCACGTGGGTCCCCGTAGGGCGATACACGTGCGCTCACTACTGCCACGTGAGTCCCTGTAGGGCGGTAAACGTGTACTCCTGATCTTCCCTCACCACTATCAATGTCAAACAATGCAACCACTCATCTCTAGCGTAGCGTACTATAACTCACGATGCATGTGTCAACCAAGATATGCAATAATATACAAACAAAACAACGAAACGCAACACGAAACAAAACAACCAAATACGCAAACAAACAAATAATTCCCTACCGTTCCATGGTGTAGGCCCGAAGGCAAAACACAAGCAATCCACTACTTACCTGGCGTCCTAGCTCGCTGGGTTTGGCACATCACGTCACCTATGGCTCGACCTACGACAAATAGTCAAACTATATTAAAATCAAACCTACATCCACCAATTACTCTCAAACTACTATTTCTAGCATAATCCAACTAAAACCTAACTAAACGGGCCACTAATTTGGGTTCGGTAAAAACCGACGCGAAACTTCAAACGCGCGTAACTTTCGCTTCGGATATCGGAATCGACCGATTCAAGCGGCCACGTACTCCTCTAATAACCTATTTTAACCTTCCAAAAGGAATTTGAAAACAAACGACCCGAGCTAGATCAAAATAGCAAAAACCCAAATCTGCCCCTTAATCAGAAATTTCCCCCTTTCCGATTTTCCATCAAATTCCACCCAATTCCTCACCAATCAATCCCCCTAACAACCAATTAACATAACCTAACAAGAAAACCCGAAATTCCACACAAAAACCCGAGCTCCAAAAACCTAGCCCTCGGTTTTTCACTCAATCCGAGCTCACCATTGCTCGGCAATTCGACGCCGAGAGCAACCAAAAACGGCCGGCGATCGGAGCTCTAGCAGCTTGGCGATCGGAGCTCTAGCAGCTTAGCGATCCACGGCCTAGAAAAGAGAGGAAAACAGGGGAAAATCGAGCTTACCAGTCGGTCGCCCGTGGAGATGGTCGAAACCTACACGCCAGAGTCGTCTGGCCGGAGAGCGTTGAGTCGCCGGCGGTGAACGGCAGTCGATCGCTCACCCTCGCCTCTCCCCTTCGCTGCCCTGCATTCGGCGCTCGTGAACAGCAAAATGGCTTTGGCCATTCTGTTGTTTTGTTTTTATTTTAAATATAATAATAATAATAATAATAATAATAATAATAAATAATAATAATAATAATAATAATAAAACTAACCATTAATTAAATCCTTATTTACCGTTTTGTCCTCCCGTATTTTCAGCCATATCGAACCCTCGATAAATCTCTCACCTCCCCCTCGGTCTAACTCCTCCACCGAAACTCCCGAGCATAATTACTTAATCCAATAACTAACATAACGTAAATTAATTAAATCTAAAGCAACACAGTTGAGGAAAAATCCTTGGGTGTTACATCAGGTGTCAACCCGAGAGCATGGGTGTCGACCAGTCTTTGTGCAAACTGAAGACAGAGGCAACGGGGTGTCGACCCGAGTGTGTAGTTGTCGACCCCCAAGGGCGTTAAGCCATGAGAAGTGTCGACCAATGACTTGAAGTGTCGACCGAGGTTGCAAAGGATTGAAACCCGAGAGGAGTGAAGGGTCGACCTATTTTGATGGGTGTCGACCGATCTCCCTGTGCGAGCTTTTACAGATTTTTAGACTTTCACCCTTTTGATTTCAAACTTTTAACGTATGATTTTCAACTGGTTTTAAAGCAGTTTTTCGTTGCAATAATTTAGTTTTCTTAAATGAAGTTGTTTTAAGTGGATGAGTAAATTTTTTTTAAAAATTTTTGCGCATTTTGAAGTACGAGATGAGTAGTAGATGTGGCAAACCGGGTCATGGAGACTCGGGGCGCTACAGTGTGGTATCAGAGTGAGTGAAGTAGTGATCCGAGTTTGGGGAAAAACTTGGGGGCGCTACAGTTTGGCTCCTTTTTAACATACTTAGAAGGTCCTTCAGCAGGTCCACTGATCATGGGTCTCTTAGATCTAACCCATTGTTGTTGCGAAATTTTGCTCATAGCAGTCTGAGTTGCATGACTGTACCTCCTTCTGAAATCTTGAGCTTTGAGTATTTTTTTTTCACCTTTCTCTGCATGCAATATTTTCTCCACTACAAATGCAAACAGAGAGTTCTTGAAAGTAATAAGATGGATGTCCTTGAATATCTCTGCTCTCAATCCTTGGACGAATCGTTTCACCTCCATGACTTCAATCCTTGGACGAATCGTTTCTCCCCTGCACGGTTTCACTAACACCGAGTCCATCATCCTCTCCTTCTCAGTTCTCTCTCCCTCCCTCATATTGGTCGACTAAGGGTGGAGCAATGACAACATCTCTCTCTCGAAGGTAAAACCTTTGTTTCTTCAAATTTAGAGTAAAGAATTAGATAGCTAGGATTGTATAGTCATTTTAGATGAAGTTGTTAGTACTCTTGTTAGATTTTCGTTGGTGCTGAATTGATTAGAATTGATGCACAAAATTTTTGAATTTGTATGTTTAATCTTTGGGTGTTTTATGTTTTAAATATGGATTATTGGAAGTGGTTAATGTAGAGGGATTGATGAATGTTGGATTGGTTGTTGATTGTGCTAAATTTGAGTTAGTGGACTACTTTGTTTTTGAGGTTATTGGTTCGATTTAGAAATTTATCATGTTAAAACTACTTGGATTGGATGTTGGAATTGAGTTGAGATTTAATTGTATATTTGGCTTGGGAGTTTAGGAATTGGTTTTCATGTTTAGATGTTTTAAGTGACTTGTTTTAGAAATATTTGGATTTAGATCACTTAGACTTGGATTGGTTGAATAGGATATTGATCGGTAGAATTTATATGCTTTAGTTTCCCAAGTTAAGAAAGGAAGTGAATGGTGGCTAAGGATCTTGGTAAGTAGTGTACGCATGTTTTCGCCTTTTGGCCTATATCATAGAATGTTAAAGTTATGTTGTATGTTATTGTATGTTTGTTATTTCATGTATCATGTTTTGAAAGGATACGAAAATGAATTTGCATATGTTTTATGAAACGGCATGGTATGATACAAAATGAAATAGAACGAAACGAGTATGAATCTTTGAGGGAAGTAATTCGTCCCTCAAATGAGTATGAGAATTGATAATTTGATAAAAGTGACCTACTTCCCATCTAGTATGAGGGTCGAGGCGTGTCTTTGGAGGAAGTAATTCGCCTTCCAAATGAGAATAGAATCTGACAGGCATGATTTGGGAAAAGTGATCCGCTTCCCATCTAGTATGAGGATCAATAGAAAATAAGTACGAAAATGGAAACGAATGCAAAAAATCGAAAGTGTCACGAGCATGTAGAAACTGCATATGTTAGGAGATATGTGAAATGTTTTCATTTCATTATTGCACTATTTATTAAGCATTAGGCTTATAGTTTGAATTCTGTGATGTAGGTGAAGAGGAACTAAGCGGTGTGATAAACGAGTGTTACGGTCCCCAGGGCGCTATCTAAGTCATCCCACGTGGCCAGGTGGCCCCGCACTCATGATCTTCTCCCTCCTGAAAATGGAGTTTTTGCCTTCACAGCACTCGAATCCAGGATCTCTAAGCCAATATCCATGGGCTACACTATTATTTTGAGGTCTTTCAATGATGTTTCCCGGAATAAATGGATTAAATAAGTGATTATTCCAAATATACTTCCAAGTGTAAATCTGGTCTTGGTACTACAAATTATTGGTCATGGTTCAAAGTGGTAACCATCTTAAAAAACCACAACACAAGATGAAGATGAAACAAAAAACAAAACACAAGATGGAAAAATAAAACAATCAACATGGGAAGACACCCAACAGAGAAGATGAAGTAACAAAAAACAAACAAACAGGAAAAGAGTAGAGCCACGACAAGAACTAAGTCTACCCTTCCACAGTCACTTTGTCTTGATAAAATTAATCACACTGTGAGAATAGATCAAGAATTAATTAGAAGAATGAAGAAAGAAATCAAAACACAAGAATTTACGTGGTTCAGACCAAATTATCTTACGACCACGACACAAAACTCCATAAGCAAATTTTATTAGCGAATCTAGAAAATAAGTATTTCTGTATTGCTATAGCATTGCCTGCAACATCGCCTCGAGATGACAAGAAATGTAATGTTTCCCAAGAAATCTCACTCTTTTCTCTTGCTTATTTTCTCTCGCTTATCTTTTCTCTAGCTCTTTACACTGTAGATTTGATTCTCTCTCTTTGATTTCTTATCCCTTATCAACTCTTTAACTAATATATTTGAAATAAATTAATACAAATTTGAACTAGGATAAAATAACCGCAAATCTAATTCAACAAACTGTTGAACTAAACCAAACCAAAACGTTGAACCAATAATTAACACACTTGATATTAGATTATTCCACTCTTCATGGTACAAATTTTCATAAAAACATTTTGTTTAGAATAGAGTAAACTAATAATTAATATAGATGACCTATCAAATTTAAGTTAAAGTTATAGTGGCTCATTACCATAGAAAACTTCCTAAAACGAACTCAATAACTGCATTATGATAAAACTTCATATCCTCTCATGACCAAGTCAACATACAAAAAAAAACAACTCGATAACAGTTTGTTGGGGTGCAAATTCAAACACCTAAACCACATTATAAATAGCATAGAAAGATGTTCCAACGCCATATCTCAGTACTTAGAAATCATAGTTTTGTACCCATCTTCATCAAGAAAGATGGCCATTCCAAAGTTTTTTGTCAGTTATCTTTCGAGCTCTTTTGCTTTCTCTCTTTATCTCAAACGTTGTAGATGCAACTTGGTTGAAGCTACCATCGTACTTGCTCTGGTGTGGAGATCATTGTTGCTAAGAAAGTTTATCAGATCATTTCTGAGTTCCAATTCTAACAACTCCTTTACTGATGATGCATTTTCACAATTGCTTTGTCAGGGTAAGAACAACCAAACTTAGAAAAAAAATGTCGTCGAAAAGTTAATTGTTGTTAATGAGTATATGATAACTAGTTGTTTGTCTATCGTGGTAGATGTCACACCCCAAAGGGATCTCGAGATAGAACGGAGAACGACTCTACCTCAAAGCGAACTTAATCATTGGACTCTTGATTTTTACATTTAATATAATAGGGGAAGATTTACTAATTTAAATAGCGTAAAAAACAATATATTAGCAGGTCCAACAAATGACATCCATATATAATAATAATATAGTCCAAATAAAATGTGCCACGTAAAATTTAAATAATCTAAGTTTACAAGTTCAATAAAAGAAAATCTAACTTCTCAATGAAATAGAAAATTTTAGAAAAAATATTAGATTTGAATAACTTGCGCACGCCTACTCTTGAGTCAACAAATGTATGTCCTCTTGATTATATTATGAAGAGGGTTGTCGTTGAGGTAATTCGACTAAACTCAATAGAGACATAATTTATTTCTAGTATTCATGTTAAATTTAATAATTTTATAAAAATTTTGAATCTGAATAAATTAGAGCATTAACAAGTGATTTTTAACAATTATTTTATAAAATAAAATAATTAATTAAAGCGTACAAAATAAATTCCTACTTCGAGTGACCTACCACCAACCTAAGCCTAAGCCCAATAACATCCAAGCCCAATTCCAATATACAAAATTTATCTCAATTTATTGATCCCTTATTAAAAATAAAATCATTAATTCTTTGGGTTAAAATGTAACTACCCTGTCACTGTATCCTTATTTACCCGTATTATTTTTTTTTCCTTACAAACTTTAAACTTAAAGTTTATACAGAATTTAGATTGAAATCAAAATCGTTTAAATAAATCTTAAAATCAATTAAATAAAACAATTAAAACATATAAAACAAACAAACCAGTAAAACAGACAAAATTAGGGGCAAACGTGACAACTGTTTCAAAAACTATAGGGGCGATCGATCGTCCCATTAACAGGCGATCGATCGCCTGAACCAAAAATTGGAGGGGCGCTCGATCGCCCCTCACACTGGCAATTGATCACCCAACTGTTGGCGATCGATCGCCACACTCTCTGGATTTTCCAGAGAGTTCCGATCATATTTACCGAGCGATTGCCTCCTTAGGCGATCGTTCGGCAACCTCCCTGGAATTCGAATTCAAGGGAGTTTGCCTCACTCCTTTTTTTCATCATCCCCTGCACAATTTCACTTCCACATTTTTCCCTAAAACCTCAACATATCTTACGTACTACAAACCTTTCAAAATCATCAACTCATAAACCAACGGCCATCCCCTTGACCCACATTCAAAACATAATAAAATCTCGTGAAAACGAACTGCGTGAAACCATTTAAAAACCAAACAAAACCCTACAAAATTCAACAATCCAGCAATTCATCAAACGATAGTTTTAACAAAGCATTTTATACATTTTATAAATATAAATCCATTATCCAGATCTAAACAACCTAAAATGTATCTAACGGTACAATTAACCTATCTAATCCACCATCAGCCCATTACGCCCAAAAACCCTAAAAATACCTAACTGTTACACCCACGGGTCAAAATACGCGTCGACTGCCCATGCACACCACCGTAGCTATTCTTCTTCAACCATCCTGAGCATCGGGTGGAGGAACGTCGTCCTCACCTGTTTCGAAATCACCTATACCATACAGACAACTATGAGCTAAAGGCTCAGCAAGTTTCGTAAATGCAGATGCATGCTGTGCATATGAAGTTCAGAAATCATGCAACATTTTCTTATCATTACGTCGCAGACAGAATATCACTGATGTCTCAGCCTATTAGATGGAGAGGACACATCCGCGATTGGACAACCCTCTCCAACTAACCGGGGGGGGGGGGGGGGTGTACACGCTTACATCCGTATACAGCTGTGCCTAAGCCCCACCTCTCATGACCTGATAACAGATTACGTAGATTTATTTCGTTCGTTCATTTCATTTTCTTAAACACGTGCAGAAATCCATTTTCATGCTATTTTAAAAGTCGTGATGCATGAACAGTTAAATGGATAAAGTAAAACATACATCATACATACCATTGAGACAATAAAAACATAACCTATAAAAGAACTACTCCTAACTACCCAACCAAAGCATTTACACAACAAAATTACAATGATCCTCGATGCGACCTCGACGTACGGTGTAGGCCAATGGCCATAGTAAGTCACGAAAACTTACCTCGCGTGCGCTGAACTTCAAGCTCTGTCCACGAGCGTTGTTTACCTAAGGCAAATTCACAACGATTGTCGTTAAAGCGCGTTTAAACTATTAAACGTCCAAATTAATGAAACCTTAACTAAAGAAATTTCCTAAAGTTCTAAAATACTTCATTGAGGCATTTCGTCGAGCATTTCACCCTCAACATACCAAAACCTCCATTAATGGAGATTTCCAAGTTTTCCAACAACCCAAACTCACATTAATGGCCATTAATTCGTCTAACTACCTTCAATGCTCATTAATACGTTCACTAAAGTCATAAATAGGGCAACCCTAGCCATTTCTAGTTTAACTCTAATCGAAACCCTAATCGTTTTAACTCTCGAAAAACAAAGTCTAACGTCTGAAAACCATAGAACCTCACCTAGAGCGTTGATAGGAGGAGAAATCGTGAAGAATAGAAGTCGATTGGTGGAGAGCTCGATCGTTGGAGTGAGAACGCCTTGAGGAAGGCGATAAAAAGTCGCTTGGAAGAAAACACAAAGAGAGTTTCGCGTGGAGTGCTGGAGAAGAAGAAAGATTTGTGACTTTAATTAAATTTTGACTTGACAAATTACCATTTTGCCCTTCCTTTGATTTTCTATTTGTTTTGTCCTTTGTTTCGTTAATTGTCTAACGATTTGTTTTCTCCAAATTTCTTTATTTCACCAATAACTCTAACTTATTATCGGGGTTTTATTAAAACTGTCCGTTCGCAAATCGGACCTCGTTTACTATTTTTACCACAACGTCCTTTAATTTACGAGAAACGTAATTCTCGTAAAATTAGCGTCACAACTCCTAAAATTCCCGAAATTTTCTAAAAATCCATATTAATTATTAAGATCGTAATAATTCTTTCTTTTCGCGAAATTGACTTAATTTGACATATTTACAAAAATGTCATTATATATATATAATTACAAAATCCCGTAAAGAATCGAGTGTTACATAAAATTTTACATCTTAATTTTTCAATTTATTTTCAAAAAAGTAATCCATAATTAATTGGGTAAATAACCCACAAATTGGGCCAAGAGAGTCCAAATTCTCGGCCCAAATAGAGATGGAAAGCAGCCCAAAATAGGGCTGAACCGCAACTTAACCTAAGGCACAAATAAAAAATTTCAATTTTCACGTGGGTTTTTCATACCTTCGACGATCTGCAGAAATTTTCGAGCTTAATCGATAATAGAGCGTGATTAATTTCCCTATATCCCTCTCCAAAGGGAAGTGCAGAGAGGGAGTTATCAAGTTCGACTTTCTCCCATCTCAAAGGCAGAACCAACAGCTCCAAATAACCCATTGAAAATAACCAAGAAGCAGTTCGCTCACGGATGGAGAATTTTGTAGAGAAAGAGAGATGAGAGAGAAAGAAGGTGGAGCATTCTATTTTAATGGGAAGGGAGAGGAAAGGAAACTTCCCCCCTTTGCTAGCAACGCTTCCACAAATCCAGGGAAGGAAGCTAATCCCGAAAAAAAAAATCTTTTTTCCAATTATTACATTCTTCCTCACGTATTAAATTTTGTCCCCACAAACAACCTTCAAAGTACGCTAAACAAAAGAGAGTACTTTGTTGTCATTTAGAATTGAGCTCCCACGCTTAATTTTCACTATGATTCTTCCACTGCGTTTGAATCAAGAATATATTGCGATGTCACCCAACTTTGATTTCTCGACCTAAAATTCTTTCAGACTCTTTTAGATAAGAATCAACCTTCCAAATAGGCACATCCGTCCAAGAAATAACATGTGAGAAGCTTGGGATAAACCTTCTTAATATAGAAATATAGAAGACACTACGAACATAATTCATTTGCGATGGTAAGTCTAAACGATAAGTCATTGATCCACTCAATCATCTAAAAGGGTTATATCAAAAGATATTTTTGTTCTTTCCACCAAACGACTTGTATAAAGACAGCTTCAAACTTTCAGGAAGTTATTAGCTTTGAAATTAAACTTATTTTTTAAGAAGATATTCTTAGTTTTTCTAAACAATTCTCTGTCAACGTTTAAACTTTTGAAATTCCTAGTTAATTCTCACACATAACCACAATCAAAATACTGACACAAAACTAGAATTTAATCCTATATACAAATTTAATTAACTAAAAAGTGATTACCCAATAATCACTAATGCCCAAAACATAGGTCAAATCATGACTTTGAAAATTTAAATCGTACATCCATGCAAGTACTAAGACGAGATCGCTTCATTTCAACTAATTTAACTTAGAGTCCAAATCATTTATTATGACTATCTAAAAATTGAAATGTAACTTCAGATGCTCAATACTTATTAGCAAGATTATAATATGTAAAATTTGAATAAATTTTTTACAAATTTTAAGTGTAAATATTATGATCAATTTTGCTAATTTTCGGTAGGAATAGTGATCGTGAAAACAAACGTTAAATGTATTTAATTGTAAATTAAATAAAAAGAAAGAATTAAAATAAAAATAAAATAAAATAGATAAAATAATATAATAAAATAATAATTTTAAATGAAAAGATAAGGTTTTAGAATGAAACCTTATCGTTTCATTCTGTTCAACAAAACCAGACGGGAGAGAGAGAGCCGACGGAGAGAGAAAACTCCGACGCCAGAAACCACTTCCGTTCGACGCGATCTTGGTGTCAAAATGTTCGTCTCGAAGCGTAGATCAACGTTGGCGAAGAGAGTTTTCGAAGGTAAGCCCTCTATCTCCCTATTTTTGCCCGAGAAGTTTTGGGATTTTTGGGGTTTCGTCGATCTGAGTTTTATGGTCGAATCTGTGGTGTTTTTGGCAGGATTAGACCGAAAAGAAGGTTAGAAACGCGTTGGAAACGATTTTCGGGAAAAAACAGGTGAGAAAACGATATTTTCTGACAGGGGTTGGTCGCCGGTGTGTCGTCAGAGTGTCATCGACGTTCGGTTGCCAACAGTCGAGTCAACTCGTCTGTGGGCTGAGTCAACCAGGGTGCTGGGCCGAGTTGACTCAGGCTTAAGGCCGAGTTGACTCAGACCCAGGGTCGAGATAGGCTTTGGCTGAGTTGGGCATGAGTTGGGTCAGGCCGAGCCCGATTTGAGTTTGGGCTGGGTCCGACCCGAACCCAGCTGGGATAGGTTTGTTCGGATCATAATCGATCCGACCCGAACCAGTTCGGCTATATCCGACTCGAATCGGCCCGATCCGAACCAGACCCGACCCGACCCTACCAATTTGGGTTCAACTTAACCCAAACCGGTCCAACCCAAACCGGTCTGGACCCAAACTGGTCCGACCCGAATCGGTTCGGTCAGTCAAAGTCAACAATTGACTTTGACTGTTGACTTGATCGTTGACTTTGACTTTTTGACCAATAGTCAACCTTAGCCGTTAAGGCCCGTTTTTGCCCCAGTTCGTAGTTTATATCGTTTCTAAACCCAATTGGACCTTAACGGAGTTACTTCCTTGTGTTGTTTCTCAGATTCAGAGGATTCAGCTGATTTGGAAGCAATTCCTGAGGAGCCACGGTTTACCGAGGATAGGAGGACTCAATCTAGGGGTATGGGTTATTATACTTACTGCGTTATACCTATCATTGCATGCACGTATATTATTTTTGGTGGGATACCACTAGTATTGATGTCAGCATTTTTACTAGCATGATTATTCCGCATATTGTGGCACGTATACTTTTTGACTGATTCATACTGCCAATTGGATTTTAGATGCCATTTTTTTACTTGCCTTTGCCGACAGGCTGTATTTGGGATTTGTTCTGAGATTTATCACGTTTGGCATGCAGATGGTTTTATACATGCATATGATAGTTTTTATGCATTGGTTTCCTGCTGTGCCGTTTGGAGTTTGATACTGGAGGTAACCATCTGCATTCTTAGCGGGGCCCAGCTAAGAGTATCAGGGGGTTTTGCCCAGTTGTTGTACTCCCCACATTTGTTTAGATAGGGTACTCCCCCTGATAATAGGAGGAAATGACTCTGAGCTATGCTAGTTCTATTGTGCGGTACGCCCCGCAAATGGCGGAATGGGGTCTGAGCTATGTTACCCCTGGGCTCTGAGCTATGCTAGCCCTGTTACCCAACCTGGCCAGTATCTGTTCGTTGCTCCCTGGTATGATAATTCCACTGTGTGGTCCCCCTTGGGCCCAAGGTTGAGTGGTTCGTCCCTCCTGGTGTGCCCTAGTGTGTGTCCCGGTGGCCCAGGGCTGAGTAGTTCTTCCCTCCTGGTGGTTTACATTTTCACTTCTCCCTATGAGGCCCTGCTGGTGTTACCGCGGCCTTTCTGTGCTGGTGTGGTTCGGAGGATCCGTGAGTGACCTCCCTTTTCACTGTACACCTGGATATATATTTTTTTATAGCATTGTTGATGTGGACTTATGTTGGCTACCTACGCTTATTTTATGGTTAGCTCCATCAACCGTTTTAAATGAATAATAAGAAGAAAAATGAATAACATTGAAACTGGTTTTGGTTTTTAAAACGTGCATTTATTTCTAGATGGGCATGCATCTTTATAGTGGTAGGTATAACATCTCATACTGTAACACCCGATTTTACGGGTTTTTGAATTTTGCGCGCGATGACATTTTTGTAAATAATCAAAATATGTCTGTTTTGCGAATCGAGACTTTTAATGGAACCCTTATAATTAATATGAATTTTGGGAGAATTATGGGAATTTAAGGAAATCAAACTGAGATATAGTGCTTAAGTTTCCAGTTTTGACCCTATAGCGATTTAATTCGTAGAAATAGTAAATTAAATCCGTTTGACGAACGGAGAGTTTTGTTAGAACCCTAATAATAAGTTGGAATTATTGGTGAAATAAGAAAATCTTGGAGAAAACGAACCGATAGTCGAACCATAAGACAAACGGAGATTTAAGACGAAGGGCAATTTCGTAAATTGACAAGCCAAATTAACTTAAATGCCAAAACCCTCTATTTCTACACATTTCACGTTTTCTCCTCCCCCTTTCTCCTCCTTCCCTGGCGACGCTTCTCCCTCCACGGTTCTTCTTCATTTACTTCAACGATTTCTCTTCCGTTCATCGAGATCTTTTATGTTTTCTCTTCCCCTCGTGATTCTAGGTAAGTCTCTAACGTTTTTCGACCGTTTGTCTAGATTTTTAGCAAGGTAAATTGTTAGGATTTTGTCGGATTTCGTTGAAAACAATCGGGTTAGGTTAGAAAAGGTTAGTTATTGCCTTATTGGTGATTAGTGAACGTTATTAGGTGAAACATTGGGTGTATTTGGCATTTGTCTGGAAAAATCGATTATGGAGCTTGGTGAAATCTCCATTAATGGAGTTTAGGAACTTGCGAGCGTAAATTGCTCGATGAAATGCCCAACAGAGATTTATTAGAATTTTAGAAAATTTCCTTTAGTTAGGAGTTTTGTAAATTCTCGAAACTTTATGTTTGAGCTCGGTTTTAACGAAAGACGCTAGCAATTTAAAGTTAAAAAAACACAATTAATACATAAAAATAGAAAGAAAATCATGGAAACATGAAAAAAGGAACGTTTTGACGCGGAATGCTGCGTTGGGGCACCGGAAGTGGGCGCTGGGCGCTTGGCGTGTAACGCCCCCGAACCAGCCCCGGCTCAGTGCGCTACTTTGCTAACTCAACCCGCGTTTAAAACAACGTTTAAAATAATTTTCGATAAATTTTTGACTCGATTTTTGGGTTTTTCGAACCTTCGATTTTTGTTGGAAAACATGCCCAAAATACGTTTAAAATATGTCGGAAAAGATCGGGTTAAAACATAGTAGAAATAAAAATTTTTTAAAAAAACTATAAACGGTACTGTTCACACAGTCGATCGATCGGCGTTTGGGCCGATCGATCAGCAACCTCTCTGTTGCCGAACATGAAATGACCAAACGCTGGCCGATCGATCGCCGTATTTTGCCGATCAATCAGCAGGTTCTCAGCCGCGATCACCAAATTTACAGAACACATGCCGATCGATCGCGCCTGGTGCCGATCGATCGCGCCTGGTGCCGATCTATCGGCGGTCACTGTTTACCCTGCACCATTTTTTCATTCACCTATTTCTCCTACACTTCTTCCCAAAACTTCAACTAACACATACCCAAAACTATTCCCGAATCCTTGACACGTAAAATCCTGAAAAACACAACTCTAAAAAGTTAACAAAAACCAGGAGACAGTTAAAACCCGATGATGTTTACTTGACGAAAATCGAGCAGCATAATTGCTAAAGTTTAGAAAACCAAATCCTGAAAACCAAGCTTTTATATTACAATTCAAAACAATATTCCCCAAACAGTATTTCCCAGATTTATAAAACACTAACATTTACACCCAAACAAATCCAACAAACCTCCAAAAATAGTTAAAAACTATAGACCATCAAAATACCAAATCTCTCACAATAGCTTTCCTCATAGCTCTCACATGTACTGACGTCGTCCCCTACACCACAGAACACAAAACGTAAGCCTAATGCTTAGCAAGTAAGGAACAATGCATACAAAAACACAATGCACACCACACGCACACCCTCACACACAACCCTAACACATGTGGTTTATAACTCTCGGTTATGTTCATCTCATTCTCATTTCATAAACCTTTCACATAACCACAACAACGTACGTACTTTCAACCGTGACTCACTGGTAGACACCTCCCGAATTACCATTCTTTCAGGCACTAGTTCGCGACGAGGTGACACATTGTGGTAACCTCCCGAATTGCCATTCTTTCAGGCACTAGTTCGCGACGAGGCGACACATTGTGGTAACCTCCCGAATTGCCATTCTTTCAGGCACTAGTTCGCGACGAGGCGACACATTGTGGTAACCTCCCGAATTGCCATTCTTTCAGGCACTAATTCGAGACGAGGTTACACCACAATAGACCACCACACATCTTTCGTGAAAACCTTCCGAACTGCAATTCTTTCAAGCACTATTCGCGACGAGGCGACTCCACAAAAGGTCACATTGCATCACATATCTTTTATCTCTACATTTCACTCTCACAGTTTGCAAACGATGCTCAAAACACGTAATTTGTAGTTTGAAAACCATGATGCATGTCACATACAATGCTCAACACAAGACAAAACAAAACAACCAAGCAAACAATTCCCTACCGTTCCATGGTGTAGGCCCGAAGGCAAAATCACACACATCCGCTACTTACTTGACTGCTCGGTAATTGTTTGCTTACTTCATCCAATCACTTCGCTAGCTCGACGACCTAAAATAAAAAAAACATTACTTAGTAAGCCATTCCTAAACTCTAAAGGACTTTCTAACTAAAACTAAACAACACTTAAAATAAATTCATCCTCAAAGCCCTAAACCTGATTTTTACTACAATTTTTAACGTCCAACTTCAAACGGCCATAACTTTCTCGTTTTTCAACGGATTTCGACGTGCCACCCAAATTCGTAAACCTCTACACATCTACTATCCATTGAAACACTCAAATTAACCAACCAAACAAATGGCCAATTCAAAATGCTCAAAACCGAACCGGCCCTCAATGGTTTAAAAACCAGTTTTTCACAATCTTCCACTAAAACTCAAACCTATCCCTAAAAACAAACTAAACTAATCCATTCAACAACTAAAACATGAAATTTGGAAAGAAAACTAACATTTGACCCCAAAATTTCGGACCTCATGGTTAGGGTTTTCCAAACCCTAACCAAATTCTTCCAAAACATCACAAAAACCCTCCAAACTATCACCTTATTGTATAAAATTAAAAACCCACTTAATTTTGTACCTTGAACCCTTGAAAATCTTGCTGAAAATTGAGAAGATGGAGGCTTAAATGGCTGCCAACTCTCGTGGGAAGAAAGGAGGAAGTGTAACGTCCCCGAACCCGCCCCGGCTCGGTGCACTACTTTGCTAACCCAACCCGTGTTTAAAACGACGTTTAAAATAATTTTTGTAAATTTTTCGACTCGATTTTCGGGTTTTACGAACCCTCAATTTTTGTTGGAAAGCATGCCTAAAATACGTTTAAAATGCGTCGGAAAATGTCGGGTTAAAATAATTTGGAATTTAAAAAAATAAAAAAATAGAGAAATACCCGACGTTGTATGTTTTAAAACCAAAACGAGCGGCATAACGCCTAAATTTCCAAAACCCAAAACTTGAAATCAAAGTCTTAAAACACTATCATTTCATACCAATTACCCAACAAAGCCATCACTAACCACAATACGAAATCCACCAACAAAACATTAAAACCCCAAATATCTAGAATAGTTAGAGAATTATACACAACCTCAAAATACTTAATTTCCACAAACTGAAATCTAAACTAAACTATAAAAATACAAATTTCACATACATCCTGAAGACCATGGTCGAGACGCCCCGACAACTGCCCGCACCGGCACGCCCCATGCATCTCCGACTGCTCCCAAACCTTGGCTCACTCGCTTGGCTCACCTGTAACCGCGTCGTTACCTACATCATAGAACACGCACACACACGTAAGCTTGCACTTAGCAAGTAGGGGAAAACAAATATAAACATACACACACAACTCCCACACAACCCTAACACACATCCGAGTCTCGCTCCCAAGATACATTTCCATCTGAGTCTCGCTCCCCAATTTGGCCCTACCCCCAATCACCTAATACACATCTGAGTCTCGCTTCCAAGATGCGTATCCATCCGAGTCTCGCTCCCAAGATGGCCCTAACCCAATCACCTATTACACATCTGAGTCTCGCTCCCAAGATGCGTATCCATCCGAGTCTCGCTCCCAAGATGGCCCTAACCCAATCACCTATTACACATCTGAGTCTCGCTCCCAAGATGCGTATCCATCCGAGTCTCGCTCGCAAGATGGCCCTAACCCAATCACCTATTACACATCTGAGTCTCGCTCCCAAGATGAGTATCCATCCGAGTCTCGCTCCCATGATGGGCCTAACCCAATCACCTATTACACATCTGAGTCTCGCTCCCAAGATGCGTATCCATCCGAGTCTCGCTCTCAAGATGGCCCTAACCCTCCGAGTCTCGCTCCCAAGAGGGCACTACCCAATCACATCTGAGTCTCCCTCCCAAGATGCGTCTCCATCCGAGTCTCGCTCCCAGGATGGCACTTCACTATTCCTCTTTCCTTTCAAGCTCACACTACCCCTTTTTATATTTCAAACTCACCGCCACACATACCAATACAAGACAAAGAAATCACCGAACAAAATACAAGACCAAGCATCCACACAAAAAAATACAATACAAAGCAACCATACAAACAACAACCAATTTCCTACCGTTCCATGGTGTAGGCCCGAAGGCAACAAAACACGCATCCACTACTTACATGGTTGCTCGACTTTCACTAGCTCACTTCTATCGCTCAAGTCCTTCGTTCAACGACCTAAAATAACAAAAACGTAGCTTGATAAGTTACCAATACATTCTAAGGAATTTTAAACCTAAAACTAACCAACAATTAAAACAATCTCACACTTAAACACTTAAACCCGATTTTTACCCAAATTTTACCGTCCAACTTCAAACGCCCATAACTTTCTCGTTTTTCAACGGATTTTGATGTACCACCCCAATTTGGAAACCTCTACACGTCTACTATCCATTAAAACACTCAAATTAACCAAACAACAAACTTAGACAAACCAAAAATGCCCAAGACAGAATCGGCCACATATTGTGAAAAACCGATTTTTGTGAAATTCACTTCCAAACTCCAATCTAATCCTAAAATCTACATAAACCAATCCATTCAACAATTAAAATATCAAATTTGGAAAGAAAATCCAACATTTAAACTCAATTTTCGGATTCCATGGTTAGGGTTTTCCAAACCCTAACCAAAACCAATAAAACTACCCGAAAAACCTCTAAAACCAACCCCTGACTATATATAACCTAAAACCCCGACAAAAGCTTACCTTAATCTCTTGAAAATCTATGGAAAGGAGGATGAGGGAGGCGTCAATGGAGGCTGGCTCGTGGAGAGGAAGAAAAGGGAGAAGATGACTCAAATTTTTACAATTTGATCAATTTAATCACATAACTTTTTACCTTTTTTTTTTACCACCACTTTCATTAAAATTTAATTTCAACCCTCACTTTTCCTTTGTTTCAAACCCTCCAACATGGCTGCCCTTTCATTCCCACCTTTTCCATTCAATTATTGCATGTAAATTTCCTTTGAATTTTCTTATTAGTTGTTAAGTCCTTTTGACTTTTCAAACACACATTTTTGGTTTTAACTTTTTCAACTCTTTTCTCCTCCTTCCTTCCAACGTGATGGCCATCTTTAACCACTTCTTTCATTTAGTTTTCCAAGTTTTTATTTCACACAATTATTTGAATTTGATTGGCTTAATTACTTTTACTTTTTCTTTTCTTTTATTTTATTCATAATTCCTTTTAAAATTACCATTCAACCCTCCTTTTCTCTCATGCAATCCCAACGTGGCTGCCTCCTTAAGTTCAAGTCTCCATTAAATTTTTCTAACTCATTTTCTGTTGGTTGTTAAGTCCTTTTGACTTTTCAAACCATTGGCATTGTTTTTCTCTTCCCACTTTATATACTAATATAACTTGCTAGAAAAATCTTAGAACTAACCTTAACCTCTTCTAATAGTTTAATTAAGGGCTACATACGTTTTAGGAAAATTTCGGGTGTTACAGGAAGAAAGCCAAAAATTAGATTTACCACTTAACCATCCAACTTTATAATTTAATACATTTCTTACTTTTTGTTTTTAGCCTCTTTCATTTTCTCAAGTCAAAGTCTTCTTTTCATCTCTTTCAACGTGAACACCTTTGTTCTTTTCCCCACTTTTCTTTCACTTTTATAGCAATTTATTCTATTGGTTCTTCAATTCCATTGACTTTTCAAAATGTCATTTTCTTTTGACTTGTCAACACTTCTTTATTTTCCATTCCTTCATTCCAACGTGAAATCAACATTTCATCCTCATCTTCTCTTATAACTTATCTTACTTAATTTAGTATTTTAAATAATAATACTAACCCCTCTAAACATAAGATTTCCTTTCAATTTTTCACTATTGTAACATAACTCTAGATTGTGTAATAAACTCTCATAACCGTCTAATCCAAGGCCTACGAGCGTTGTAGGAAATTCATAGGTGTTACATGGCGCGTGCTAGAATTACGTCAATTTTGATATCTTGGCATTTTTTTTCAACTTTGTGCTTCTCCATGTAATTTCATGCATCTCCATTCAACTTCTGTCTTTCTTTGTTCATGTTGTGATGGCTCTTTCTCTTGGATCTTCATGACTAAATCATGTGGGTTTTTGTACTTTGGGTCTCCTTTGTCTTCGAATGGATCATGGTTCTTGACCTTGAATTTGAGTGTAACTTGGTTCGTATAATTTTGTCCCTCTTTGAAAAAATTTGTCCTCGAATCTCATGCATCATACAAAACACTTTGATGGAAAGTGGTTACGTTATTAGATAAAAAGTAATGGTCCTTGCACGAAGGTACAAGTGTTTTTTTCTTTTCCGTCATCATACTTTTCACATCACTTGTTGGATTTACTTTCTTTTTGAATCATTTTGAAATATTTTCTTGATCCTCGCTAACCTCCCAAGGTTTTCGTGATGTTAGGGTTACCACCCTTTTCTCCTTAAATAAAAGAGTATTCACTCTTGAATCCATTTTATTGAATTTTCACTATCTCCCTCAGAGTATATACGTCGCTTGCATCGATACCACTTCACAAAGTGTAATACCCGGCTTTTCGGGATATTAATATTTTAATATAAATGGTATTTTTGTAAATATGTCAAATCGAGCCCGTTTTGCGAACAGAGGGTTTCGTTGGGATCCTAATTATTAATAGGAATTTTAAGGAAATTATGAGAATTTTCGGAGTAATAATGCTATATTCCGAGTAATTACCTCAATCGTAACGTAAAGGACGTTTTAGTAAAAATAGTAAATGTGGTCCGATTTGCGAACAGACAGTTTTGTTAAATCTCAAATAAGAAGTTGAACCTATTGGTGAAGTAAGGAAAATCGGAGAGACCGAACAGTTGGCCGATTAACGAACCGAAGGACGAAATCAATATAAAAATTAAAGAAGGGCGTTTTAGTAATTCTCCAAACCAATATTATAAACTAACCTAATTCTCTTCTCTCCTCACTTCTCTTCTTTTCTCCTCTGCCCGCGCCAAGTTCCAGAGAGCAAAGCTCTCTGGCAGCCGACGATCTTCGGCGCCGACCTCCGTTCCGGCCTCCGTTCGTTTCACTTTCTTCGTGATTTCTCCTCCTCTCGCTACCCTAGGTATGAACCTACGATCTTAGAGTATTTATTTCGATTTCTACGGAGTTTGAATAATTAGGGTTTCGTTTAGGTTTCGTTAAAAATCGAGATTTAGGGTTTGAAATCGATAGGTTGTTATAGTTTAAGGACGTATTGAACGTATTAAACGTTGTTGAACGAAATTAATCGATTTAGGACGAATGTTGGAGTTTGACTAATTTTCGAGATTTTGGAGAAATCTATTAATGGTAATTTGGAATTGTCGAGCGTAAATAATTCGATAAAACGCATCGATTAGTTAAGTTGGAATTTTAGGAAAACTCCTTTAGTTAAGGACTTTATTAATTTAGACGTTCACGGTTCAAACGCATTTTAACGAAAATCATTGTGAATTGCCGTAGGTGAACGACGCTCGTGGACGGAGCTAGCATTTTAACAGACGTTAGGTAAGTCTCCGCGACTTGTTTGGCCGATTGGCCTACACCATACGATATTTTGTTGTTCGAGGAAATTGGAGAATTGTTTGTTTAAATGCTTTGGTCGGGTAGTTAGGGTTAGTTCTTTTGTAGGTTATGCTTGAGTGTCTTGATGGTACGTATGATGGTTTATATGTTCATGTTTTAATTATGTTTATAGTATTGCTCATGTTCACGCATCATGTTTCTGAAAAGCACGAAAAAAGAATTTCTACGCATGTTTTCATGAAAATGAAAAGGTTAAAGAAATGATATGAATGAATGTAATCTGGTCAAGGAGGTGGTGGTGGTTCAGACATGGCTGCTTGGGGAGCATGTTTTCCCCCCGGTTAGATACGAGGGGCTATCCAATCGTGGGATGTGCCGCTCCTATCTAGCGAGAGTGAGGCCACGGTGACGTATTTGTAATGTAATGAAATGAAATGAATAGCGAAAAGGTAGGAAGCATGTTTTTACGAACGGCACGCATAGCATGCATTGCATTCACGTAGACTTACTGAGCCTTAAGCTCACGACTTATGTTTATGGTGTAGGTGACCTCTACACAGGTGAGGATGAGATCCCTCCACCCGAGGCATGATCGGTTGAAGAAAGATGGCCCGTGGGAGTGTGCTGGGCACTCGGTGCGTAATTTGACCCGTGGGGGATGTAGGTATATGATTTGGGGAACGTGATATGAATTGTATAGCTGAATTATATTAGGATGCTTGGATTTGGTTAGTTAATAGGTTAATGTTTTGACGTTTTGAAACCTGTTTTATAAACTGTTTGGTAAATTTTAAATAGGAGGAAACGTCTGGTTTTTAAATGGATCCACGCTATTTATTTTTATGAAAGTTTATTACGTTTTAATCACGTTCTAGGGCAGCTTTTATGTTGTCTATACTTGGTGGATGAGGAAATAAGAAACGAATGATGTTATGTTAAAGTTTAATGGAAAAATGTGTAGAAGTAGACTTGTGAATGGAGGAGAAATGGCGAGGGAAGTTGGACGGTTGCTCTATGGAATTCGGATTCCAGAGAGCACTTGTATAGAAAAAGAAAAAGAAGAACAGAGATGGGGAGAGATGTAGCGATCGATCTCTGCTGAGGCGCATGGCCTCAGCGATCGATTTCTGCTGAGGCGCATGGCCTCAGCGATCGATCCCTGCTGAGGCGCATGGCCTCAGCGATCGATCCCTGCTGAGGCGCATGGCCTCAGCGATCGATCCCTGGTGAGGCGCATGGCCTCAGCGATCGATCCCTGCTGTGGTGCAGCGATCGATCTCTGTTTCTTTTGCCTCTGTCTCTTCCTGGGCAGCGCAAATGTCAACTCTGCCCTCTTTCATTTTAATTGTAAATTGATTTAATTATAGTTTTAAATAATAGTTTTCATAATTGTTTTAATTGTTTTAAATGTTTTACGCAAATTATTTTAAATTGTTTTCCGCATCAATGCTAGTATAAAAGAAAATGAAAAATTTATACGGGTAAATGGGTTCGGTATTGGGGTCGTTACAATTATGGTATCAGAGCCCCCGGGTTTTAAAATCGGTTCTGTAGACTGCTCGACTGCACAGCCACTACGCGGACATTCTTCCTCAACTGTAAGTACGTTTACTGTTTTGTTTGATTTCATATTTCTTAGGATTATTTGTCTTAATTTTTATAGGATTTAGAAAATGGTTCGAGGACGTGATGCGAGGGACGACGCCTTGGAAAGACTTACAGATTTATTGGACCGTCAATCTCAGCATATGGACCGGCAAACGCAACAAATTACAGACTTAGTGAATCGAGAGAACCAGCGAGAGAATCAGAGAGCTCAGGAGCTGGTAGTCCCCAGTAATCAGGGTATGCAGAGGTTTCAAAGCCTACGGCCTCCGGTATTAGAAGGCCAGTCATCGGATCCGACGCGTGCCGAGGAATGGATCCGGGTTATGGAGGATATGTTGGCTTATGCCGAGGTTGGGAACGGGAGCAAGGTGGCTTATGCTACCTTTCACTTGGCATTGGATGCCCGTTTCTGGTGGGACTCGATTAAGTCAACGACGGATGTCTCAGTTATGACCTGGGAACGATTCAAGGCCATATTCTTTGATAAGTATTTCAGCCGCGCTGTGAGGCTGGCTAAGAGGAACGAGTTTACGCAGCTGAAACAGACCGGGTCAGTTGCAGAGTATATACAGAAGTTCGAGGCTTTATCACGGTTTGCACCGCGTCTGGTCAGCGACAATGAAGAAAAGGTGCATCAGTTTATGGAGGGACTTAATCCAGAGATTCGGATGCACGTTGTTGTATCAGGTATTATTGACGTGCCATACTCTGACATCGCAGCCAGAGCTCTGGACATTGAGGCTGCTAGGGCGACTTGTGTTAGGTCGAAGGAGCCAGCTAAGGGCTTCTTTCGTGAGATCCAACCTCAGTCATGGGACCGAGACTGGCAACCAAGTGAGCAACAGCAGCCACAATGACAAAGGAGCGATAAGAGGCCCTACGATAGTAGGAACGACCAAGGAAAAGGAAAGCAGGTTCATGGGGCTACTCAAAAGCCTTTATGTCTGCAGTGCCAGAAGCAGCACTACGGTGAGTGTCTGACGCGTACCAATAGGTGTTACCGGTGTGGGGAAGCTAGTCACTATATCATGAATTGTCCGTTGTTGAACCGAAATCAACCAGGCAGAGATCAGCAGGACAGAGGTCAAAGAAAAATTGTGCCGAGGGTATTTGCATTGATTGAGCCTGGTGACGTCGACGATGGGGCCCAACCTTCTACAATTGCAAGTATTGTTTTAATTACCTGTATGACAAATATGCATATGATAAATAATTATATAGACTTGAAAATAGAAAAGTAAGAAAATAGAAAGTGGGGTAAGAAGGATTATTAGTTGAACCTCGAAGAGAAAACCATAGACTACATATAGGACAATAAAGACTAAATAGAAATATAGTTATACATTAGTAGAATTAGTTCAATTTAATCAACGGAGTTTGCACACCTAGAGTTTAGTAACAATTAGAGGAATGCGCCCTAAGAGATATGGCTTTCAAATAGGTAGAAACTGGATTTATTTGGCAACCCCCTTGGAGTATTAGAATACGACTAACCACGAAAGATGAAGGTTTAGATATGAACCTATTAAGGGATACCTTAGATTGTTGTAATACTTGAAGTGTATTTAAATAGATGAAGTAGTACCGTAGAAATCGTGTATTGAGGATTCGTATGAAGTTAGGAGTATCTAGATTAAGATAGAATTCAAGAGTTAAACTTAGAATGACTTTCGAGTAGAATAGTTGGAACCTGATGTGAAAGAGTGAACAAAAATAGATTAGTCGATGAACTCAAAGTAGCCTTCAGGAATTTAGTGAAGGTAAAGTAGATCGTTGGAATAAATGAGAGCTTAAATTGGCGTTTAAAGGATAACAAATTGTGAAATTTGCAGTTTATAGAATAAAGAGGGTGAAAATTTTCACCGAAACTATCTAAGTGAGCTTAGAAGTGAGGCTAAGTTAGCAAATTTCTAGAGATCGGCTCGTGTTTGGCAAGTCAAGACCAAGTGATGCATGAATGGCTTAGGTTAGAATGACTAGTTTAGAGCGCATCAATGAGGAGATTTAGAGACTTTACCGTGCTTAGAGCAAATAGAGATTTAAGATAAACAAAGGAGTGTAACGTAAGCAGTGTGAGAACTTCGATTAAGAACATAGTGGTAGAATTTAAGGACAAAACTTAGAATGAGAGCGATGTTTATAAGGAAACTCTGGTGACATAGTTCGAGGAGTATAACAGTGTAAGCTTAGTTGCGAAATCCGCCCTGAAATAACTGGCGGGATTGGTAAGTTGCCCAGAAAAGTATGTGATTTAGGAGATTTAGTAAGACTTAATGTGTGAGTGAGGATATGTACAATCCAATTGAGAGTAGAGATTTCGAATTTAAGGCTAATGTTGGAAGGTATAGTCGACGTTTTGGATTAGAATCGTAGAGATTGACCCTAGGGATGACGGGATCAGAGTTAGTAAAAGGAAGTTCGAATTTTTGTTAGAGATGAAATTCTAAGTAAATACCGACTGTAGCTCATAGTTTGACTCACATAGACCAAGTAGTGTTATAGTCGTATAGTTGTAGGGTATAACGAAGGAGACTTAATTAGGAAACCCGCACCGAAATAGTCTCCAAAAGTCAATGGGTTACCCAAGAAAGTAGGTGACCAGGGAATGCTATGAGTGGTACAGTTACAGGGAATCGTTACCCGAGAATATATATAGCAATTTGGGTCGACACGAGTTTCGACTACAGACGAAGCCGATAAAATTGCAATGAAAGTTTGGGCAAATCTATTGGAGATTTAAGAATTTAACTAAGCTCAGTACTCTAGTAAGGAAGTGTACGATCAGATCGTGGGCAGAGAATACTAGTTTAAGGCCGATATTGGAGGGTACAGTGGACAGTTTTAGTTAAGAACCACGATGAATGATCGTGAGTACAAATGATAATCGAAACGTAAGGCCGCGTGACATGAAACGTTAACGCCAAGGGTTATGAGTTAGGACAAATTTTGAGGACAAAATTCTAAATAAGGTGGGTGGAATGTAATACCCGGCTTTTCGGGATATTAATATTTTAATATAAATGGCATTTTTGTAAATATGTCAAATCGAGCCCGTTTTGCGAACAGAGGGTTTCGTTGGGATCCTAATTATTAATAGGAATTTTAAGGAAATTATGAGAATTTTCGGAGTAATAATGCTATATTCCGAGTAATTACCTCAATCGTAACGTAAAGGACGTTTTAGTAAAAATAGTAAATGTGGTCCGATTTGCGAACAGACAGTTTTGTTAAATCTCAAATAAGAAGTTGAACCTATTGGTGAAGTAAGGAAAATCGGAGAGACCGAACAGTTGGCCGATTAACGAACCGAAGGACGAAATCAATATAAAAATTAAAGAAGGGCGTTTTAGTAATTTTCCAAACCAATATTATAAACTAACCTAATTCTCTTCTCTCCTCACTTCTCTTCTTTTCTCCTCTGCCCGTGCCAAGTTCCAGAGAGCAAAGCTCTCTGGCAGCCGACGATCTTCGGTGCCGACCTCCGTTCCGGCCTCCGTTCGTTTCACTTTCTTCGTGATTTCTCCTCCTCTCGCTACCCTAGGTATGAACCTATGATCTTAGAGTGTTTATTTTTATTTCTACGGAGTTTGAATAATTAGGGTTTCGTTTAGGTTTCGTTAAAAATCGAGATTTAGGGTTTGAAATCGATAGGTTGTTATAGTTTAAGGACGTATTGAACGTATTAAACGTTGTTGAACGAAATTAATCGATTTAGGACGAATGTTGGAGTTTGACTAATTTTCGAGATTTTGGAGAAATCTATTAATGGTAATTTGGAATTATCGAGCGTAAATAATTCGATAAAACGCATCGATTAGTTAAGTTGGAATTTTAGGAAAACTCCTTTAGTTAAGGACTTTATTAATTTAGACGTTCACGGTTCAAACGCATTTTAACGAAAATCGTTGTGAATTGCCGTAGGTGAACGACGCTCGTGGACGGAGCTAGCATTTTAACAGACGTCAGGTAAGTCTCCGCGACTTGTTTGGCCGATTGGCCTACACCATACGATATTTTGTTGTTCGAGGAAATTGGAGAATTGTTTGTTTAAATGCTTTGGTCGGGTAGTTAGGGTTAGTTCTTTTGTAGGTTATGCTTGAGTGTCTTGATGGTACGTATGATGGTTTATATGTTCATGTTTTAATTATGTTTATAGTATTGCTCATGTTCACGCATCATGTTTCTGAAAAGCACGAAAAAAGAATTTCTACGCATGTTTTCATGAAAAGGAAAAGGTTAAAGAAATGATATGAATGAATGTAATCTGGTCAAGGAGGTGGCGGTGGTTCAAACATGGCTGCTTGGGGAGCATGTTTTCCCCCCGGTTAGATACGAGGGGCTATCCAATCGTGGGATGTGCCGCTCCTATCTAGCGAGAGTGAGGCCACGGTGACGTATCTGTAATGTAATGAAATGAAATGAATAGCGAAAAGGTAGGAAGCATGTTTTTACGAACGGCACGCATAGCATGCATTGCATTCACGTAGACTTACTGAGCCTTAAGCTCACGACTTATGTTTATGGTGTAGGTGACCTCTACACAGGTGAGGAGGAGATCCCTCCACCCGAGGCATGATCGGTTGAAGAAAGATGGCCCGTGGGAGTGTGCTGGGCACTCGGTGCGTAATTTGACCCGTGGGGGATGTAGGTATATGATTTGGGGAACGTGATATGAACTGTATAGCTGAATTATATTAGGATGCTTGGATTTGGTTAGTTAATAGGTTAATGTTTTGACGTTTTGAAACCTGTTTTATAAACTGTTTGGTATATTAAAAATAGGAGGAAACGTCTGGTTTTTAAATGGATCCATGCTATTTATTTTTATGAAAGTTTATTACGTTTTAATCACGTTCTAGGGCAAGTTTTATGTTGTCTATACTTGGTGGATGAGGAAATAAGAAACGAATGATGTTATGTTAAAGTTTAATGGAAAAATGTGTAGAAGTAGACTTGTGAATGGAGGAGAAATGGCGAGGGAAGTTGGATGGTTGCTCTCTGGAATTCGGATTCCAGAGAGCACTTGTATAGAAAAAGAAAAAGAAGAACAGAGATGGGGAGAGATGTAGCGATCGATCTCTGCTGAGGCGCATGGCCTCAGCGATCGATCCCTGCTGAGGCGCATGGCCTCAGCAATCGATCCCTGCTGAGGCGCATGGCCTCAGCGATCGATCCCTGCTGTGGTGCAGCGATCGATCTCTGTTTCTTTTGCCTCTGTCTCTTCCTGGGCAGCGCAAATGTCAACTCTGCCCTCTTTCATTTTAATTGTAAATTGATTTAATTATAGTTTTAAATAATAGTTTTCATAATTGTTTTAATTGTTTTAAATGTTTTACGCAAATGATTTTAAATTGTTTTCCGCAATCAATGCTAGTATAAAAGAAAATGAAAAATTTATACGGGTAAATGGGTTCGGTATTGGGGTCGTTACTCAAAGGATTCCATCTTTATATTTTTTGATTGAAAGCGAGACTTTTAGTCACTTTCACTTCTCTCAATAACTCAACCACTTTAGCTTAAAGGGCTTTGGATGCTTCCCGATTTTCAAACCCAACTTTTCTACTAACAAAGTGCTAGCAACATTAATATAACTTCCATTATTAATAATCAAACTACATATGTAACGCCCCAATTTTAAAATCCCCAATTTGAAACCTTAATTTGAAAATCTTAAAATTTTTTCCAAATTGATTTATAAAATTTGAGCGTTAAAAACCCTAATTTCAGAATAAAAATCTCTTTAAATAATAGTTGAAATATTAAATGCGCGGAAGTCTTTTAACAAAATTAAAACATAAAATAACATGGTCAAAATTGAATTAAATGCAGAATTTAAGTAATTCATAAAAATTTATTAACGATAAAGCCAACATAATAGTTTTAACTTAAATACAAATATTAATTGTCATAGAAAACAAAAATATACTAAATTAAATTCCTTCCTTTGATAAAACTCACCTACATTACAAAATTATAAACTATGAAAAAAACTCAGTAAGCGAAAACATGTGCAGTTGCAAAATTAACATTACTTTATCTTGATTTAGCAGTTACATACTGGTTGGTACTCATTTCCCAACTTTCGATCAGACTTAGTCATCTTATTGTCATTCAAACTTTATCATCTTACTTTTGTTCAGGTATAGTCATATCATTGTCGTTAAGGCGTAACAATCTCATGTTCAAGCTCACCATCTCATTGTCATTCAGGGTTTTGCTATCACATATTTTTCGTTCAAGCTCACCATCTCATTCTTGTTCAAACTTTTGCTATCACGTATTTTCTATCAATTCCATCATATTCATACACATAAAAAATATCCTACCAATTTTATCTTTATACAATTCTATGTCAATGCCTAAACATGCATGCTCAAATATCAGAAACATGTAATAAAATAATAAAACAATAATAAAAAAATAACATAGATTTTATGATGTAGGGCTGTAGTCAAAACATTAAAAACATGATTTTTCACTTACTTGGATTACGAGAGGTTAGGGTTTATCGGGATTTTCCAATATTCCAATAATATCCTGCTTAAACAAGATCTTAGTGTCAAATTTTTCTTCAAATAAATTCAATTTCAGAAGAATTTGGGCAGAATTTCCTTATGTGTGGTCTTAGGTCGGATCAGGTCAAAATTTGGGTTGGTTCGGATGACTTTCAAAATTTTGCTGCCCAAATTAAATATTGAATATTAATTTCCCACTTTAATAAATCAATTTCAAAAAGATTTAGGCAAAAATTCTTTGTCGATAAAATCTTAGATTGGTTCGGGATGATTTAGAAAAGAATTCGGGTCAGGTCGGGTCTGGTTCAGTTGGACAAAATCTAGTTCGGCTGGGCCATCCCGGATGTGCCGGTTTGATTCGATTGGCCAGTTTTGTTGGACGTGAATCGGTTCTATTGTTTTAAACAGAACTACACCTCTTCTTTCTCCTTTGGTTATGTCGAAAGAGAGAGAGAGAGAACATAAGAGAGAGACAGAGTGAGAGAGTTAAGGACAGCGAGAGAGAAATCTTACACTACTAAAGGGGAGTTCGCTAGATTGGAAGAAGCTTCCCGCTGTCACGAAGTGAAGCTTGGCCGAGAAGGACTTCATCGCGTTGAAAAGAGTTTGGTTGAGAGATGCTCGAATCTCTCTGGCCGGAGGAGTTTCGCAGCGTTTGGAGGCTGAATGGTGGTCGAAGATAGAGGTAAGAGTCTCTGAACTCAAGAGGGAGAGAACTGTGGTGTGGATTTCCTCTTCACCGAGCCTCTCTATTTATAGGAGAGGTTCGCACCTTGCTCCTCCAAGAAATCCGAGTTCAGCTCGGATTTTTTGAACTGAACAGAGCGTCTGCTCCAAACCTCAGATTTCCAGAGGTGAATTCCCCCAAATCTGGGTTCAACAGATTCGTAGCTAATAAAGCCGATCCTCAATTGGATTTCCAGAGATGTTCTCTGTTAATTAGTGGTTAGGAAGGTGTAAATCTAATCTTCATCTGAATTTTGATGATTTTTAGACTAGATTCATATAGGATCGATATCTTAGAGATTTTAAGAATCAAATCTTAGATTAGGTTTTTTTGATTTGGGTTTGATTTGGGAATTTTTGAATTTAAATCTGAATTTGAACCCTAAACTGTTATAATCTCCCATCCTTAAAAGAAATTTCGTCCTTGAAATTTAAAGTATTACCTGAATAGCTCTGGATAGACATTTCTCATGTCCTCTTCTCTTTTCCAAGTTGTTTCCTCAATGTTTCTATTTCCCCATAGTACTCTGACCAGCGAGACCTTCTTATTCCTTAATTCTATTTCCTCTAAATCTAAAATTTGAATCAGCCTTTCTTCATATGATAAGTCAGGATTGATTGCAAAATCAAGAGATCTTAGTGGTAAGACATGTGAGGAATCCAGAATATACTTCTTCAACATTGAGACATGAAAGACATTGTGCACGTGCTTGAATGAATCTGGCAAATTCAACTAATAAGCAACTTTTCCCACTCTTCTTTGAGATTTCAAATGGGCCTATGAATCTCGAGCTCAACATTTCTTTCTTTCCAAAACGCATCACGCCTCTCATTGGCAAGATTTTCAAGAAAACTTGGTCTCCTACTGCAAACTCCAACTTTCTTCCTTTCCGATCAACATAGCTTTTCTGTCTACTCTGGGCCGTAAGAATTCTTTTCCGGATCAAAGCAACAATCTCAGCCGTCTGCCTCAAAATATCTGGTCCAACAAGTATTTCATCTCCCACTTCATCCCAATGCACTGTATATCTACACTTTCTGCCATATAAAGCTTCATAAGGTGTCATCCCAAGCGAAACTTGATAACTGTTGCTGTAGGCGAACTCAACCAATGACAGGTTTTTACTCCAATTTCCTTGGAAATCAATAGCATAAGCTTGTAACATATCTTCCAATGTCTGAATCGTCCTTTCTGATTGTCCATCAGTCTTAGGGTGAAAAGCTATACTAAAGTTAAAATTAAGTACCCATAGTTTTCTGCATACTCTTCTTGTAACGCCCCCGAACCCACCCTGGCTCGGTGCGCTACTTTACTAACCAATGCCTCGTTAAAACATAATTTAAAATAATTTTCATAAACCCCCAATCGTAAAAGAAAACTGACACAGCTAAATTTAAAACTAAATCTCCCTAGGCTCTATAGACTTTCTTATGTCAAACCTAGTGGCCTAAACTCACTAATTCTCTTATTCCTAACCTTTAAGCACCACGGCATCCTTCCCGAAAATTTCGGCAAAGTAACGCCTGAAAATGGCGCCTCCAAAATGCTAGCTACCTGCAAACGAATAATTCCCAACCAATCCAGAATATTCTTACTTAACTATCCACTCAACTATTCAACGTACGAAATCTCTAAATAACAGTAAAGAGAGAAACTATACTACTAACATCCCTAAGTGAAGAAAATTAACAGTATAGGGCGACACATCACCCTTAACTATGACTATATACAACAATACAATAACTCTCAAAACATCAACCATAAAGAAAGTTACGCATTCCCATCATTTTCACAACCAGACATCTACAATAAACTATCAAAATACAAAGCCCCACATTCCCCCGAAGACCATGATCGAGGCGCCCCGACAACTGCCTGCACTGGCATACAACGTACATCATTGACTGCGTCCCAATCCTAGCTTTCCACATAGCTCCAACCTGTAATGATGTCGTCACCTACACCACATAACACAAAACGTAAGCATAATGCTTAGCAAGTAGGGAATTAATGCACATCAAAAGCATAATGCAACACAACCCCTAACACATGACCGCAGGTACCACCTTAATGCGACTGGGAAACTCTACCAGAGTTCCTCGCAGGTGCTACTCTAACGCGACTGGGTGACTCTAACTCTGCTAGTCCCCCCGCAGATACCACCTTAACGCGACTGGGAAACTCTACCAGAGTTCCTCGCGGTGCTACCCTAACGCGACTGGATGACTCTAACTCTGCTAGTCCCCCCGCAGATACCACCTTAACGCGACTGGGAAACTCTACCAGAGTTCCTCGCAGGTGCTACCCTAACTCGACTGGGTGACTCTAACTCTGCTAGTCTCCCCGCAGATACAACCTTAACGCGACTGGGAAACTCTACCATTGTTCCTCGCAGGTGCTACTCTAACGCGACTGGGTGACTCTAACCCAACCACATTGCATTTCAACTCACACCACCCTTACGTTTCAAGCTCACCATTAAAAACCATGCTAAAAACTCGTTCGGTTCGTAGTTTGAAAACCGTGATGCATGTCACACAAAATGCTCAACACTAAACAAAACAAAACAACCAAACAAAGCAAACAAACAATTCCCTACCGTTCCATGGTGTAGGCCCGAAGGCAAAACACAGACATCCTCTACTTACCTGGTTGCTCCAAAAATGTTTCGTCACTTCGTCCCACCGAACTACACGCTCGATTACCTAACCAAATAAGAAAATTTCACTTAGAAAACCCTGAATAAATTATAAAGGATTTTTCTAACTAGACTAATCACACATTTCAACCTAAACTCACAACTTAACTCAAAACCCGATTTTTATCCCAAAATTTACCGTCCAACTTTAAACGGTCATAACTCTCTCGTTTTTCAACGGATTTTGACGCGCCACCCCAATTCGGAAACCTCTACACGTCTACTATCCATTGAAACACTCAAATTAACCAAATAAACTCAATGGCCAATCCAAATTCCAGCAAACAGAATCGGCCCACTTTGATGACAAATTCGGGTTTTTTCCAATCTCACTTCCAATTCTTCATCTAACCCCTCAAACAACCTAAACTCATCCATTCAACAACTAAACCCTCAAATTTTGAAAGAAATCTAACACTTAAACTCAATTTTCGGAGGTCACACTTAGGGTTTACACAAACCATATAACGCCCCCGAACCCACCCTGGCTCGGAGCACTACTTTGCTAACTAATCCCACGCTAAAACCTAGTTGCCTAGACTCCTTTAATCCTAACCTTTAAGCACCACGGCGTCCTTCCCGAAAATTTCTGCAAAGTAACGCCTGAAAATGGCGCCTCCAAAATGCTATATACCTGCATACAATCAAATCCCAAACAATCCAGAATAATCTTACTTCACTAACCAGATATCCACTCAACAATCCCATATATAAAAACCTCCAAATACAAGGCGACACATCACCCTTAACCTAACTATATACAACAAATACAATTAGTTACGCTTTCCCATCATTTCTACAAACAGACATCTAAAATAAATTATCAAATATAAAACCCCACATCTCCCGAAGACCATGGTGGAGTCGCCTCGACAACTGCCCGCACCGGCACGCCCCGTGCATCTCCGACTGCTCCCAAGTCTTGGCTGACTCACATAGCTCACCTGACACCTGTCGTTACCTACACCACATAACACACACGCACACGTAAGCTTACGCTTAGCAAGTAGGGGATCACAATTATAGACAAGTACAATGCACACACAACAACCCTAACACAACAACACAAACACCCCAAGGCAACTCAACAAATCGTCTCAACACAACACGGCGACACGACCAAACAATACTAGTTGCCCTCACCGCACCGAAATGCCTCACTCATTGCCATGCCAGACAATGCCACACCACACAATGCAACTCACAACACGGCCATACCGATCAATGAACCTCGTTCATTATCAACTCACTGGTAGACACCTCCCGAACTGTCATACTTTCAGACACTAATTCGCGACGAGGTGACTCACACAAACACCACCCGAAACTGTCATACTTTCAGACACTAATTCGCGACGAGGTGATTCACACAAACGCCTCCCGAAACTGTCATACTTTCAGACACCAATTCGCGACGAGGCGACTCACACAAACACCAACAACAAGCAACCGCACAACCAAAACAATACAAGTCAACCACACAACCAAAACAATACAAGTCAACCACACAACCAAAACAATACAGGGCCACCATACAACCAAACCATGCTTAACCAAAACAAACAATAGCAAAGCAATCACCCAACAACAATTCCCTACCGTTTCGTGGTGTAGGCCTGAAGGCAAAAAAAACGTCCTCTACTTACCTGGCGTCCTAGCCCGCTGAGAATTCTCGGTTCCCTCTCCAGCTACAGCTCGACCTACGACAAATAGTCAAACTTTATTACAATCAATCCTACATTCCCCAATTACTCTCAAACTACTATTTCTAGCCTAATCCAACTAAAATCTAACTAAATGGGCCACAAATTTGGGTTCGATAAAAACCGACCCGAACTTCAAACGCGCATAACTTTCGCGTCGGATATCGGAATCAAACGATTCCAGCGGCCACGTACTCCTCTCATAACCTATATTAATCTGCCAAAAGGAATTTTAAAACAAACGACCGTAACTAGGTCAAATACAGCAAAACCCGAATCTGCCCTAACCCGTAAATTTTCCCCTTTTCGGTTTTCCATCAATTCACACCAATTTTCTCACAAATCAATCCCCTTCATACCTAATTAACATAAACTAACCAAAAATCAAGGTTTCACACAAGAAACCCGAAGCTCAGAGAAAGGGGTTCTCAGATTTTGGCTTAATCCGAGCTCCCTGTTGCTCGGCAATCTTTGCCGGCGTTGAGCTCGGAAATGAGACACTAAGGGCAGCCAAAAACAACCGGTGATCGGAGCTTAAACTCGCTCCTCACCCTAGGCCACAACAGAACCGAAAACAGGGGAACAAAGGGCTTACCCGTTCGGTTCGTGCGCGAAGACGGCCGGAAATTGCAGCCCTGGCATCGCCGACGTGGTCTGGCCGGAAAACGCTGGAAATCGGCGGCGGTCTTGGTCGGCGATCGTCGCCCCCTCGTCGCCCTACCCTCTCCCCTGTTCTCCTCGCACGACTCGACGACAGAATGGCTTCGGCCATTCTGTCGTTCATTTATTTTTTTTTATAAAAATTAATAATAATAATAATAATCATAATAACATTAATAAAATGAAATTACCATTATGCCCTACCGTACTTTCGACCATTTCAAATTTCGTTAACTCTCATTCTTAAATTATAACCGCCGGCTTAAGTTCACTAGGACCCGAACTTAAATTAGAAACTTCACTTTTCTTTTAAACTAATTAAAATAACCTATTTATTAAACAATTATCTTATCATTTTATTTTCTCTCCAATTTTCCTTCTTAAAAAAAATCTCGGGTGTTACAATCCACCCTCCTTACAAAAATTTTGTCCTCAAAATTTGTGGCCTTGTTATACCTCAATGTACTCGTCTCAATTACCCAACACCCTTACTCACCTATCGGGTACTACATGCCTCAAATTCTGACTTCACCTAACTCTGTACGCTCTATCCCGAATACTCACACCTCCACTAGCTGTAATCTATTCCATACCCTCAAACCCTTCTAACTGAATTCTCAACTCGATCTTTTCTCTAGCATTCTTCAAATATGTACATACCACGACCACTCTCTATGCTACCCCTATCGAGAAATCCTAAGGTACTAATGAGTACACTTCTTAGATCAGACTAACTCGTTCCTAACCCTTCACACACAATACTCTAAATGGTGTACAACATATCTTTATGCTTATTAGTGAACATCATTTCACTGGAATACCTATCGTGTAATTCACAGCTTTAAATCTTCCTGTCGCTTACTTTTCTAATCCAATGCCTATCGAATGCTTACATAACTATCTCAGATCTCCAAAGTAACCTCAAAAGCGTAACACTAAAACCTACTAATAAACTTCTTACCCTAAGTCCTCACTTCCAATTAACTTACCTCGAGAAATCACGATATTCCATTAATCACTCTAACATTATCCATTGGTCTTGACATAATAAAGCCTCACCTATACTCTCAAACTCTTCTACTGAGTTTTCACCTCTAGCGTTTCTTTGAGCTCCGTTTATCTAGGTCTTACTTGGCTAAGTTAATGTCCATCAAACACTTACCTCTGTTTTCATTTTCGTAACTTTGCTTCCTAACTTATCACTCCTATCTCTTACATTAACCAATCAAGACAATTTATACCTCAAACAATCATAAATGTCCTTAGTTATTCCAGTACAACCCTCATATTCAAAGCTCTCATCTCCTAACCTATCAACTATTCCTCAAAATATACAAAGAATCTTCATACTTACATTCGCTATGCTTACTTTGTCTAACTCACGTTCACTATCATTACCAAACACTCAAATTCTTAGGTCTAAACAAACTTGTTCCCAACTTTACACTCAACACTCATCACCCAAATACCTTAAATGATCGATACTCACTTTGGCTTCAACCTCAATTCACACACTATCAGGTCCAAAAATCTAATTTCCTCAAGATTCTCTAAAATGTACTAACTAAACCACTTTCTCTTACTCTTTAAACTCAATTTCTAAATATTCTCCCAATTGCTTTACAACCATTCACCCAACGACCTTCTTGTTTGCAAACTTGTTGTAGCTAACTTAACACCCTCACTAACCTATTATACCTCGTGCCTTAGCCTAAACTTCAGAATTTTACCATAACTCAAGCGACTAGACTTTTCTCTATCTAATCAAGATATCTGGGTTTCTATTCCCACCTTTAGGTTTTTAATTCCATCTTCCTATGCCATGCCGGTCGCAACTTTTTCGCTTATTCACAATCATCCTTGATTGAGTAACCCACTAAGATAGTACCTATTCCCTAAGGTCCAATCATGTTCCTAAATTGAGTAATACGACACTCCTACATGATCTCTACTAATATATCTATTCTAATGCTACCCTTCCATGGTTCATCATTCACGACTTGACCCTTACTCTCAATAATTCTACTCTCGAGCATTATTGAGAATTTTCCACTCCCTAAATGCCGCAGTTTCACATGAACTTCAAATAATCAATGGCTAACCCTTTTTATCTAACCTTCCATTAAAATTTACTTATCTCATCGCTTACCTTTTAAGTCCTTCCAGAATTCGTAATCTAACCTAGCACTTCTTCTATCTCTATTACATAACTCCAGCATTTGAGTTCTAACTTACATCCTCTACTTAAACATATCCATATCCACTCTTAAGCTTACCAACTCTTAAGCTTCTCAACTCTAGCCTAATCTATTTACGACATTAATAGTTTCAACTCTAGCACTTCTTCTATCTCTATTACATAACTCCAGCATTTGAGTTCTAACTTACATCCTCTACTTAAACATATCCATATCCACTCTTAAACTTACCAACTCTTAAGCTTCTCAACTCTAGCCTAATCTATTTACGACATTAATAGTTTCAACTTCGTTACATACGAGTCGAACCTTTCAACTTTCTAACTTAACATTATCCCTAAATCACTCACACATTTTTTTTTTCGTACAATTACTCATAGCACTCATTTACCTCCTAAGCTTGAGTCTATTCACCCCTAACTTAATAACTTTGACCAAAACTATTTACTTAAACTAAACATCCACACATAATCAACATCTAACTATCCCCCACTACATTTTCTCATTGATCCACGTAAACATTTTAATAATACCTCTACGATCTAAGGTATCTCCCAATAAATTTCATTTCCAACTTCACACTCTTATCTAGTTCATCGTATCTTAAAACTTCAAGGGTTTGCTAAATATGGCCAAACTTCTATCTATTCAAAGCTTAGTATCTAGTCAGAAATGTATCTCCTTATGGATAACACTCGTAGGCGTATCACCCTAAGTTATCTATGTCTTCTATCTCCCTTATTCTAAAATCTAATTTGCGTCGCACTTAACTTATCGTGTCCTCACCCTTTTTCAAGCTAGAACGTAACTTACGTCTCTCCTAACAACTCTCACTTCTACCTGGCTAACACTTTCACTCCAATCATACCAACCCTACCTCTTTCCTCACATTCTTTGGTTATCAAACTTACATTCGCATCATAATATTCTCTAAGCTTTATATTCTCAATCCTACTTTTATCTATTTTATGCATGTTATCAGGTCTATTCCATTTTCCAAATAAACTTCCTAACTATTCGAACTATCGGTTCATTACGTCTATAAATTGGCTTAAAGGATCCACCGAGGTTGTCTCGGCACTCTCGGGATTTTCTAATCCATTATAATCATAAAACAAATAGGTAAATTAACTAAAAGTAAAGAATTACTTACAGTCGGTGAAGCACGTTGCATGGCGGCCGGCATTGTCGGGTAATCCTTTGAACGACTCGACCATTTATGCTCTGATACCATCTTGTAACGCCCGCGAACCACCCTGGCTCGGAGCACTACTTTGCTAACTAATCCCACGTTAAAACCTAGTTGCCTAGACTCCTTTAATCCTAACCTTTAAGCACCACGGCGTCCTTCCCGAAAATTTCTGCAAAGTAACGCCTGAAAATGGCGCCTCCAAAATGCTATATACCTGCATACAATCAAATCCCAAACAATCCAGAATAATCTTACTTCACTAACCAGATATCCACTCAACAATCCCATATATAAAAACCTCCAAATACAGGGCGACACATCACCCTTAACCTAACTATATACAACAAATACAATTAGTTACGCTTTCCCATCATTTCTACAAACAGACATCTAAAATAAACTATCAAATATAAAACCCCACATCTCCCGAAGACCATGGTGGAGTCGCCCCGACAACTGCCCGCACCGACACGCCCCGTGCATCTCCGACTGCTCCCAAGTCTTGGCTGACTCACATAGCTCACCTGTACACCTGTCGTTACCTACACCACAGAACACACACGCACACGTAAGCTTACGCTTAGCAAGTAGGGGATAACAATTATAGACAAGTACAATGCACACACAACAACCCTAACACAACAACACAAACACCCCAAGGCAACTCAACAAATCGTCTCAACACAACACGGCGACACGACCAAACAATACTAGTTGCCCTCACCGCACCGAAGTGCCTCACTCATTGCCATGCCAGACAATGACACACCACACAACAATGCAACTCACAACACGGCCATACCGATCAATGAACCTCGTTCATTATCAACTCACTGGTAGACACCTCCCGAACTGTCATACTTTCAGACACTAATTCGCGACGAGGTGACTCACACAAACACCTCCCGAAACTGTCATACTTTCAGACACTAATTCGCGACGAGGTGATTCACACAAACGCCTCCTGAAACTGTCATACTTTCAGACACTAATTCGCGACGAGGCGACTCACACAAACACCAACAACAAGCAAACGCACAACCAAAACAATACAAGTCAACCACACAACCAAAACAATACAAGTCAACCACACAACCAAAACAATACAGGGCCACCATACAACCAAACCATGCTTAACCAAAACAAACAATAGCAAAGCAATCACCCAACAACAATTCCCTACCGTTCCGTGGTGTAGGCCCGAAGGCAAAACAAACGTCCTCTACTTACCTGGCGTCCTAGCCCGCTGAGAATTCTCGGTTCCCTCTCCACCTACAGTTCGACCCACGACAAATAGTCAAACTTCATTACAATCAATCCTACATTCCCCAATTACTCTCAAACTACTATTTCTAGCCTAATCCAACTAAAATCTAACTAAATGGGCCACCAATTTGGGTTCGGTAAAAACCAACTCGAACTTCAAACGCGTGTAACTTTCGCGTCAGATATCGGAATCAAACGATTCCAGCGGCCACGTACTCCTCTCATAACCTATATTAATCTGCCAAAAGGAATTTTAAAACAAACGACCGTAACTAGGTCAAATACAGCAAAACCCTAATCTTCCCTAACCCGTAAATTTTCCTCTTTTCGGTTTTCCATCAATTCACACCAATTTTCTCACAAATCAATCCCCTTCATACCTAATTAACATAAACTAACCAAAAATCAAGGTTTCACACAAGAAACCCGAAGCTCAGAGAAAGGGGTTCTCAGATTTTGGCTTAATCCGAGCTCCCTGTTGCTCGGCAATCTTTGCCGGCGTTGAGCTCGGAAATGAGACACTAAGGGCAGCCAAAAACAACCGGTGATCGGAGCTTAAACTCGCTTCCCACCCTAGGCCCCAACAGAACCGAAAACAGGGGAACAAAGGGCTTACCCGTTCGGTTCGTGCGCGAAGACGGCCGGAAATTGCAGCCCTGGCATCGACGACGTGGTCTGGCCGGAAAACGCTGGAAATCGGTCGCGGTCTTGGTCGGCGATCGTCGCCCCCTCGTTGCCCTACCCTCTCCCCTGTTCTCCTCGCACGACTCGACGACATAATGGCTTCGGCCATTCTGTCGTTCATTTATTTATTTTTATAAAAATTAATGAATAATAATAATAATCATAATAACATTAATAAAATGAAATTACCATTATGCCCTACCGTACTTTCGACCGTTTCAAATTTTGTTAACTCTCATTCTTAAATTATAACCGCCGGCTTAAGTTCACTAGGACCCGAACTTAAATTAGAAACTTCACTTTTCTTTTAAACTAATTAAAATAACCTATTTATTAAACAATTATCTTATCATTTTATTTTCTATCCAATTTTCCTTCTTAAAAAAAATCTCGGGTATTACAACCCTCCAAAAACTCATCAAAACTCCCACTAAACACTTAAAATCAACCCCTTAAGGTATAAAACTAAAAATCCCACTAAACTTACCTCAAAATCCCTTGGAAACTCTTGCTGAAATGAAGATTTGGAGGGCTTCAATGGCGCTGCAAGGAATTGTGAGGATTTGGAGGGCTTCATTGGCGCTGCAAGGAATTGTGAAAAGCTAGGGGAAGAAGATGACTAACTTTACAAATTTGACCTTTTTAACTAATACTTTTTCTCTTTTATTTTAATCCTTTATCTCTTTTATTTTAATCCTTTAAAATTATATTTAAATTACCATTCAACCCTTACTTTTCATCTTCAAGTCTCCAACGTGAAACATCCTTTAATTCCCACTTTTCATTCATTTAATTTTATTTAACTTCATTTAAATTTCAACACCAATTTCTATTGGGTAAAATATTTGACTTTTCAAACTCTCTTATCTTCTTCCAATCTCTAACGTGCTTGCTTTCTTAAATACTTCCTTTTCCTTCATTTCATACCTTAAATTCTTATTGGTTAATTGTTGACTATTCAAAACCTCTTTGGTTTGAATTTTTCAAACATTTTTCTTCTTCAATTTCCAACGTGCCATCATTCTTAAATCCCTCATTTCCATTCACTTTTCAACACAAACTCTTCTTTCCTATTGATAGTTAAATACTTTTGACTTTTCAACTTGTTTTGGTTTGAATTGTCAACTTCTCCACTTCTCTCTTCTCTTCTATTACACTTCCATGCACATCACTAATCTTGAATAATTAAACTCTCCTAACACGTCTAATCTAAGGCTACGCACGCTATAGAAATTTTTCGGGTGTTACACTTCTAAAATATAGAGGTAAAACTCGTGTTTCAATCAAACACGATAGAAATGGGTGTGCCATGAAGTCTGACAATCTCCTGAATATAAAGCCAAACATACTGATCCATAGTATATGTAGTCCTTATAGGGAGAAAATTGATCGATTTGGTCAGTCGATCAACTATAACCCAAATAGAGTCGTGGCCCTTAACTGTTTTAGGAATCCCCATTACAAAGTCTATAGTGATATGCTCTCACTTCCACTAAGGCACCATAAGTGGTTGCAAGGTACCAGCAGGTCGTTGATGTTCCGCTTTAACTTGCTGACAAGTGAGACATTGCTCGACGAATTTAGCTACGTCCACTTTTAATCCACACCACCAATAATGTTGCTGTAAATCTCGATACATTTTTGTTGAACCAGGATGTATCCAGTAAGGGGTTAAGTGTGCTTCCTCCAATATAGTCATCTTTAATCCAGCATCCTCAAGTATACATCTATAACACCCGAGAATTTATCAGCTCAAATTTTATCGAATATATAGTGAATGCACATAGTAATTATGAATATTGGATTAATGAATGAGTGTAGTGTGAATTTAATTTTAGTGTGAAAAAGGGTATAATAGTAATTTAAAGTAAATAAAAACTAAAAAGAAATAAAAATGGAAGATGGATTCACGTAAAGAGAAAGCACAATTTTTCTTCTTTTTCTTCTTCTCTTTTATCGACGATTGGCAGAACCTCTCCTCCGACGATTTCTTCTGATTTCTTCAATCTAGGGTAAGTTTCTCACATTTTATTCATGGGTTTTGATTTCCTAGATGGGAGAGTGTTATTGTTATAGTTATTTTGTAAATTGGATGAGTTTTGGTTAGGGTTTTGGTGTGAGGGTTAGGGTTACACCAATTTGGTGGGGGAATTGTTGAGTTCTTATTTTAATGAGTGGTTTAAAATGATTAGAGGATAGTATAGATGAGTAATCAGATTTTTGGGAGATGTCGAAAGGTTTTGTGAAAAACGACCTAGCCAATTGTGTTATTTGGTTAAACGGTACTAACCTTTTAGGAAGTAGGCATCCTAAGGAGTCTGTAGAGCCTTGAATCGTCCAAAACGAATAAGCGTAGGATTAGTTACGTGATTTAGAAGTTTTGCTAAAAAACGGTGAGGTTTCAGGTTTAGTTGTTTTCAGAGGTTTTAGTTTTCTTTAGGAGCTAGATGAGGAAGATTAAATTGATGGATTGCATTATGGTTTTAGATTCGGACGAGTTTCGGACGTAGCGTACGAGTACGAGGTTAGCTAAGGAGACCAGTAAGTAATGTATGCTTGCGTGTTGCCTTCGGGCCTATATCACAGTTTGTTAGGAATGTATGGTTGTGGTTTGTATGCTTGTATTGTATGTTTATCGTGTATGTTGGTAGTGTGTTTAATTTGGTATGCATCATGGTTTTCGAAAAGTACGCTAGTAGACGAAAATAAATTTCTATGATTTTGATGAATAGTGTGGTACGAAGATACGTAATTAACAGGTGTTGTGTACTCCGCGATATCCTGAGTGGGACTTGGGCTGGAGGAAGATGTGCTCCACGATATCCCGAGTGGGACTTGGGCCGAAGAGTGTAGTGCTGTCAGATGAGCAGGACCACACAGTGCTCCGCGATATCCTGGGTGGGACTTGGGTCGGAGGGTGACGTGTATTGGGTTAAAACTCTGCAATATCCCAGGTGGGACTTGGGCCGGAGGGTTCTACGATACTCAGTAATCCGCGATATCCCAAGTGAGACTTGGGCCGGAGGGTGACGTGCAGCGTTGAAACTCCAAGATATCCTGGGTGGGACTTGGGCCGAAGAATGTTACAATATGCAGAGAACAAAATGAGAACAAAAATAAAACGAGATTGTAGAAAATTGCATGTGTTATGATGTGAAGTGTTTGTATTCATATTTGCATACTTGCTTAGCATTAGGCTAATAGTTGAGTTCTGTGATGTAGGTGACGAAGAATTAGCAGGTGATGTCCATGAGCAAGACCAGGACTAGTGTGATTGGAGGAGTGCACCCGTGCGACGATCCGGCCGTTTGTTAGGGCGACATAACCCGAGATGTGGCTGTATTTTGGAAGTAAGAATTGAGGGTGTATTTTGTGCTTTTGTTTAATTGTATAGAAGAATTTTGTAGTTGGTGTATAGTTTTAAGTCATTTTGATATACAAATGTATTCTGGAAATGAATGGGATTTTTTTTTTTTATGGAAGTCTTTTGGGATGGTTTGAAAATTGTAGGAAGTTGGGATTTTATAGTAGGATTTGGATTTTTTATGGTTTGAAACGTTTGCTGTCAAAATTTTCTGCAAATTTTGAAGTTTATTTAGTAGCAGGAAATATAGGTGTCGACCAGTATTTGTAAGTGCCGACCCTCGAGCGCGTTAAAATTGATCAGGTGTCGACCGATTAATGAAAAATCGGTATAAGTGTCGACCCCAAACTTCGACCAATGGAAACATAGAGGTGTCAACCCGTTCTCTCAGGGGTCGACCTGTGCCTACAAGTGTCGACCCATTAGATTAGGTATCGACCAGGCTTCGAACGATAGAAACAGAGGCTAATGAAGTGTGGACCTGTGCCTATAGGTGTCGACCTATGCCTACAGGTGTTGACCCATTAGATTAGGTGTCGATCCCGAAGTTCGATCGATCAAAAAAGAGAGTAATGAAGTGTCGACTAGTGCTTTTCATTGTCGACTAGCGCCCTCAGGTGTCGACCCATGTGTGTAGGTATCGACCGAAAAGCTTGAGCGGCCACAGTGCAAATTTCATAGATTTTTATATTTTTTCCTTTTTTATTCCAACTACAAACGAGTGCTTTCAACGTGTTTTTAAAAGTAATTTCTGCTGCAAGGGTTTAATTGTCTTTAAACGATGACATTTTAAGTTGGTGAGTAAAGTTTTAAATTTGTCGTGCATTTTGACGTACGAGTGGGTTGGATGAGTAGCGAATCGAGTCAAGAGGACTCGGGGCGCTACAACGTCATTTCTTTCTAAACTGGATAATCCCATCATCTGACATAGAAAATTCAGAAACTTTTCCAGCCTTTATCTCACCTTTATAACCTTGCAAATAAATGCATCGCCACGTTGCTTATCTTTTATTTGCTCATGCAAACTTGGCTGAAGCGTCATAGCAGATAATCTTTCAAATAACCCAAACGGTACAACTTCAATATAAGATTTCAGCATCCCTTTAGTTAAATGTCTTAGAATCCGTTGTAGTGAATAAACTTGCGACGATGCTCTTCTACTCAATGCATCAGCTACAACATTAGCTTTGCCAGAATGATAAATAATCTAGTAGTTATAGTTCTTTACTAACTCTAACCATCTGCGTTGTCTCAAATTCAGGTCCTTCTGAGTTAGAAAATACTTCAGATTTTTATGATCCGTATAAATTTTGCATTTTTCTCCATGAAAATAGTGCTTCCAAATCTTCAATGCATGAACCACCGCTGCAAGTTCCAAATCATGAGTTGGATAGTTCTTCTCATGATTTTTCAGTTGTCTCGAGGCATATGCTACCACTTTTCCTTCTTGCATGAGAACACATCTCTCGTAGGTGGTAGTTTTGCCAAATCGTCGGGAAAGACATCCAAAAATTCACTAACTATCGACACCATATCAAAAGTTGTGGCTCCTTCAGGTTCAAAACATATAGCACTGGCCAAAATTCCAATACATCCTGAATCAGAAGTCTTTGAGCTCGCATAGCTGATATCATAGGAATTCTTGAAACTTTAGAATCTCCATAGAAAATAAATGACTCTGCTCTAGGCAACTAAAACTTTACCAATTTCTTGCGTCAGTCAATATTCGCATAATGTTTGGTAAGTCAATCCATCCCCAGGATGACGTCGTAATTATGCATTGCCAAAACAATTAAATATGCATCCAATTGATTCTCCTCAATGCTCACATTGCATCTTCTAATAATAGAGTTGGCAAACATAGCTTTGCCCGAAGGTCTAGCTACTCCCAAATTATACTCTAGAGACTCTACTTTGATATCTAACTTCATCGCATACTCAAGAGATATAAAAGAATGTGTAGCTCTAGAATAAATTAATATGCAAGAAGATATGCCAGAAATAAAAAGTGAATCTGGCACAACAGGTGCATTTCCTTCAGCTTCATCCTTGGTCATGAAGAAAACTCTAGCAGTCGTCTTGGGTTGCTCCTTGCCATTCTTTTGACAGTCTTTAATAAATTGTCCATGTTGACCGCACTTAAAATAAGTCATTATCTAAGCGCGGCACTCTCCAGAATGTGGCTTCTTGCATGAGGGACATATAGGCATATTAAACATCGTCGTTGGCTCCTTTTTAACTTAATTAGAATGTCCTTCAACAAGTTCACTAATCTTGGGTATCTTAGATCCAGCCCATTGTTGTTGTGGAATTTTTCCCCTGCAATCTGAGTTGCAAGACTGTACCTCCTAAATTCTTGAGCTTTGATGACTTCCTTTTCACCTTTCTCTGCACGTAATGCTTTCTCCACTATGAATGTAAACAGAGTTCTTGGAAGTAATAAAATAGATGTTCTTGAATATCTCTGCTCTCAATCCTTGGATGAATCACTTAACCTTCATGACCTTGTTACCAGCTATATAAGGGCATAACAGAAAAGTTGCTCAAACTTGTGCAGATAATCTTTTACACTCACAGTCTGCTTTAAAGCCATAAATTCTTCCGCCTTTGCATCCATCATAGAGTCTGTAAAATTCTTCTCATAGGAAAGTTCTTAAAACTTCTCATAGGTCATAGTAGTGACTGGATGCATCACCTTCACAGAATCCAACCAGTAACATGCCTCCATTCGAAACATAGAGGACGCACAATCTACCTTCTCTTCTTCAAAAATTGTGCATGCTCAAAAATCTCGGCATGCTAAAAAATCTCACCGATGGTTCTAATCCAATTATCGGCTGCTGCCATATTTGCTAAGTTGCCATTAAAAATTGGAGGATCTAATCTTCGAAATCTGTCAAAATCGATATCAACAAGTCGAGGCCTATTAGGAACATGGGCCTACATATTAACAGTCTGAGCCGTGCCAGTAGCCGCCTAGGCTGCAGCATTAGCTGCTTGCAACAACTGTTCAATTTTTCTAGCTTGCATCTTGATCATATCCATCATCCGATCGAGTACAACTGTAATGCCCCGTAATTCGGACGTTACTAATCTGACTGTTCGTAAGACTTTATATAAAAATGGTCAAAACGTGTAAACTTCCTTTGGAAATCATTGTGGAAAATGTGCATAAAATTTTCTTACAATACTCTTTTTTTTTTACCTTTGCAGCAGAAAATAAAAACCAAACAAAATCTTTAAAACAATAAAAAGGAATCTCGGTCATACTCCATAAGTTCCAGTCGACACCTTTGCCGGTTCTACATAAATCGATCAACACTTGTGCTCACCGGTCGACACTTCACCCATCTCTGGTTGCGTCGGTTGATCCTCATGATCGACACCTTCGCTAGTTTGATACTACCGGTCGACACTTGGATGCACCGGTCGACACTTCATTAGCCTCTATTTTCATCGGTCGAACCTTGAGGTTGACACTTTAACCAACCGGTCAACATCTGAGTGCACCGGTCGACACCTTGCTCAGTTTAACACACTCAAGGGTCGACACCCACATGCAAGGGTCGACACTTTTACTTCCTACTGCTATTAACCTTGAGTAAAACTTCACCATTTTGTAGGAAATTGAATAGCATAACGTTCAAAATCATAAAAAACTAAAACCTGCATTTTCAAACCCGATTTATCCCAGATAGTTTCAAAATATATTTATATATCAAAACAATTTCTATTGTCATAAAACGTAGTGGAATTCTTTAAACAAAGTAAAGCTCATTTTCAAACAAAAGCTAAGTTTAAATCTAACCTTGAAAACTAACAAATTCGTGTTTTACAAAAGTTTAAACCATCTATCAACACGCATCAACCAAAATACCTACAACTTGCCCACAGGTCAAAATTCCCCCAACAGCTACAAGCTCATGCCATGGACAATCTCCATCAGCTACACTATCAATCCACTTGAGAATCAACGTTCTCACTTGTGCTAATATCACCTACACCAAAAAGTAAACTAATGAGCTTAATGCTCAGCAAGTGATGTTAGTAAAGAAGAATGCATGCATGCTCATGAATATGCTATGATGTTCGTAAAACATGCAACTGGATCTATTCTTTACTTTCTTGCGTGATATGAGTTATTGGGGTACTGATTCTAGATGAGAGATGACATAACTGATTGTCCCTCTGGAGAAACGACCATCTCACTCTAGGGGAAGTCAAATGACATATCTAGCAGTCCCTCTGACGGAACCGGTTCCTCTGGCGGAACTACAAAACTCAGTTCCCTACCCATAATAACTATTGTGTATTTTACTATATTATATTTTTTGCTCATGTTTACATAAAAATGTATGCATAAAACCATTTTCTATGCTTTGGAAAACCATGATGCATGAATACATGTCACATACACATATTCTCAATGCCGTAAGCGTAATGAAATCAAACAGGTAAACAATTCCATCAATAAACAAGAAACTATCATAAATAAACTCACAATCTAAGACTGCTACCCAACCCAAAACTCTCAAACTAAAATCTCCAAATTCCACATTCTAGCCATCAACCTCCTAACTCTTTGTGGTGTAGGCCAATCGACCAAAACGCATGCAAACATGTACTTACTTTGAGTCTTAAGCTTGGTTTCGGCACTTTACTCAACCTTCGTGTTGACTCGTAAACTTAAAACTTATGAAATCAATCACTATCCTTTGTTGAGTTGTAAAACCTAAACATATACATTTTCAACAATTACTTTCAAGAAAACTAACTTTAATCATTCCATAACAAATTTTTGGAATTCAACCAATAATTTGACATAACTTTAAAAGTTCATATCTTTTGCTATACACCTTCGAATTCAATAATTCCAATGGCTATGGACTCCTTAAAGAGTCTATTTTAGCATGTTTAACTCAATTGATCAAATAAAACTAACTTAGTGAACCAAAATTACAGACCTCCAAAACTATCATGTAAATCACCATTTTTTACTATTCCTTATCATTTTGGGGTTCTCTCTTCATTTCAAACCATAAGCAAGCATCAACTCCAAATTAATTAAACAAGTCAATACATGGAGAAAATGAAAAGACCAATTTCGTACATCAAACCCAAATGGTCATCAATCATCTAAACCAGTCAACAAAACCAAAACTTCTCAAGTATTTAACCCATTAACTTGTATAAACTATAACCAAATTCTTCTTACTTAATCCTTGAGAAACTTGAAAGGAAGAGAGAAATATTTGTGGAATAGAAGCTTTGGAGGAAAGAGAATGTCGTGAGTCTCCCATGGCTTCCAAATGACTATCAAAACTTGAGAGAAAATGGAGGAAAAATCATGGGTTTCTAGCTCACAATTGAAAATTATCCTTAATTAAAGAAATCTTCCCTTTACCTGAAGGTGCTAGTGTGATCAAGAGAAGAATAGGGGAAGGAGAAGAGATCTCCATCGTGGGTCTCTCTTCTGTTTTCTAATGAGGGTGTTATCCATTAAAAGGGAAAATAAAAGATAAGGGTGAAAATTGTGAGGTGTAATCCATTGGTTGGTTGTTGAAATATCCTTTACCCCTTTTAGGTTCTAATCCCCTTCATCTAATGCCAATTGTCCTCACCAATGGCACAAGTTTGACTTTTCAAAATCTTTTATTTAATTTACTCTTTTTTTTATACTATAATAATATTTCTAAAATATCTGTTCTTCACTTCTTAAGTACAAACAAATCCTACGCTTATTTCTTTCCTAACCTTCATTTTCTTTCCTAACAACTGGTTACTCTCTTTTATCCATTTACTCTCAACTAAGTGTCAAAAGCCTCCACATAACATGTCATACCTATTTCTCCTCCCACTTGTTGACTTTTCAACATTCTTTATTAATTTTAGTTACATCTCAATAATCCCATCTCCATTGTTAATTTCTAAAAAAAAATCTGATGCCTACGTAATTATTTAGCCGATATTTAGCCGATAGAATGTTTGGGTGTTATAACAACTTCCCTTTTATTTCTAATTCCTCTACAATTGGCCATAATTCTACATCACAAAAACTTCATTTAAGAAAAATTTTATTTATATACTACTTTAAAATGTACTACAAAATCAGCAAACATACTGTAACGACCCATTTTCCCAGTAAGATATTGTCCGCTCTGGGGATTGGTCTGTAACCCAATATCCTCCCCTCATGGCTTTATTTGGCGAGGACTTCCCAGTCAGTCACCCAACCTAGTACTACTTTCGCCGAAGCACATTTAACTTCGGAATTCTTATGGGATCCGTTGTCAATTGTGCTCCAAAATGCGTCTTGCTAACTTGGGAGGGTGTAACGACCCCAGAGGGATCGCCACATAATCCGTATCTTTCTTAATTATTTAATTCTTATTACTCACACTTTATTCATTATTGGTAATATTTTTTTTTGAAACATAACTTAGCCCAAGATGTCATGCGCGATTCACTAGGCATCGTTCAGCAAGAAATACATTACACATCTGCCGGCGGGCAGTGCAATGTGTATCAGCTGATGAAGAGAAACATAAACCCTTAGACTGCATCTACCGATAGAAAAATAAACCACATCTACTGGTCACTAGACGACAAAACAATGTTTATATCATCCGGTAACTTAAATGCACATCATCTGCCGGTCGCTAGACGAAAAAACTATACTTACATCTTCCGATAACTTAAACACCCTACAACTACCGGTCACTGGACAATGAAATATCACTTACATCATCCGGTAACTTAAATGCACTTCATCTACCGGTCGCTAGATGACAAAACTATACTTACATCTTCCGATAGCTTAAACACTCTACATCTACCGGTCCACTTACATCATCCGGTAACTTAAATACACTTCATCTGCCGATCACGAGACGACAAAATAGCACTTTCATCATCCGATAGCTTAAACACTCTATATCTGCCGGTCACTGAACGATGAAATAACACTTACATCATCCGGTAACCTAAATACACTTCATCTGCCGATCACTAGACGACAAGATAGCACTTTCATCATCCGATAGGCATAACCTTCACTGATTTCAACTTCAATGGCATAACATTCATACTAATGAAAATCAATAACTCACCCAGAATTCATATAGCCGAAGACTTCAGCAAACAGACCGTTCAATACTCCTTAAAATTATTTCCAGATTCAGTGGTCAACAGACAACTTCAAAAGAAGACTCAACATTATAAAATAGACTCATCCTACTCAAACTTTCATATTCATTATCGTAATTAAAATCATAAAAACATTAACCAGGAGTCTCATTTGCCATCCAGCCACAGAAATTGCACCCTGATCACCTTCCAGCAACCAAGCTCAGACATCTTCATAAACTTTGAGATCCTCACCTGAAATCTCGTCACCTACATCATAAGGTTTAAACTATAAACCTAATGCTTAGTAAGGAATGCAATACTAACAAGTATGCATGAATGCTCATTTGAGAAACAAATGCTCATGAATCTTTTCTTATTCGTAATTATACACAAAATCTATATTCTTATTCATCATTCATATTCATCAATCATATTCATCATTTATATTCATCATTCATATTCATCATTCGTATTCATCAATCATATTCCTCGTTCATGTTGTGTGAATTAAGAGAGGATTTGTGCCGGTAAAGGGGGTTGACAGTGAGAGTGTACATAATCCCTTGCGGGTCGTAATCATGGTCCTTCCTTTTGGACAGTGACATACGTCAAACCGCCCCCAACCCTCACTTAATTCACGTTACATAAGATTTACTTCGTTATCTTACTTTATTCATGAGAAAACCATGTTCTTAAAATATTTTCGTATGCATAAAATAGTCATGATGCATGTACATGGAAATTCTTAAATCATCAAGCTACAGAACAGAGCACTATCAAACATGAAACCTTACCATTGAACTAATCATCAACATAAATGCTAGTCAGTAACATAAGGAACTACTAATCATCGTATGAGTTTCTACCTAGCATCCTTTGATGTAGGGTCCTAAAGACCGAGAAACCTATACATTCACTTACCTGGTCTCCTTAGCAATTTGAGCTCCTTTCTCTTCAAACTTCTTCACCTAAAACATTTACATTGCAGTAGTTAAAACAAAACCCTATTAGTTCTAACCACAAGTTATCCTAGGATCTAATAGCTAAAGTCACTCCTGAATCCCTAGTATAGTTCTTTGTGCAGTTTGAAATCCAAAACCTAAAACAGACAGATTCGATTAGCGATAACTCAGGGTTGGTTGTTTAATGTCCAAAATCTATTCGGAATGACATTACCACTTTCAGATTTTAAAATATCCTTACTAATACTCGGCCATTGAAGAATCTAGAACGTCAACACATAGCTGAAAACAGAGCTTAACAACTAAAAGATAGCTACATTGCCAAACTCGTACCTCGAGCACAAAGTAGCCGAGAAGCAGCAAGGAAACCGATCGTCGAAGGAGGGATTTCCAGCTGACAGAGAGCGAGAGCTCAGGAGAGAAAGTCGCCGAGAATAAGAGATGGCGGCTATAGTGGTTTAAATGAGGTTTGAATCCTTTCCTTTTTCTTTAAATACTGGTCTCAATCCTCCATTATTACAACTTTGCCACTCAACCTAGTTTAAATCCACATGTAATTAATTAAGCTTGGCATAAAACTCTAAACCGTGAAGATTGAATATTCATGACCGTTAATACAGTTTGGAAGTCACCTGGTTGAAGTTGTCAGGTGTTACATCCACCCCTCTTTAAACAAAATTTTCTTCCCCGAAAATTGATCAAGTGAAGAGTTCTGGATATTTGTCCATCATGTCCTGCTGTCTTTCCCATGTGGCTTCCTCGATACCATGATTCATCCATAAAACTTTCACCAGTGGAATCTCTTTATTCCTCAGAGTCTTAACTGCAGATTCCAATATCTGCACCGGCTTTTCTTCATACACCAGTGTCGGTTCCAACTCAATATCTGTTGGCTGAATAACTTCCGTCAGATCTCGTATGCATTTCCTTAACATTGACACGTGAAAGACATTGTGAACCCTTTCCAATGATGTAGGCAATTGCAACCTATAAGCTGTACAGCCAACCCTTTCTAAGACAGAGAATGGTCCAATAAACCGATGGGCTTAGCTTTCCTTTCTTACCAAATCTTAAGACTCCTTTAAATGGTGAAATCCTCAGGAAAACTTCATCATCAACAGAAAACTCAAGGTCTCTTCTCCTTTGGTCTGCATAATTCTTCTGCCGGCTCTGTGCTGTTATCATTCTTTTCCTAATAGTAGCAATCTTGTCTGACATCTGTTTCAAGATCTCGGGACCTAGGAGTTTTGCTTCACCGACCTCATCCCAGTACAAAGGTGACCTGCACTTTCTGACATAAAGTGCTTCATAAGGTGCCATACCTATGGTGGACTAGTAACTATTGTTGTAAGAAAATTCAACCAAGTGCAGGTATCGACTCCACGATGTTTGGAACTCTAGCACACATGCCCTCAACATATCCTCAAGTATTTGAATTGTCCGTTCGAATTGTCCATCGGTTTGTGGGTGGAAGGCAGTGTTGAAAGATAACTTTGATCCTAATGTGCCTTGCAAACTTTGCCAAAATCTTGAGATGAATCTAGGATCACGATCGGATACAATAGATAAAGGAATTCCATGCAATCTGATGATTTCTTGGACATACAGATCAGCAAGCTGGTCCATTGTGAAAGTCATTCTTACAGGTATAAAGTGTGCCGATTTTGTCATTCTATCAACCACGACCCAAATACTATCATGTCCTTTAGTTTTCTTTGGCAAACCTACAATAAAATCCATGGCAATGTTTTCCCACTTCCATTCAAGGATTGGTAGGGGTTGAAGAGTACCTCCTGGGCGTTGGTGTTCTGCCTTAACTTGTTGGCATACCAAACATGGCTCCACATACTTGGCAACATCCCTCTTCATATTTGGCCACCAATAATGTAACCTTAAATCCCGATACATCTTGGTGCTACCAGGATGCACAGAAAAGGAAGAAGAATGAGCTTCAACCAAGATCAACTCACGCAACTCCTTAACATTCGGAATGTACCATCGGATCTTAAATTTCAAAATACCATCAATAGAGAGACTGAACTCCGAGGAGGCATCCTTTAACTTACTCATCATCCTACTATTTTCCTTCGAATCCTTTTGTTGTGCCTCTTTGATCCTGTCCAAAATAGTTGGTCGGATAGATAAATCAGCCAGTAAAGCTGACAGCTCGGGAACTATTTCCAATTCGAACTTCTGGACTTCCTTCCTCAAAGGTATAGACATGGTTGATATCGCGGGTTGCATTGTCGTTGACATTCTGCTTAAAGCATCGGCTACAGCATTAGCCTTGCCTGGATGATACTTAATTTCGAAGTCATAATCTTTAACAAATTCTAACCAACGTCTCTGTCTCATGTTTAGTTCCTTTTGAGTAAAGAGGTACTTCAGGCTTTTATGGTCAGAAAATACTTCACACTGTTGTCCATACAGATAATGTCTCCAAATCTTTAATGCAAAAACAACTGCGGCTAATTCCAAATCGTGAGTGGGGTAGTTCTGTTCATAATTCTTTAACTGCCTGGAAGCATAAGCCACGACCTTGTTGTCTTGCATCAAGACACACCCCAATCAAACTTTGGATGCATCACAATAAACACTAAACCTTCCTCCTTCAGTTGGGAGAGTCAAAAGCGGGGCTGTCGTCAACTTCAGCTTAAGTGTCTGAAAGCCATCTTCACAGGCTTAAGTCCAAGAATACTTGGTGTCCTTTTTTGTCAAACTAGTTAAAGGCTTAGCTATCATAGAAAATCCTTTAATAAATTTCCTATAATAGCCTGCCAAACCAAGAAAACTACGGACTTCACCGACATTCTTTGGCTGTGGCCAGTCCTTAATAGCCTGAATCTTAGTTGGACCTACTAATATACCTTCAGCGGAAATGACATGGCCTAAAAAGTTAACCTTATCCAACCAGAATTCACACTTGGATAACTTGGCATAAAGTTGTTGCTGTCTCAGGGTGGTCAAAACTATCCTTAAGTGTTCTACATGGTCAGCTGCAGTCTGTGAGTATATGAGAATATCATCTATAAATACCATCACAAACTTGTCCAAGTAGTCACGAAACACTCGATTCATCAAATCCATAAAAGCTGCAGGTGCATTGGTTAGCTCAAACGACATCACAAGGAATTCATAATGTCCATAACGGGTCCTGAAGGCAGTCTTAGGTATATCACTCTCCTTAACTTTCAGTTGATAGTACCCCGAACGCAAGTCAATCTTTGAAAACACTTTAGCTCCTTGCAATTGGTCAAACAAGTCATCGATACGGGGCAAGGGGGTACTTATTCTTAATTGTCAACTTGTTCAGTTCTCGGTAATCTATGCACATCCTTAGGGAACCATCTTTCTTCTTAACGAATAACACAGGTGCACCCCAGGGAGAACTACTAGAGCGTATAAATCCCTTGTCTGCTAATTCCTGTAGTTGGACTTTTAATTCCTTCAGCTCAACCCATGCGATAAGGGTTCTTAGATACGGGTAATGCCTCGGGATACGTATCAATTACAAATTCTATTTCTCTATCAGGTGGTAATCCCGGCAAATCATCCAAAAATGCTTCAGGGAAATCTCGGACTATAGGAATATCTTGTAACTCTATCTTATTCCTCACCCGACTATCCATTATACTAGCTAGGTAACTTTCACAGCCATCATTCAATATCCGTTGAGTCTCTAGCGAGGAGATAATCGGTATCTTACTTATTTTTGGTATAGCTTGGAAGGTAAACTGATCTCCATTAGGGGGTCGAAACTCGACTAACCCAGACCTACAACTTATCGTGGCATAATGCCTGGATAACCAATTCATTCCTAATATAACTTCATATCACTTCATGTCAACTACAATCAGTTCTACATATAACTTCTTATTTCCTAAGGACACAATATCGCCCTTCAATATCTGCTCAGAATGCAAGGACTTTCCTGATGGTAACATCACACTATATGGCCTATCAGCTGGTAAGTATTCTAACTTATGCTTACACGCAAATAAAGTTGCAATAAATGAGTTTGTGGCTCCCGTGTCTATAAGTGTATAAGCATAAATACCACAGATCATAATTGTACCTGTTATAACCGTATGCTGCATGGTATCTTCATCTTCCATCATAGCAAAGACTCGGGCCATTACTCTTGCTCGGTTTGGGTCAGGTGGCATGGGGCAGTCTCTGACTATGTGTCCAACTTTATCACACCTGTAGCATCGGCCAAAATGCAACTTGCATTCGCCATGGTGGTTCTTCTGGCAGTTGGAGCATAGAGGGACCAATGGTCGTTTTCCCTTCCCTTGGTCTTTATTTGGATTGAAGGGTCTCTTTATACCTTGCTGTTGTTGTTGTGGTCCCCTGTTCTAGTAATACCCGGCTTTTCGGGATATTAATATTTTAATATAAATGGCATTTTTATAAATATGTCAAATCAAGCTCGTTTTACGAACAGGAGGTTTCGTTGGGATCCTAATTATCATTATGGATTTTAAGAAATTTACGAGAATTTTCGGAGCAGTAACGCTATATTTTGAGTAATTACATTTCTCGTAATATAAAGGACATTGTAGTAAAAATAGTAAACGTGGTCTGATTTGCGAACGGACAGTTTCGGTAAATCCCAAATAATGAGTTGGACTTATGGGAGAAATAAGGAAGTTTGGAGAAACTAAATCGCTAGTCAATTAACGAAACAATGGACGAAACAAATAGAAAATATGAGGAAGGGCAAAATGGTCATTAAGCAATTAAATTTATAAATAAGGCAAATGCCTTAATCGATTTTCATTGTTTGAAAATCGATTTCCAGAGAATAAAAATTCTCCTCTCCCTCTCGGCTTCTCCTCTCTGCCCGCGAAGAGTTCTCAACGCCGACCTCCGTTCTTCCTCCCGATCGTCGCGTTTCCTTCACGCTTCATCCTCCAATTGACGCTCTAGGTATGATTCTATAGTTTTAGAGCGTTAAATCTCGAGTTTCGTAGAGTTATACGTTTAGGTTTACGATTAGGGTTTTGATAAAAAACGCGATTTAGAGTTCGAAATCAATGGGTTTTCCTTAATTAAGAATATGTTGAACGTATTGGACATTATGGGACGAAGATAATTGATTTTAGGACGAAAGTTAGAATTTGACAATTTTAGGGGAAAAGCTCGTAATTGGATTTTTGTGGTGCCAAGCGTAGAATGCTCAATGAAATAGTTCAATGAATCGAATTAGAGCTTTAGGAAGTTTCTTTAGTTAAGATTTCGTTAATTTGGACGTTATCGGTTAAAACGCATTTTAACAATAATTGTTGTGAATTGCTTAGGTGAACAACACTCGTGGACGGAGCTTGAGCTGCAACGGACGCGAGGTAAGTTCTCGTGAATTACTCTGACCGATTGGTCTACACCTTACTTCGATGTAGCGTCGAGGATCTTAGTGGATTGTTTGTTTTAAATTGCTTTGGTTGGGTAGTTAGGTTTAAACGTTTTGTAGATTATTTCCTTTACAGTCTTGATGGTACGCATGCTTGTTTGTTTACATTCATATTGAACTGTTCATGCATCACATATTTTAAACTAAGCATGTAAATGAATTTCCGCACGATGTTTTCATAAAACCGTTGTGGACCAAAAATTGGGGGCTATTGATCTATCGTGCGGGCAGATTAAGGGTCTGGCCGATACCACATCTCATGTACTGTAATTAATGAACGTAATCTGTTATCTGGTCACGCGAGGTGGGGCTCAGGCACGGCTGTACGTGTTGTAAGCGTGTACCCCCCTCCTCTAACCGCACGGGATAGTCCGACCGCTGGATGGGCCCCCTTCGGTTAGGGGGATGAGATCTCGGTGATATACTATCTGCGACGCTCTGTATGTTATGCATGATTTCTGAACTTCATATGCACTGCATGCATCTGCATTTACGTAGAATTTACTTAGCCTTTAGCTCATAGTGTGTCTGTATGGTGTAGGTGACGTTTTAGGTGACATCGAGCCAGGTGAGGACGATGTTCCTCCTCCTGATGTGGGAGGCAGTTGACGGAAGATGAATTGCGGTGGTGTGTTGCGCAGTCGATGCTTAACCGACCCGTGGGGATGTATGTATAGATTTTGAGGGTTTTTGGACTGATAATTGTATAGACATTTTAGGATGCTTGGTTCTGGTAGTTTATAAGTTTACGTTTTGAGGTTTTAAACGTTTTGGAAAACTTTTTTATAATCGTTTGAAAGTCTATTTTGGAATTATTTAGTAATTTGAAAACAGGAGGATTTTTACAATTTTTAAATGTACCCATGCAGTTCGTTTTCATGGAAGTTTAACGTGGGTTTAGATCGTGTAATCAGGGTACATAGATGTAATGAAAATGTATGAAAAGTTGAAAGTTGCTCTGTGGAATTTCGGATTCCAGAGAGGTAAGTTATTCTGGTTGCTAGCAGCAGATTATCGCTGCACATATGCGTCGACGGATCGATGCAGTGTAGCGATTGGGCGCTGCACATATGCAGCGACGGATCGCTGCACCATGCAGCGATCGGGCGCTGCATTATGCAGCGACTGATCGCTGTATTGCAGCGACCAGTCGCTGCTTCTCTTTTTCCTCTGCCTTCCGGTTATGCCCTTGACCAATTTGATAAATGTTTTAATTGTTTTATTAATTGTTTTAAATAGATTTAAGTTCATAAATGGTTTTGTTTTAAGTGACTTCAATTCTGTTTAAGTTTAATTAAGTATAGAAAAAAAAAATATGTACGGAAAAATGGGTACAGTTTTAGGGTTGTTACAGTTCTGTTGCGGCTGCCATCCTTTGTTCTGACGTGGTGGCGGCTAAGTTTCCTTCGTGAATTTTCTTGGCTGCTCACACTATGCATATGCTGTCATTTCAACCTCTTCCAGCTCCAAGGCCTTAGCCGTCACTTCACCATAAGGTACATTGTGTATTCCAGTAGTCTTTACTTTCATGTACAAACTCGGCTTCAGTCCTTGAACAAATTGGTAAATCCTGTCCTCATCATCCTCAATCAATCGGGGAGCAAACCGTGATAAAGCATCAAATTTGCATATGTAATCCGTCACAGAGCCAGTTTGTCGCAGATTCATGAACTCCTTCTTCTTGTTGGCCCGAACAGTCCTATTGAAGTACTTGTCAAAGAAGGCAGTCTTAAACATTTCCCAGGTCATAGCTCTTGCATTAGCGGTGTTCTGGATTGAATCCCACCAATGCCTTGCACTCAATTCCAGATGAAAGACAGCATATGTGACCTTATCTCCTTCATCAACCTTTGCATACTTAAACATGTCCTCCATCTTTTGAACCCATTCCTCAGCATAAATAGGATCTGAAACATGTCCATTGAACACCGGGGGTCGAAGCCGGTGGAAAAGCTCACCCCCATGATCATGAGTTGCATTAGTACTGGAGTTGCCTTGTTCCTCTCTGACAGTCATCAGCTGTTCGATCTGGCGGGATTGGCGCATGACCAACTCTGTCAATTGAGCAATGGCATTGCTATCCTCATTGGTCTCTGTCTGCTGACCTCTAACCATTTTGGGATTCCTAGACAAATAGTTATAGATACATCTTAACTTAATGACATTTACTGAAATCGTAAATACTTACAGTTGTTGGAGTGTACTCAGATGGCAATCTGTGCTGGGAGGCAGTCTGCAGAATCAATTTTAGAACCTGGTTTTGCTTTGATACCATAATTGTAACGACCCCAGAGGGATCGCCACATAATCCGTATCTTTATTAATCATTTAATTCTTATTGCTCACACTTTATTCATTATTGTTAATATTTTTTTTTGAAACATAACTTAGCTCAAGATGTCATGCCCGATTCACTAGGCATCGTTCAGCAAGAAATACATTACACATCTGCCGGCGGGCAGTGCAATGTGTATCAGCTGATGAAGAGAAACTTAAACCCTTAGACTGCATCTACCGATAGAAGAATAAACCACATCTACCGGTCACTAGACGACAAAACAATGTTTATACCATCCGGTAACTTAAATGCACATCATCTGCCGGTCGCTAGACGACAAAACTATACTTACATCTTCCGATAACTTAAACACCCTACAACTACCGGTCACTGGACAATGAAATATCACTTACATCATCCGGTAACTTAAATGCACTTCATCTACCGGTCGCTAGACGACAATACTATACTTACATCTTCCGGTAGCTTAAACACTCTACATCTACCGGTCACTGGACGATGAAATAACACTTACATCATCCGGTAACTTAAATACACTTCATCTGCCGATCACTAGACGACAAAATAGCACTTTCATCATCCGATAGCTTAAACACTCTACATCTGCCGGTCACTGAACGATGAAATAACACTTACATCATCCGGTAACCTAAATACACTTCATCTGCTGATCACTAGATGATAAGATAGCACTTTCATCATCCGATGGGCATAACCTTCACTGATTTCAACTTCAATAGCATAACATTCATACTAATGAAAATCAGTAACTCACTAAGAATTCATATAGCGGAAGACTTCAGCAAACAGCCGTTCAATACTCCTTAAAATTATTTCCAGATTCAGTGGTCAATAGATAACTTTGAAAGAAGACTCAATATTATAAAATAGACTCATCCTACTCAAACTTTCATATTCATTATCGTAATTAAAATCATAAAAATATTAACCAGGAGTCTCATTTGCCATCCAGCCACAGAAATTGCACCCTGATCACCTTCCAGCAACCAAGCTCAGACATCTTCATAAACTTTGGGATCCTCACCTCAAATCTCGTCACCTACATCATAAGGTTTAAACTATAAGCCTAATGCTTAGTAAAGAATGCAATACTAACAAGTATGCATGAATGCTCATTTGAGAAACAAATGCTCATGAATCTTTTCTTATTCGTAATTATACACAAAATCTCCATTCTTATTCATCATTCATATTCATCATTCATATTCATCATTCGTATTCATCAATCATATTCCTCGTTCATGTTGTGTGAATTAAGAGAGGATTTGTGCCGGTAAAGGGGGTTGACAGTGAGAGTGTACATAATCCCTTGTGGGTCGTAATCATGGTCCTTCCTTTTGGACAGTGACATACGTCAAACCGCCCCCAGCCCTCACTTAATTCACGTTGCATAAGATTTACTTCGTTATCTTACTTTATTCATGAGAAAACCATGCTCTTAAAATATTTTTGTATGCATAAAATAGTCATGATTCATGTTCATCGAAATTCATTAATCATCAAGCTACAGAACAGAGCACTATCCAACTTGAAACCTTACCATTGAACTAATCATCAACACAAATGCTAGTCAGTAACATAAGGAACTACTAATCATCTATGAGTTTCTACCTAGCATCCTTTGATGTAGGATCCTAAAGACCGAGAAACCTATACATTCACTTACTTGGTCTCCTTAGCAATTTGGGCTCCTTTCTCTTCAAACTTCTTCACCTAAAACATTTACATTGCAGTAGTTAAAGCAAAACCCTATTAGTTCTAACCACAAGTCATCCTAGGATCTAATAGCTAAAGTCACTCCTGCATCCCTAGTATAGTTCTCTGTGCAGTTTGAAATCCAAAACCCAAAACAGACAGATTCGATTAGCGATAACTCTGGGTTGGTTGTTTAATGTCCAAAATCGATTCGGAATGACATTACCATTTTTCAGATTTTAAAATATCCTTACTAATACTCGGCCATTGAAGAATCTAGAACCTCAACACATAGCTGAAAACAGAGCTTAACGACGAAAAGATAGCTACATTGCCAAACTCGTACCTCGAGCACAAAGTAGCCGAGAAGCAGCAAGGAAACCGATCGTCGAAGGAGGGATTTCCAGCTGACAGAGAGCGAGAGCTCGGGAGAGAAAGTCGCTGAGAATAAGAGATGGCGGCTACAGTGGTTTAAATGAGGTTTGAATCCTTTCTTTTTTCTTTAAATACTGGTCTCAATCCTCCATTATTACAACTTTGCCACTCAACCTATTTTAAATACACATGTAATTAATTAAGCTTGGCATAAAACTCTAAACCGTGAAGATTGAATATTCATGACAGTTAATACAGTTAGGAAGTCACCTGGTTGAAGTTGTCGGGTGTTACAGAGGGTCTCTTTACATATGTTTCATTTCCATATACTTCCTTAAGTGATATGAGATTGTGACGACCCCCTCTTACCCGTCACCTTCCGGTTTGCCCGCGCGGACGTATCGCCATCCGAGTTCCGATTCGTGCAGCCATCGTACACATACATATCTGGGTCTTCACAATCTCCCCCCCTCGGGGGCCGAATGTCTTAGTTGGTCACATTTCCGGTTCGGTACAGGCTCTGATACCATTTGTAATGACCCCATTTCCCCGTAAGATATTGGCTGCTCTAAAGATTGGGCCATAACTCAATATCCTCCCCTCACAGCTTTGTTTGGCAAAGACTTCCTAGTCGATCACCCAACCTGATACTACTCTCGTCGAAGCACTTTTAACTTCGGAGGTTTTATGGGACCGTTGGCAATTGTGCTCCAAAACGTGTCTTACTATCTTTGGAGGGTTTCCTTACATATGTTTCATTTTCGTATACTTCTCCAAACGATATGGGATTGTGACGACCCCATCTTTACGACCTGTCACCTTCCGATTTGCCCACGCGGACGTACCGCCATCCGGGTTCCGGTTTGTGCAGCCATCGTACACATACTTACACATCAAGGTCATCACAATCACCCCTCCTCGGGGGTCCAACGTCCTCGTTGGCAACATTTTTGATTGGGTACAGGCTTTGATACCATTTGTAACAACCTCTTTTCCCCGTTAGATATTATCCGCTCTAAGGATTGGGCCGTAACCCAATATCAACCCTCACGACTTTGTTTGGCATGGACTTCCCAGTCAGTCACCCAAACTGGTACTACTCTCATCGAAGCACTTTTAACTTCGGAGTTCTTATGGGATCTGTTGCCAATTGTGCTCCAAAACGCGTCTTACTATCTTGGGAGAAATTCCTTACATATGTTTCATTTTCATATACTTCCCCAAGCGATGTGGAATTGTGACGACCCCCTCTCACTACGACCCATGTAACGACCCCAAAATTTAATTTGAATTTTTTCCTAATTTGAAAACCCTAAATTTTTTTCCAAATCGATTTGCAAATTAGGTTAAATTGGATCGTTAGAAAACCCTAATTTTCTTAATTCAAAATCATTGAAAATAACAAAAATCATTTAATAAGCGGAACCCTTGAAATTAATGTCAATAAATATTTAGAACACTAAATATTAAACAAACATTAAATATAACTTCATTCATAAAATCTTTTAAAAATAATAATGTACTTAATAAAAAAAATCCAACAGTTGATGTAATGAATTATTCCAACTTAAAACAAAATAAATTTAAATGCAACTAATTAAAAAATATCTTGTTAAATCGATATAAAAGTATAACTTTAAATTTTTATTCAAAACCGACGACAACATCTTCTTCTATATGCCTGCCTGCCTCTAGAGGATTCTCGAACATAACTAGTTCTTTCTCAGACAAAAACTCACTTACATCACAAAATTAAAAACTATGAGAAAACCTTAGTAAGCAAAAATATGTGCAAGTGTCAACATTTACTTTTTCCCAATCTTGTCTTATCAGTTATATTCTGGTTAGAACTTGTTACAACCTTCGTTCATATACCCCCTCTAGATAGAACTTGTCCCAACCTTCGGTCAAACACCACCTCTAGTTAGAAATTGTTCCAACCTTCGGTCAAACACTACCTCTAGTTAGAACTTGTTCCAACTTTCGGACAAACACCACCTCTAATTAGAACTTGTTCCAACTTTCAGTCAAATATCACATCTAGTTAGAACTTGTTCCAACCTTCTTTTAGATGTCACATACTAGTTAGAACTTGTTCCAACCTTCGATCAAGCTCACCATCTCATTGTCGTTCAGGCTTTTGCTATCACGTACTTTCTGTTAATTCCATCTTTTTCATACACATACAATTGTCCTATTAATTTTTTTATCAATGCGTGCTCAAATATCAGAAATATAAAATAAACCTGTAATAAAATAATATAAATTTTGTGATGTAGAGCCAAAGCCAAAACGTTAAAAAACGTGATATTTCCACTTACCTATATTACGAGCAATTAGGGAATAGGATTGTAACGACCCCTTTTTCCAGCAAGATATTGTCCGCTCTGGGGATTGGGCCGTAGTCCAATATCCTCTTCTCACGGCATTGTTTGGCGAGGACTTCCCAGTCAGTCACCCAACTTGGTATTACTCTCGCCGAAGCACTTTTAACTTCAGAGTTCTTATTGGATCCGTTGTCAATTGTGCTCCAAAACGCGTCTTGCTATCTTGGGAGGGTCTCTTTACATATGTTTCATTTCCACATACTTCTCCAAGCGATGTGGGATTGTGATGACCCCCTTTTTTATGACCCGTCACCTTCCGGTTCGCCCCCGCAGACGTATTGCCATTCAGGTTCCGATTCGTGCAACCATCGTACACATACTTACACATCTGGGTCATCACAAGGATTTTAAATTATTTTTTCCAAGTGTTGAATAAATATTCTTTGCCCTAAAAAAATTAGAGTTATTTAAACTTCTTTGTTTATCCCCAAAATAATCTTTTTAAAAACAATTAGGGTAGAAATTCTTTACCAATAAAATCCTAGCGTTGGATTTTCTAATTGATTTGGGCGTCCTTAACGATCCAAAAATATTCGGTTGAACAATTTAGAATTTGGGCTGATTTGATCCACTGGGCCGGTTTGGTCAATTGAGCCGGTTCGGTCAACTGGCATGGTTTAACTTTAAAATGGGCTTGTGTGTAACGCCCCGAACCCGCCCCGGCTCGGTGCGCTACGTTTGCAAACCGATCCCGCGTTTAAAATATCGTTTAAAATAATTTTTAGTAAATTTTTACAACTCATTTTTGGGTTTTTCGAAGCCTCGAAATTCATTGGAAAATGGGCCCAAAATATGTTTAAAATACGTCGAAAAATGTCGGATCAAAATATTGTAGATATAGGGAAAATTTGAAAAAAAAAACCGAAAATGGGCTCAAAGAAGCGCCGGGGGCGCGCTAGGCGCCGCGCGCGCGCGCCTGCGCGATGGGGCGCGCCTGTGCACCCCATCGAAACTGGTCGCAGTCCAAGGCCCGATCGATCGGGCCTCCTCGAGTTTTCTCGACCCAAAACACTTAAAAACCTTCTATTTTGACCCCTTTTGACCTTTCCCCACTTTTCCTCATATTTCTCCACCCCGAACACCTCCAAAATTCACGAAACTTTAACCATACCTCCCCGACACTCGAACCTTTAAATCCCATAAAAAGTTTAGAAAACCGACTTCAACCGAATATTAATAAAAATAGCGAACTTAAACCCAACGTCGTTTGTTTTAAATTCAATATGGACAGCATAACGCCTAAATCCTTTAAAACCAAAACCTACGTCGTTTGTTTTAAATTCAATATGGACGGCATAACGCCTAAATCCTTTAAAACCAAAACCTGCAATATAAAACCCGAGAATATATAGTTTAAATTCCCAAAATACCACCACCATTACTCAACAACCCAATGACTCGAAATCTTTAAAAATTCATTACGAAAACCTTTATAAAAACAACGTGCCAACACGTATCAAATCTCCTAATCACCAACCAGATACATCAAAAATACCAAAATAACCATCACTCACAACTCGCCGAAGACCATGATCGAGACGCCGCGACAACTGCCCGCACCGGCATGCCCTGTACATCACCAACTGCGCTCCAATCCTAGCTTTCCTTAGGCCCTCACCTGCACTCCCCTCTACACCTACACCACGGAACACAAAACATAAGCCTAATGCTTAGTAAGTAGGGAATAATGCATAACGACAAACATAATGCAACACAACCCCTAACACATGAAGTTTCTACTCGCTCAGTTGCTCTTGTTTCGTTTGTTTTTCGTTGTTCATTCACAGAACCGAAGCTCATCACACATGCTAACATCGCACCTTAACGCGACTGGGCAACTCCCAAGGAGTCCATCGTGGGTGACCAATTCACACAGAGTCCCTCGCAAGTGCCACCCTAACGCGACTGGGCAACTCCACTGGAGTCCCTCGCAGGTGTCACTCTAATGCGACTGGGCGACTCTACTAAAGTCCCTCGCAGGTACCACCCTAACGCGACGTGACAACTCCCATGGAGTTACCCGCAGGTGCTACCCTAACGCGACTAGGCGACTCAACTATAGTCCGTCGCAGGTACCACCTTAACGCGACGTGACAACTCCCATGGAGTTACCCGCAAGTGCTACCCTAACGCGACTAGGCGACTCAATTATAGTCCCTCGTAGGTACCACCTTAACGCGACGTGACAACTCCCATGGAGTTACCCGCAGGTGCTACCCTAACGCGACTAGGCGACTCAACTATAGTCCCTCGCAGGTACCACCTTAACGCGACGTGTCAACTCCCATGGAGTTACCCGCAGGTGCTACACTAACGCGACTAGGCGACTCAACTATAGTCCCTCGCAGGTACCACCTTAACGCGACGTGACAACTCCCATGGAGTTACCCGCAGGTGCTACCCTAACGCGACTAGGCGACTCTGACACAAACCACCTTACGATTCAACTCATGCCATCCCTTACGGTTCAAGCTCACCATGCAAAACCATGCTTAAAACTTGTTTCTCGTAGTTTGACAACCGTGATGCGTGTCACACAATTAATCAACACAAAACTAAACAGAACAACCAAACAAAGCAAACCACCAATTCCCTACCGTTCCATGGGGTAGGCCCGAAGGCAAACCACACACATCAACTACTTACCTGGATTCCTTGTGCGTGCTCTTAATTATGTGGCCGGTTAGCACAATCGTCCACTTGTCAACCTAACATAATAAAAGAGAAATCACTTAGTAATACTCTAACCATACGTTTTAACCAACTTTTCAACCTAACACACAAAACCCGAAATTCCTAGATTTTCTATCGTCCAACCGAACTACTCGCTCGATTACCTAAAATAATGAAAACTCAACTTAGTAATTTACTAACAAACTCGAAAGAAACTCTTAACTAAAACTACCACACAATTCATTCTCCAAAACACAAAACCCGAATTGTGCACAATTTTGACCGGCAAACTTCAAACGGTCGTAACTCCCTCGTTTTTCAACGGATTTCGACGTGCCACCCCAATCTGTAAACCTCTACACGTCTACTATCCATTGAAACACTCAAATCAACTATCCAAATACCATGGCCAATCAGAAAACCCCTCAACAGATTCGGCCAACTTTCTCTCCAAAATCGGTTTTCACACACTTTCATCAATTTCTAATCAAACTCCTTAACCAACCTAAACTAACCTAACTAAAGCTTAAACCCTCAAATATATGAAGAAAGCACAGCAAAAACATAAAATTTCGTAGCTCCATATCTAGGGTTTCCAAACTCTAACACAACTACACAAAAACTCCTCCAAATCACTAAAAACCAATCCTAAGTTGCATCAAACATAAAACCCACTTAAAATCTTACCTTAATTCTTGAAAAAGCTATGGAAAAGGAGGAGGAGGGAGGCGCCAACCTTGCTGGTTTGTGGAGGGGAAGAAAGGGGAGAAGATGGATTAATTTTGTTCAATTTTGTCTTTTTAACCAAAATTTCTTTTCACTTTTTATTTTCCTCCACAAGTATTTTCTAAAATTGCAAATTACTCCCCTCCTTTCACACTTGAATTCTCCAACGTGATAGGCTTCAACAATTCATCACTTTCTTTCCATTAAAGTTTAATTAATTTTTTGATTGGTTGGTACAACTTTGACTTCAACATTTTCAACCTTTGAATTTTCCAACTTTCACTTCTCATAACACTTCTAATACCCTTCAACAACAATAAATTGTCATACATTTCTCGCCTAGGCTAACTCATTCTACGTCGAACCTAGGCTACGCACGTTAAAGAAATTCTCGGGTGTTACAATCCACCCTCCTTACAAAAATTTTGTTCTCAAAATTTGTGGTACCTTAATAATCCTTCAACTTACTCCCTCTAAACTATCATCCTATCTTTTGAGTTTCCCCTCAAACTCTTGATTAAATGGTCTTATTTACCAATTGAGGAACAACAATTCATATATCTCCAGGTTTCGATTGCACGTCCGAACTTTACATCTTATAGCTCGACTACTTATACATACTACCAATGACTTAATTTAAGCACTCATCATTTCTACTCACTACTCCTCTGTCGTCAATTAATTCCTCACTTCATACTTCCCTATCTTTGAAATACTCACATAATTTACTCGACCCTCCAAGGCTAAAGCTACCTCCATAGCGCAAAACTAAGAACATAATAAACAATCATCGTACTCTAAATCCTAAATTTCAATTCTCTTCTACTCTAACATTTCATTCCTAATTTATTGCTCCCTAAGATCTCGCACCTATTTACTTCGAACAATCACGATATTTCATTGGTCATTCAAATACCATTCTCACACTCCCGGTCATCATCAAACGCTATCAAAGTTTTACATCTACATTATCTCGATCCTCTCTCTCTTCGTCCCACAACATAACCTTAACCTGTATAAAATTTTCAAATTTCATCCCATGTCTAAGTTTCCATATCTAAGCCTTCATAACTCTCTCTCAATTTCAACTTACTTCTAAGTTTACTTGTATAAACTCTCCTTCGTTCTTCATCCATATCTTTTAAATTCCTCAATCCGCTTCACACTAATTGCATTTTCCTTCTATTCTACTCTCTTTTGACTTCAAGTTTCCTTTCTACTCTAGTACCTCATTACTTAATTATCACTTTCCTATCACTCTCATCTGATATACTCGTTCCCCCAAAATCATAACATTTATTAGTTGTTTCCAACACAACTCTCTCGTCATTTAAATTTATCAAATATACTGTAAATTCTCAAATTATAAACTCCAAAATTTTTATATTAAAACTTCCATAATTCTCCGGAATTCCTAAGTTCTCCCGTATGACCTCCGTGTGAACTTTCTTTCCTTCCTTTCCATATCCTCTAGACTTCTCAGCTCCACCCAGAATACCAAATCCTTTAATGGCTAACCCTCTTATCTCACTATTCGTTAAGATGAACTAATCTCTTTACTTGCTTTTTCCTAAATCCATCCAACATTCATTAGCTAACCTAGCAACTCTTAACTTACATTCTAACTTACATTCATTAATACTCGAGTTCTAACTTACATTCTATTCTTAAGCTTCTCCACTCTTAAACGTATTAATTCCTTCCTAAGCTATCCATAAAATCAATGGTTTCGACCTCGTTACATACGAGTCAAATCTCCGAACCTTTCTAACTTAACCTTATCATTAACACAATCAAATGGTTTCACTACCTTTTCCCTAAGACGGTACCCAATTCTCTAAGGATCAACTATTTTCGTTCAACTTATTTTTACCTTTTGGCTGGTTCATGTAGCTGGTCCTTTCTTTGCTACGGGGCAGTCTGTGGCTATATGACCGGGTCGGTTACACTTAAAGCATCTAGTAGCTTGGGGCTTCGGACAATCTCTAGAGATATGGCCAGCTTCAAAACAGTTATAGCACTTCCCTGAATACTGTCCACACTTCCCCGGATGGACTTTCAAGCATTTGGGACATTGTGGGTATCCTCTCTTCTTCAATTGTTTCGGCTTCTTTCCTTTTCTCTGTTCATTCAAAAATTCTCCCGGCCTTTTCGTCCCCTGAAGCTGTGAAGAAGATCCATCACCATCCATCTGAGTTGTAATTCCCGTGAATATTTGACCCAGAACTGCTGCCGGTTTAATCAATTTACCAGCAGCTTCCTCCACCTTTAAGGCTTTGGCCACCACTCGATTAAAAGGTATTCCTTCAACTCCGAATGTCTTTACCAGCACCTCAATTTGTGGCTTCAAGCCCTACACAAATTGAAATATTTTGTCTTCTTCTCGACCAAGTAGGTGGTTGGCAAATTGGGACAACGATTCAAACTGCTGAATATACTCCCCTACTGATCCTGTTTGCTTTAATGCCATAAATTCTATACGCTTAGCAGTTTGGGCAGTCTTGTTGTAGTATTTGTCGAAAAACAATTCCTTGAACTCTTTCCATGTCATAGTATGAATATCTGTGGTAGCCTTCACCGTCTCCCACTAGCTTTGGGCATCGGTAGCTAGGTGGAATGTTGCACACTTCACCTTATTTGTTTCCTCTACCTCAGCGACATTAAACATATTCTCAATGGTGCATATCAACCTCTCGGAAGTTGTCGGATCTGTCAAACGGCCTTCAAATGCCGGAGGCTTCAATCCCCGAAATCTCTCTCCACTAGAACTTATTCACCGATTTATCATAACCCCAAACATTTTAGCTTGTCTCACGACCATCTCTGCAAGCTGCCTTACTGACTCCTCCAATGGGTTTCTAGGTGGTTCCGGTTCATTTCTAGGTCGTCCTGGTTGTCTTGGGTTCCTCAGCATTTAGTTCTAAACCTGTACACGATTAAAACAATCTAATCTTAGTTATAAACTAACTAAAGTTAAAGAAATACTTACAGTCGGTGAAGCATATTGCATGGCGGCCGGCATTGTCGGGTAATCCTTTGAACGAATCTACCATTTTGCTCTGATACCATCTTGTAACACCCCGAACCCACCCCGGCTCGGTACGCTACGTTTGCAAACCGATCCCGCGTTTAAAATATCGTTTAAAATAATTTTTACAACTCGTTTTCGGGTTTTTCGAACCCTCGAAATTCATTGGAAAACGGGCCCAAAATACGTTTAAAATACGTCGAAAAATGTAGGGTCAAAACATTGTAGAAATAGGGAAAATTTGAAAAAAAAAACCGAAAATGGGCTCAAAGAAGCGCTGGGCGCCGCGCGCGCCCAGGCAGCGCGCCAGCGCACACGCTGTGCGCAGTCTGTGCGCACGCTGTGGCGCGCCTGTGCACCCCACCGCGACTGGTCGCGGTCCGAGGCCCGATCGATCGGGCCTCCTCAGGTTTTCTCGACCCAAAACACTTAAAAACCTTCTATTTTGACCGCTTTTGACCTTTCCCCACCTCGAACAGCTCCAAAATTCACGAAACTTTAACCATACCTCCCCGACACTCTTACATTTAAATCCCATAAAAATTTTAGAAAACCGACTTCAACCAGATATTAATAAAAATAGCGAACTTAAACTCGATGTCGTTTGTTTTAAATTCAAAATGGACGGCATAACGCCTAAATCTTTTAAAACCAAAACCTACGTCGTTTGTTTTAAATTCAATATGGACGGCATAACGCCTAATACCTTTAAAACCAAAACTTACAATATAAAACCCGAGAATATATAGTTTAAATTCCCAAAATACCACCACCATTACTCAACAACCCAACGACTCGAAATCTTTAAAAATTCATTATGAAAACCTTTATAAAAATAACGTGCCAACACGTATCAAATCTCCCAATCACCAACCAGATACATCAAAAATACCAAAATAACCATCACTCACAACTCCCCGAAGACTATGATCGAGACGCCCCGACAACTGCCCGCACCGGCATGCCCTGTACATACCAACTGCGCTCCAATCCTAGCTTTCGTTAGGCCCTCACCTGTACTCCCGTCTACACCTACACCACGGAACACAAAACATAAGCCCATTTCTTAGTAAATAGGGAATAATGCATATGACAAACATAATGCAACACAACCCTTAACACATGAAGTTTCTACTCGCTCAGTTACTCTTGTTTCGTTGTTTTTCGTACGTGACAACTCCCATGGAGTTACCCGCAGGTGCTACCCTAACGCGACGTGACAACTCCCATGGAGTTACCCGCAGGTGCTACCCTAACGCGACTAGGTGACTCAACTATAGTCCCTCGCAGGTACCACCCTAACGCGACTAGGTGACTCAACTATAGTCCCTCGCAGGTACCACCTTAACGCGACGTGACAACTCCCATGGAGTTACCCGCAGGTGCTACCCTAACGCGACTAGGTGACTCAACTATAGTCCCTCGCAGGTACCACCTTAACGCGACGTGACAACTCCCATGGAGTTACCCGCAGGTGCTACCCTAACGCGACTAGGTGACTCAACTATAGTCCCTCGCAGGTACCACCTTAACGCGACGTGACAACTCCCATGGAGTTACCCGCAGGTGCTACCCTAACGCGACTAGGTGACTCAACTATAGTCCCTCGCAGGTACCACCTTAACGCGACGTGACAACTCCCATGGAGTTACCCGCAGGTGCTACCCTAACGCGACTAGGTGACTCAACTATAGTCCCTCGCAGGTACCACCTTAACGCGACGTGACAACTCCCATGGAGTTACCCGCAGGTGCTACCCTAACGCGACGTGACAACTCCCATGGAGTTACCCGCAAGTGCTACCCTAACGCGACGTGACAACTCCCATGGAGTTACCCGCAGGTGCTACCCTAACGCGACGTGACAACTCCCATGGAGTTACCCGCAGGTGCTACCCTAACGCGACTAGGTGACTCAACTATAGTCCCTCGCAGGTACCACCTTAACGCGACGTGACAACTCCCATGGAGTTACCCGCAGGTGCTACCCTAACGCGACGTGACAACTCCCATGGAGTTACCCGCAGGTGCTACCCTAACGCGACTAGGTGACTCAACTATAGTCCCTCGCAGGTACCACCTTAACGCGACGTGACAACTCCCATGGAGTTACCCGCAGGTGCTACCCTAACGCGACTAGGTGACTCAACTATAGTCCCTCGCAGGTACCACCTTAACGCGACGTGACAACTCCCATGGAGTTACCCGCAAGTGCTACCCTAACGCGACTAGGTGACTCAACTATAGTCCCTCGCAGGTACCACCTTAACGCGACGTGACAACTCCCATGGAGTTACCCGCAGGTGCTACCCTAACGCGACTAGGTGACTCAACTATAGTCCCTCGCAGGTACCACCTTAACGCGACGTGACAACTCCCATGGAGTTACCCGCAGGTGCTACCCTAACGCGACGTGACAACTCCCATGGAGTTACCCGCAAGTGCTACCCTAACGCGACTAGGTGACTCAACTATAGTCCCTCGCAGGTACCACCTTAACGCGACGTGACAACTCCCATGGAGTTACCCGCAGGTGCTACCCTAACGCGACGTGACAACTCCCATGGAGTTACCCGCAGGTGCTACCCTAACGCGACGTGACAACTCCCATGGAGTTACCCGCAGGTGCTACCCTAACGCGACTAGGTGACTCAACTATAGTCCCTCGCAGGTACCACCTTAACGCGACGTGACAACTCCCATGGAGTTACCCGCAGGTGCTACCCTAACGCGACGTGACAACTCCCATGGAGTTACCCGCAGGTGCTACCCTAACGCGACTAGGTGACTCAACTATAGTCCCTCGCAGGTACCACCTTAACGCGACGTGACAACTCCCATGGAGTTACCCGCAGGTGCTACCCTAACGCGACTAGGTGACTCAACTATAGTCCCTCGCAGGTACCACCTTAACGCGACGTGACAACTCCCATGGAGTTACCCGCAGGTGCTACCCTAACGCGACTAGGCGACTCAACTATAGTCCCTCGCAGGTACCACCTTAACGCGACGTGACAACTCCCATGGAGTTACCCGCAGGTGCTACCCTAACGCGACGTGACAACTCCCATGGAGTTACCCGCAGGTGCTACCCTAACGCGACTAGGTGACTCAACTATAGTCCCTCGCAGGTACCACCCTAACGCGACTAGGTGACTCAACTATAGTCAGCGACGTGACAACTCCCATGGAGTTACCCGCAGGTGCTACCCTAAACGCGACTAGGCGACTCAACTATAGTCCCTCGCAGGTACCACCTTAACGCGACGTGACAACTCCCATGGAGTTACCCGCAGGTGCTACCCTAACACGACTAGGCGACTCAACTATAGTCCCTCGCAGGTACCACCTTAACGCGACGTGTCAACTCCCATGGAGTTACCCGCAGGTGCTACCCTAACGTGACTAGGTGACTCAACTATAGTCCCTTACAGGTACCACCTTAACGCGACGTGACAACTCCCATGGAGTTATCCGCAGGTGCTACCCTAACGTGACTAGGCGACTCTGACACAAACAACCTTACGATTTAACTCACGCCATCCCTTACGGTTCAAGCTCACCATGCAAAACCATGTTTAAAACTTGTTTCTCGTAGTTTGAAAACCGTGATGCGTGTCACACAATTAATCAACACAAAACTAAACAGAACAACCAAACAAAGAAAACCACCAATTCCTTACCGTTCCATGATGTAGGCCCGAAGGCAAACCACACACATCCACTACTTACCGGGATTCCTTGTGCGTGCTCTTAATTATATGCCCGGTTAGCCCAATCTTCCACTCGTCAACCTAACATAATAAAAGAGAAATCACATAGTAATACTCTAACCATATGTTTTAACCAACTTTTCAACCTAACACACAAAACCCAAAATTCCTAGATTTTCTATCGTCCAACCAAACTACTCGCTCGATTACCTAAAATAATGAAAACTCAACTTAGTAATTTACTAACAAACTCGAAAGAAATTCTTAACTAAAACTACCACACAATTCATTCTCCAAAACACAAAACCCGAATTGTGCACAATTTTGACCGTCAAACTTCAAACGGTTGTAACTCCCTCATTTTTCAACGGATTTCGACGTGCCACCCCAATCTGTAAACCTCTACACGTCTACTATCCATTGAAACACTCAAATCAACCATCCAAACACCATGGCCAATCAGAAAACCCCTCAACAGATTCGGCCAACTTTCTCTCCAAAACCGGTTTTCACACACTTTCATCAATTTCTAATCAAACTCCTTAATCAACCTAAACTAACCTAACTAAAGCTTAAACCCTCAAATATATGAAGAAAGCACAGCAAAAACATAAAATTTCGTAGCTACATATCTAGGGTTTCCAAAGCCTAACACAACTACACAAAAACTCCTCCAAATCACTAAAAACCAATCCTAAGTTGCATCAAACATAAAACCCACTTAAAATCTTACCTTAATTCTTGAAAAAGCTATGGAAAAGGAGGAGGAGGGAGGCGCCAACCTTGCTGGTTCGTGGAGGGGAAGAAAGGGGAGAAGATGGATTAATTTTGTTCAATTTTGTCTTTTTAACCAAAATTTCTTTTCACTTTTTATTTTCCTCCACAAGTATTTTCTAAAATTGCAAATTACTCCCCCCCTTTCACACTTGAATTCTCCAACGTGATAGGCTTCAACAATTCACCACTTTCTTTCCATTAAAGTTTAATTAATTTTTTGATTGGTTGGTACAACTTTGACTTCAACATTTTCAACCTTTGAATTTTCCAACTTTCACTTCTCATAACACTTCTAATACCCTTCAACAATAATAAATTCTCATACATTTCTAGCCTAGGCTAACTCATTCTACGTCGAACAAAGGCTACGCACGTTAAAGAAATTCTCGGGTGTTACATTGTGTCTGGTTCGGTTCAGGATAGAAATTCTGAACCAAACCTGTCATTCTTCTTTGTGCAAGCTTCTGCAAGAGAGAGAGAGTGCGAGTGAGAAGCAGAGAGAGCGAGAACGAGAGAGAGAGAGATTTACCTATGCGAGGAGTGGTTCGGCCGAGAGAGGAAATTGCGTTGACACGAAAATAACCTCGGCCGAGAAAAGGGGAAGTTCGTCGGAGGAACGCTCAACGTTGAATCTGCGATTCTACTTCCTCAGAGACGTTCGCCAGAGTCTGTCAGCTCACGGTGGTCGTAGTCGGTTTTAGTTGAGATTGTTGGGTGCGGCGATTCTGTGAGGTAAGTGTTTTTCTTTGATTTTTTTGTTTTCTAGAAATCAAAAGAGAATATTGATGTGATTTTCCTTTCAGATAGCGATGTGATTTGTAAGGGAGAGGAAATTTCAATTCTTTCCTTAGATAATAGATACGAATTTGGCCTTCCAAATTGATCAGATTCATTGAATTGTTTAGGAAGGAATTTTCTCTGTGATTATTTTCTGATTTTGTGTTAGAAATCCCAAACTAACTTATGAAATTAGGGTTTGTTTTGATAAAAATTGGGTAAATTACAATTTAGGCTTTGATTCGTTTCCTTAAGTGGAATTAGGAAAGGAATTTGATTTCCTTAATTTAGGGATAAAATTTTGGAACATTACAACCCAGGATTCGCCTATACTCGAGTACGGGATCCACCCCGCAACCCAAGGTTTGTCCCGCCGTCGTACTCATACGTACACATCCAAGTCATCACAATCACCCCCCCCCCCTCTCAGGGGCTCAACGTCCTCGTTGGCAACATTTCTTGTTGGGTATAGGCTCTGATACCATTTGTAACAACCCCTTTTCCTAGTGAGATATTGTCCGCTCTAGGGATTTGTCCGTAACCTAATATCCTCCCCTCATGGCTTTATTTGGTGAGGACTTCTCAGTCGGTCACCCAACCTGGTACTACTCTCGCTGAAGCACTTTTAATTTTGGAGTTTTTATGGGATCCGTTGCCAATTGTGCTCCAAAACGCGTCTTGCTATCTTGGGAGGGTCTCTGTACATATTTTTTATTTCCATATACTTCCCCAAGCGATATGGGATTGTAACGACCCCTCTTTACGACCCGTCACCTTCCCATTTGTCCGCGCAGACGTACCGTCATCCGGGTTCTGGTTCGTGCAGCCATCGTACACATACTTACACATCACATACTGACTACAAAATACATACACACGACTCAAAACTTACAAACAACTATGGTGTAGGCCGTTCTGGGCGACTCTCAGGCATTTACACAAACACTACTACTTATAGTTGGCGAAGCGCTCCCAGGCAGCGGTTGACGGTGTTAGGTAATCCACTGAACCACGTTGACCCCACATATTTCAGGAAACCCTCCCAAGATAGCAAGATGCGTTTTGGAGCACAATTGGTAACGGATCACATAAGAACTCCAAAGTTATAAGTTCTTCGACGAGATTAGTACCAGGTTAGGTGACCGACTGGGAAGTCCGTGTCAAACAAAGCCGTGAGGGGAGGATATTGGGTTACGGCGCAATCCTTAGAGCGAACAATATCTTACGGAAAAAAAGGGTTGTTACAAATGGTATCAGAGCCTGTACCCAATCGGAAATGTGGCCAACGAGGGAGTTTGGGCCCCTGAGGGGGGGTGATTGTGATGACCAGGATGTGTACATATGAGAATGACTGTGGGGCAAACCTCGGGTTGCGGGGTTTATCCCAGACTCGAGTATAGGCGAATCCCAGGTCCTAGTGAGAGGGGGTCATCACAATCCCACATTGGTTGGGGAAATATATGGAAATAAAACATATGTAAGGAAACCCTCACAAGATACGTGTTTTGGAGCACAATTGGCAACATATCCAACAAGAACTCTGAAGTTAAAAGTGCTTCGACGAGAGTAGTACCAGGTTAGGTGACCGACTGGGAAGTCCTTGTCAAAGAAAGTCGTGAGGGGAGGATATTGGATTACGGCCTAATCCTTAGAGCGGACAATATCTTACGGGGAAATGGGGTCGTTACAAATAGTATCAGAGCCTGTACCCAACCGAAAATGTGGCCAACGAGGATATTAGGCCCCCGAGGGGTGGTGATGATGATGACCCAGATGTGTAAGTATGTGTACGATGGTTGCACGAACCAGAACCCGGATGGCGATACGTCCGTGCAGGCGAACCAGAAGGTGACGGGTCATAAAGAAGGGGTCGTCGCAATCCCATATCGCTTGGGGAAGTATATGAAAATGAAACATAGGTAAAGTTGTGATGACCTGAATGTGTATGTATGAGTACGACTGCGGGGCAAACCTCGGGTTATAAGGTGGATCCCGGACTCGAGTATAGACAAATCCTAGGTCGTAAAAAGCGGGTCGTCACAATCCTACATCGCTTGGGGAAGTATATGGAAATGAAACATATCTATTGATCCTAAATTAGTAAGACACGTTTTGGAGAACAATTGGCAACGGATCCCATTAGAACTTCAAATTTAAAAATGCTTTGGCGAGAGTAGTACCAGGTTGGGTGACCGACTGGGAAGTCCTTGCCAAACAAAGCTATGAAGGGAGGATATTGAACTACGACTCAATCCTTAGAGCGGATAACATCTTACGGGGAAAATGGGTCGTTACAAATGGTATCAGAGCCTGTACCCAACCGAAAATGTGGCCAATGAGGACGTTGGGCCCCCAAGGGGGGTGATTGTGATGACCCGAATTTGTAGGTATGAGTACGACTGCGGGGCAAACCTCGGGTTGTGGGGTGGATCCCAAACTCGAGTATAGTCGAATCCTAGGTCGCAAAGAGGGGGTCGTCACAATCCCAAATCGCTTGGGGAAGTATATGGAAATGAAACATATGTAAGGAAACTCTCCCAAGATAGTAAGACTCGTTTTGGAGCACAATTGGCAACAGATCTCATAAGAACTCTGAAGCCAAAAGTGCTTCGGCGAGAGTAGTACCAGGTTGGGTGACCAACTTAGAAGTCCTCGCCAAACAAATCCGTGAGGGGAGGATATTGGACTACGGCTCAATCCTAGAGTGGACAATATCTTACTGGGTACTTTTATCAAAACATAAATTTTAATCACTTACTTGTTGATCGACATCTTCCAGGTGCATGTGAGCATACAGATAAGTCTACAAAAATGTTTTATAAACCTGGTTGCTTTAACACCAAACTGTAATGCCCTAATTTTAAAATCCCCAATTTGAAAAAGTTAAATTTTTTCCAAAATTGATTTATAAAATTTGAGCGTTAAAAACCCTAATTTAAGAATAAAAATTTCTTTAAATAATAATTGAAATATTAAATGCGCGGAAGTTTTTTAACAAAATTAAAACATAAAATAACTTGGTCAAAATTGAATTAGTGAAGAATTTAAGCAATTTATAAAATTTTATTAACGATAAAGCCAATATAAGAGTTTTAACTGAAATACAAATATTAATTGTCATCGAAAACTAAAACATACTAAATTAAATTCCTTCCTTTAAACCAAAAACATTTACTTCTTCTATACGCTCATTTGCCTCTAGGAGATTCTCGAGCAATGTCATTTCTTCCTCAGACGAAAACTCACCTACATCACAAAATTATAAACTATGAGAAAAACTCATTAAGTAAAAACATGTGTAAGTGCAAAATTAACATTACTTTTACCAAATCCTGATTTAACAGTTAAATATTGATTGGTACTAATGTGCCCCAGAAGGCCGTCACTTGATCGCAAACCAAGGCCCAAACATTATCTAATCTTTTGTAGGACTTGAATGCCTCTTCACGGATTTAGATTGGGAGCCAAGCACAAGGGATCTGGATCAACCCGTCCACTTGCTAACTTGGGAAACAACGACGGAGGCCCTTGAAGACGGAGGCACTTGAAGAAGGGATTTGTCTCCCTTGGGATTAAAATTGTAACTGAACGCTTATCTTTTTTTCTTGTAGTTTTGGCAAACTTTTAGCCTTGTATTTTGTTGGCAAACATTGGCCTTTCATGTAATATTTTATAGTTGCATTTATCCTTAGACATTAGGATTAGATGTATGCTAGTTTAAATGGTGGTTTGGAAGATGGATCAAATGAAGAGTGTGTTGTTACACTAGGCCAAGGCTTTGGCCCATTTTGAAGCCCCTTTGAAACCCATATCGAAGCCCACTTTTCCAGCCACCCTAGGTCTATAAAAGCATAGTTATTGGTGCTTGTAATGGTTGTTGATGCTATAAGAATAACCTAATTTCGATTGAGTGCTTGGAGCATGAAGACCGGTGAACGGTAAGGCTCGGTTCGGTCAAGAACCGAGAAGACATCTCTCCTTTACGCTTTCAAGCCCACGGTTGCTTGAATAGCTATTGTTCCATGCTTCTTCCCTCTTTTTTCAGAGTAGGATACACGAAGAAGGTCGCCATTAACCCGTTCCGTTTGCTGCTATTCTTCTACGGAAGAGTGTATGCCAAAAGCTTACAAAATATTGCTTATCCGACAGCATCTGGTGTTCTTCTTGTATCTTTTGATTTATTCATCATCTGGACCTGAAAATTTAAGGACATAAGCTTAACTCATAGTCAAAGAACCCTTAAAATTTTTTTGAATTTGGATATCGTTTGTTTTGTAAAATTGCTGCTCGTATTTGCTAGATTTTCTATTTTTCTGTTTCTTTGCTAATCGGTTGTTGTGGGTAGAAACACGACCCCTTTGGAGGAAAAATTGTGTCATGTGGTATCGGAGCCATGAATGGCTTCCAATGAAGGCTAGAAATTGAACGGTTTGAATCTTCTTACCCATTTTCTCACATGTTTATCGTTTTCATATTTTAGGGTTTGCTATTTTGCTTTGTTGTTTTTTTTTTTTTGAAAAACCCAGAAAATGTGTTTGCTGTTCTTGCTTGTAACACCCGGTTTTACGGGATTTTAATATTTCAGTAAGTAATGGCATTTTTGTAAATATGTAAAATTAAGTTTGTTTTGCGAACGGAAAGTTTTAATGGAGCCTTAATAATAAATTGAAATTTATAGTGAAATAAGAAAATTGGGAGAAACCGGATCGGAGGATCGATTAACGAAATCAGAGGAGGATTTAATAGAAAACTAACAAAAGGGCAAAACGCTAATTTGGAAGGTTAAATTTTATAAAAATAAAAAATCTTCCTTCTTCTCTCGCGATTTTTCTTCACTCTGCCATTTCCTTTTCTCTCCTCTCCCTCACGCGACGATTTCCTCTCCTCCAGGCGACGTTCTCCGTCAACGCCAATGATCTTCCTCCTCCGATAGTTAGCTTTTCTTCACGATTTCTTTTCTGAGCGGCTTTCTAGGTAAGGCTCTAAGCTTTTGGGATGTTAGATTTTCGATTTCTAGAGTTTTACGGTTAGGGTTTTGTTTAGGGTTTTGTTAGAAACGTGAACTAAGGTTGAAAATCGATAGGTTATCGTGTTTACGGTTCTAATAGGCGTATTTATCGGGGTTTGTGAGAGTTAGTTAGAATTAACAAGGGTTGTTGAGGTTTTGGGTAGTTGGTGTAACGCCCGGGAATTTCGTTTTAGAGATTTCGAGCTATAAGTTTCGGGCTTTAAGTATTTTAAGCATTTTAGAGTTTTAATTCGTTGAAATAATAAAATAAGTCCAAATGACCAATGGTAAGTTTCGTTAGAGCCCTAAGAATAAATAGAAATAATTGGAGAAATAAGGGAATTTCGAAGAAGTTAAACCGATAGATGAAACAATGATTTAGGTTAAGAGATTTAACTAAGGGCAATTAGGTAAATTATTAAGTTAGATTTTATTAAAAAGCGTAAGTCTCTCTCTCCCTTTCTTATTTATCCTCCTGCGCACGAAACCCCCCCTCTCCCTCGCGACTTTTCTTCTCCTTCATCGCCATCTCCAACGATCGATCAACTCCTCCGTTTCCGGTGAGTTTCTCCTCTAGTTTCTTCCCCAAATCAATTCTCTAAGTAAGTTCTACCCTCTAGTTAAGTTTATTTGTGGTTTTAGGGTTTGTTTTGAGTTAGGGTTTGTGAAGAAATTTAGGGGTTGGTTAGAAATCGATAGGGTTATTAATTTATCACTCATGGATGATGTATTTGTGATTATTAAGGTTGTTGGAGTAGATTAATGGTGTTGGTTGATGTTTAATGTTAAGTTTAGGTTGTTGGAAATGTTGTAAAACACCATTAATGGAGTTTTGAAGTTGGTGAGCACCAAGTGCTCGATGAAATGCCTAGATGAAGTGAATTATAGTTTTAGAAGAGTTTGTCCTAACTCGAGACGTCGATTTGTTGAGATTTAATGTTTGAAAGTCGATATTAACGATGTGTTGTTAAATGCCCTAGGTAACCCAAGCTCACAGGACGGTGCTCGGCATATCTAGGACGCCAGGTAAGTGAGTGTTAGGTTTTTCGGCCCCTAAGGCCCTCTGTCGTACGATGTTGATAATGTTTATTGTGATGAAGTAGGAAGTTATTGGTGTTGGTAGAAAGACGGGTAGTTTGAGTAGTGCCTTAGCGATTTAGTTAGTGCTCATTTGATAGGTTTCCTTATGCGTGTTATTCCTCATGCATCATGTTTTATTAAAGTGCATACGAACTATTTATGAGCATGTTTTATGAAAACGTCGAATTAAAGAACGATCATGAATTCTGAATGATGAATGTTACCATGGGGCAAGTTATGAATGTTATCACGGGGCAAGTTATGAATGTTACTCATGGTTAGAAGTTTTTGAGAGTCTTATTGATGTTTTGGGATTAATGGTGGGATGTACGGATTTTAGTATGATTAGATACATTTTTAGGGTGCTTGGTGATTGTATAGATAATGCACGGTGTTTTGAAATGTTCTCGATGTTTTTCTAACAAGAGGTAAATGTTAAACTTTTGAACAGAACCACGGGGTTCGTTTTTATGAAACTTGATTTATGTTTAAAGTGAATTGTGTCGGTTTTGAGTATTCTGGTAAATGTGATGTTTGGAGTGTGTTTTATGGAGGCATGTAGAGATTGGGTAAATGTGTAGTGAGAAAAGTGATGAGATAGTGTGTTGTGTGCTTTTATGATCAAAATGTGAAGTACAGGGCGTGTGAAGAAGAAAGGAAGAAAGGGGGAGGGGAAGAAACCGTGCTCTCTGGAGAAAATCCAGAGAGCATGGCGATTGCTCGCCTCCAAGAGGCGAGCAATCGCCTCTTCCCCTGGCAATCGCTGGAGAAGCGATTGCCAAGCGGGCATGCAATCGCCTAAGGGGCGATTGCTCGCTAAGGAGCAATCGCCATGGGCGATCAAACGCCAGTTTTCTGGCGATTGATCGCCACCTCTTCTTGGCCATTTAAAAAATAATGTTTTAATTTAATTGTTTTCTTTTATTAATTAATTGATTTAATTGTTTAAGTTTTATTGTTTTAATAATTGTTTTAAATGATTTACTAAACGAACTTTGATTTCGATTTCGATTGCGATTTCCGTCTTAAGTACAGTTAAAGAAAAAAAGTAAAGTGTAAAAAAAAATAATAATAGTACGGAAATCGGGTACGGTATTAGGGTCGTCACAGTTGGAGATTTTAAAAACTCCATTAATGGAGGTTTGGAAATTCACGAGCATGAATTGCTCGATAAAATGCCTCAATGTGTTAAATTAGAGTTTTAGGAGGTTTCGTAGTTTGGAAGTTTAACGGTTTAAACTCGGTTTTAATGACGAATGTTGTGAATTGCCATAGGTGAACAACGCTCGTGGACAGAGCTCAAACTTCAGTAGACGCGAGGTAAGTCTACGTGTTTGTTTGGCCGATAGGCCTACACCGTAAGTCAAGTTTGTCATTGAGGATTTTGGTGTTATGTGCTTTTATATGTTTTGGTTGGGTAGCTAGGGTTAGTTGTCTTTTATAGGTTATGCTTGCGACGTTTGATGGTATCCACGATATATGTTTACATTATGTTAATTATGAACTGTACATGCATCAAGTTCTTTCAAAATAGCATGAAAAATGGATTTCTACACGTGTTTAAGAAAATGAAACGATTGTACGTAATCTGGTCACGACGGGGTAGGGTTAAGACATGGCTGTTTACGGATGGAAGCATGTTTTTACCCCGATAGATGGAAAGGGCTGTCCAACTGCCAGTTGTACCCTCTCTATCTGGTGAGAGTTAGACCCCGGTGATGTTCTGTTCTGTAACAATCTGTTCTGTAATGAAATGATCTGCATGATTTATGAACCTCATATGCACAGCATGCATTTGCATTTACGTAGATTTGTTGAGCTCTTTAACTCATAGTTTATTTTCTATGGTGTAGGTGAATTTGATACAGGTGAGGACGACGTTCCTCCACCCGACGTCCGAGGATGTTGAAGAAGAATGGCTGGTGGGAGTGTGTTGGGCAGTCGACGCTCATTTTGACCCGTGGGGATGTAAGTAAAAGTTTTGGGATTTGATAGATAGAAAGATAGGAAAATTGTATAGTTGAATCATATTAGGATGTTTGGTATCTGGATAGTAGATAAAAAGACGTTTTGATGTTTTGGAAAACTTGTTTTTATAAAACGTTTTACAAAGTTTTATTTGGATTTTTATGGAATTGTTTGGAGGTGTTTTAGGTTAAGTATGGATACGCTCGAGTTTAGAGCTATCCACGCAATTGGATTTTGTGGTTATAGTCTCGTTTTTATTGTATTTTAGGATACGTTTTGGGTTGGTTTGATGATTGATGAAGTGGGAAAAAGTAAGAGGAAGTATAAGGGTGCAGGGAAGAAGAGAAAAAGGAGAGGCAACTCTCTGGAATTTCGGATTCCATAGAGGTTGCTGATTGATCGCCTAAGGAGGCGATCGATCGGCATGAATGGTCGCCACTCTATGGAAAAATCTAGAGAGTGTGCCGATTGATCGCCCAAAGGGGCGAAAGATCGACTGGGGATCGATCGCAGGGGCGATCAATCGCCTGATGTGTGGGGCGATCGATTGCCCCTATATTTATATTTCAGCCGATCGATCGGCTATGCATTTTGGGGGAGAATTGCCCCTTTTGCCTAGCGTTTTGTCTGGTTGTTTGGCCAATTGTTTTTACATGTGTTTTAATGTTTTCTTCAAATGGTTTTAAATATATTTCAACGATTTATACTTTGATTTAATGATTTAAATGAAAGGAGTTCACTTGAGAATGTTTAAAAAGAAAAATTTATACGGGAAATTTAAAGGATAGGTTTAAGGTTCGCTACATTGCTGTTTTCTTATCTTCTCCTTTTATTTTCTTGCAAAGATCATTTCCAGCATGTTTTGATAGTTGTCTGCAACTTGAGCATGGGTTTTTAAGTTTCATTTCTACCATTTTCGTGCCACAAGTTTTCCTTCCTCTTTTGGTAGAACATTGGCTAACAAACTTCGTACTTGATGTTTTATTTCCCTTTCGAGTTTGTTGACTTGGCATGTGTGTGTTTACTTTTCCAACCTTATGAACATATTGTAATAGTCACGGATCTGAGCATGAAGAAATAGCTTTTCATTTACATCATTTTCGTGCTTGGATTGTTGTTACATTGGAAGAAAATCGAGTTGCCATGTTCTGTTTTTCGTGTTGTAATTGTTTTTTTTTAAATCCGAGCTTTATGCTCAATATTTTATGGATGTTGTTAGCTGCTGTTTGAGTATGTTACATTGTTGAAGAGTATCTTCTTTTTACATTTGAATTATATTGGTAAAGTAAATGTTGCTAAAAAGGGAAAAGGCTAAGTAAAGCGCATAACCTAAACTAACCCCTATTTAGTGATGCTTTATGTCGCTTTCACTTTATGCCAGATGAGATTTTAATTAATAATGTTCTGTTGTTAAGTTAATTAGCTGAATCTTCACGTTTGGACTATATGTATTAAGTTCACTAAGACGTTAAAAAGCATGCACGAATCGGTCATTACTATTTAGTAGATTTAAAACTTGTTTATTATCAAATTTGACTTTTCCCCCTTAAAACAACCATAACGTTGGCTACAAGTGTTAGTTTTTTACGAGCTACCTGGCAAATCGAAGCTCTTTCAGAGCTCTACGACACATTTTGATCCAAAAAAAATATCTTCTAAGCCTTCAAAATTGCGTTTCAAAATTTCTAGGTAGGAATTCTAGTTAGGTTCCCCACCTTTACCTTCCCTAACACCCATGATCAACTTAAACCTAATTAATATTTTCCTTCTTAAAACTTTAGTATTCACATGAATGAAGACTAGGAGTGCAATTAACAGAGAGCTAAACCAAGATATGAATCAACAACCGAACCGGAGTAAGGACATTCCCCAACCCGAGACTCACACCCCTCAAGAGGGAGAGTCTAGCTTGCAAAGACAATTGAATGATCTTAGTGGAAAAGTCACTAACCTAGGCCAACAACTTAAGGACCTAACCCTAGGCATGCAAAAAATTATGGAAACCCTTAGCAAGTGCAATTCCTGAGAACCCTCTAAAGAGCCTACACCTATGGATAGACCCGAGAATACTAGAAGGAGATTTCCATATCAAGAACCCTATCCTAATGTAGAAAGACCTGATAAACCTAGGAGGAGATTTTAAGGCTTTGACCATCGTGACGAGGATGAATGGACCCTTGATGAAGAAGAGAATTTTCGGTCAAGCCGTCGAAAGGACTTAGATGATTTGAGGAGCGTTAAGTTGCATGTTCCCTCTTTTAATGGCGCATATGATGGTAATACCTTCTTAGATTGGGTTGATAAAGTGGAGAACGTTTTTTATTATTATGACTATTCTGATAAATTTAAAATCCAATTAGTCTTAGTCAAACTCACGAGATATGCCGCCCTTTGGTGGTCCAACATCAAATCACAAAGACAAAAGATAGGAGATGATCCCGTTACCACGTGGAGGTTGATGAAGTCCCTCATGACCAAGCGATTCATTCCTACCCAATACCGAAAAGAACTATTCTTACAAATCCAAAACTTAAGACAAGAAGGTCGGTCTGTTGAAGAATACCTCACCGACTTTGAGACCCTTAGGATTAGAGGAGAGATGGATGAACCTGAGGAGCAAGTGATTGCAAGATTTATACGAGGATTGAACCGCGATATAGGAGACATTATAGAGCTGCACCCCCAAGAGACCCTTGATGCGGTAGTACAAATGGCTATGAGAGTTAAGCGACAACTTAGTAGAAGGAGAAAATCTAGTTTTACTCCGCAATTCCAACCCAAGACTACCCCAAAGGTTACACCAAAACCTCCTGAACCAAGCAAGACTTTCACCCAACCCAAAGAAAAGAAACCTTTCACGCACAATTGGCCACCCAAGGAATCAAGTAGTAAAACCCTAGTAGATACTGCCAATCCCCTTAAATCCCGAGAGATGAAGTGTTATAAATGCCATGGCGTTGGTCATTTTATGGCTCAATGCCCCAATAGATGAGTGATGATCCTCCAAGAAGACATTGGTGAATTTGTAAGCGAGGACGAGGATGATCAAGAAGTGGTAAGAGAAGATGAGGTGGATAGTGATTCCCAAGAAGAGATTGTTCACGCACATGAAGGACCTCTACTTATGGTAAGAAGACGTGTCCTCGTGACTAAGAGTTCTGGAGAAGACTGTCAACGAGAGAACATCTTCCATAGTAGATGGTTTCATCAAGGATAAACTATGCTCCCTGATTATTGACGGAGGTAGTTGTGCAAATGTAGCCTCCAAGGATTTAGTTACAAAATTAGGGCTGGAGACTAGTGTTCACCCCCACCCTTACGAGCTACGATGGCTAGATGATAGGGACGATGTCAAGGTTACTAAGCAAGTGAAGGTAGAGTTTTCCTTAGGCAATTTTAAGGACACGGTCCTTTGTGATGTAGTACCTATGAGCGCGAGCCACTTACTCTTAGGCCGAACTTGGCAGTTTGATCAAAGAGTTCACAACGATGGACATTCTAACTATTTTTCCCTTAAATCTGAAGGAAAGACATTTAAGTTCGCCCCCATGACCCCCGACCAAATGGCTAAAGATGACACTGCAAGAAGAGAAGCCGATGTAACACCCCATAAATTTACCCTTGTACTATTCCTAAAATCTCGTAAAATTTAGATTTTTTATTTTTTCGTTTCCTTTATTCACAATGTACTAGGGTAATTAAACCCAAACAGTGGAAGACTATTCACGTGTGGAAATTCCTCTCGGATTCCATCACTTAATTTCCCTCGGAATAAATTAACACTTAGTTCCTCTCGGGTTTCATCAATTTAAACAGTGGGGGAGGCTATTCTTTCTATCGGGTTTCATCAGTTTAAACAGTGGGGGAGTATATTCTTTCTATCGGGTTTGGACGAATGGTACAGTGTTTTTCCTCTCGGGTTTCATCGAAGGAAACTCAGTGTGGACGACTGAAACTGTAGGCAACGTGGACGACTGAGTATCTCTGCCAGAATACTTAACTAAAATTTGTCGTCCACAGATCACGTGACTTTATCGTCCCCAGTCCACGTGACTTCATTGTCCACGGTTACATAAACTCATCGTCCACAGACTTTGGACGATAACCTTCTCTTATAAAATACTTAACTAAACCTTATCGTCCACAGACTTTGGACGATGACTTTCCTACTGAACACTTAACTGAAAACATATAAAATTCCTACTCTAAACTATGCATTACCCGATTGATCGCCCGTTCGTGGCGATCGATCGGCTAGCTCTCTGGATTTTGTCCAGAAAGCTGCCTTCACATTATTTTCCCCTGTACCTAAACACCATTCACCCAAAATTTTCAAAAACATTAAACATCAAAATAACACTTCATCTCTATAAATTTAATTTATCTACTATCCAGATACCAAACATCCTAAAATGTGTTCTATGCAATTCATAAACTTTTTTCCATCAGCCCGACATAAACCCAAAATTCCCAAAACACTTAACTAATGCTCCCACGGTCAATTTGGCTCTGACTGCACTGCACACTCCCATGTGTACACCTCTTCAACCAACTTATGCATCAGGTGGAGGAATCTCATCCTCACCTATATCAAGTCACCTACACCATAGAAAATAAACTATGAGCTAAAGGGCTCAACAAACCTATGTAAATGCAGATGAATGTTATGCGTATGTGTAACATTCCAAAAAAAAATTATTCCCAAATTAAGGAAACAAATCGAACCCTAAATTGCAATTCTCCACAATTTAGTGAAACCAAGCCCTAAATTGCATTCAATAAGTGAATCCCCCAATTTAGGCAACAAAACCCTAATTTCAGAAATTAGTCTGGAATTTCAAACACAAAATTAGAAATTTAATTCCAAACAACCCTAATCTTCGATGTATCACAGCTGAATAATATGGAAAATATTTTATTTTTAATGTCAAACCTCAATACACAAACATTAAGGAAACAAACACAGAGAAGATTCATTCATAAAATGGTCGATGAATCTGATGGTCAGATTCGTATCAAATTTTCTAAGGAAAGTTTTGGAAAACTCTTCCTATGGATTGAAGTGAGCTGTGATGAAGAAAATCACAACAATCTTTCTCGTTTTGGAAACCAGTGAGAATCGAAGAAACCCTTACCTCGCAGAACCGCCGCAACCGATAATCGCCGTACGCAACCTCCGACCACCGCGGGTTCACAGACTCCGGCGAACGCCTCTGAGGAAGCAGCTACCCTGCTCTTATCGCCGAACATTCCACTAGTGATAATCTCTCCCTCGACCGAGCGATTTCTCCGAGAGAATCCTTCTCTCGGCTGAGCTTCATTTTTCTGTTACAAACCACGATCAAGCCCACGAATCTGCCCTCTCAACCGAATCATTCTTCGCGTAAGGCTCTCTCTCTCTCGCTCTCGTTCTCGCTCTCTCTGTTTCTCACTCTCACTCGCTCTCTCTCTCTCTGTTCTCGCTCTCTCGACAGAATAGGTACGGGCGAAGAAGAAGAAAGACAGTGGTTGGTTCAGAATTTCTATTTTGAACCGAACAAGACCATACAATTAATTTTGAAAGTTAGACCGGGCCAGCAAACCAAACCTGCCCAATTGACCGAGCCGACCCAAACCCAAAATTATTCAACTGGATATTCTAGATCTTTTAGGATGCCCAAATCAATCCGAAATCTAACACTAGGATTTTATTGGTCAAGAAATTTTACCTAATTAAATTCAAGGATTATTTTGGGGATAAAACTAAGAAGTTTAAATAACTTCAATTTTTTGGCAAGGAAGATTTATTCGACGCTTGAGAAAAATTAAAAAAAATTCTATTCCCTAATTGCTCGGAATTCAGGTAAGTGAAAATATTACTTTTTTCAATGTTTTGGCTTTGACCCTACATCACAAAATCTATAATTTGATAGGACATTTGTATGCGTATGAAAACGATGGAATTGACGAAAAGTATATGATATTAGACCGACGGTTGGAACAAGTTCTAACTAGAGGTGATGATTGGAACAAGTTCCAACTAGATGTGATATTTGACCGACGGTTGGAACAAGTTCTAACTAGAGGTGATGATTGGAACAAGTTCCAACTAGATGTGATATTTGGCCGACGGTTGGAACAAGTTCTAACTAGAGGTGATGTTTGACCGAGGGTTGGAACAATTTCTAACCAGAATGTAACTGATAAGAAAAGATTTGGGAAAAAGTAAATGTTGACACTTGCACATATTTTCGCTTACTGAGATTTTGTCATAGTTTTAATTTTGTGATGTAGGTGAGTTTTTATCTGAGGAAGAACTAGCTGTGTTCGAAAATCTTCTAGAGGCAGACGAGCATACAGAGGAGGATGTTGTCGTCGATTTTGAATAAAAATTTAAAGTTATGCTTTTATATCGATTTAAAATGATATTTTATAATTAGTTGCATTTAAATTATTTTGTTTTAAGTTGAAATAATTTATTACATCAACTGTTGGATTTTTTATTAAGTACGCTATTATTTTTTTTTAAAGATTTTATGAATGAAGTTTTATTTGCTTAGCATTTAATGTTATAAATATTTATTGACAATAATTTGAAGGCTTCCGCTTATTAAATCTTTTTTGTTATTTTCAATGATTTTAAATTAAGAAAATTAGGGTTTTATAACGATCTAATTTAACCTAATTTGCAAATTGATTTGGGGAAAAATTTTAGGGTTTTCAAATTGGGAAAAAATTCAAATTAAATTATGGGGTCAGAGAACCAAGGTTTTAAAAATAGTTCTGTAGACTTATCTGTATGCTCACGTTCACCTGGAAGATTGTCGATCAGCATATAAGTCTGTATTAAAATTTATATTTTGATAAAAATATGTTAGATAATATTGTAGTACATTTCAAAGTAGTATATAAAGATAGATTTCCCTAAATTAAGTTTTTGTGATGTAGACTTATGGCCAATCGTAGAGGAGTAGGAAATAATAGGGATGCTATACTTGATCAGATGATGGATATGATCGAATTACAGGCCAGACAAAATAAACAACTGTCGCAAGAAGCTAATGCGGCAGCTCAGGCAGCCATTGCCGAGGCTCAAGCAGTAAATATGCAGGCCCAAATCCCAAATAGGCCTCGACATGCAGACATGGACTTTGGTAGATTTCAAAAATTGGACCCTCCAACTTTTAATGGAAATTTGGCAGATATGGCAGCCGCAGATAATTGGATCAGGACTATTATGGAGATTTTTTATCATGCCAAGATTTCTGAGGAAGAGAAAGTAAATTGCGCATCTTCTATGTTCTGGATGGAGGCAAGTTATTGGTGGGATTCTATAAAGGCGATGCATCCAGTTACCACCATGACCTGGGAGAAATTCAAGGAGATTTTTAATGAAAAGTATTTTACAGACTCTATGATGGAAGCAAAGGCGGAAGAATTTATGGCCCTCAAACAGACCGGAAGTGTAATTGATTATCTACACAAGTTTGAACAACTATCTCATTATGCCCCTCATGTTGCTGCTAACGAGACTATGAAAGTGAAAAGATTCATTCAAGGATTGAGAGCAGAGATACTCAAGGATATCCGTCTTATTAGCTCTAAGAACTCTTCGTTTGCATTTGTGGTGGAGAAAGCATTGTGTGCAGAGCAAGGAGAGAAGGATGTCGTCAAAGCTGAGGAGTTTAGAAGGAGGTACAATCATGCAACACAGACTACAAAAGGAAAGCCTCCACAACAACAATGGGCAAGATCTAAGCGGCCAATGATCAGTGGACCTACTGAAGGACCTTCTAAGTTTGTTAAGAGGGAGACCACCACAATAACTAATAATATACCCTTATGTCCCTCATGCAAGAGGCTTCATGCTAGAGAATGTCGCACTTATACCCATGTTTGTTTCAAGTGTGGTCAAGTTGGACATTTTATCAAGGATTGCCCCAAAAATGACCAGAATCGGCCAGCAGCAGTTGCTCGAGTCTACACCATGACTAAGGAGGAAGCTGAAAGGAATGCAGATGTGATAACAGGTGTGCTTCTAATTTCTAGAGTACCTTCTTTTATATTAATTGATTCTGGGGAACCCATTCTTTTATATCTCTTATGCATTCGAAGAAATTAAATATGACAATAGAATCTTTGGAACATAAAATGGGAGTAGCTACACCGTCGGGTATAGTAATGCCCGCCAACTCTTTTGTTCGAGGATGTAAAGTTTGTATTGAAGATAGAGAATTAGAAGCGAACCTGACCATTTTAGCAATGCAAGATTATGATGTAATTCTCAGCATGGATTGGCTAAACAGACACTATGCAACCATTGATTGTTGCAAGAAGATTGTGAGATTTCAATTACCTGAAGTGGAACCATTCTTATTTCATGGCGATAAGAAGGGTTCGAGAATTCCAGTTATATCATCATTGCGAGCACAGAGATTATTGAACTCTGGATGTTTTACATTCTTGGCAAGCGTTTTGTGCACTCAAACTGAGGAAGCAATGACCTTAGAAAATGTGCTGATAGCTCGTGAATACCCAAATGTCTTTCCAGATGATTTAACCAGTTTGCCACCAGCTAGAAACGTAGAATTCAGCATTGATATTCTACCTGGAACAACACTGATATCTAAAGCCCCATACAGGATGGCACCAATTAAATTAAAGAAGCTTAAGGTTTAACTTGATGATTTATTAGAAAAAGGGTTCATTCGACCTAGTTTTTCACCATGGAGAGCTCCAGTATTATTCGTAAAGAAGAAAGATGGATCTATGAGGATGTGCATCAATTATCGAGAACTGAACAAAGTCACCATAAAGAATAAATACTCACTCCCAACAATCGACGATTTGTTTTGTAACACCGGAGATTTTTAAAGGAAAATTTGAGAGAAAATAAAATAATAATAAAATAGGTTGTTTTAATTAATTTAAAAGAAAAGTTAATGGTTTTAGGTTCAGGTATTTCCTGTGAAATTAAGCCGTGGGTTATAATTTAAGAACAGGATTTAACGGAATTACGTAAGTTCAAACATGTGAGGGCAAATTAGTAATTTAGCTTAAAAATTAAGTTAAATGAAATAAATAAATAAAAAAAAAATTTATATAGAAACAGAATGGCTTTGCGAGGAAGCCATTCTGCTTCTTATTCAGCCCGAGCCCCCGACGACAGAGGGAGCGCGAGCACCATCCCTCAAACGGCGACCACGCGATTCCGGCCCCCATTCCGACTAGCAAGCTCCGGCGAACTGAACCCCTCCCTTTTTCTCTCCGATTTTGTGCACAAATTGGACGAAAACAGGTTAGTTTCTTCCCCTGTTTCCTTTCTGTTTTGATGGCCGAGGGTGCGATGACGTTTTGTTTTCAAGCCTGGGTTGGTTGGGTACTGAATTGTAGGAGAAGGGGCGGCGGAAGAAGGGTGATTGCCATTGGGCAGTGATGCCCTGTTGTTTTGAGAGAAAACCGTAAGGTGTGTGCTGTGATTTAGGGTTTCCCGATTTGGCAACTTTAATTTTGTGTTAGATTATGCTGAATGGGTTGTAATGTGATAGAATTGTGACGAATTGAGTGAGTATTGATGAAAAACCAGAAAATGGGGATTTTTCGGTAAAGGGCAGAATCTGGTTTTTCCAATTTTGACCTAGTTGTGGTCGTTTGTTTTAAAATTCCTTTTGGTATGTTAAAATAGGTTATTAGAGGAGTACGTGGCCGCTGGAATCGTTCGATTCCGATATCCGACGCAAAAGTTATGCGTGTTTGAAGTTTTGGGTCAGGTTTTACAGAACCCAAATTAGTGGCCCGTTTAGTTAGGTTCTAGTTGGATTAGGCTAGAAATAGTAGTTTGAGAGTAGTTGGTGAATGTGAGCTTGATTTTTCATGAAGTTTGAAGTTGGACGTTAAATTTGTTAGAAAATGGGGTTTAGAGTTTGAATTGTGGATTTGTTAATGTTGTTAGTTTTGGTTAGATAATTCTTTAGAATGTTCTTAGAATGCTTCTAAGGTATTTCCTTATATTTGTTAGGTTGTCGAGCGAGTAGGACGAAGTGATTGAACACGTGCCGAGCAATCAGGTGAGTAGAGGACGTTATGTTTTGCCTTCGGGCCTACACCACAGAACGGTAGGGAATTGTTGTTTGTTGATTTCTTTGCTTTGCTTTGTTTGAATTGTGAGTTGGTTGCTTTGCTTTGAGGTGTCTCGCGTAGAAGAATTTCTACTCGAGAGGTACGCAAATGTGTCTCAAGTGATACTCGAGAGGTACGCTGAGGTGTCTCGCGTAGAAGAATTTCTACTCGAGAGGTACGCAAATGTGTCTCGAGTGATACTCGAGAGGTACGCTGAGGTGTCTTGCGTAGAAGAATTTCTACTCGAGAGGTACGCAAATGTGTCTCGAGTGATACTCGAGAGGTACGCAAATGTGTCTCGAGTGATACTCGAGAGGTACACTGAGGTGTCTCGCGTAGAAGAATTTCTACTCGAGAGGTACGCAAATGTGTCTCGAGTGATACTCGAGAGGTACGCTGGAGTCTCTAGTAGAATGATATTCTACGAGAGAGGTACGCCTACGATTAATGAAGTGAGAACGTGATGCATACAACTGAGCGTTAGAAACCGCATGTGATAGGATTGAGTGCATTGTTGTATGGGGTTTGCATTGTTTGGCATGGTAGGTGTAGGCGACTAGCATTGTTTGGTCATGTGTTGTGTTGTCGTGTTGGATAGTGTTGTGTTACTGCGTTGCGTTGTCGTGTTGAGCGGTGTTGTGTTGCATGTGTTAGGGTTACGCTGTGTGAGTTGTGGTGAATGGTGTATGTTTATCTTTGTTATTCTCTACTTGCTAAGCGTAAGCTTACGTGTGTGTGGGTGTTCTGTGGTGGAGGTGACGAAAGGAGTACAGGTTAGAGTTGCGAGGAAAGCTAAGATTGGGACGCAGTCGATGATGTACGCGGTATGCCGGTGCAGGCAGTTGTCGGGGCACCTCGACCATGGTCTTCGGAGAATGTGGGTTTTGTATTTTGGTAGTATTGTAAATGTCTGATTGTAAGTTGATGGAAATGTGTAGTTCTTTTTGGGTGAATGTCTGTAACACCCCGGTTCCCTGAACCCGATTTGTTACTCAAAACCCCGAATATTACTAAGAAAACTTGGGCCAAATTTAAAACTTCGTTGAAAATTCAGAATTTGAAATTTGACAAAACATGAAAACTTGCAGCGGAAATCGTTTAAACAAAAGTAAAATTAAACAAAGCCATGTTAAAATAATCGTTGGGAATATTAAGAAACAATCAGTTGAGAAGCAAAGGTTTAACTCGTAAAATAGTTTAAAGATTTCAAAAGTCAATTTCATCGACCGCCGAACAAAGTCAACAAAAAGGGAAGGCTGCTCGAAGACATCCACCGATGACTAAACGACAAAACATAAAATTTGTCATCCGGTCACTAAACGACAAAACATAAAATTTGTCATCCGGTCACTAAACGACAAAACATAAAATTTGTCATCCGGTCACTAAACGACAAAACATAAAATTTGTCATCCGGTCACTAAACGACAAAACATAAAATTTGTCATCCGGTCACTAAACGACAAAACATAAAATTTGTCATCCGGTCACTAAACGACAAAACATAAAATTTGTCATCCGGTCACTAAACGACAAAACATAAAATTTGTCATCCGGTCACTAAACGACAAAACATAAAATTTGTCATCCGGTCACTAAACGACAAAACATAAAATTTGTCATCCGGTCACTAAACGACAAAACATAAAATTTGTCATCCGGTCACTAAACGACAAAACATAAAATTTGTCATCCGGTCACTAAACGACAAAACATAAAATTTGTCATCCGGTCACTAAACGACAAAACATAAAATTTGTCATCCGGTCACTAACGACAAAACATAAAATTTGTCATCCGGTCACTAAACGACAAAATATATCCTTCATCTACCGGTGACTTCAGCCGGATGATCTCTTCATCCGATCGACTTTACTCTACATCCACCGGTGAGTCAGCCGGAAGATCTCTCTTATCCGGGCACTAGACGACAAACAAAACACCTATATCATCCGAGGAACAAAACACTCGACATCATCCGATAGAAAGAAACACACACTATCCACAGAAAAGAATTTACTTACTTCCCAATGACCATTCAGGAACGACTCATGCCATAGCATTAATCAAACCCGATAAAATCAACATTTAAAACTCAATAGATTGCTAGTATCAGTAAATTTCAAAACGTATTCAAAATGCTAAAATTTCTACTATCATGAGAACTCAACATACTCAGACTGAATCCTTGACTACTAGTCCTCCACACTGACAGACATCAGTTAAACCGCCCCATCAGCTGCCAGAACATTAAATAGGTGCACTCCTCCAACCCGACTAGTCCTCAGTGAACTCAGTAAACACACCTGCTGTCACTTCTTCACCTACATCACAAAACTCATCTATTAGCCTAATGCTAAGTAAGTAATGCAGAAATGATATGAATTACTGAAACATAAACTCCTAAACATGCAGTTTCTACTTTCTCATCTCAGTTGTTCATTCATCGTTTCTGATACAGATCCCCCTGTGAAATTGGGAGTTGGATCAACTCTCCCAAAGTATATATATCCACTGACTCATTAAGGGGCGGATTAATTCCCTTAATAGTAAATCTGATTCACATGTTCAGATCCCCCTGTGAAATTGGAAGTTGGATCAGCTCTTCCAAAGTATATATATCCACTGTCTCATTAAGGGGCGGATTAATTCCCTTAACAGTAAATCTGTTTCACCTTGCTGTTTCATCACATTCAATCCTCTCCATACCAATATGTATTCAAATTCATTTTCGTATACATTTTGAAAACATGATGCATGACATACAAACACATCCAAGTAAATACAAACCTAGCGTTTTGTGATGTAGGCCCGAAGGCACAAACAAACATTACTTACCTGATCTCCTGGAAATCACTCGTTTTCAACTACTCTGGAAGCCTTACTCACCTAGTTTCATAAGCAGAATACCGATTAGATTACCACTAACTGTATCCTACATCACTCAGAAACCTAAGGAGCTAGTTTGGAAGTTCTGGTCATCATACACTCTCAGCTCAGTACTAAATCCCGAACTCCATTCATTCACAATATCGACATAACACCCACACATTGCGCTCCCTCTGCTATCTAACCACTGAAATCTCAAGTGAACGAAAGGAAAACTTACCTAGTTGAGGAATGAGGATCGGTAAGGAGAATCGCCTGGAGTTCTGCTGAGCCTGAGCTGAATACCGAGAAAGGAGAAATGAGGGAATAGTGGCGGCTAAACCTCATTAAACCCTTCCTTAAATACATTTTCCACTTTTCAAAATGCTAATTACTCTTTTGCCCTTGCATAGTTATTTATTAACCTAATCATCATTTTCTCCCAAATCCTCACATTATAAATGGTTAGTTAAATTCGGTTCAATAGAACCGGGTGCTACAATGTCTGATGTGTATTTGTTGTATATAGTTATAGTTCAGGGTGATGTGTTACCCTGTATTGTGAATGATTGTTAGAGATTTCGTAGATTAGTTAGATTGTTAGGAATATTCTGGATCTGGTTGGGAATTGGTTTGTGTGCAGGTACTTAGCATTTTGGAGGCGCCATTTTCAGGTGTTACTTTGCCGAAATTTTCGGGAAGGACGCCGTGGTGCTGTAAATGTTAGGATTAAGAGAAATTAGCGAGTCTAGGCTTATTTTAAATTAGGTTTTAACGTGGGATTGGTTAGCAAAGTAGCGCACCGAACCAGGGGGGTTCGGGGGGGGGGGGGGGGGGGGGGGGGCGTTACAAGATGGTATCAGAGCATAAATGGTCGAGTCGTTCAAAGGATTACCCGACAATGCCGGCCGCCATGCAACGTGCTTCATCGACTATAAGTATTTCTTTTCTTTTAGTTAGTTCATAATTAAGATTAGATTGTTTTAACCTTGTACAGGATCGAAACGAAAATGGAAAGGAACCTAAGACGACCTGAACGACCTAGAAATGAACTAGAACAGCCTAGAGAGCAACTTGAGGATCCTAATAAGCAACTTCGGGATCTATTGATCGTGCAATCTCAGCTGCTCTGTATTTTGATGAATCATGGGCTACCGGGAGGTATGACTGTGGGGTCTGGCTCTGGAGCAGGCTCCAGCGGAGAGAGGTTCAGAAGAATAAAGCCCCCGGCGTTTGTGGGACGTTTAACTGACCCGACGACGGCTGAAAGCTGGATATGCACAATTGAGGATATGTTTAGTGTTGCAGAAGTGGAAGAACAGAACAAGGTTAAATGTGCTACCTTCCATTTGTCGGATAGTGCTCAGAGCTGGTGGGGAACAGTGAAGGCCACAACCGACATTCAGAGCATGACTTGGGAAGAATTTAAGGAGTTATTTTATGATAAATATTACAACCGGACAGTCCAAGCTGCGAAGAGATCAGAATTTATGGCATTGAAGCAAACTGGATCCGTAGGAGAATACATTCAGCAGTTTGAATCTCTGTCCCGATTTGCAAGTCATATGGTTAGCCGAGAAGAAGATAAAATATTTCAGTTTGTGCAGGGCTTGAAGCCAGAGATTGAGATGCTGGTAAAGACGTTCGGAATTGAAGGAATACCATTTTCTCGAGTGGTGGCTAAAGCCATAGAGGTAGAGGAAGCTGCTGGTAAATTGATTAGACCGGCAGAAGTTATGGGTCAAATATTCACGGGAATTACAGGCCAGATGAACAGTGTTGGGTCATCTTCTCAATTTCAGGGAACAAAGAGGCCATGAGGCAACTTAAATGATCAGCGAAGAGGGAAGAAGCAGAGAAGGTATCCACAATGTTCTAAGTGTTTAAGGATTCATCCAGGGGAATGTGGACAGTATGCAGGAAGATGCTACAATTGTTTTGAAACTGGGCATATTTCTCGAGATTGTGCAATGCCAAAAGTCATTCGGTGCTTCAGATGTAACCAGCCTGGTCATGTAGCTAAAGATTGTTCTGCATCAAAGAAATGACCAGCCATGACTTCAGGTACGATATTTGTAATTTCATGGCTGTTTTTACATTGATAGACATGGGTGTGTTGTATATTTTGGTAATATCGGTTTTCGTAGTAAAGTTAAGTTAGTAATTAAAGTTAGTTTGATGTTGATTGGTAGGGTATTGTTAGAACTTTCGTAAGTGTAGAGAAGAGATTTAGGATTACTTGTTGTTATAAATACTTGAACAGATAAGATGGAAGAATTTGTTCCACAACATCAAACTAGGTCGGTGATTGAGGAATGAAGTTTAGAGATCTATTTAGAGTTAGAAAAGTTAATGCATTTGTAATAGTAAAGAGTTAAAGCTTTATGTTAGATACTTAGATAGAAAATCAGTTGATCCTTAAGGAAGGGGTACTGTCTTAGGAGATTATTCAATCAAGGGTGGTTATAGATGTGCGAAAACATTTCTGAGCGGCATGGTTTTAGGAGAATAGTTAGAACTAGAGTTGGTAGAGCAAAAGAGAATGGATTAGTTAGTAATTTCAGAGAGAAAACTGAGTGAAATTAGATATGGTATAGATGTGAGAAAATTGTTAAGTGTTGAGACTATGATTTGAGGAGAGATTGAAATTTTAGTGAGAGAAACGGGAACTCGCACGAGAAACATTTGAGTGCAATAGGACTAAATTGAATAGAGAACTTCAAAGGTTTGGCTTATATATATATTAAATCGAAATTGATGACTTTGTATATAGTTTATACTAGAATCGATAAGATTAGTAGTGGATGAGCTTAATTGTGCAAGGGAAGATAGAAGGGAGCCTAGACTATATTTTGGATTTTACGGACTTAGAAACAAGTTGAATTCAAGAGAGTTATGAGGGTTCTGAAAGTTCGATTTAAGGAATAGGGTTAAAGTCGAAATATGTAAACATCTTTTAAGGTATTTTATGAAGAGCTGGGAACGAGTTAACGAGTTAGTCTAGATCTAGAAATTTATAACGTTTAGTAGTGTTTAAGGTATTGGATGAAGAGCTGGGAACGAGTTAACGAGTTAGTCCAGATCTAGAAATTTATAACGTTTAGTAGAGATCGAGGTAGAAGTTGGACACATGAAGCGTAGTTGATGTAATTATGAGAACTCAGATAATAATTTAAGGATATAGTCGATAGATTGAAGTATTGGAAATTTTGGAATACGAAGGTTATGTAGAATAAGTAATAAAATGTCTTGATTGCTCGAGAAAAATAAGTTTAAGAGCGGGAAGTGATGAGTTAGGAATAAGATGGTAGAGGAGAAAGGAAATTGAAATTTAGAATTGAGGGTAAGGTGTTTATTCATTGAGTCCTTGAGGTTACGCTATTGAGGTAGTTCTAGAAGTGTTGATGAACATTGGATTAGAAAAGTTAGAATTGGAATTAAGTTGGAAAAGTTTGAAAGTATAGGTGATACTTGATTGAATTGAAGTTAAAGGACGTATAAATACTCAAGATATAGGGAGCAAAGTTAGGAAAATGAAAACTTTGGGTGATGTAGAAAATTGAGCGTTGGGGTGTATAGTTTAGAATGACCCAACCTAGAGTCATAGAGAGTTGACAATTTGGAGTGAATGAAAACTCAGTTAGTACTTCGAGGGTATAGTGAATTAAGAATATGTGAATGGTGCTAGAATGAGGTGCGAGGTAAATAGATGTAAGATGTGATAGTAAGATCGAAAGGAATTTGAAATCTAAAACTAAGGGTAAGTAGTTGACTCTGTAGGTTCTAGTGTTATGCTATTGAGATTGTTTGATGGATACGTGTCTGCATTAAAAAAGTAAGTGACTAGGCGAAGTCGGAATTTGTGGTATGTAGTAACCGATAGATGAGTAAGGGTATTGGGTAGGTGAGATGGGTACATTGAGGACTAACAAGGTCACAAATTTTGAGGACAAAATTTTTGTAAGGAGGGTGGATTGTAACACCCGAGATTTTTAAAGGAAAATTTGAGAGAAAATAAAATAATAATAAAATAGGTTTTTTTAATTAATTTAAAAGAAAAGTGAATGGTTTTAGGTTCGGGTATTTCCTGTGAAATTAAGCCGTGGGTTATAATTTAAGAACGGGATTTAGCGGAATTACGTAAGTTCAAACATGTGAGGGCAAATTAGTAATTTAGCTTAAAAATTAAGTTAAATGAAATAAATAAATAAAAAAAATATTTTTTATATAGAAACAGAATGGCTTCGCGAGGAAGCCATTTTGCTTCTTATTCAGCCCGAGCCCCCGACGACAGAGGGAGCGCGATCGCCATCCCTCCGACGGCGACCACGCGATTCCGGCCCCCATTCCGACGAGCAAGCTCCGGCGAACTGAACCCCTCCCTTTTTCTCTCCGATTTTGTGCACAAATTGGACAAAAATAGGTTAGTTTCTTCCCCTGTTTCCTTTCTGTTTTGATGGCCGAGGGTGCGATGACGTTTTGTTTTCAAGCCTGGGTTGGTTGGGTACTGAATTGTAGGGGAAGGGGCGGCGGAAGAAGAGTGATTGACATTCGGCAGTGATGCCCTGTTGTTTTGAGAGAAAACCGTGGGGTGTGTGCTGTGATTTAGGGTTTCCCGATTTGGCAACATTAATTTTGTGTTAGATTATGCTGAATGGGTTGTAATGTGATAGAATTGTGACGAATTGAGTGAGTATTGATGAAAAACCAGAAAAGGGGGATTTTTCGGTAAAGGGCAGAATCGGGTTTTTCCAATTTTGACCTAGTTGTGGTCGTTTGTTTTAAAATTCCTTTTGGCATGTTAAAATAGGTTATTAGAGGAGTACGTGGCCGCTGGAATCGTTCGATTCCGATATCCGACGCAAAAGTTACGTGTGTTCGAAGTTTCGGGTCGGGTTTTACCGAACCCAAATTAGTGGCCTGTTTAGTTAGGTTCTAGTTGGATTAGGCTAGAAATAGTAGTTTGAGAGTAGTTGGTGAATGTAAGCTTGATTTTTCATGAAGTTTGAAGTTGGACGTTAAATTTGTCAGAAAATGGGGTTTAGAGTTTTAATTGTGGATTTGTTAATGTTGTTAGTTTTGGTTAGATAATTCTTTAGAATGTTCTTAGAATGCTTCTAAGGTATTTCCTTATATTTGTTAGGTTGTCGAGCGAGTAGGACGAAGTGATTGAACACGTGCCGAGCAATCAGGTAAGTAGAGGACGTTATGTTTTGCCTTCGGGCCTACACCACGGAACGGTAGGGAATTGTTGTTTGTTGATTTCTTTGCTTTGTTTGTTACTTTGCTTTGAGGTGTCTCGCGTAGAAGAATTTCTACTCGAGAGGTACGCAAATGTGTCTCGAGTGATACTCGAGAGGTACGCTGAGGTGTCTCGCGTAGAAGAATTTCTACTCGAGAGGTACGCAAATGTGTCTCGAGTGATACTCGAGAGGTACGCTGAGGTGTCTCGCGTAGAAGAATTTCTACTCGAGAGGTACGCAAATGTGTCTCGAGTGATACTCGAGAGGTACACTGACGTGTCTCGCGTAGAAGAATTTCTACTCGAGAGGTACGCAAATGTGTCTCGAGTGATACTCGAGAGGTACGCTGGAGTCTCTAGTAGAATGATATTCTACGAGAGAGGTACGCCTACGATTAATGAAGTGAGAACGTGATGCATACAACTGAGCGTTAGAAACCGCATGTGATAGGATTGAGTGCATTGTTGTATGGGGTTTGCATTGTTTGGCATGGTAGGTGTGGGCTACTAGCATTGTTTGGTCATGTGTTGTGTTGTCGTGTTGGATAGTGTTGTGTTGCTGCGTTGCGTTGTCGTGTTGAGCGGTGTTGTGTTGCATGTGTTAGGGTTACGCTGTGTGAGTTGTGGTGAATGGTGTATGTTTATCTTTGTTATTCTCTACTTGCTAAGCGTAAGCTTACGTGTGTGTGGGTGTTCTATGGTGTAGGTGACGAAAGGAGTACAGGTTAGAGTTGCGAGGAAAGCTAGGATTGGGACGCAGTCGATGATGTACGCGGTATGCCGGTGCAGGCAGTTGTCGGGGCGCCTCGACCATGGTCTTCGGAGAATGTGAGTTTTGTATTTTGGTAGTATTGTAAATGTCTTATTGTAAGTTGATGGAAATGTGTAGTTCTTTTTGGGTGAATGTCTGATGTGTATTTGTTGTATATAGTTATAGTTCAGGGTGATGTGTTACCCTGTATTGTGAATGATTGTTAGAGATTTCGTAGATTAGTTAGATTGTTAGGAATATTCTGGATCTGGTTGGGAATTGGTTTGTGTGCAGGTACTTAGCATTTTGGAGGCGCCATTTTCAGGTGTTACTTTGCCGAAATTTTTGGGAAGGACGTCGTGGTGCTGTAAAGGTTAGGATTAAGAGAAATTAGCGAGTCTAGGCTTATTTTAAATTAGGTTTTAACGTGAGATTGGTTAGCAAAGTAGCACACCGAACCAGGGTGGGTTTGGGGGGTGGGGGGTTACATGTTTGATCAATTAAGGGGTGCGGGCGTCTTCTCAAAAATATATCTCAGATCTAGCTACCATCATCTAAGAATCAAGAATGATGATGTATCCAAGATGGCATTTCGAACAAGATATGGTCACTATGAGTTTTGGGTTGTGCCATTTGGATTGAGTAGTGCCCCAGCTGCTTTTATGGATTTAATGAACATAATATTCAAGAAATTCTTAGATGAATTCGTGATTTTTTTCATCGAGGATATTCTCATCTATTCGAAGAGTAAAGAAGAGCATGAAGGTTACCTGCAAATTGTTTTATCGACTCTGAGGCGTGAAAAATTATATGCAAAATTCTCCAAATGCTAATTTTGGATGGAAGAAGTAACCTTTCTCGGTCACATAATTTCAAAGGAGGGTGTGTCGGTAGACTCAGGAAAGATTGAAGCAGTTAGTATGTGGCCGCAATCCAAAAATGTAGCAGAAGTACGAAGCTTTCTTGGTCTTGCGGGCTACTACCGGAGATTCGTGAAAGGGTTCTCGAAGCTAGCCACACCGCTCACAAGACTAACCAAGAAGTGTACTAAATATTTATGGACTGAGGAATGCGAGCAAAGCTTTCAAAAACTAAAGCAAACATTGATTTCAGCACCAATACTCACTATACAAAATCCCTTAGAAAATGGTCGTGTTCAAACCAACAAAATATTCAAGAAGAGTGCTCGGTTGTGTGGTTGTGGAAATGGCCGAAATTAAGGAATAATACGACAATAAATGCAAAATAAATATGATGTGAAGGTGTGTGAATGATATATGGCCGAAATTAAAGGGCAAGAGATGATTGATATGCAATAAAAATAGAAGAAAATAAAGGTGTAGCAAGGTGTGTGAAAAGGTTAAGAAATGGAGATGAAGATGAAGGAAATAATATGCAATAAAATAAATGTGAGTTGTGTGGGAGTGTATGGACGAAAATAAAGAGAGTGAAGTGTGTGAAAATGTGATGGCAAGAAGATAAATGGAAATACTGTTGGCGGGTTCAAAGAGCTATCCTACGTTAGGCTCTTTGAACAAACGATTTTTCCCAGAGGAAAACCGACCACTTAAGGCCTAGGTTTTCTTCCTCAACTCCAACTCCCAATGAAGAAGGCGAGGGAATGAATAAGAATTATCCTAGCAACCCGAAGCTAGGATAATAATTGAAGGCTACTCCACTTGATTCAAAGAACCAAGGAAAAACACCTAAGACTAACCACCTTAGAGTAGAGAGATAGAAATTTTATAAATGAGCAAAAGTTGTAAAACATTCACCAGTGCCATAATTTTATAGAGATCCTAGGGTGGATTAGGGTTTCCATAAGGATGAATGAATGGTGGCCCTTGGATGAAAAATGATGGATGGCCAAGATCAAGGCAAGCACACATCCTAGAGAGGAGATGAATGTCATGCCTAAATGGATCAATGGAGGGAATCTTGCTACATCATCAATCCATGTTGCCACTAACTCTTGTACCTGCAAAATCATACCTTTAAATGTGGGCTCTTCTTTGGGCCATGGCTTCCTTTGGGCTTGATCTTGTGAAGGTTTTTTTCCTTTAAATAATTGGTTGAATTTCTTCAACCCATAATCCACCAATATACATCTAACCCTAACCACACAATCTAATGCATGATGCAATTATATAATCCATACAATAAAGGTGAATGTATGCCAAATAAGTTCAAAAAGTAAAAAAATTACAAAGATAGGACCCCAGAAGACAAATTCCCATTGGGCTGAGTGGTGACTCCTCCAAGTGCCATTTATGCATTCCTTCCATGAATTGTACCTACAAAAGAAAACACGTAATAAGTAGGGAGATGATATAAAGTTTGAGACTTTGCTAATTTTTCTTTTAAATGCAACTCGAGGCACGTCATTATGCCTCCAAACAACTGAAAGATCACGAGAAGAATTATCCGACTCATGATTTAGAGCTGGAAGTGGTAATTTATGCTCTTAAAATTTGGAGACACTATCTATATGGAGAAAGATGTAAGATTTACACCAATCATAAGAGCTTGAAATATTTTCTAACGCAAAAAGATTTGAATATGAGACAACGTAGATGGTTGGAGTTAGTAAAAGATTATGATTGTGAAATCATATATCACCCTAGAAAGGCAAACGTAGTGGCAGACGCATTAAGTAGAATAGCTTCTTCAAGTTTTTTAGCATTAAATCTGATTCCATAAAAGATAATGGAAGAGATGCAGAAATTTGATGTTGAGATTGTACCTTCCGGACTGATTGAGAGATTATCTGCAATGACGCTACAACTAAGCTTGATCGAACAAATTAAGGACAAACAACATGACGATATTTTCTTAAATAAGATAAGAGATCAATTGAAAAGTGAAAATGTATCAGAATTCTCTATGTCGGAAGATGAAATTATTAAATTTAAGAAAAGATGGTGTATACCTGATGATACAGAATTAAAGAGAGTTATATTAAATGAAGTACATTCAACTCCCTACTTGGTACATCCTGGTGCAACCAAAATGTATCAAGATTTTAAGCAGCATTATTGGTGATGAGGATTGAAATTGGATGTAGCCAAATTTGTTGAGAGATGTCTTACATGTCAGCAAGTCAAAGCAGAGCATCAATGGCCTTCTGGCATTTTACAACCAGTATTTGTACTTGAGTGGAAATGGGAACATATCACGATGGATTTCGTAAGTGGACTCCCAAGATCAAATAAAAATTTTGACTCTATTTGGGTAATAGTTGATAGGCTGACAAAATCAACGCATTTCATTCCTGTACGGACTACTTATAATATGGATCAGTATGTCCAACTATATAATAAGGAAATCATCAAACCTCATGGTACGCCTATCTCTATAGTTTCGGATCGAGATACTCGTTTCATGTCAAAGTTCTAGAAGAGTTTGCAAAAAGAAATGGGCCCTCAGTTAAATTTCAGTACAGCCTTCCACCCTCAAACGGATGGGCAGTCAGAAAGAACGATTCAAACCTTGGAGGACATGTTAAGAGCTTGTGCTATCGACTTTCCAGAAAATTGGTGTAAGAATTTGCCACTGGTAGAGTTTTCCTATAATAATAGTTATCAAGCTTCAATTGGAATGACGCCTTATGAAGCACCTTATGGAAGGAAGTGCAGATCTCCAGTACATTGGGACGAAGTCGATGAAGGTATTCTAGTTGGACATGATATTTTAAGACACACTACTGAGATTGTCACTTTAATTCAGAAAATGATCCTTGCAGCCCAAAGTAGACAAAAAAGCTATGCAGATCAAAGAATGAGAAAATTGGAATTTGCCGAAGGTGATCAAGTATTTTTGAAAGTTTCCCCAATGCGAGGTGTAATGCGGTTCGAAAAGAAGGGAAAACTAAGCCCAAGATACATAGGCCATTTGCAATTTCAGCAAGAATTGGAGAAGTTGCTTACCAACTGAATTTACCTAAGTCACTCAAGCAGGTTCACAACGTGTTTCACATCTCGATGTTGAGGAAGTACGTACCAGATTGCACACATGTTTTGCCAATGAGACCCAAAGAGATTGTGCTTAATCCTAACTTATCCTACGAAGAGAGATCGATTCAGATTCTTTAATCAGAAGAAAAAAACTTGCGGAATAAGAAGGTCTCGCTTATAAAAGTTCTATGGAAAAATCGAAGTATTGAGGAAGCAACTTGGGAAAAAGAAGAGAACATGATGAATGCTTACCCAGAACTTTTTAGGTAATTATTTAAATTTCGAGGACAAAATTTCTTTTAAGGAGGGAAGATTGTAACATCACAAAAAAAATTATCCCCAAATTAAGGAAACAAATCGAACCCTAAATTGCAATTCTCCCCAATTTAGTGAAACCAAGCCCTAAATTGCATTCAATAAGTAAATCCCCCAATTTAGGCAACAAAACCCTAATTTCAGAAATTAGTCTGGAATTTCTAACACAAAATCAGAAATTTATTTCCAAACAACCCTAATCTTCGATGTATCACAGCTGAAGAATATGGAAAATATTTTATTTTTAATGTCAAACCTCGATACACAAACATTAAGGAAACAAACACAGAGAAGATTCATTCCTAAAATGGTCGATGATTCTGATGGTCAGATTCGCATCAAATTTTTTAAGGAAAGTTTTGGAAAACTCTTCCTATAGATTGAAGTGAGCTGTGATGAAGAAAATCACAAAAATCTTACTCGCTCTAGAAACCAGTGAGAATAGAAGAAACACTTACCTCGCAGAACCGCCGCAACCGATAATTGCCGTATGCGACCACCGCGGGTTGAAAGACTGTAACGACCCCTATTCCCAGCAAGATATTGTCCGCTCTGGGGATTGGGCCGTAGCCCAATATCCTCCCCTCACGGCTTTGTTTGGCGAGAACTTCCCGGAAGGTCACCCAACCTGGAATTGCTCTCGCCGAAGCACTTTTAACTTCGGAGTTCTTATGGGATCCGTTGTCAATTGTGCTCCAAAACGCGTCTTGCTATGTTGGGAGGGTCTCTTTACATATGTTTCATTTCCATATACTTCCCCAAGCGATGTGGGATTGTGACAACCCCCTCTTTACGACCCGGGATTCGCCTATACTCGAGTCCGGGATTCGCCTACACTCGGCTTAGGTCCCGAGGTTTGCCCCGCAACCCGAGGTTTGCCCCGCAGTCGTACACATACGTTCACATTCGGGTCATCACATGGCGAACGACTCTAAGGGAGCTGCTGCCCTGATCTGATCGCCAAACATTCCTCCGGCGATAATCTCTCCCTCGGCCGAGCGATTTCTCTGACAGAATCCTTCTCTCGACTGAGCTTCGTTTTTCTATTACGAACCACGATCAAACGCGCGAATCTCCCCTCTCAGCCGAATCATTCTTCGCATAAGGCTCTCTCTCTCGCGCTCTCGTTCTCGCTCTCTCTGCTTCTCATTCTCACTCGCTCTCTCTCTCTCTGTTCTCGCTCTCTCGATAGACTAGGTGCGGGCGAAGAAGAAGAAAGACAGTGGTTGATTCGGAATTTCTATTCTGAACCAAACCAGACCATTCAATTAATTTTGGAAGTTAGACCGGGCAAGCAAACCAAACCGGCCCAATTGATCGAGCCGACCCAAACCCAAAATTATTCAACGGGATATTCTGGATTGTTAAGGACGCCCAAATCGATCCGAAATCCAACACTAGGTAGGCATTTGTATGTGTATGAAAACAATGAAATTGATGAAAAGTATGTTGTCACGCCCCGAAAACCAACCCGGATTCTCGGTTCGCTATAGGGACTACTCTGAGATAAACGACTTAATAATTCCCCTTAATCCTAACCATTAATCACCACGGCATCCTCCCCAAAAATTTTGGCAGAGTAACACCTGAAAATGGCGCCCCCAAATGGTAAGTACCTGCAAACGAATAAATCCCAACCAATCCAGAATACTCCTAATCAACTATCCAACATACGGCATGCGAAATCTCCAAATAGCAGTAAAGAGGGAACTAAATACTAACATCACCATGTGAAGAAAGTCCACATGATAGGGCAACATATCACCCTTAACTATGACTATATACAACAAATACAAATACCCCCACAAAAGACAAAAAGTCCTACTCCCTATCAACACCATGCTACGACTCCCCCTGGGTCGAGTCGCCCTAACACTGTCATCAACCGGGGCCCTGGTCGCACGCCACCAACTGTCACCTACTCCTAGTCAGACTCTCGGTACTCACCCACCATCTCAGCAGTACCTACACCACAGAACACATCGTAACCTTAAAGCTTAGCAAGTAAACTGCTGAAAAATAAACGTGAAGCATAAAAACTGGTTATGCAATCCTAACACATGCAGGTCTCTCCACACGTTGTCAATATCTCTCCGCATCGCATCTAACCGAGGTTTGGAATGTAACCGCACCGGGCAGTCAGTCCGTACACAGAACTGTTTACCGGCACATCACCACCGTCCCGGTTCCTCCAGGAACGGGGTCCATAAGTCACACCCAAAACCCCCCTGTCCCGACTCGAAATGCAACTGCACCGGGCAGTCGGTCCGTACACCGCACTGTTTACTGGCACGTCAACGCCGTCCCGGTTCCTCCAGGAATGGGGTCCATAAGTCACATTCCAGCCACTATCTCGACTCAAAGTGCAACCGTCCGGGCAGTCGGCCAATACAACGCACTACCACTAGCACGTCGCCACCGCTCCAGCTCGTCACAGAAGCGGGGCCCACAGTCACACTCCAGCCCACTGTCACCTGTCCGCACCGTACCTCACCTCCACTACTCTCCCTCCGTGCTTGAAAACATGCTCATAAAATTTTGCAAAGCGTTTAAAACATGATGCATGCTGACCATAATCAACTAATTACAATTCCACATATGCATCACAATCAATTAACAACGACTCCACATACGCATCACATCACAAACGTGCCTACAACCCATAACGTGCACAAAACTCACAACTGACGTACAATTCACCTACTGCCTGCACAAGACTCCTAACATACGTGCCACTAACCCACAACCAGTACAAGACCCGTAACATATTTGTCATTAACCCATAACCTGCACAAGACTCATAACATACACACAACTAGCCCACGACCTACACAAGATTCACAACCTACCACAAACTACCCCACAACCTACACAGGATTCACAACCTACACGACATGCCCAACTAACGACAACTTCTCGTCCACATCCGTACCCACAACCCGCCACGAATGCAAGACTCACAACACACAACGAACAATGACTACACATACACATACATACATATGGCCACAACACACACAAGACTCACATCCTACACACTATGACCAACTATCGACGGCTTCTCGTCCATATCCGTACCCACAACCCGCCACGTATGCAAGACTCACAACATACAACTAATAACGACTACACATACACATACGTACATATGGCCACAACACACACAAGGCTCACCAAACCCACAACCTACGCACAACTGACCCACACCTACCGACTCACCACCTATGCAGAGATGGCCCCCAACCTACGCAGGACTCCAACTACCCACAACTATCCCACAACCTACACAGAACTCCCAACTTATGCAAAGCGCCCACCCCCAAAAAACCTGCCCAAGACTCAAACATAACCTAACGACGACTTCACTCCACATCATCACTTCACGCATGTACAGCCCACATACATTCCATGCCAACTAACGCGACTTCATCTCCACATCACATCACACACTACCTACTACTCACAACCTCATACCAGACCAACTACGATGACTTTCCATCCCTCACTTCCCCACACGTACCTACGACTCCAAACCTGCATACCATGAACAACTAACGATGATTACATCCCCTCATTCACCACGTACTACACTCCCTACTGGCATACCATGACTAACCAACCGACTTCACCTCCACATGCACATCACACACGTACCTATGTCCCCACCCACACACTCGCAATACAGACCACGCACGTCATACCCACGACTCACAAACAAGCAAACAACTGTGCTCGTCCCTTCTGGCGACTCTCAAACGTCTCAACCACACACTACTTACCTGGAGTCCTAGCTCGCTGAAGATGCTCGGCTTTCTCGTCCCACCTACGGCCTCGACCTAACGACATAGTCAATACATCATTAACATCAACTTACATTTACAATTACTTCCTCTATTTCGAGCCTCACCCACCTACAACCAACTAATCGGGCCACTATTTAGGGTTCGTCAAACTGACCCAACTTCAGACGCACTACTTTTTCGCGTCGTTATCATAACATTGAACTTCCAGCGGCCACGTACTCGCCTACAACCTAGTTTAAACCTGCTAAAAAGGAAATTCAAAACGACTGGCCGTACCTAGGTCAAAAATCACAACCCGAATCTGCCCTAAACACTAAATTCTCTCCCTCCGGTTTTCCAATCAATTTTCACTCCAATTGCTCACCATCAACAACCCTTACAACTAATTAGAATAATCTAACAAAATCCTAAGGCTTTACAAAGGAAAAACCGAAGAACACATATTGGGAGTTCTCTATTTTTCGCTCAAATTGAGCTCCTCACAGCTCGGCGACCATTGCTGGACCAAGGGTCGGCAAACCCACGCCGAGAACTCCCAAAATCGGCCGGCGATCGGGCTCAAACAAGCTCGCCACCCTCGGATACGAACAGAACCAAAACATGACAAAAAGGGGACTTACCGTTCGTCCTGTGTGTGAAGATGCCCGTAAATGGCAGCCCTAGAATCGTCGACGTCGTCTGGCTAGAAAACGTCAGAAAAACGGGTGATGAGACCGCCGGTCGCCAGTCCCGCTCGCAGCCCCCTCCCCTGTTCGGGTCTTCGACACTTGAACGACAGAATGGCTTTCGGAAGCCATTCTGTCGTTTAAAAAAAAAAAACAAATAATAATAATAAAAAAAAACTATTTCCTAGTAACATATTAGTAATATGATTACCGTTTTGCCCTCCCGTACTTTTGGCCTCATCAAAACCTTATTAATTTATCTTTCATTATAAATTTTCGTAAACCATGCCCCTCTCCCCTATACAGCTTAAGTTCTCCCAATCGATTCCGAACACGAAATTTTACCGATTAGTTTCAACCAATTGTATTAACTAATCGCTAAAAATTTTACGGGCCACTAACCCACAACCAGTACAAGACCCGTAACATATTTGTCATTAACCCATAACCTGCACAAGACTCATAACATACACACAACTAGCCCACGACCTACACAAGATTCACAACCTACACAAAACTACCCCACAACCTACACAGGATTCACAACCTACACGACATGCCCAACTAACGACAACTTCTCGTCCACATCCGTACCCACAACCCGCCACGAATGCAAGACTCACAACACACAACGAACAATGACTACACATACACATACATACATATGGCCACAACACACACAAGACTCACATCCTACACACTCTGACCAACTATCGACGGCTTCTCGTCCATATCCGTACCCACAACCCGCCACGTATGCAAGACTCACAACATAACAACTAATTCACGACTAAACCTACACATACGTACATAGGTGGCCACAAACACAAAGGCCACCAAACCCAACAACCTACGCATCAACTGACCCCAACTCACCATACCTCCCACCTTGCATCGATTGATGGTCCACAACCTACTACCAGGACTTCACAACCTACCCACCACTCGCCCACAACCTACACAAACTCACAACTTATCAAAGCTGGACCACAAGCCTCCAAGACTCCACACTATCGACTAACGCGACTTCACATCCCACCATCCACTGCCGGACTCCATCCGAAGCTACACTTCACGCATGTACCACCCCAACCATACATTCCATGTACACTAAAAATAACGCGACTTTCATCTCCACACAGGTCACATCACACATACCTACGACTCACAACCCTGCATACCATGACCACCTAACATGACTTTACATCCACATGCACCTTCACACACACCTAACGACTCACAACCTGCATAGCCCTGACCAACTAACGATGACTTCACATCCACATCAGTTCACACACGTACCTACGACTCCCTACCTGCATACCATGACTAACTAACGCGACTTCACCTCCACATCACATCACACACGTACCTATGGCCACCACACACACACATCGCATACAGACCACTCACGGCATACACACGACTCACAACAAGCAAACAACTGTGGCGTAGGCCCTTCTGGGCGACTCTCAAACATTCTCAACCACACTACTACTTACCTGGAGTCCTAGCTCGCTGAAGATGCTCGGTTCCTCGTCCACCTACGGCTCGACCTACGACAAATATTCAAACATCATTAAAATCAAGCTTACATTTACCAATTTACTCTCAAACTACTATTTCGAGCCTAACCCAACTAAAACCTAACTAATCGGGCCACTAATTTAGGTTCGGTAAAAACTGACCCGAAACTTCAGACGCACGTAACTTTTGCGTCGGTTATCAGAATTGAACGATTCCAGCGGCCACGTACTCGCCTAACAACCTAGTTTAAACTGCTAAAAGGAATTCAAAACGAATGGCCTACCTAGGTCAAAAACAACAACCCGAATCAGCCCCTAAACAAGCAATTCTCCCCCTCTCGGTTTTTCCATCAATTTTCATCCAATTGCTCAACAATCAACAACCCTTACAACTAATTAGCATATATCTAACAAAATCCTAAGGCTTTACAAAGGAAAAACCGAAGAACACATATTGGGAGTCTCTATGTTTTCGCTCAAATTGAGCTCCTCACAGCTCGGCGGACCATTGCTGGACCAAGGGTCGCAAACCCACGCCGAGAACTCCCAAAATCGGCGGCGATCGGAGCTCAAACAAGCTCGCCACCCTCGGATACGAACAGAACCAAAACAGGACAAAAGGGGACTACGTTCGGTTCCTGTGGTGAAGATGCCGGAATGGCCAGCCCCTAGAATCGTCGACGTCGTCTGGCTAGAAAACGTCAGGAAAAAGGGTGATGAGACCGGGTCCGGTCGCCAGTCTCCGCTCGCAGCCCCCTCCCCTGTTCGGGGTCTTCGACACTTGAAACGACAGAATGGCTTTCGAAGCCATTCTGTCGTTAAAAAAAAACAAATAATAATATAAAAAAACTCTTTCCTTTAACATATTAGTAATATTATTTACCGTTTTGCCCTCCCGTACTTTTGGCCTCATCAAAACCTTATTAAATTTTATCTTTCAATTATAAATTTTTTCGTAAACTGACCCTCATTCCCATATACAGCTTAAGTTCTCCAACTTAGAATATCCGAACACAACTTAATTAACCGATTAGTTCAACCAATTATTAACTTAAATCGCTAAAAAATTTACGAGGGTATTACATTCACCCCACCTTTTAAGAATTTTGTTCCCAAAATTAGTACTGGATAACTCAGGAAACTGTACTCCATGTCCTCTAAACTCTCTCGACATATCTCTCTATCCCTGAAACATTTAACACTATCATAAATAGATAAATACAAACGATGGTTCTAAGAATACATATAGTTGGCGAAGCGCTCCCAGGCAGCGGCAGACGGGTGTTAGGTAATCCACTGAACGACGTCGACCCCATCGCTCTGATACCATAATTGTAACGCCCCAAAACCCACCCGGATTCTTGGTTCGCTTCAGGGACTACTCTGAGCTAAACGACTCACTAATTCCTCTTAATCCTAACCATTAAGTACCACGGCGTCCTGCCCAAAAATTTCGGCAGAGTAACACCTGAAAATGGTGCACCCAAAATGCTAAGTACCTGCAAACGAATAAATCTCAACAATCAAGAATACTCCTAATCAACTATCCAACATACGGCATTGCGAATCTCTAAATAGCAGTAAAGAGGGAACTAAAATACTAACATCCCTAAGTGAAGAAAGTCCACAGTATAGGGCGACATATCACCCTTAACTATGACTATATACAACAAATACAAATACTCCCACAAAAGACAAAAAGTCCTACTCCCTATCAACACCATGCTACGACTCCCCCTGGGTCGAGTCGCCCTAACACTGTCATCAACTGGGGCCCTGGTCGCACGCCACCAACTGTCACCTACTCCTAGTCAGACTCTCGGTACACACCCACCATCTCAGCAGTACCTACACCACAGAACACACCGTAAGCTCAAAGCTTAGCAAGTAAAGTGCTGAAAAATAAACGTGAGGCATGAAAACTGGTTATGCAATCCTAACACATGCAGGTCTCTCCACACGTTGTCAACATCTCTCCGCATCGCATCTCACCGAGGTTTGGAATGTAACCACACCGGGCAGTCAGCCCGTACACCGCACTGTTTACCGACACGTCACCACCGTCCCGGTTCCTCCAGGAACGAGGTCAATAAGTCACACCCAAAACCCCCTGTCCCGACTCGAAATGCAACTGCAACGAGCAGTCGGTCCGTACACCGCACTGTTTACTGGCACGTCACCGCCGTCTCGGTTCCTCCAGGAACGGGGTCCATAAGTCACATTCCAGCCACTATCTCGACTCGAAGTGTAACCGTCCGGGCAGTCGGCCAATACACCGCACTACCACTAGCACGTCGCCACCGCTCCAGCTCGTCCCAGAAGCGGGGCCCACAGTCACACTCCAGCCCACTGTCGCCTGTCCGCACCGTACCTCACCTCCACTACTCTCCCTCCATGCTTGAAAACATGCTCAAAACATTTTGCGTAGCTTTTAAAACATGATGCATGCTGACCATAATCAACTAATTACAATTCCACATACACATCACAATCAATTAACAATGACTCCACATACGCATCACATCACAAACGTGCCTACAACCCATAACTTGCACAAAACTCACACTTGACGTACAACTCACCTACTGCCTGCACAAGACTCCTAACATACGTGCCACTAACCCACAACCAGTACAAGACCCGTAACATATTTGTGATTAACCCATAACCTGCACAAGACTCATAACATACACACAACTAGCCCACGACCTACACAAGATTAACAACCTACACAAGATTAACAACCTACACAAAACTACCCCACAACCTACACAGGATTCACAACCTACACGACATGCCCAACTAACGACAACTTCTCGTCCACATTCGTACCCACAACCCGCCACGGATGCAAGACTCACAACACACAACAAACAATGACTACACATACACATACGTACATATGGCCACAACACACACAAGACTCACATCCTACAAACTAAGACCAACTATCGAAGGCTTCTCGTCCATATCCGTACCCATAACCCGCCAAATATGCAAGACTCACAACATACAACTAACAACGACTACACATACACATACGTACATATGGCCACAACACACACAAGGCTCACCAAACCCACAACCTACGCACAACTGAACCACAACCTCACCAGACTCACCACCTATACAGAGATGGCCCACAACCTGCACAGGACTCCCAACCTACCCACAACTAACCCACAACCTACACAGAACTCACAACCTATGCAAAGCTGGCCCACAACCTGCACAAGACTCATAACATACCACTAACGACGACTTCTGTAATGACCCTTACCCATTCCTAATTATTTTATGTATAAATTTTTCCATTTTATACTCTAAACTTTAAACCTAACATTCGTACACTCTCGTAACCTCATCCAAAATTGACTCAAAACGTATTTGAAATGAAGTACAGTCCCCTGAAAACGAACTTTGTGGATATGTTTGAAACCTAAACAAATCCTCCTGTTTAAAATAAAACCCAAGCAGTTCAGTATGTTTCAAATAAAAGACTTTCCAAAAGAAGTTTATAAATTAAGTTTCCAAAACCTCAAAAATAAACCTATCAACTATCAGAACCAAACATCCTAATATGTTTTATCTGTACAATTTTCATATCTATCAATTTTCCCCAAAACATTTACCTACGTCCCCACGGGTCAAAATCGCACCAACTGCGCCAGCACACTCCAACGGGCATCCTTCTTCAACCAGCGTGATCATCTAATAGAGGAACGTCTTCCTCACCTGTTTCAGGTTCACCTACACCATAAGGACGCCTATGAGAATAAATCTCAGTAAATTCTACGTAAATGACAGTGCATGAACATGTATATGCAATTTTCATAAATTCCTGTGCATTCGATTCATTTATCATATCGTACATTCATTTCATTTATCAGATAGTCGTCTCATTTTTCAGTTCATACATTCATTCATTTATCAGATAGTCGTCTCATTTTTCAGTTCATACATTCATTCATTTATCATATAGTCATCTCATTTTTCAGTTCATACATTCATTCATTTATCATATCATGCGTTCATTTATCATATAGTCATCTCATGTAAGTCGTCTCATGTAAGTCATCATAGTCATCTCATATTAGTCGTCTCATTTAAGTCATCATAGTCATCTCATATTAGTCGTCTCATTTAAGTCGTCATAGTCATCTCGTATTAGTCGTCTCATTTCATGTCATCACATTTCCTTTACTTTCATATCATTCTTCTTTCACTTTACTTTCATTCGTTTCTTTTCGTGAACTCACGCATAAATTCATTTTTCATGACTTTGATAAAATAGTGATGCATGACAGTAAAAGCATAACATAAACATACAAAGTGCATATCATCAAACAATACAAGCATAACCTATAAAAGGACTAACCCTAAACTACCCAACCAAAGCGAATAAACGCACATAACTCCAAATATCCTCGACAACGAAACACGACATATGGTGTAGGCTTATCGGCCACAGCAAGTCACGAGAACTTACTTGTCTTCTGTAGCTCGCTGGGTTTGGCACCTCACGTCACCTATGGCTCGACCTATGACAAACATTCAAGCTTCATTAAATCAAGCTTACATTCACCAATTTACTCTCAAACTACTATTTCAAGCCTAATACAACTAAAACCTAACTAAACGGACCACTAATTTGGGTTCGGTAAAAACTGACCCGAAACTTCAAACGCGCGTAACTTTCGCGTCGGTTATCGGAATCGAAAGATTCCAGCAGCCACGTACTCCTCTAATAACCTGCCAAAAGAATTTTTAAAACAAACGACCCTAGCTAGGTCAAAACTTAGAAAACCCGAATCTGTCCTTAATTGGAAAATTCCCCGTTTCTTATTTTTCATCAATTCTCACCAATTCCTTCACCAATCGATCACATATACCCTCAATTAACATAATCTAACCAAAAATCCCGAGATTACAAGTAAAACCCAAAATGCCCAAATCGGGCTTCACTGTATTTCGCCCAAATAGGGCTCCTCACAGCCAGGCGATGAAAGCCGGACCAAGGGTCGGCAAACCCACGCCGGAAACGACCAAAAACCGTCAGTGATCGGAGCCAAAACTGGCTCGTCACCCTCGGCCACGAACAGAGCCGAAAACAGGGCAAAACCGAATCTTACCTGTCGATTCGCGCGCGGAGACAACCGAGACCCGCTCGTCGCCGTTGTCTGGCCAAAGAACGCCGAAAATCGTGGTGGTTTTGGTCAGAGATCGCCTCTCGTCGCACTCTCCCCCTCCCTGCTCTCCTCTTGCCGTCGGGCTCTCGAACAGAATGGCTTCTTCGAAGCCATTGTGTGTTAAAAAAAAACAATAATATAATAATAATAATAATAATAATAAAACTAACTATTAATTAAATCCACATTTACCGTTTTGCCCACCCGTATTTTCGACCATTCCAATTTCGTTAAATCTCATTCTTAAGTTATAACCCCCGGCTTAATTCACTGGGAATACCCGAACCTAGCTTAATTTCAACCAAATTTATTCACTTTCTTTTTAATTGAGTAACAACAATAAATCCCAATTTTTTTCTCCAATTAAAAATCCCGGGTGTTACAATCCACCCACCTATTTAAAATTTTGTCCTCAAATTTGTTATAGCTTATGGCCCTCAATATCATTGTCTTGTGGCCTTATTCTTCAACTTATAGCCCCTCTGTCTTTTCCGCGTATCATTTCTCCATTTCCCCAAAATCTCAAAATCCTCGTTAAGAACCTTGATCCTACCTTTACTTGAGATAAATCTCTGTGGTTCTATTTCATACTCCAGTAAATAAATGATGCGACATCAACCTCTTGTCCACATCTACTGTGATCGTTTTAACTATCCACATTCTTACTTATGCATCGAATCTTACCAAACTTCCCAATACCCCAAATCAAACGATTTCGATCGCGTACATGACCCATAACGACTCACACCCGTTTTGGTCTACACTTAATCATCCTAAGGTTTACTCAACTCTTGGATTGTAAACCAACATTTTCAGAAATTCACCTACTTCAACCATGGTCGAAATATACGTCTACTAAACTTCCCGCATTTTTCCTTCATGAGGATTCCTTCTAAACTCTTTCATCAATATCATCCCAAGTTACCCACTTCCTTGGGCAACTTACCAATCCGATAATTACCTCAGGGTGGTTTCACAACTAAGTTCACACTCTTATACCTCTCATACTATATCACAAAATTTTTCTCAAATTACTCGTTTCGACGCTACTCTCTTAATTATGGTTGTAACACCATTGCCCAGTACCCAATGGCCTTAGCCACCTATTGAGTACTGACAATTTCTACGTTCCCAAAATTCTAACTCTTTACAACTATGCACTTTATCGCTCAATTACTCACACATCCATCGACTTCACTTAGTCGATCATCACTTAAGTTCTCAAATTCTTCACTTCTATTTTCCAATAACTTGAAACATCTCTTCGTTAAAGTTTATCCTCCTAGTTCCTCGAGCACAGACGTTTCTACTACCATCCCGGAGGTAAGCTTCAGACCGTGGTCCTTAACTTTAACTGTACTAACTATAGACCCTTGGCAACTTCTTACCTTGTCACCTTTCTCCAAGTGACATCCACTCTTGTCGATTCGCTGTTTCTTCTCCTGACGCTACACACGTCACACTTATCCTTTAAACATGACTTTTAAATTTAAGGTGTTAAACCCTTCTTCGATTAACTAAAACATTTGGGTTTCTAAAATTGTCCAGCCTTTGTCTACACTTTACTCGTCCCTCAATGCCTACGAAATTATCAACAGCCCAACCCTAGTTTGATCCTTTTATTTTCTTCGCGGGCATGGGCTAGTACGAACACGCATAAGCCGTGCCTAAATCTTTTGTCTTAATATTTTAAATCTTGCGGATCTAAATTATACTAGTTCTTATCGGTCCTCTATTCACTTAGACGTACCATTGTACTTCGACAATCTAGGATAATCCTCAATAAGTTTTCATAACTAAGTTTTAAATTTCTGTCACGACCCTATCCCGTATCCTAGTGAAATATATATATATATATATATATATATATATATATATATATATATATAGATATATATATTTATATCTTTACTTTAATTGTACATAGGGTGAAATCTAAATCGAAGTCGAAATCGGAATTGAAATCAAAGATCGTTTGGTAAATCATTTAAAACAATTTCTAAAACAAATAAACTTAAACTTAAAAACAAATAAACTTAAACTAGTCGCCTGTTGCAAGTCGCCACGATCTCTGGATTTCTTCAGAGAGCGTCGCCTTTAAATTGCCCAAGAGGCGATTGCTCGCCACCAAGGAGCGAGCAATCGGCATGCTCTCTGGAATTCCTCCAGAGAGCACAGCTCCCTTATTCCTTCTTCTTTCTTCTTTTCTCCTTTCTTCCTCCTACGCCCTGCACTCCCCATTCTAACACAAAATACTTAACAACAAAACATAACACTCATCAACCTCTTCTCCTTTCCCACTACTTCTTCACTCAGATCTTTACATATCTCCATAAAATATCCTCCAGACATAACATTTTACTCGAATACTCAAAACCCACAATTCACGTTAAATACAATCAAATTTTATAAAAACGAACCGCGTGGTTCCGTTTAAAAGTGTAACATTTCCTTCCTGTTAGAAAAAACATCAAAACACTACAAAATACAACATATCGTCCGTTCAGTCATCAAACATCCTAAAACGTATCAACATCTACGATAAATCTATCTAATCCATAATTATCCCAAACATTACCAAAACTCTCAAAAGTCATCTAACCATGAGTTAACCAGCCTTGCCAAAACACACTCCGCCGCCACGAGCTCCGTCCACCGACCGACTACACTTGATCATCGTAGAGAGGTTCCTCACCTTCGTTCTCTTCACCTACATCATACGATAAATACATTAAGCATAATGCTTAGTAAGGAGTGTGCTAAACATAACATTACATATATATGCATGACATTTGTAAAACAATTCATTTCGTTTTCTTTTTCGTTAACCATTTTCTTGCCCTGTGAGGATCATAACTTGCCCTGTGAGAAACACATGACTTGCCCTGTGAGAAACATACAATTAGTCCCGTGAGAAACATACAATTAGTCCCGTGAGAAAACATACATCATTTGGAATTCATGATCGTTCGTTGTCTTGACATTTCATAAAACATGTTCATAAATAGTTCGTATGCACTTTAAGAAAACATGATGCATGAGGAGACGTACGTAGAAACATCTATTGAACGACCACTAACTATTCACTATGGCACTACTTAAGCTACCCGTCTTACCACCAACCCCTATAACTACCTAATTTCATAACAACCATCATTATCAACATCGTTACGACGTAGGGCCTTAGTGGCCGGAAACCTAACACTCACTTACCTGGCATCCTAGATATGCCGAGCACCGTCCTTTGAGCTTGGGTTACCTATGGCATTTAACAATACATCGTTAATATCGACGTCTCGAGCTAGGACTAATTCTTCTAAAAACTCTAATTCATTTCATTCGGGCATTTCATCGAGCACTTGGTGCTCACTAACTTCAAAACCTCATTAATGGTGTCCAACCACATTTCCAACAACCTAATTTTCATGTTAAACATCGACCAACACCATTAATCTTCTCCAACAACCTCAATAATCTCTAATACATCATCAATGAGTAATAAATAAACAACCCTAACGATTTCTAACAAAACCCCTAAATTTCTTCACAAACCCTAAACCAAAATAACTCCAAAAACGACTACCAACGCGACTAAAACATAGGGCTTACTTGGAGGGTTGATTTGATGAAGAAACTTGAAGGAAAACCGCCAAGAACGGAGGAGTTGGCCGATCGATGGAGATGGCGATGAAGAAAAAGAGGAAAATCGCCAAGGGGAGAAGGAAAGGAGGGGCTCGCATGAGGGAGAGGAAAAGTGAGGGGGAGGGAGAGAGAAAACCCTTTTTAATTAAAATATTTAACTTCCAAATTTACCCAAATGCCCTAAGCTAATTTCTTAACTTAAATCATTACTTCATCTATCGGTTTAACTTCTCCGAAATTCCCTTATTTCTCCAAATATTTCTATTTATTCTTAGGGCTCTAACGAAACTTTTCGTTGGCCATTTGGACTTTATTTATTATTTCTCCGAATTATTACTCTATAAATGCTTAAAATATAAAAATTCTAAACTTATGGCTCGAAATCCTTAAAATGAAATTTCCGGGTGTTACAATTTCTCTCTGAAGCGTCATGTTCTAAGACTCCAAGAGCTTATTAATTAGGGTCTAGTTTCTATCTACTCAAACCTCACCTCTCATAAGTTGTACATCTCCTCACGGTTAGGTCAGGTTAATCCTATTAACGTATAACCCTCTTTCTGCAAGGTCTATATCATCCTGTATCTAACTTACTACCTTATCGTCAAGGTTCCTTCTATTCTCTTACCTTTCTATTTTCAAGTCTACTTTTGTCTATCGTTTAATTATCACATTCGAATCCTCACTCTATAATACATATCTATTATTTTGTCATTTAATTCATTAACAGTTGAGACAAAAATATACCTGGGTTAGCTGAAGGCCTGACATCATCATCAATGTTACCCTGCTCAATGAAAGCGAACATCCTCGGAGCAACCTCTTCTGATCGGTAACCGTCTTTGGACAATTATGGACGTAGTGACCCACCTCGCCACACCTAAAACACCGGTTCGTCCCCAACCTACACGTGCCAAAATGGGCCTTCTGGCACTTCAGACATACGGGCCTCTCAGTAGTCTCCCGAATTGGCTTTCCTTTCCTCCGATCACCCATTTCGTCATAAGGCCTCTTAACGCCACTTTGTCGCTGTTGTTGTTGTCCCCTTGGCTGGCAGCCCATGTTCTGAGGTCGAGGCTGGATTTCTCGAAATGATCCCCTAGCAGGCTCCCTCGATCTGACAAAATCTTGCTCCGCTGCTTCAAATTCCAAAGCCCTAGCCACAATCTCCGTATAGGGCACATTCCACATCCCTGATATGACGACGTTTTTCCGGATCTCCAGATTTAGTCCATGCACAAATCGACGTACCTTGTCCTCGTTATCGTTCACCATGCGTGGTGCGAACCAAGCTAGGGCCTCAAACCTCCTGACATACTCGGCAACTGAACCAGTCTGCTATAACTGCATGAACTCCATTATCTTAGCCTCCCGTACTGTACGGTTGAAGTACTTTTCGTAAAACACGGTTCTGAATTGCTCCCAACTCATCAACATCGCGTCGGTGGTTACCTTGATGGAGTCCCACAAAAACCGAGCATCCAACGCTAAATGGAAAGTGACGCACGCGACTTTCTCCCTATTCTCTATTTTTGCATACGCCAACATGTCTTCCATAGTCCGAACCCACTCCTCAGCAATAGAGGGGTCCGAAGATTGTCCGTAAAAAACCGGAGGTCGCAACATCTGGAACCTCTCCATACCACTATTGTTTGGAACGACTATATCTTGGGCTATCTGATTCACACAGCTCACTAGGCTCTCAATTTGCTGCGCCTACCTGTCCATATGCCGGGCCTGATGATCAAATAAATCCATCAGTCTATCTAGGGCTTCGTCCCTGGCGTCTCTACCTCGGACCATTTTATAATTCCTATAAAGGTTAAAACAATTAATCCTAAGAAATTAAAATCACAAAAAGCATTTAAACGTACTTACAGTTGAGGAAGCATGTCCGTGTAATGGCTTGCGCAATTGAGCAGTCTACAGAACCGATTTTAAAATTCGGGAGCTCTGATACCATAATTGTAACGACCCTTACCCATTCCTAATTATTTTCCGTATAAATTTTTCAATTTTATACTCTAAACTTTAAACCTAACATTCGTACACTCTCGTAACCTCATCCAAAACCGACTCAAAACGTATTTGAAACGAAGTACAGTTCCCTGAAAACGAACGGCGTGGATATATTTGAAACCTAAACAAATCCTCCTGTTTAAAATAAAACCCAAGCAGTTCAGTATGTTTCAAATAAAAGACTTTCCAAAAGCAGTTTATAAATTAAGTTTCCAAAACCTCAAAAATAAACCTATCAACTATCAGAACCAAACATCCAAATATGTTCTATCTGTACAATTTTCATATCTATCGATTTTCCCCAAAACATTTACCTACGTCCTCACGGGTCAAAATCGCACCAACTGCGCCAGCACACTCCCACGGGCATCCTTCTTCAACCAGCGTGATCATCTAACAGAGGAATGTCTTCCTCACTTGTTTCGGGTTCACCTACACCATAAGGATGTAACACCCGACATTTCGGCCAGGTGATTTTCTGACTATTTTCATTGTCACCCTCTTATTTAACCTTTATGATTTAAAATTTAATGTTAAGACAAATTTATTACAAGTTGTGTGAAACTAGGTTGGGTGGCAGTTTTGTAATTAAAATCGATGGATTTAGTATAAATAGGAAATGGAAACCTTAAACCTCATTTATTACCACTGTAGCTGACATTCCCTCTCGGCGATTCCTTCTTTACCAAGTTCTTGCTCTCGGCTACCAGAACTTCCCTTTACCGACGGCTGGTTTCGAGCTTGCTCTTCTCTGCAAATCCACACCCGAGGTATGAAATGGACAATGTAGTCATTCATTCGTAAATAGAGCTCTGTTTTCAGCTCGGCACTGAGTTCGGATTTTTAGCAGTGGCCGAGTAGTTTAAGACCTTTTTTTTAAAATCTGAGAGTAGAAATGTCATCCCGAATCGATTCTGAGCATTTTAAGTAACCGACTCGGATTTAATCAATGGTAAAACCTGTCCACCTAGTTTCGGATTTCAGACTGCAGTGTGTCAAACAGAGGAATCGGAATGACTTTAGCTATTAGATCCTAGGATGGTTTATGATTAGGACTATTAGGACTTTGTTTTAACTACTGTAATGTACATGTTTTAGGTGAAAAAGTTTAAAGGAAAGAAGCTCGGATTGCTAAGGAATCCAGGTAAGTGAATGTATTAAGATTTCCGGCCACTAGGGCCCTACACCGCAAGGGTATTAGGAAATCACTGAGATGTTAGCTTATTGACTATGATTGTTATTTCCACGATATGAAGAAGTTGTGTAAGTAAATGTAAAGTTACAGGATGTTTTACTTGTCCTCATGATATGACTTCTCTCTATGAACTTTATGTCTATGCACTGTGTCCCTGTTATGATTAAGTTGAGAATATGAAAAGCAAATGTAACCAAAATTAAGTGCAGAGCGGGGAAAGACTATGTTATGTATGACTCGCGAATTCTCCCACAGGTGGAGGCCGAGTTAATGATATGTATGACTCGCGAAATCTCCCCCTGGTGGAGGCCGGAGTTAATGATTGTACGACTCGCGAAATCTCCCACTGGTGGAGGCCGAGTTAATGATATGTATGGCTCGCGAATTCTCCACTGGGTGAGGCCGAGTGATGTATCATGATTGCCGCGATAGGCAATGATTATGTACGACTGCCGCGATAGGCAAAGGACTATGTACCCCTGTCTTCCTCCCTCGTTCCCTTGCCTTAATACATGTTATGTAAATGATAAAGATGAACACGAATGATGAATGGTTATGAACTTATGTCTCTCTAAATGTGTACTCATGTAGTATCTGTCAGCATGCATTCCTTACTAAGCATTTAGGCTTATAGTTTAAACTTATGGTGTAGGTGAAGAAGGTTAGGTGAGGAGGTGTATGTTCAAAGAAGATGTAAAATGTGTTTTGTCGTTTAGCGACCGGAAGATGTAAAATGTGTTTTGTCGTTTAGCGACCGGAAGATGTAAAATGTGTTTTGTCGTTTAGCGACCGGAAGATGTAAAATGTGTTTTGTCGTTTAGCGACCGGAAGATGTAAAATGTGTTTTGTCGTTTAGCGACCGGAAGATGTAAAATGTGTTTTGTCGTTTAGCGACCGGAAGATGTAAAATGTGTTTTGTCGTTTAGCGACCGGAAGATGTAAAATGTGTTTTGTCGTTTAGCGACCGGAAGATGTAAAATGTGTTTTGTCGTTTAGCGACCGGAAGATGTAAAATGTGTTTTGTCGTTTAGCGACCGGAAGATGTAAAATGTGTTTTGTCGTTTAGCGACCGGAAGATGTAAAATGTGTTTTGTCGTTTAGCGACCGGAAGATGTAAAATGTGTTTTGTCGTTTAGCGACCGGAAGATGTAAAATGTGTTTTGTCGTTTAGCGACCGGAAGATGTAAAATGTGTTTTGTCGTTTAGCGACCGGAAGATGTAAAATGTGTTTTGTCGTTTAGCGACCGGAAGATGTAAAATGTGTTTTGTCGTTTAGCGACCGGAAGATGTAAAATGTGTTTTGTCGTTTAGCGACCGGAAGATGTAAAATGTGTTTTGTCGTTTAGCGACCGGAAGATGTAAAATGTGTTTTGTCGTTTAGCGACCGGAAGATGTAAAATGTGTTTTGTCGTTTAGCGACCGGAAGATGTAAAATGTGTTTTGTCGTTTAGCGACCGGAAGATGTAAAATGTGTTTTGTCGTTTAGCGACCGGAAGATGTAAAATGTGTTTTGTCGTTTAGCGACCGGAAGATGTAAAATGTGTTTTGTCGTTTAGCGACCGGAAGATGTAAAATGTGTTTTGTCGTTTAGCGACCGGAAGATGTAAAATGTGTTTTGTCGTTTAGCGACCGGAAGATGTAAAATGTGTTTTGTCGTTTAGCGACCGGAAGATGTAAAATGTGTTTTGTCGTTTAGCGACCGGAAGATGTAAAATGTGTTTTGTCGTTTAGCGACCGGAAGATGTAAAATGTGTTTTGTCGTTTAGCGACCGGAAGATGTAAAATGTGTTTTGTCGTTTAGCGACCGGAAGATGTAAAATGTGTTTTGTCGTTTAGCGACCGGAAGATGTAAAATGTGTTTTGTCGTTTAGCGACCGGAAGATGTAAAATGTGTTTTGTCGTTTAGCGACCGGAAGATGTAAAATGTGTTTTGTCGTTTAGCGACCGGAAGATGTAAAATGTGTTTTGTCGTTTAGCGACCGGAAGATGTAAAATGTGTTTTGTCGTTTAGCGACCGGAAGATGTAAAATGTGTTTTGTCGTTTAGCGACCGGAAGATGTAAAATGTGTTTTGTCGTTTAGCGACCGGAAGATGTAAAATGTGTTTTGTCGTTTAGCGACCGGAAGATGTAAAATGTGTTTTGTCGTTTAGCGACCGGAAGATGTAAAATGTGTTTTGTCGTTTAGCGACCGGAAGATGTAAAATGTGTTTTGTCGTTTAGCGACCGGAAGATGTAAAATGTGTTTTGTCGTTTAGCGACCGGAAGATGTTTTAATAAGCACGCCGGAAACCACGTGCCCACGGAGATGTCTCTTTAGGCGATGTTAAGAGAGTCAAGCGTAAATACACGTGATGACCGGAGATAAATTCCTGAGGGTTTGCAACGCATGCAACCCATGCAACCCGAGCGGTATATGTAAGAGAATGAGGGCACCTCCTCTTTTCCGAAAATTGGGCAAGAAGACATGAAAGGTCTAGCGCTCGACTTGTGGAAAGTTGAGCCGACGAGGCGTGGGAAGTCGGGCACGAGAGGAGTCGTCTTCTTAATGGTTCTGCGTCTCTTATTACCATTTTAGAAAGAAAAAAAAATATAGTAAATGTGAAAGTTGTTGAGAGATAGTAAGTGATGCATGGAATAATAGTAAAAAGTCAAGCAAACGATAATGAAGGAATATGAACACGTGACGCTCCTGACAGGGGTCGTTACAAGTGTGGTATCAAAGCAAAAACCTGTTCTAAAACCGATTCTGCAGACTGCTTCCCGCATGACTGGCACTTGGCACACTCAGCAACTGGTTACGTGTTTATGATTTCATGTATGGCATTAAGTTAAGTTATGCCTGTGCGATTGGTCTAGGAATCCCAAGGATGGTTAGAGGTACAGAGAGAGACCAATGAGGATAAGCAATGCGATTGCTCAGCTGACTGAGTTGGTCAGAGCCAATCTCAACAGATAGACGACTGATGACAGTAGAGAAGAACAAGGCAACTCCAGTACTAACGAAACAATGATAATGGGGGTGGAGCGTTCACCGGCTTCGACCCCCCGTGGTTAATGGGGGATGCTAGATCCGATTCATGCTGAGGAGGTGGTTCGAAAGATAGAAGTACTGTTCAAGTATGCAAAGTTGGCGAAGGGGATAAGGTCACCTACGCTGTCTGCCATGGAGTAATGTGCAAGGCATTGGTGGGACTCGATCCAGAGCACCACTAATGCCGAAGCTAGGGGGGGGGGGACTGGGGGATGTTCCAGACTTCATTCTTGACAAGTACTTCCATAGGACTGGCTAGGCAAACAAGAAGAAGGAGGGTATGAAATCTAGGACAAAATGCTCTGTGAGGATTATAATATGTGAATTGAGGCTTAGCCGGTTTGTCCCGTATGATTGAGGCTGAGGAGGAAGATAAGATTTACCAGGTTGTTTCAAGGACTGAAGCAAGTCTGTACATGAAAGTGAAGACTGCCGGGATACATAATGTACCTTATGGTGAAGTGACGGCTAAGGCCTGGCTAGAAGAGGCCTAAAGAGAAATGACAGAATATGCACAACGGAACAGCCAAAGAATCATGAAGGACGGCTCAGCCGCCACCACGTCAGAACAAACGGTTGGCCAGCCACGACAGAACAGGGGACACCGAGCAAACAACAGCATGGAATGAAGAGGCCCCGCAACCAGAATGATGGAACAGGGAAAAGGAAAAAGAGACCTCTGGGCTCTATGCCCTACATGTCAGAGGAACCACCCTGGTGAGGCAAAGCTGCTTATGGCCGGGGTTTCAGGTTTGTGTGATAAGAACGGACACATGGTAAGAGATTGCCCCATGCCGCCAGACCGAACCGGCAAGGGTTGTACCCAGAGTTATGCGTTGAGGAAGATGAGGAGAGATGTTCGAGTACGTCATATAAGGTCGTCATGAGCTGTGGTTTTGATGCTTATACACTCATGATACAGGGAACACACTCGTTTCATAAACCTTGTTTGTAATGCAAACATAGCATTAGGGCCCTTACCAGCTGAAAGGTATATAGTGTTGTGTGCCATCAGGGAAGTCCCTACATCAGAACAGATTGTTAGGGTGAGTCGTGTCCTTAGGGGATAAGAATCTTATGCGGAATTATTGTCATTGACATTAAAAGGGTATGAAGTGATACTAGGGGTGGATGGGTTATTTGGACAATTTTTCCCCCACCATGGGCCACGATAAGGTGTCGATCTGGAATAGTTGATTTTAGACCCCCAAATGATAACCATTATCCTTTCAAGCTATCCTAAAATAAGTAAGATATCGATCCTCTCCACTGAACTATACCGAGGCTGAGAGGTGGTTGTGCGAGTACCTGGCTAGTGTAAATAGAGACCCGGGTGAAGAATAAAATTGAGATACAGGATATTCTAGTCGAGAGTTTACGAGGCATTCTTAGATGATTTTACTGTATACCACCCGGATAGAGAGATAGAGTTTGTACTTGCCACTACCCCGAGGAATCACCTGTATCTAAGAATCCTACCGTATGGAACGTGAGTTGAAAAGAACTTGAAAGTTCAAGGCAGGAACTTGGTTGACAAGGGATTTATTCGCCCCAAGCAGTTCTCCGTGGGGTGCACCAGTTTATTTGTAGGAAGAAGATGGGTTCTCTTAGAATGTGCATAGACTAAAGGGAATAAATAAGTGACAATCAAGAATAGGTAGCCATTACCCAGAATCGCGGACTTGTGACCAATGCAAGGAGCTAGGTGTTTCAAAGATAGATTACGTTCGGTTATTACCAACTGAAGGTTTTAAAGAAGGAGATATACCAAAGACAGCCTTCAACACCGCTATGGGGACATTATGCATTCTAGTCTGTCGTTTGGGGTTGACAAACGACCTGCGCATTCATGGATTTAAGAAACGGTGTTTGTGAGTATTTAGATACGTTTGTGATGTTTTATTATAGTGATATCTGATATATTCAAGAACTGGGGCCTGACCATGAAGAAATTTGAAAGTGTATTGACGACATGAAGGAGCTCACTTTCGCAAATGTCTAATGTGAGTTTGGTTAGATAAGGTTAATTTCATGGGCCATGTAGTTTCTGCTAATGGCATATCTGTGGACCCGACCAAAATTAGGCGGTAAGGATTGGCCTCAACCTAAGAATGCCAGCGAAGTCCGAGCTTCCTTGGCTTGGAGGCTTTAAGGAAGGTTCAATCAAGGATTTTCCATGATAGCTAAACCCATGACAGGTTTGACAAGAAGGGAACATTAAGGAATCTTGGATGAAGCCTGTGAAGACAGCTTCCAGACGTCTAAAAAACGAAGGTAACAACAGCTCCTGTATTGACCCTCCCAACGAAGAGGGAAATTTTAGTGTTACTGTGATGTTTAAAGTCGGTTTAGGTGTGTTTGATGCAAGAGGGTAAGGTATAGGCGTATGCTTCTAGGCAGCTAAAGAGGTTACGAGCAAAATTACACCCAAAGCATGATTAGACTTAGCTTGTGTTGTTTTTGCCTTAAGATTTGCGACACTATCTCTATGGACAGAATGTGATGTGTTTTCTGCCATAAAAGTCTAAGCCTCTTCAACAGAAGGAATTAAACATAGACGAGACGTTGGTTGGAATTTGTCAGGATTACCTTTTGAGATAAGTATCCAACAAGGGAAGGCGAACTATGAGTGATGCGTGAGTAGGATGTAACAACAAGAAGCCCGTGGTTTCAACATGTCAATACCCGTAAGAACAGACGTCCGAAATGGACTTGGAGATAGTTCAAGAGTTATCAGTCTTGCTGCTGAGTAACTATTCAACCAACAATTTTGGAAAAAAGATCAAGGATGCACACAGAAGGATTCAGTGGAAGATCCGCATGAGGGATAAGTTGAAGGACACCACCTCCGAGTTCAGCGCTCAAGGATGGGATCTGAGATTACGCAATCGGTGGTGCATTCTACTGATGTGGAAATGCGGTAAGTTGGTAATCTTGGTGAGGCGCATCCTTCCTTTTTGTAACATCTGGCTGCCCAATATTGACCGAGACCTGAAGTTATGTACGGGTGGCTAACTAAAAAGGGATCTTGCTAAGTATGTAGAGTCCTGTGTTTTAGATTGACAAAAATTCAAAGACGAGCCCCAACGTCGGGGGTAACTCTTCAGCCGTTGCCTATTACCGAATGGAGTGGGAACATATAGCTCTGAATTTTGTTGTCGGGGACTAACTAAGAAGACAAAAGGACCTGATTGGATTTGGGTTGTGGTGGATAGACTGACGAAAATTCAGCCCTTTCTTACCTGTCCGGACCACCGATACGAGCCATTTGGCTGATCTTTATGTTCAGGAAATATTAGGTTGCATGGAATCCCAGATCATTGTCTCTACCGTGACCCAGGTTCACCTCTCGATTTTGGAAAGTTTGCAAGGTTACATTAGGTACCGTTATCTGTCAGCACAGCGTTACCAAGGACGCTGGCCATCAGAAAAGGACGATTCAATACTCGAAGATATGTTGTGAGGCATGTGTATTGACTTTCAGACAACTTGGAGCAACAATACCTCTGGTGGCGTTCTCCTACAATACCGTATTCCGTCCCACATGGTATGGCACGGCTGAAGAAATGTATGTAGGAATGTAGGTCACCCTTTACGGACGAGGTGGTGAAACAAAACTATGGACCTAATATCTGCAGCAAATGTCAGATAAGATTGCCCACTATCGGGAAAAGGGAGATGATGATGCCACAAAGCCAAAGAGTGTTATGCCGATCAACGGAAGAGGGGAACTAAGTTTGCCGTAGGAGCTTGAAGTATCTAAAGGTGTCACCATTTAATGGGGAGTTTTAGATTGGCAAGTAGGGAAAACTTAATCTGATTTATTGGAACTTCCCGTCTTGGACAAAGTCGGGAGTACAGCCTACAGACTGCAACTGACCCCATCATTGGATAAAGTCATGAGGTCTTCCATGGTGACATGTTAAGGACGGCATGCGTGATCCGATGCAGGTCATCCAGGCAATCGGATATGGTTTGAACCGACACTGGAGTATGAGGAGAAAATCCGGGATACAGAATTGGAATACGCAGTCAAGACTTGAGGAAACAACGGGATTCCATTGGTGAAAGTTTATGGACAAATCACGGCATTGAAGAAGCCACGGGGGAAGACAGCCAGAGCAGGTGGCAATTATCCTGAGTTATTGCTTGAGAATTTCGAGGACGAAAATTTTGTTAGGAGGGGTGGGATGTAACCACCCGACATTTCGGACAGGTGATTTCTGACATATTTTCATGTACACACTCTTATTTAACTTTATGATTTAAAATTGAATGTAAGACAAATTTATTACAATTTGTGTTGAAACTAGTTCGGGGTGGCAGTTTGTAATTAAACAGCGATGGATTTAGTATAAATATGGAAATGGAAACCTGAAACATCATTTATGACCACGTAGCCGACATACCTATCGGCGATTTCCTTCTTTCCCAATTTCTGGCTCTCGGCTACCATAAACTTCCCTTACCGACGGCTGGTTCGAGCTTGCTCTATCTGAAATCCACACCCGCAGGTATGAAAATGGACAATGGTAGCATTCATGCGTAAATAGAGCTCTGTTTTCGCTCGGCACTGAGTTCGGATTTTTAGCAGTGGCCGAGTAGGTTAGACATTTTTTTAAATCTGAGAGTGAAATGTAATCCGAATCGATTCTGAGCCTTTCTAAGTAACTGACTCGGATGTTAACATGTAAAACTGTCCACCTAGTTTCGGATTTCAGACTGCAGTATGTGTCACACAGAGGAATCGGAATGGAATTTAGAGTTAGATCTGGATGGTTTAGGATTAGGACTATTAGGCTTTGTTGTAATACTGTAAGTCATGTTAAATGAAGAAGTTTTTTGAAAGGAATGAAGCTCGGTTGCTAGGAATCCAGGTAAGTGAAGTATTAAAGATTCCGGCCACTAGGGCCCTACAACGCAAGGGGATAGGGAAAATCATCTGAGCATGTGCAGATATTGACTCCACCCGCCAACGTTATTTCAGATATAAGAAGTTGTTGAAGTAATGTACACCAGACTACAGCCCAGCCCCAAGAGACTTTCTTGTCACTCAGATATGACTTCTCTCTGATGAACTTTATGTCTAGCAAGTGGTCCCTGTATGATTAAGTGGAGAATATGAAAAGCAATGTAACCAAAAGTAAGTGCAGAGGGGGAAAGACTATGTTATGTTATGACGCGCGATTCTCCACAGGTGGAGGCCGAGTTAATGATATGTATGACTCGCAAAATATCTCCCTGGGGGAGGGCCCGCGTTAAGGATAGGTACCACTCGCGAAAATCTGCCACTGGTGGAGGCTGAGTTAATGATATGATGGCTCGCGAATTCTCCCACGGGAGGCCGAGTGATGTATCCTGATTGCACGATAGGAAAATGATTATGTAGACTGCGCGATAGGCAAATGACTAGTACCCTGTCTGTCTGCCCTCGTTCCCTGCCTAATACATGGTATCGTTAAATGCTAAAGATGACCACGAATGATGAATGGTTTATGAACTTATGGCTCTCTAAATTGTGTACTCATGTATATCTGTCAGATGCCATTCGTACTAAGAAACATTAGGCTTATGGTAAACCGTATGGTGTAGGTGAAAGGTTCAGGGAGGATGTATGTTAAAAAAAAAAAAAAAAAAAAAAAAAAAAAAAAAAAAAAAAAAAAAAAAAAAAAAAAAAAAAAAAAAAAAAAAAAAAAAAAAAAAAAAAAAAAAAAAAAAAAAAAAAAAAAAAAAAAAAAAAAAAAAAAAAAAAAAAAAAAAAAAAAAAAAAAAAAAAAAAAAAAAAAAAAAAAAAAAAAAAAAAAAAAAAAAAAAAAAAAAAAAAAAAAAAAAAAAAAAAAAAAAAAAAAAAAAAAAAAAAAAAAAAAAAAAAAAAAAAAAAAAAAAAAAAAAAAAAAAAAAAAAAAAAAAAAAAAAAAAAAAAAAAAAAAAAAAAAAAAAAAAAAAAAAAAAAAAAAAAAAAAAAAAAAAAAAAAAAAAAAAAAAAAAAAAAAAAAAAAAAAAAAAAAAAAAAAAAAAAAAAAAAAAAAAAAAAAAAAAAAAAAAAAAAAAAAAAAAAAAAAAAAAAAAAAAAAAAAAAAAAAAAAAAAAAAAAAAAAAAAAAAAAAAAAAAAAAAAAAAAAAAAAAAAAAAAAAAAAAAAAAAAAAAAAAAAAAAAAAAAAAAAAAAAAAAAAAAAAAAAAAAAAAAAAAAAAAAAAAAAAAAAAAAAAAAAAAAAAAAAAAAAAAAAAAAAAAAAAAAAAAAAAAAAAAAAAAAAAAAAAAAAAAAAAAAAAAAAAAAAAAAAAAAAAAAAAAAAAAAAAAAAAAAAAAAAAAAAAAAAAAAAAAAAAAAAAAAAAAAAAAAAAAAAAAAAAAAAAAAAAAAAAAAAAAAAAAAAAAAAAAAAAAAAAAAAAAAAAAAAAAAAAAAAAAAAAAAAAAAAAAAAAAAAAAAAAAAAAAAAAAAAAAAAAAAAAAAAAAAAAAAAAAAAAAAAAAAAAAAAAAAAAAAAAAAAAAAAAAAAAAAAAAAAAAAAAAAAAAAAAAAAAAAAAAAAAAAAAAAAAAAAAAAAAAAAAAAAAAAAAAAAAAAAAAAAAAAAAAAAAAAAAAAAAAAAAAAAAAAAAAAAAAAAAAAAAAAAAAAAAAAAAAAAAAAAAAAAAAAAAAAAAAAAAAAAAAAAAAAAAAAAAAAAAAAAAAAAAAAAAAAAAAAAAAAAAAAAAAAAAAAAAAAAAAAAAAAAAAAAAAAAAAAAAAAAAAAAAAAAAAAAAAAAAAAAAAAAAAAAAAAAAAAAAAAAAAAAAAAAAAAAAAAAAAAAAAAAAAAAAAAAAAAAAAAAAAAAAAAAAAAAAAAAAAAAAAAAAAAAAAAAAAAAAAAAAAAAAAAAAAAAAAAAAAAAAAAAAAAAAAAAAAAAAAAAAAAAAAAAAAAAAAAAAAAAAAAAAAAAAAAAAAAAAAAAAAAAAAAAAAAAAAAAAAAAAAAAAAAAAAAAAAAAAAAAAAAAAAAAAAAAAAAAAAAAAAAAAAAAAAAAAAAAAAAAAAAAAAAAAAAAAAAAAAAAAAAAAAAAAAAAAAAAAAAAAAAAAAAAAAAAAAAAAAAAAAAAAAAAAAAAAAAAAAAAAAAAAAAAAAAAAAAAAAAAAAAAAAAAAAAAAAAAAAAAAAAAAAAAAAAAAAAAAAAAAAAAAAAAAAAAAAAAAAAAAAAAAAAAAAAAAAAAAAAAAAAAAAAAAAAAAAAAAAAAAAAAAAAAAAAAAAAAAAAAAAAAAAAAAAAAAAAAAAAAAAAAAAAAAAAAAAAAAAAAAAAAAAAAAAAAAAAAAAAAAAAAAAAAAAAAAAAAAAAAAAAAAAAAAAAAAAAAAAAAAAAAAAAAAAAAAAAAAAAAAAAAAAAAAAAAAAAAAAAAAAAAAAAAAAAAAAAAAAAAAAAAAAAAAAAAAAAAAAAAAAAAAAAAAAAAAAAAAAAAAAAAAAAAAAAAAAAAAAAAAAAAAAAAAAAAAAAAAAAAAAAAAAAAAAAAAAAAAAAAAAAAAAAAAAAAAAAAAAAAAAAAAAAAAAAAAAAAAAAAAAAAAAAAAAAAAAAAAAAAAAAAATATATGTAAAAATGTGAAAGTATGTTGAGGAAGTAAGTGAATGTATAATAGTAAAAGTCAAGCATAAGATTAATGACGGAATATGAACACGTGACGGTCCTGACGGGTCGTTCAAAGGACGCCATGAGAATAAATTCTCAGTTAAAGTCTACGGTAAATGACAAGGAATGAAAATGTAATGCAATTTTCTAAAGTCCTGTGCATTCGACTTCATGATAATACTGTACAGTATTTCATTTATAAGATAGTCGTCTATTTCAGTTCCTACATTCATTCATTTATCAGATAGTCGTCCATTTTCAGTTATCATTATTATTTATCAGATAGTCGTCTCATTTTCAGTTCTTACATTCCTTCATTGTATCATATCATGCTTCATTTATAAGATAGTAATCTCATGTAAGCGTCTAATTAATAAATCATTCGTGCATCTAAATTAGGCGTCTCATTTACGTCTCATAGTCATCTCATATAGTAGTTCATTTAAGGCGTCATAGTATTAGTATTAGTAGTCGCATGTCATTCTCACATCTTGATATTTCCGACTTTATGCCCATCTGAATCACGCTTTCATCATTTTTCTCAGATTTAACGACTTATGTAATCCGGCTGGTACGGATTTTTGGATATATATATTATATTATTATTTCATTATTTAATGGCATTTTTAGTAAATATGTCAAATCAAATCAGTTTCGCAAATGGAAAGCGTCATTACGATCCTAACGAATAATAAGAATTTTAAGGAATTTATGAGAATTTTCGGAATAATAACGCTATATTCCGAGTAATTACCTCTATCGTAAAGTAAATGACGTTTTCATAAAAATAGTAAATGTGGTCCAAATTGCGAACAGACAGTTTTGAATAAACCCTATCGGCGAATTGGACTTATTGGTGAAGTATGGAAGTTTGGGGAAATCAAATCGATAGACGATTAAGGAAACGAAAGACGAAACAAGTACTAAGGGCAAAAAGGTAATTTATTAAACTAAATTATAAATAAACAAAAACCTAACAAAATTTCATTCAATTCATCTTCTCCAGCAACGAAGAACCAGAGAAGGAAAAGAAGAAAACCCTCTCTGCCGTGCGACGAAATCCGACGTTCCGAACTCCGTTTCTCCTCCGTCCTTCACGTTTTCTTCCTCTCTCGCTACCCTCGGTATGTAGCTTTAGTTTTCGAGTGTTTAATTCGAGTTTCGGTTCGATTTAGGGTTAGGGTTTCGATTAGGGTTTTCGTTAAAAAATGCGATTTAGGCTTCGTAATTAATAGGTTAGCCGTGATTAGGTATATATTGAACGTATTGGACGTTATTGGACGAAGAAAATCAATTTGCGAAAAAGTTATAAATTGGTTAAATTTCGGGTTTTTAGAGAAAACTCGTTATTTGAGAATTTGGATTATCGAGCTATAATTAACGTTTGGAATGCTTTAATTAGCTAAGTGAAGAATTTAGGATAATTCTTTAGTTAAAGTTTGAAATTTGGACGTTAATAGTTTAAATTGGTTTTAATTGCGAATGTCGTGTTTTTTCTCAGACACACGACTCCCGTGGAAGAAGCTTGAGATCCAGCGCGCTCGAGGTAAGTTCTCGTGACTTGCTTGACCCAAAGGTCTACACCATACCTCGTCGTCGTATCAAGGATCCTTGAGGGTTCCTTGTTTTACGTTGTTTAGGTTGGGTAGTTAGGTTAGTTGTTTATAGGTTATGTTATATTGTCTGCTGATATGAACTGTTTGTTTACTTTCCGCTGATATGAACTGTTCATGCATCACGTGTTTCAAAATGGCATAAAAAATGGGTTTCTGCACGAGTTTTCAATGAAATGAATAATGAACGAAAATACGTAATCTGTATCTGAAAGGTCACGCGGGATGGGGCTCAGGCATGGCTGTAGGGTTTGTGAGCATGTACCCCCCCCCCCATCTAAGTGGAAAGTGGTAGTTCGACCGCGGAATGTATCCTTTCCATTTAGTGGGCTGATATCTCGGTGGCAATATGTATGAAATGACCTGATATGTCTGATGAGCATGTTTTCTGAACTTCATATGCACGACACGCATGCATCTGCATTTACGTAGCTTACTGAGATTTCCATATCTCATATGTGTCTGTATGGTGTAGGTGACGTTCTAGGTTACGTTGACCCAGGTGAGGATGATATTCCTCCTCCGGACGTAGGAGCAGCTGATGGATGATGGCCGTGGGAGTGCGCTGAGCAGTCGAGGCGCGTTTTGACCCGTGGTGGGTTTATGTAAAGGTTTTGGGGGTCTTCTGAATATTTTGGATTGATAATAACTGTATAGTATACTTAGGTTGTTTGGATCTGGATAGGGATTAGATAACGTTTTGGTAATTGTATGTAAAACGTTTTGGTTTAAACTGTTTAATGAATGTTTTGGAAACGTTTTGATTGGTTTTAGGTTGATACGGTTATGTTTGATGTTTAGATACATCCACGCAGTTGGACTTCGCAAAGTCCGACGCGATTCGATTGAGTCTAGGATACGTTTTAATTGGTTAAGTAGATTTTAGTGGCAAGTTATGGTGACTGTTGGTTTAATGAATTAGGAAGTTCTGCTCTCTGGAAATCAGATTCCAGAGAGCAAATATGATGAATTGAAGTTGAAGGGCAAAAGGTGAAGTGTTGGTGAAGTGTTGAAGGTTTGAAGTCTGAAGGAGAAGGAAGGAATCGCTGCATGCTTGCAGCGATCGATCTCTGCTGCAGAGCAGAGATCGATCGCTGCCATAGCTAGCAGCGATCGAGATCGCTGCCATGACTAGCAGCGATCGATCTCTGCTCTGCAGCAGAGATCGATCGCTGATGCTGAAAAGCAATGCAGCGATCGATCTCTGCTGCAGCGCAGAGATCGGTCGCTGATACATGTTTGAGGGCAGAGTTCCAATTCTGCCCTCCCACTCTTTTATTGGTTTTAAAGTTTCTTTAACGTTATTTTTTTAGTTTTAATAAAGGATTGTTTTAAATGCATTTAAGGTTCAACTTCGATTTCGATTCCGGTTTCGGTTTCGATTTCAATTCTGGTCAACGTCAAGTTTTAAAGTTTATAAAATGTAAAAAAATAAAAATAAAAATAATATGGGAAATACGGGTACAGTTTTAGGGGTGTTACATTTATGGTATCAGAGCCCCCGGGTTTTAAAACCGATTCTGTAGACTGCTCGACTGCACAGCCACTACGCGGACATCCTTCATCAACTGTAAGTCTGTTTATAGCTTTCTTTGATTTTATTTCTTAGAGATTATTTGTTTTAAATTTTATAGGAGTTTTATACACTATGACTCGAGGAAGGGATCCTAGAGACGACGCGATGGATCGTCTTACAGACTTGATAGACCGCCAGTCCCAGCATATGGACCGGCAAGCGCAACAAATTTCGGACTTAGTGAACCGAGAGAACCAGCGAGAGACTCAGAGGACTCAGGAGTTGGTGGTCCCCAGTAATCAGGGTATGCAAAGGTTTCAAAGCCTTCGGCCTCCAGTATTCGAGGGCCAGTCATCGGACCCGACACGTGCCGAGGAGTGGATTAGGGTTATGGAGGACATGTTGAGTTACGCCGAGGTTGCCAACGGGAGCAAGGTCGCTTATGCTACGTTTCACTTAGCTTTGGACGCTCGTTTCTGGTGGGACTCGATCAAGTCTACCACAGATGTATCAGTTATGACTTGGGATCGATTCAAGTTTTTATTCTACGATAAGTATTTCAGCCGCACGGTGAGAGTGGCCAAGAGGAACGAGTTTATGCAGCTGAAGCAGACTGGTTCAGTTGCAGATTATATTCGGAGATTTGAGTCTTTATCACGATTCGCACCTCGCCTTGTCAGCGATAATGAGGAGAAGGTGCACCAGTTTATGGAGGGACTTAATCCGGAGATCCGGATGCACGTGGTTGTCTCAGGTATTATTGATGTACCTTTTTCTGATATTACAGCCAGAGCTCTGGATATTGAGGCTGCCAGAGCCACTTGTATTAGACCAAGGGAGCCAGCTAAGGGCTTCTTTCGCGAGATTCGACCTCAGACGCAGAGCCGAGGTTGGCAGCCCAGAGCACCGCCCCAGTCACAGCAGCGGGGTGTGAAGAGACCTCTCGAGGGAGGTAATGATCGGGGTAAGGGGAAGCAGATACAGGGGGCTTCTCAGATGCCATGGTGTCCCTTGTGCCAGAGAGAGCATAGTGGAGAGTGCCGTGTGGGCTCTAACAAATGCTACAGATGTGGTAAAGTCGGCCATTTTGTTAGAGACTGCCCCCATCCGGGCCGAGATCAGTTGGGCGGAGATCAGAGGAAGGTTATGCCCAGGATTTTCGCCTTCATCGAGCCTGAAGATGTTGATGACGATGCTCAGCCTGCCGTGATTGCAGGTACTATTTTGCTTATGGGCGCTACTGTATTTACTTTGATGGATACCGGAGCTACGCACTCCTTCGTGTCGACTGCATGTATGGCTAGATTGGGGTTAGAGTCTGAGTCGGCAGAGTACGAGTATAGTGTGATGCTGCCCTCAGGAGAGCGTATGCAGTCCAGTCGTGTTATTCAGGGGAATATTATTTCTGTTGGGAGCGTTACCCTCTATGCACGTCTGATCGTTATGGGCATAGAGCGGTACGACCTTATTTTGGGGATGGACTGGCTAGCACAGCACTTCGCCACCATCGATTGTCGCTCCGGGATTGTGACCTTCCGACCCCCGGATAGTGCCGAGTTTTCTTATCAGGCGATGAACCGATTGAGTGGATCGCCTATTTCTTATGCTATGGAGGTCAACGAGCAATTCAAAGGTGCGTGCTCTATTTATTTGGCCTCAGTTTTTGATATTCAGTTGCTCAGCGGAGTACAGCCGAGCGACATTCCTATTGTTAGAGAGTTCTCTGGCATATTCCTCGATGATCTTCCCGGTTTACCACCAGACCGGGAGATTGAGTTCACTATTGACGTCTATCCAAACTCCGCGCCAAGGTTCAAGAACCCGTATCGGTTGGCACCAGCTGAGTTGAGAGAGTTGAGGACACAGCTTGATGAGTTGCTAGAGAAGGGTTTTATTCGGCCCAGCGTTTCACCCTGGGGTGCGCCCGTTCTGTTTGTCAAAAAGAAGGACGGGACCCTCAGGATGTGTATTGACTATAGGGAGTTGAACAAGTTGACAGTGAAGAACAGATATCCACTGCCCAGGATCGACGACTTGTTTGATCAGCTACAGGGTGCCCGAGTATTTTCCAGGATCGACCTGCGCTCGGGTTATTATCAGCTGAAAGTCCGGAGAGATGACATACCGAAGACGGCGTTCCGAACGAGGTATGGGCATTATGAGTTCCTTGTTATGTCTTTTGGGCTCACTAATGCTCCTGCAGCGTTCATGGATCTGATGAACCGTGTCTTCAGAGAGTACTTGGACAAGTTTGTGGTGGTGTTTATTGATGATATCCTGATTTACTCTAAGTCTAAGGAAGAGCACGAGGAGCATCTGCGGATTGTTCTGGGGATTTTATGCGAGCGCCAGCTATATCCCAAGTTTTCGAAGTGCGAGTTCTGGCTTGACAGTGTGAGTTTCCTGGGCCATATTATATCACAGGACGGAGTTTCTGTGGATCCGAGCAAAGTCCTGGCGGTCAGAGATTGGCCACAGCCGAAGAACGTACGTGAGGTGCGTGGATTTCTCGGATTGGCCGGTTATTACCGGAAGTTTATTCAGGGATTCTCGAAGATCGCACTTCCCTTATCACGCTTGACTCGGAAGAGTGAGAGATTTATATGGTCGTCTGCTTGCGATGACAGTTTTGCAGAGTTAAAGCAGAGATTGACCACCGCTCCAGTTCTGGCGCTGCCTGTTGAGGGTGTCAGGTTCAGTATTTACTGCGATGCGTCTGGAGTCGGGCTCGGTTGTGTGTTGATGCAAGAGGGGAAAGTCATTTCTTATGCTTCTCGGCAGCTGAAGCCGTATGAGCAGAACTACCCTACGCATGACCTCGAGTTAGCAGCTGTGGTCTTCGCACTGAAGATATGGAGACATTACTTGTATGGGCAGCAGTGCGAGATATTTTCCGACCACAAGAGCCTGAAGTACTTATTTACGCAGAAGGAGCTGAACATGCGACAGAGACGATGGCTTGAGTTTGTCAAGGATTACGATTTTGATATCAAGTACCATCCGGGGAAAGCGAACAAGGTTGCTGATGCCTTGAGTAGAGTGCCTTCTGCGAGTCAGCCTTCATTAGCAGCGATGTCAGTTACGCTGCGGTCTGAGATTGAGAGATTCGACGTGGAGATAGTGGCAGAGTTGTCCAGCATGCTCACTAGTATTTCTCTCAGGCCGACCATTCTGGATCGTATACGCGAGGCTCAGCAGAGCGATGCGGAGTGTATTGAGCTTCGATCGAGCATGTTATTAGATGACTCGTCTGATTTTCACTTATCTGCAGATGGTATTCTGAGATTCAGGCACAGGTGGTACGTGCCTAACGATGAGAGCCTGAAGAAGGATATTTTGACTGAGGCACATTCTTCAGCTTATTCAGTGCACCCGGGAAGTACCAAGATGTACCGGGACTTAAAGCAGCACTTCTGGTGGCCAAGTATGAAGAGGGAGGTGGCCGAGTATGTTGAAACCTGTTTAGTCTGTCAGCAGGTGAAGGCCGAGCACCAGAGACCGTCCGGGACATTATTGCCACTGCCGATTCCGGAGTGGAAGTGGGAGCAGATCTCCATGGACTTTATTGTTGGACTCCCGAGGACGACGAAGGGCCACGATGGCATATGGGTTATTGTGGACCGATTGACAAAGTCGGCCCACTTCTTAGCTGTGAAGATGACATCATCCATGGATCAGCTCGCCGAACTATATGTGCAGGAGATCGTTAGATTGCACGGAGTTCCAGTTTCTATTGTCTCCGACAGAGATCCTAGATTCACGTCAAAGTTCTGGAAGAGTTTACATCGAGCTATGGGGACTCAGCTAAATTTCAGCACAGCGTTTCATCCTCAGACCGATGGTCAGACAGAGAGGACGAACCAGATTCTTGAGGATATGCTCAGAGCGTGTGTGCTGGAGTTTCAGGGCTCGTGGAGCCGATATTTGCCTCTTATTGAGTTCTCGTACAACAACAGCTTTCAGGCTACTATCGGCATGGCACCTTATGAGGCTTTGTATGGTCGGAAGTGTAGGTCTCCGTTATATTGGGACGAGGTTGGCGAGGCTAGCATCGTTGGTCCTGAGATCTTACAGCAAACGGCAGATAAGATTGCCGTTATCCGACAGCGATATTCAGGTAGCTCAGAGCCGGCAGAAGAGTTATGCCGACACGAAACGGCGGGAGCTAGAGTTCGAGGAGGGCGACGAAGTTTATTTGAAGGTTTCTCCATTCAAAGGCGTCTCGAGATTTGGAAGGAGGGGTAAGCTGAACCCTCGGTACGTGGGGCCCTTTCCTGTTCTGAAGAGGATCGGGAAGTTGGCGTATAGGCTGCAGCTTCCGGCTTCTATGGAGGGCATTCATGATGTGTTCCACGTATCTATGCTTCGGAGATGTCTGCGCGATCCGTCGCATATCGTGGAGGCTACAGAGATCGAGGTGCAGCCTACCTTGAGCTATGAGGTGAGGCCGGTACGTATTTTGGAGCATTCCATCAAGGTTCTACGCAACAAAGAAATTCCGCTAGTCAAAGTCCTATGGCGGAATCACGAGGTGGAGGAGGCTACCTGGGAACGACAGCAGGATATGATGACCAAGTATCCTGATTTATTTGCGTGATTTAATTTTGTGGACAAAATTCTGAATAAGGAGGGTAGAATGTAATATCCGGCTTGTACGGATTTTTGGATATATTATATTATATTATTATTTCATTATTTAATGGTATTTTTAGTAAATATGTCAAATCAAATCAGTTTCGCAAATGGAAAGCGTCATTACGATCCTAACGAATAATAAGAATTTTAAGGAATTTATGAGAATTTTCGGAATAATAACGCTATATTCCGAGTAATTACCTCTATCGTAAAGTAAATGACGTTTTCATAAAAATAGTAAATGTGGTCCAAATTGCGAACAGACAGTTTTGAATAAACCCTATCGGCGAATTGGACTTATTGGTGAAGTATGGAAGTTTGGGGAAATCAAATCGATAGACGATTAAGGAAACGAAAGACGAAACAAGTACTAAGGGCAAAAAGGTAATTTATTAAACTAAATTATAAATAAACAAAAACCTAACAAAATTTCATTCAATTCATCTTCTCCAGCAACGAAGAACCAGAGAAGGAAAAGAAGAAAACCCTCTCTGCCGTGCGACGAAATCCGACGTTCCGAACTCCGTTTCTCCTCCGTCCTTCACGTTTTCTTCCTCTCTCGCTACCCTCGGTATGTAGCTTTAGTTTTCGAGTGTTTAATTCGAGTTTCGGTTCGATTTAGGGTTAGGGTTTCGATTAGGGTTTTCGTTAAAAAAATGCGATTTAGGCTTCGTAATTAATAGGTTAGCCGTGATTAGGTATATATTGAACGTATTGGACGTTATTGGACGAAGAAAATCAATTTGCGAAAAAGTTATAAATTGGTTAAATTTCGGGTTTTTAGAGAAAAACTCGTTATTTGAGAATTTGGATTATCGAGCTATAATTAACGTTTGGAATGCTTTAATTAGCTAAGTGAAGAATTTAGGATAATTCTTTAGTTAAAGTTTGAAATTTGGACGTTAATAGTTTAAATTGGTTTTAATTGCGAATGTCGTGTTTTTTCTCAGACACACGACTCCCGTGGAAGAAGTTTGAGATCCAGCGTGCTCGAGGTAAGTTCTCGTGACTTGCTTGACCCAAAGGTCTACACCATACCTCGTCGTCGTATCAAGGATCCTTGAGGGTTCCTTGTTTTACGTTGTTTAGGTTGGGTAGTTAGGTTAGTTGTTTATAGGTTATGTTATATTGTCTGCTGATATGAACTGTTTGTTTACTTTCCGCTGATATGAACTGTTCATGCATCACGTGTTTCAAAATGGCATAAAAAATGGGTTTCTGCACGAGTTTTCAATGAAATGAATAATGAACGAAAATACGTAATCTGTATCTGAAAGGTCACGCGGGATGGGGCTCAGGCATGGCTGTAGGGTTTGTGAGCATGTACCCCCCCCATCTAAGTGGAAAGTGGTAGTTCGACCGCGGAATGTATCCTTTCCATTTAGTGGGCTGATATCTCGGTGGCAATATGTATGAAATGACCTGATATGTCTGATGAGCATGTTTTCTGAACTTCATATGCACGACACGCATGCATCTGCATTTACGTAGCTTACTGAGATTTCCATATCTCATATGTGTCTGTATGGTGTAGGTGACGTTCTAGGTTACGTTGACCCAGGTGAGGATGATATTCCTCCTCCGGACGTAGGAGCAGCTGATGGATGATGGCCGTGGGAGTGCGCTGAGCAGTCGAGGCGCGTTTTGACCCGTGGTGGGTTTATGTAAAGGTTTTGGGGGTCTTCTGAATATTTTGGATTGATAATAACTGTATAGTATACTTAGGTTGTTTGGATCTGGATAGGGATTAGATAACGTTTTGGTAATTGTATGTAAAACGTTTTGGTTTAAACTGTTTAATGAATGTTTTGGAAACGTTTTGATTGGTTTTAGGTTGATACGGTTATGTTTGATGTTTAGATACATCCACGCAGTTGGACTTCGCAAAGTCCGACGCGATTCGATTGAGTCTAGGATACGTTTTAATTGGTTAAGTAGATTTTAGTGGCAAGTTATGGTGACTGTTGGTTTAATGAATTAGGAAGTTCTGCTCTCTGGAAATCAGATTCCAGAGAGCAAATATGATGAATTGAAGTTGAAGGGCAAAAGGTGAAGTGTTGGTGAAGTGTTGAAGGTTTGAAGTCTGAAGGAGAAGGAAGGAATCGCTGCATGCTTGCAGCGATCGATCTCTGCTGCAGAGCAGAGATCGATCGCTGCCATAGCTAGCAGCGATCGAGATCGCTGATGCTGAAAAGCAATGCAGCGATCGATCTCTGCTGCAGCGCAGAGATCGGTCGCTGATACATGTTTGAGGGCAGAGTTCCAATTCTGCCCTCCCTTCTTTTATTGTTATTAAAAGTTTTTAATTAAATGTTTTTAAGTTTTATTTAAATAGTTTTAGTTTATGTTTTAAATGATTTACCAAACAAACTTCGATTTCGATTCCGGTTTCGGTTTCGATTTCAATTCTGGTCAACGTCAAGTTTTAAAGTTTATAAAATGTAAAGAAGAAAAAAAAAAAATAATATGGAAAATACGGGTACAGTTTTAGGGGTGTTACAGAAGGTCAGGGCTGATGATATTCCAAAGACCGCCTTCAAGACCCGGTACGGACACTACGAGTTTTTGGTGATGTCGTTCGGGTTAACTAATGCCCCCGCGGCATTTATGGACTTGATGAATAAGATATTCCAGGAGTTGTTGGACAAATTTGTAATCCTCTTCATCGACGACATCCTGATTTATTCTCGGAACGAGGAAGAGCATAAAGAGCACTTGGCTATTGTGTTGTCAACTCTAAAACAACATCAATTATATGCCAAACTATCAAAGTGTGAATTCTGGTTGAGTAGGATTAACTTCCTAGGCCACGTGGTGTCTGCGGAGGGAGTTTCCGTGGATCCAGCCAAGATTCTGGCAGTGAAGGAATGGTCGAGACCGAGAAATGCCAGTGAGATACGGAGTTTTATCGGGTTGGCTGGTTATTATAGAAAGTTTATCAAGGGATTTTCTGTAATAGCGAAGCCTATGACCAGCTTAACGAGGAAGGACATCAAGTTCAAGTGGTCTGAAGTTTGTGAGGTGAGTTTTCAGACACTTAAGCAGAAATTAACTACTGCCCCACTATTAATATTGCCAGTTGAAGACGGCAAATTCAGCGTATACTGTGATGCGTCCAAAGTTGGCTTGGGATGTGTATTAATGCAAGAAGGGAAAGTTGTAGCATACGCATCCAGACAATTGAAGAACCATGAACAAAACTATCCTACACATGACCTCGAGCTAGCGGCAGTCGTATTTGTGCTGAAAGTATGGAGACACCACTTGTATGGACAATCATGTGAGGTGTTTTCTGATCACAAGAGTTTAAAATACATATTCACTCAAAAGGAGTTAAACATGAAGCAGAGGAGATGGTTGGAATTTGTAAAAGATTACGAAGTTGAGATCAAGTACCATCCTGGTAAAGCTAATGTGGTAGCTGATGCACTGAGCAGAATGCCAGCTACTATGCAGCCAGTTATGTCAGCTGTATCAATGCCTTTGAGGACAGAGATACAGAAGTTCGATATGGAGATAGTTTCTGGGCTATCGGCCATACTAGCGGACTTGACACTGTGGCCCACCGTCCTGGACCGAATTAAGGAAGCCCTGAAGACCAATTCAAAGGAGATGGCTGATATTGTGAGCAAGTTACCTATGGCCTCTTCCGATTTCAGTTACTCGAGAGATGGTATTCTGAAGTTCAAAAACAGATGGTATGTTCCGAAAGACGAAGAGCTACGGAAGCACATCTTGTCGGAAGCCCACTCATCTTCATTCTCTGTGCATCTTGGAAGCACAAAGATGTATCAAGACTTGAAACTTCACTTCTGGCGGCCGAATATGAAGAATGAAGTGGCCAAATTTGTGGAGTCGTGCATGATATGCCAACAGGTCAACGCTGAACATCAACGACCAAGTGGAACGCTTCAGCCTCTCCCGATCCCCGAATGGAAATGGGAGAACATAACGATGAATTTTGTTGTTGGTCTACCAAGAACAGCTAAGGGCCATAATAGCATTTGGGTCATAGTGGACAGATTGATGAAGTCGGCTCATTTTCTACCTGTGAAGACGACGTACTCCATGGATCAGTATGCAGAGCTGTATATTAGTGAGATTATTAAGCTGCATGGCATTCCTGCATTGATCGTCTCGGACCGTGATCACAGATTCACGTCCAGGTTCTGGAAAAGCTTGCAAAGCTCCTTGGGCACCAGGTTGGATTTCAGCACGGCGTTTCATCCACAGACGGACGGACAATCCGAGAGAACAATTCAAATACTGGAGGATATGTTAAGGTCGTGCGTGCTGGAATTTCATGCTCCTTGGAGTAGGTACCTACCGCTTGTGGAGTTCGCTTACAACAATAGTTACCAGGCTACAATTGGCATGGCTCCTTATGAAGCTCTGTACAGTAGAAAGTGTAGATCTCCATTGTGTTGGGATGAGGTCGGAGAAACTAAGTTTATCAGCCTTGAGATATTACAGCAGATGTCCGAGGTGATAGCTGCTATCAAACAACGAATAAAGATTGCTCAGAGTCGACAGAAGAGTTATGCGGACCATAGAAGAAGAGACTTAGAGTTCGCTGAGGGCGATGAAGTATTCCTGAAAGTGTCACCTTTCAAGGGTGTAATGAGATTCGGTAAGAAAGGGAAACTCAGCCCACGATTCGTTGGCCCATTTTCCATTTTGAAGCGTGTTGGAAACATGGCTTACAGACTACAGTTGCCAGCGTCAATGGATGGAGTTCACAATGTCTTCCATGTTTCGATGCTGAGAAAATGTGTAAGAGATCCAACTCAGATCGTGAAACAGGTGGACTTTGATATCATGCCGACGCTGACATATGAAGAAAGGCCCATACAGATACTGGATACCTCACTCAAGGTGTTACGCAATAAGGTAGTCAAAATGGTGAAGGTTTTGTGGCGCAATCATGGTGTGGAAGAAGCCACATGAGAAAGACAACAAGATGTTAGGGCCCAATATTCGGACCTCTTTGCTTAGGCAAATTTTAGAAAGAGGGACAGTTCTCCAACAGCGATCACATGTTCTCTATGCGGGGTGTAACACCCGGTATTTTTGGCCATGTAATTATTCCCCGAATTATTAAACGGGATTAATTTGATATTAATACAATGTATGGTTTTTGTGAATTTTTCGGTGTGTTTTGTGGAAAGAGAGAGTTTCGGAGAAACCGAATCGGTGAACTAAATAGCGATTTAGTTATAAACCAATGGAAGGGCAAAATGGAAAAGCAATTAAGGTAGTTGGGAGGGAGCCAATGAGGGCGTGACACATGTTCAACTTGTTGAAGAAGCCATGTTCACCCTCTCTCTTCCTCTCTTCTCTTCTCCCCTACGTGAAAACACTTCTCATTTCCTCTCCTCTCTGTTTTCTCTCTTCCAGACGAAGTGCAACAAATTCCAAAACTCCTTCTTCTTCTGTTTTTTCCAGTTTTCTCCATTAAAGGTAACCCTTTACGTTAGTTAACGAGTTTAGGTTAGTTATTCCTTAGTTTTTTTGAAGTTTAGGGTTAATGGTCCAGTTATATATGATATAGGTTCGTGAATCGCCGAGGACTTACGTGCAAGATTTTTAACTTTACGGACATCAAGTAAGTTCATGCATATCAGTTGGCCCTTAAGGCCCTACATCACGGAGGTATTAGGTTTTTCGTGGTTGGGGGTTATTGTTGGTAGTTAGGTCGTAAGTTATGTTCTAAGTTAAACGTGTATTGGTTTATGTTTAGTTTCAATATCCTGTTGCTTGTTTATGTTACGTTTAAGCACCGTATATGTTCATGCATACACGTTTTTCCTGAAAGTCATGTAAATGTTTTGTGCACAAGATTTGAAGTTAAGAAAGTTAAAATGTGAATGTAATATACGGTAAGTGTGGGATGGGGACTGGCATCATGTTATGTATCCTTGTTATGTATCCCTGTTATGTACCTGTTGTGTACTCCTGTTTCGCCAGTTCTCCTATAAGCCCCGCTTATATCCCTGTCCACTTGAATGTAATGTAAAGTATGTTCATGTATTTCAAAAGTTCATGCCTAGCATATGCATCACTGCATTGTATGTCCTTATTGAGCTTTAGGCTCATAGTTGAACTCCCTATGTAGGTACGGATTCCGTGGATGAGGACTTTGTGCCTCAGGCCGACGGGTAGGTGCAGTTGGCGGGACGAGCTCGTGGGGTTGGTTGTGGCAGTTAGGCGCATTTTGACCTGCGAGGTGGTGTCTTGAAGTGAAGGTCATGTTTGTATAGTGTTATTCTGGGATTTAGGTGATGTACAGAATCTGTGTTGGTGTTTTTTTTTTTTTTAAACATCTATTTTGACAGTTGTATTTTGAAATATACTGGAATTGTTTGGAATTTTTTCCCTTTTAGATTATGCATGGATTGTCTAGAGTTTTAGAGCTATCCATGCAGTTAGATTTCTTGAACTTCTGTCATGTTTTCTAACACGTTTAAACATTACGTTTTGAATCGAGTTTTTGGGGTTTAGAAGTATTTTGTGACTAAAGAGGTTGGGAAGAAGTTTAATAGTGAGTTGTGAGGTTATTAGGACATGTAGATGTGATACAGAGAGGTTGCCGATCGATCGGCTGGGGTAGTAGATCAATCGGTGGAGTGTTGAATTCTGCTCTTAAAAAAAAACAGTGGTCCGTTCTGCTCTTTTAAACAGTCGTCCATTATGTTCTTTAAAACAATCGTCCATTCTGTTTTTTTAAACTGTCGTCCATTTTGTTCTTTAAAACAGTCGTCCATTCTGTTCTTTAAAATAGTCATCCATTTCTGCAGTCGTCTATTTCTGCAGTAGTCCAGTTCTGCAGTCGTCCATTTCTGCAGTCGTCCATTTCTGCAGTCGTCCATTTTTGCAGTAGTCCAGTTCTGCAGTCGTCCATTTTTGCAGTAGTCCAGTTCTGCAGTCGTCCATTTTTGCAGTAGTCCAGTTCTGCAGTCGTCCATTTTTGCAGTAGTCCAGTTCTGCAGTAGTCCAGTTCTGCAGTCGTCCATTTTTGCAGTAGTCCAGTTCTGCAGTCGTCCATTTTTGCAGTAGTCCAGTTCTGCAGTCGTCCATTTTTGCAGTAGTCCAGTTCTGCAGTCGTCCATTTTTGCAGTAGTCCAGTTCTGCAGTCGTCCATTTTTGCAGTAGTCCAGTTCTGCAGTCGTCCATTTTTGCAGTAGTCCAGTTCTGCAGTCGTCCATTTTTGCAGTAGTCCAGTTCTGCAGTCGTCCATTTTTGCATCCATTTCTGCAGTCGTCTATTTCTGCAGTAGTCCAGTTCTGCAGTCGTCCATTTCTGCAGTCGTCCATTTCTGCAGTCGTCATGTTCTGCAATAGTCCAGTTTTGCAGTCGTCCATTTTTGCAGTAGTCCAGTTCTGCAGTAGTCCATTTCTACAGTCGTCCAATTTTGTCCTCCAAATTAAGTCTTCTAGTTTTCTTATGTTTTCCATTGTATGTCCATTTTACGTCTTACCATTTTAAACGTTCAAGAGCTTCAAAAGGTCGAAAATTTTACGTCCAAAATGTCAGAGTCCTGTTTAAGTTGAAGTCAAAGTCCCGTTCTCGTCTCGTGGCGGTCCCGGCGGGTCGAGGTCGTCACACGGGGGGTGGAGACCCCCCACTAGAACAGTCCCCGTTAGGATAAAATGCCATCAACATTCTCAGATCAGACCATTTTTTGCCGAAATATGCAAAAAACCTCCTAGGAAATCCCAAAACTGAGCCAAAACCCCAAGCCCAAGCTGAAAATTTCCAAAAACCCTTGATATTTTTGCAAAAATCCCAAAACCGAGGGTTTTTTTGCACTGAAAGTCCCCAAATCCAGTCGGTTTTCTCGCCGAAAATCCAAAAAAACCCTCATACACGAAAATGTCCCCCCACCCCAAAAAATATTTATTGGTCAAAAGGCTCCCCGGATGGCAGAAGGTGGCCCATAAAACCAGGCACCGGATCAAGTGCCACAACCGCCTCCTGGTTATTTGTCCATGGAAGTTCGTAAACAGGGGTGTCAAGAGTAGTTCGAGTGGGATACGAGAATTCGCTCAATTATTTATGGAAAAACTGCCAATTTTAGCGGTTGGGAGTCTTTGGAAATCGATGAGATGCTTGCCGTCATCTCCTTTCCCAGGGTGTATGACATGAGGGGTGACAGCTGTGACATAATTTGTAACGCCCCGAACCCGCCCCGGCTCGGTGCGTCACTTTGCAAACCTAATCCGCGTTTAAAACGATGTTTAAAATAATTTTCGACTCGATTTTTGGGTTTTTTGAACCCTCAAAATTTATTGGGAAATGTGCCCAAAATACGTTTAAAATACGTCAGAAATGTCGGGTTAAAATAATTTGGAAAACCGACTTAAAACAGATAATAGAAAAAAATAGAGAACGTAAACCCGACGTTATTTATTTTTTTATCAAAACGGGCGGCATAACGCCTAAAATTATCAAAACCCCAAAACCTGCAAATGTAACTATTTTAAAGACTGTTTCAACCATGCCCAAAATAATTTACATACCATATTCATAAAATTATAAAATCATTGTTATTCACATAATCTAAACAATTTAAAACACAACCATTTAAAACAACCACCACTAACTACATCAAAATATTAACCTCTCACAACTACCCGAGGAAGACAATGGCCAAGTTGCCCCGACAATAGCCTGCACCGGCATACCCCGTACTCCTCCGACTGCTGCCTAGTCCTGGGCTGTCTCATCTACCTCACCTGTGTAAAACTCGTCACCTACACCATAGAACACAAAACATAAGCCTAATGCTTAGCAAGTAGGGAAAAATGCACTTTAAAACAATGCATGCTCAACGCAACCCTAAAATGCAGTTTCTACACACTCTGTTGTTTTCTTTTCATTCTGGTTGCATTTATCTTTCACTTGCGTGTGAATCAAGTAGGCACACGTCCCAACACAATCCAAGACGGCCACGCCTTGACCCATGGAGCAAGATCGGAGGCACACATTCTAAACAATCCGGGACGGCCATACCGAATCTCCTCCTTCGTCGATCGTAGAATCCCCAGTGTGCCTTCCGGCACGAGCAGGTCAAGGCAATCAGAATCCCTAGTGTGCCTTTCAGCACGAACAGATCGAGGCATTCCGAATCCCTAGTGTGCTTTTCAGCACGAGCAGGTCGAGGCATTCATACTCACGACACATTACGTAATTTAGCATAGCATCTCTCGTAGGATCGCTCTCGGGGTGCTACAACGAGCCACTTACCCGACAAGGCTATTCTACTCGAGACCAGGTTGCATATCCATTTTCTTATCTTACATTTCATTTTCAAAGTTTGCAAACGATGCTCAAAACACGCATTTTGTAGTTAGAAAACAATGATGCATGTCACACAAAATGCTCAACACGAAACAAAACAAAACAACCAAGCAAACAATTCCCTATCGTTCCATGGTGTAGGCCCGAAGGCAAAACACAAGCTATCCACTACTTACCTGACTGTTCGGCTTTAAGTTGCTCACTTTTATCGGTTAATTCACTCGTCCGATAACCTAACAATTATAGAAAATAACTTAGCAATTCACTCATAAAATTCTAAAGGATTCTAAAAAAATTCTAAAACCAAAACTAACCAACAATTCACCCTAAAATCACAAAACCCGATTTTTCCCCAAAATTACAACGTCCAACTTCGAACGACCATAACTCCCTCATTTTTCAACGGATTTTGACGTGCCACCCCACTTCGGAAACCTCTACACATCTACTATCTATTGAACTACTTAAATTAACCAAATAAACCACTTGGCCAACTCGAATTCCCCATGAACAGAATCGGCCCCATTAATCTAACAATCCGGTTTTTCACAACTTACTTCCAATTTTCATTCTAACTCCATAACCACCTAAACCAATTCATACAACAACCAAATCATCAAATTTGGAAATAAAACTAACACTAATTTTTTGGATTTCATCATTTAGGGTTTTCAAACCCTACACAATCTCCACCAAAAACACATAAAAACACTAACAAACTCCACCTATATGTATAAAATTAAAAACCCACTTCATTTTACCTTGAAACACCTTGCTAAAAATTGAAGAAGAGATGAAAATTCCCAAGCTATGGCTGCTGCAAAAATCGTGGAGAAGGGAGAGAAGAAAAGGTGTTTTTGCCATTTTAACACTTAATTCATTATTTTTATAAAATCAACTTTCCACTTTTTCCTTTTCACCACTCATTTTCTTTAAAATTGCCAATCAACCTCTCTTTTTCCTCTTCCAACGTGGCTGCCACCATTAACTACTTCTTCCATTCATTTATTTCATTTAAATTCCTAGTTGTTTTTTTTTCTTATTGGTCCACTTATGCTTTTGACTTTTTAGCAATTTCTTTTCTAATTTGACTTGTCAAAACTCTTCCCTTCTCTTTGCTTTACTTTAAGACCCTTAATCACTTAACATTAAACTATCCTAACCATTTAATCCTAGGCATAAATACGTTACTCGAATTTCCTAGGTGTTACATAATTGCTTGCTTTTTAGGTAGTACCGGAAGGTCAGGCTGCTTGAAGACATACCTATTTGGTACAGATATTGTCGTATCTCCAGCTTTTATCAATGAATTGTCAGATTTGCCGTATAAGACACAGAGAGATATTATTATGCTTTCCAAGAGTGTGATTTTGCTAGAACAGCAGCGAGACTAAAGTTCCTTAGGCAAATCAACTACAATTCGGGCATTGTAGCATTCCTGAAACCGAGATCGAAGAATCTGAAAGTCAAAGCTAGGGTTCTTCATAACCTGATCAGCCACACCCTCCTGCCAAGGGATGGTTATAGAGATCTTGCCAACTGGATGGATCTGTATGTCATGGAGAAGCTATACAACGGTGCGATGTTCGACCCAGGATACATGATTGTAGGTCACATTAATGAGGTTGGGCAAACCAAGAATAAGAATCTGTCGTATGAGACTTTGATTTGGAAGGTCGTCCAGCGATATCAGCTTCATCTATCCAGCGGAGAGCAGATGAGATCACACAGATCTGTCAATGTATTTAACAGGACCCATTTGACTCGGATGGACCTAGTCGAAGTCGACGGGTCTTGGATGCTCAAGGGAGATCCTGGAGCCTCCATATCTCGGGATGTCTTAGATAGAGGACGCAACCGCCACTTAGGACGCCACTGCCACAACCACTACCCGCCATTGTACCCCTCGGAGGCTAGTACGTAGGTACAAAGGCTTGAAAAGACGGAGGAGAGGTGAGACATGATGGAGGAGAGGTGAGACATGATGGAGAAGAGGATGGATGAGCTCAGATTGGCTCAGATACGGATCGCAGACTCCTTCGAGCGTTGGCGTGAAGACGACAATGACGATGATGTCCCACCCTTACCAAAGTTTAGTTAATGTACTTTTAATTTTAGTTTGTAACTTTATTTCATGTATGTATTTTAATGAACTTTACTTTATGCTTGTCATTTAATTTAGGTTATGTGGTGGATCTGTCTACTGGTTATTTAGTATCTGTTTGTCATTTTAGTTTAGCTTATTTTTGTGCTGTAGTACCATTTATTTTATATTTATACTGTATCTGGTTATTGGGTATATATTTGTGATTTGAATATGCAGGAATTGTTTGAAGATAGCTATGGAAGAGCCATAAAACAAATGAAACTCTGCCCATTTTTTCAATTTTACTTTGGTTTTTTTAAATAATTATAAAACAAATAAAAAATTATATCTTAGGTTAATGTGCCCACTGTAGACCAGCCGAGAGCTCTGAGAACCATCGATGTATTTGACAAACTTCATTTAACACTTGCACTATTTATTGTCATTTTAGTGAATTAAATCATAAAACAGACATACAATGTGATTGAGTGCTCCATTCTTTTCATAATGTAACAATTTTACCGCATGTTCACCGCCTTTTTCTCTTTGAACAAATCTCATTTAATATATGTTTCACTCCATCAATCTCAAAAAATCCATCAATGTGATTGAGTACTCCACTCTTTTCCTAATCTAAAGAAACGTATTTTGACATCGCAAAGCTTAATACTTGTAAGGAAGGTTTGAAAAAGTTGTCAAAATACGTTTCGTTAGATTATTAATGACCTTTAGATCTGCAAAATCCAAGGTTATACAATAAAAAAACACAAACTGGTTTTCTCGGCTCAACGAATATTAAGAAATAGTAAATGAACGTAAAATATAACGACTTGTGAAGGAGAAATCACGCCATTAGAGTGGTAAACAACGTCCTTCAATATTTTTGAAAATTAAAATGACAGAAGAAATATACAAACAATTCCTGAACCGGCCTGAATTGGCAACTATGGCACCAATCAGAGAATGTAATCTTCAAGAAGAATTACAACGGTGTAGGATCTAGTTTTCGCCACCTTTCCTTCCTTTTCTAAGGTTTTAGAAAGGATGAGAGGAGGTGGTGATAAGAGCTTACTAGTAACCACGGGATAGGAAGACAATTTGGAGACACACTCTACTTGATTGATGAATAATCAAGGACTTACCTTGACCCGTGTATATTGATCTGGGGAAAAAACTAAATGAAAAACACCAATAACGATGCTATGTAAACCTAGGGTGGTTTGGGCTTCGGCCTTTTATTCAAGTGGATCGCACTTCCAATCTTCAAGTGGCCCGCTTCCTCTCCCTTCATCAGTTTGGGGTTTCATGATGCTTCTGTGGGCTTAATGACTTCCACCCTTACCACCATCTAACTTAACCATTCAATCTAGCCCTAACCACACCAACTAATGCATGCTAAAACGGTAAAAAAAACTAGCAAAGTTTGCCAAAGTACATGGCTAATGTTTTGCAAAATTAAAGTAATAAAATAGAGAGTTACATCATGGATCCCTGGGAAGACAAATTCCCCTTTGATTTTTAAGTGCTTCTCCTTGGGTCTCCCAAATGAGTAAGTGCTTGGGCTGGTCCATGTCGTGGGCTTCGGGCTCTTATGCTAAGTCTTTGAACATCTCTTCATAAGCATTTCATTCCGAGCAATCCGTTGGGCCTCCACCTACAAAAATAGAATAGTCATTAGCATAAAGGTTAATATGGTTAAGCGAATTGCCTTGGGATCGTGTCACTGACCTTCGGCGTGTATCATCCTCTCCAGGTGGGAAAAGATTTGACCTCAAATCTGGAGGTTGGTCATCCTCTCATTCGTCGTCCGCACTTATATAAGGGGAGAGGTCTTGAACGTTAAAGGTTGTCGAGATGCTATACTCTCCACGCAGTTCCAACTTGTAAGCATTGTTGTTAATGTGCTCCAATATCTTGAAAGGCCCATCGACTCTTGGGAGGAGTTTTGATTTTCTCTTTACTGGGAAGCGTTCTTTTTTAGGTGTAACCATACTAAGTCACCTACATTTAAAATTCTCTCCTGTCGTCCTTTGTTAGCTCTTCTAGCAAAAACCTCATTCCTCTTTTGTATGGCACTCTTAATTTGCTCATATATTTATTTGATTTGGTTGGCTTTGTCAGCTCCCACGAGGATTGACTAGGGATTTCATAGGAAGTGGTCTTAAGTCGAGAGGAGTGGTAGGGTTGAAACCGTATACCACTTCAAACGGTGTCCTGTGAGTGGAAGAATGAACACTCTTATTGTAAGCGAATTCCAAATATGGAAGTTTAGTGTCCCATTCGCCTAACTTTTTTCCTATCGCACCCCTCAGAAGAGTTCCCATCAGTTGACCACTTCAGTCTGACCGTCCGTTTGTGGATGAAAAGACGTGTTGAATAACAGTTTAGTGCCGATCTTTGTCCATAGGGTTCTCCAAAATGCACTAAGAAACTTAGTGACCCGATCAGATACTAAAGTATGAGGTATTCCATGAAGTCAAACCATCTCTTTCAAAAAGAGATCTGCAACCACTCGGGAATCATCAGTCTTGACACATGCGATGAAATGTGCCATTTTTGAGAATCTATCAACAACTACCATAAGGGAATCCTTAGATCTGATAGTACGGGGTAGTCTAAGAATAAAATCCAAACTAACATCCACCCATGGGTGAATTGTGACTGGAAGGGGCAGGTATAGTCATTGGGGAATGACTTTGCTCTTTGCCCTTTTGCATGTAATGTAACGTTCAATCAAACGTCGAACATCACGTATGAGATGGGGCCAGAAGAAACGTTCCTTAATCATGTTCATTGTTTTGTCTTCTCCAAAATGACTGGATAATCCTCCACCGTGGGCTTCTTTAACTAAACACATTCTCAGCCCAATATTCGGAATACATAATTTGCTCCCTTTGAACAAGTATTCATTCGTGATGTGATATTTTCCATTGGGTTTTATAAGGCATTCTTTATAGCTTTTCCCAAAATCAAAATTCGACTTGTAATGGTCTTTGATCCATTCGAACCCAAAAAATCGAGTTCCTAACTCGATTAGTAGGGGTGTCTTCTCGAAAGATGATGTGTCCCAAGGCCCCATCACCCAATCAAGGTAAGTGCATTTATTGACAATGACGAATCTATTAATGCATTTGCTTCTCATTTTGTAGGAGTTGAATTTTAAAGGCTTGGATTGGAAGCATGAAGATAAAGAGAGAATTTGTCTTCCCTAAATTCAACTCATTGTAACCAAATATTATGAGGGTTCTATTGGTTATTTTTGTGTGTTTAATTTGGCAAACAATGGCCTTATTGTAAGGAATTATTAAAGCATGCTTGTTAGGCATTTTATGATTAGATGAATGTTAGGATTAGTTGGTGGCTTGGTTAAAGGTTTGACCCACTTGAAGTTGAAGACATGGCTTGCAAGCCCAAATAATGGCACAACCCACTCAAAACCCTAGCCTACAACCATTAGGTCTATATATTCATGGTATTGGTGATTGTGTAACACCCGGCATTTTGGCCATGTCATAATCTGTTGAATTATTGTATGGATTTAAGTTGCCATAAATACAATGATTATTTTATTGGAATTCATTGGGACGTGTAGTGGGGAAAAACCGAATTAATGTGCAACTAAACGAAACCAATAGTTAGAAATGCATGAAGGGGTAAATTGGGAAGGAATTAAGATAGGTGGGGGGGGCCAATGGATGGTTGCCAAATCTCCATAACTTGTTGAGAAACCTACCTATTGTCTCTTCTTCTCTTCTTTTCTACGTAAACCTTCATTTTCATCCTCTTCTCTATTCTCTCTTCCAGGCGACGGCGACCATTTCCAAAACCTTGTTTCTCCTGTTTTCTTCCGTTTCTTCCAGTGAAGGTAATCATCTACTAAAGTTAATGAGTTTGGACAAGTTAAAATGTGAGTTTTGTAGAAGTTGGGGTTAAGGTATTTTGGAGAAAACTCACTGTTTTTGTATGAAAACACGTTGGTGTGTTTTCTAAAGGTTTGAATGGAGTTTGATGCATATTCTACCAAGTTATTAGTTAGCATTTGCAGCTCTGTTGATTTTTCTTACGTGCATGTTTTAGGTCCGTGTATAACCGAGACGTTCAAGACTTGCAACTCTACAGCAACAAGTAAGTTCATGCGTATAAGTTGGCCCTTAAGGCCCTACAGCATGGAGGTACTAGGTTTTCGGTTCGGGTAGTTAGGTCATAGGTTATGCTTTAAGTTAAACGTGTTCTTTGTGTTCTATTTCCCGTTGTTTTTATTCTGTCACCTGTATATGTTGAGTTTAAGCATCATACCTGTTCATGCATACACGTTTTCTAGAAAACCCTGTAAATGTTTTCAGTACTAGATTTGAAGTTAAGAAAGATAAAACCTGTAATGTAATGTATGGTTAAGTGTGGACGAGGACTGGCATCCTGTCATGTACTCCTGTTATGTCCTGTTGTGGCATGTACTCCCGTTGCGCCAGCTCTTCCTCCCACTTATACCTTCCTATCTAGTGAAACGTAGTGTTCATGTATTTGAAATGTTCATGCACAGCATATGTATCACTATATTTCATGTTCTTACTGAGCTCTAAGCTCATAGTTGAACTCTCTGTTGTAGGTACGGATCCCCCAGATGAGGACTTTGTGCCTCAAGCTGATGAGTTGATGTAGTTGGCGGATCGAGCTCACGGAGATTGGTTGCTGTAGTCAGACAAATGTTATTCCTGTGAGAATGTATTTTCTTTAAAGTCATGTCAAGTTCTGCACAATCTTTTGAGATTTTAAAATATTTGGAAGTGTATGTCAAGTTTCGTGTAATTCTTGAAAATTCTGGATAATGTATAGGTTTTTGGTGTTGATGTTTTAAAACCAGTTGAATGTATTTTGAAATATTCTGGAACTGTTTGGAATCTTTCCTTTCAGGTTATGCATGGATTGTCTTGAGTTTTAGAGCTATCCATGCAGTTTGTTTTCTTGAACCTCTGTCATGTTTTCTAACTTCTGTCATGTTTTCATGCATGTTTTAAAACTGTGTTTTGAATCGGGTTTTGAGGCTTTGAAGTTTTATGTCTTCTGTCCTTGTGCCTTCTGTTTATAAGTTCTTCTGTTAAATGTTGCCTATTCTGCCTTTCAGTTTCTGTCTTTCGAGTTTTCAAGTATTTGGCTAAGTGTTAGTCGTCCACGCCTTCAGTAAAACAATTGTCATTCTCTTCTGTAAAACAGTCGTCCATGTCCATTCTGCCTTCAAAATAATGGTCTATTTTGCCTTCGGTTTCTATTCCTTTATTTGGCTAAGTGTCATCGTCCAAAGTTATCGTCCACGATAACGTCGCCGAGAGTCTGCCTGTTATTTTAAAAGTTCAAAGTCTATCTTTGATTTTAAACGTCCACGGACTCCTGTGTCCACTGTTTTTGTCTTTTAGTGAAAACATCCACGAACTCCTGTGTCCACTATTTTTGTCTTTTAGTGCAAACGTCCACGGACTCCTGTGTTCACCGTCCTTGTCTTTTATTTCAAACGTCCACAGATTTTATCTTTTGTGCGATTGTCCACAACTCCCGATTGTCCACGGCTACTGTAGCCTTCCACAGTATGTCTTCCAGTTTACGTTTCCCATTTTTATTTCCTGTTTTATTCTGCTTATTCACTACAGTCGTCCATCTCTGTTTCATGTTTTTCCAGTCTTCACATCTTCAGGTTTAAGAGTTGTAAAAGAGGCCAAAAGTTTTTACGTCCAAATGTCAAAATACCTTGCTATTTTAAACATCCACAATCTTTATGTTCCTGTTCTTTTCTGTTTTGTTCTGTTCATGTGATGACCCGGATGTGTAAGTATGTGTACGATGGCTGCACGAAGTAAGACGCGTTTTGGAGCACAATTGGCAACGAATCTCATAAGAACTCCGAAGTTAAAATTGCTTCGACGAGAGCAATTTCAGGTTGGGTGACCTTCTGGGAAGTTCTCACCAAACAAAGCCGTGATGGAAGGATATTGGGCTGCGACCCAATCCCTAGAGCAGACAATATCTAACTGGGAATAGGGGTCGTTACAGTTCATTTGTTCTTTCCTTCTGTTTTCAAAGTTCACTTGGCCTGTTGTGTTAAACGTCCAAACTCTGCCTGCTATTTTAAACGTCCAAAGTCTATTCCTACTTCTGTCTTCCTGTCTTCTTCTGTTATTTATTGATGTAACCTAATTTTTTTTAAAATTTCCTTACAGTCTTCAATTTCAGTGAGAGTTTTCTCCGTGTAAAGTTCAAACGTTTTAAAAGTTTAAAGTTAAAAAAAATAAATAAATCAATAGTTCACGTTTTAAAATGTCCAGAGTGAGGCTCCTCGACCCCGATCGGGTCGGGGGTCGTCACAGTTTGTAAGGTTTTTGGCTGATGTTAATGTGCATACTCGGATTTTCTTTTTAACCATAGAAGAAACTTAGAGCAAGAGGCACCAAGGTAAGCTCGGTTGACACAACCGAGAGATTGCGCCCCTGAAACCACTCTTCAAGCTTGGTAGCTTGTAAGAGCGGATTTTGCCATCTTCTTCTCCATTCTTTTGAGAGTGGAAAGCAGCAAGAAGTGGCCTTAACGGGTCCTTGAATCGAGTTCTTTTCCTTGGAAGAAAACTCTTGTCAAAAGCTTCATAATAGCATCCATTAGCCGATTCTCGAAAACATTCCATAACTTCTTCATATCAACAAATCTGGACCACGCCTTCGACTAGCACACACCTCACTCACTTCACTAAACACACCTAAAATTTCGTTTCATTCTGAGCATTTTTGATATTCCATTTGCATTTTTCATTTTTTGGATTTTTTGGTTTTGCTAACCAGGGAACTAACGGTCTTCTTTCGAGTTTCTTGAACCATGTTTGCAAGTAGGAGCTCAACATTTGGTATCAGAGCTTAGATAGCTGCCTTGGGGTGAGGGAAACCAGGTTGGTTTTGTTTTCCAAACTCATTTGGTTGCCCAAAACCAAGTGCATCAAAACTGGGTTCTTGTTGTTCTTGTTGTTCTTCTTATTCGGTTTGGAGTTCTTGCTATTTTTCTTATCATCTCATTTATTTTTCTTCCAAAGACCATTTCCAAAATGTTTTGTTGGTTGTCTACAGACTTGAGCATGAGTTTTTAAATTTATTTTCCACCATTTTCATGCTGCAAGTTTCCTTCCTCTTTTGGTAGAACATTGGCCAACAAACTGTGTACTTGCTACTTATTTCCTTTTCTGATTTGGTGACTTCGCTACTGTGTGTTTTATTTTTCCAGCACTTATGAACATGTTCTAATAGTTACAGATCTGAGCATGAACAAACAGCTTTCCAATAACATCATTTTCGGGACTGGTTTGCTAGTTTAAGTTACTAGTTTTCAAAATAAAATTAGAAAACGGTTTGTGTAGTGTTGTTCTGTTTCACTGTTTTAAAAACCGATTTCCAGCACTGAAATGTTATCTATTATTGTGTTTTTATCCTTTCAGCATGAGTATAAACTTGTTAGTTTTGCTATTTTTAGAGCTGCATGTTCTATTATTGTGTTTTTAAAAAAACCGATTTCAAGCACTGAAATAGTATAAACCTATTTGCTGAAATCGTGATTAGATTAGTTCTGTTGTTTTAAGAACTTCAAATCCGAGCTTCATGTTTTTAATGTTCTGTTTGCTGCTACTTTAATACATTAATCTGCTGAAAACATTTTACCTTTTACATTTGAATTGCATTGATAAAGTAAACGTTGCTAAAAGGAGTACAAGAACATTCTACTGAAAGGAGTAAAGTAACCACTACTTTTGGTGTTGCTTTATGTCGCTTTCACTATATGCTTGGCTGAGATTTTAATTTAGAACATTCTGCTGATAAGTTAATTGGCTGCATCCTTAAGTTTGGAATATATATTAAGTTCACTAAGGTGTTTAAAGAGTATGTACGAATCGGTTGCCATCATATAGTGGATTTTAAACTTGTTGTTAGTGAATTTGACTCTCCTAACTTTGAAAGGTCATAATTCTCGCTACGGGTGTCCGATTTTCGCTCGTAAGATGGCGTTGGAAAGCTCTTTCAGATCTCTACAATAGTGTAACATGCTATGCCTGCGACAGTCATGTTTTGTTCCCAAAATTCATTATTTAAGGCCTCAAATCACGATCCAAAGATTTCGGGCCAACTTTAGACACTCTAGGTTAGGATTTTAACTTGGTTCACTACTTCTTTTTTCTTTCCCTTTCCTAATACTTAGGTTTAATTAACTAAGCTAATTTTCTTCCTAATACTTAGTTCAAAAAAAAAACTGCATTGTACTTGAGTTTGAGTTATGTTTGGTGCTGTTTTCTTGCACTGCTTTCAATACTAGTTATTGCATGAATTTAGTCCAAAATTTGGAACAAAATCGTAGTTACAAAGTGCATGAATCTATTTTGCCAAAAATGTCCAAACCAAGTATGAACAAGTTTAAAACTCAAAGTAACTTTTCCCTTTTTGCTGCTTTGTACTTTGCTATTCCAATTTACTTTCCAACTGAAAATGAAAGTGCCTAATCATGCCATTTTAATATTACTTGCTGGATATTAATGTGACACTTCTTTTATGCATAACATAAAGTTTCACAAAACTGTTTTTATGTACTCTTTAACAAAGCCGAGAATATGCTTTTTTAAGTGCTCAAATGCTTGCTGTTTTTGAACATTGTAGCATGCATGTTAGGTCTACTAGGCTTAGGACAAAATGTTAGTGATCTGAAGCATGTATTATTTATGGTGGAAAATGTGTATGAAAAGTAAACTTGCTGTTTTTGGTGAATCCTAAAAGGTAAAAGTTCAAAACTTAAAATACTTACCACTTTTGTTGCTCTTGCTTTATGTCACTTCCCAGCATGTGCATGACCAAAAATTTGAACTCTAACTTGCTGCTTGAACCTTTTAAATTGATGATTGTAGATTCCTTAAATCAAGTAGCCACCAAAATCGAAAATTGCAAGTACACTAAGCCTTAAAGTACAATTACCTTATTGTTTTTACTTTTTTATAATGTGTTGCATGAATTCCGAAGATTCAACCCATTAATCTTGTCATTTTAATTTTAGCTTACTGTTTTTTTTTCTTTTAGTTTATTTAATTTTACAAAAAAAAGGTTGTGTGCTAGTTGTGTTTTGTGTGATATTTGATATTTGGTTCCTAGTAGTTTATAATTTTGCTTGAATTGTTGTGTTGATTATTTTTGGTTAATATGTCTACTAGAAGAAGTTCTAGTACCACTTACCAAGAACCCACTTATCCACCATTGAGAGTACCAAAGCCCAAAAGAGTAGAACCTCGCATGAAAACCCAACTTAGTGTGATGGTTAGAGAAGTTAACCAATGGAACCACCAAATTAAGGAGATAAACCAAGAGCTCAGCACCCTAGTATCCAAGATGAGATTAGACAAATCTAGGAAGCCTCATGAACCTATGTTTAGGAGAAGATATGAACCTCTAAGAAGGCCAAACCTTAGAACTTCCCAAAGCCATCATAAATTTGAGGAATCATCCATACCTTATTTTAGAGGAACATTGGATAGAGAAGAATTTCTCTCTTGGATAGAAAGAGTTGAGGAATATTTTACCTTTGGAGAGTACTCGGAAAAGGGAAAGATAAGGCTAGCCTCCAAGAAGTTGGTTGATTATGCTAGCTATTGGTGGAATAACCTCTTAGCAAAAAGAGAGGAAAATGATGAGGAAGAAGTGTGCACTTGGAGAGCCATGAAAAGGCTTATGGAAAATAAGTTTGCACCAAGGCCACTAGAGCTAAATCCATGGCACAAACCAAACCTCCCAAATCCCCATCAAAAAGAGTGAAACCCTCGGCCTACCCCAAGAAATCCAAACATTCTTGAACCTCCAACTTCACTAGCACCAGCCCTAACCGAACATATGGAGGAAACCTTTGGGGAGGAGAAGAATGAAATTGCAGATGAGGATGAGGACTCCATTTAATTACCTTTAGAAGAAAATAAGGGGAAAAAATCATTAGTTATGGAAGAATTCCTTAGTGAAGAGGAAGATGATGAATAAGAGATCATCTATCCCATGGGGGAACCATTACTTAAAAAGGGATGATGAACAAGGGGAAAATTGAGGAGATAGTACTATAGAACTCCTTATCCCAACCGAAATTATTGAAGATTTTGGAATCAATGAGCTATTTGAGGAATCTTTCCTTGTGGTAGAAAGTGAACCAATGGTAGAAGCCATTAAGACCTTTGAACCCCAAGAATTAGAATAAAAAAACCAAGGATTCTCAAAATTTTAGAACTTTTAAGGATGCACTTTTGGTTGACCCCTTTTATCTTAGGAAAGATATTTTTGTTGAGGACTTCATTGATCCAACTTATGTTATAGAGGAGACATTTTTTTGTGAATTATGCATATATGTCTATTTCTCATATTCAGCAAGAGTCCTACTCAGTAAGTAAACTTTATTTAGATCCTTTTCTAAACCAAAACGAGAGTAAAGTTCATGTGAATAATGGATCTCTCATTATTCCTTCATGGACTAATAAGGAAAGAAACCTTCCTAGAATCCTAGGACATCCTAGCATTATAGAACCAAACTTTACGGATGAGTGGTCTAGGAAAATGTTGAATGACATAATACCCTTATTTATTCCTCCAAATCATTTAATTACTTGGGTTTTTAGAATTGATGGAACATTGATTATATTTTATTTTGTTTTAAATTTTTATGTTGGCATAACCTTATTGAATATGTTGTTGAAGAAAATTATGTCATCCCACCTTCTTATGCTTTTTCTACTTGTTTCATTATAAATGTAGGAGATGAATATAACGTTTATTTTATGATGAAGTTAAGGTTTATGATTAAAAAATGATCTTTAATGCCTGTTATTTTGTTGAGGTTAGAAACAATAGAAATTTATTGCATAATCATGTCATGACATTATGTTAGAAGATCCATGGAATTAATTGTATTCTTAAATGATATGAATCTAGTTCTTAAACTTAAAATTGTATACTTCGAAATTATTTATCTTGAAAGAAAGAAAATTAGGAGTAAGGTTATGAATGAATATTATATGTGTCCTTACTTAAAGGAAGAAATGAAATTTCTAAATTGGTTTTGCAAGTGTATAGAGTCATTAACTTTTCAAATTCTAGATTCCAATTTGTTAACTAGAGTTACTACTTTTGAACTTAATAGTTATTATGATTGTTTTCCCTACCAAGTTGAAATTATTTTCTATATGATGGAAAAGAATTGTTTATCTAATATAAGGTATGTCCCACCTAATAATCTACTTGCTCGGTTATTTAAGATTGGTTGGATAGTAGATTACTTTAATTGTCTTCTTGAATGGATTTTTGGATATAATGCTTATAATTCCTCTTTGTTGATTTCTTTTAAAGATTATTTGAGAGAGGATCCATTTTATGTAGCACCTACTATTTTGTATGACTTGTTACATCCATTCTTGAAATTGAAATATTATGATGAATTTAATAGAATATCCATGAATCTACCTCTTATCTTGAAGATAGAACATTTGTTCTTGTGGAAGCTAACATTGTTAAATTCTGAGCTTATTGATAATTCCATAAGTATGTTTCTAGTTTTTCACTTAGAATTTAATATCTTAAAGAGGTTAAATTTGAATGAATTGGAGGCACCCCTCATCTTCAACATTATACTAATTGGGGAATTGCCAAGAGAAATACCATACCAAGCTCAACCTAACCCATGACCAAATTTTCTTGCTAATGCCATCATCTTTTTTGTAAGCCACAATGATATAGTCTACCACCTAGTAATCACCTTTTCTTTTGATCTCGAAAAAGATAAAAGAGTATGAAAGAGCACCCTTTGGATTTGAGGACAAATCCTAAAGAAGCCGGGGATGATGATGTGCCCCAAGGCCCCATCACTCAATAAAGGTAAGTGCATTTCTTGACAATGATGAATTTAATAATGCATTTTCTTATCATTTTGTAGGAGTTTAATTTTAAAGGCTTGGATTGGAAGCATGAAGATAAAGAGAGAATTTGTCTTCCCTAAATTCAACTCATTGTAAATAAATATGATGAGTGTTCTATTGGTTATTTTTGTGTGTTTAATTTGGCAAACAATGGCCTTATTGTAAGGAATTATTAAAGCATGCATGTTAAGCATTTTAGGATTAGATGAATGTTAGGATTAGTTGGTGGCTTGGTTAAAGGTTTGTCCCACTTGAAGTTGAAGACATGGCTTGCAAGCCCAAATAATGGCCCAAATGAAGGCCCAACCCACTCAAAACCCTAGCCTACCACCATTGGGTCCATATATTCATGGTATTTGTGCTTGTAAGTTTTTTGGCTGATGTTAATGAGCACACTCGGATTTTCTTCTCACCTATAGTAGAAACTTGGAGCAAGAGGCGCCAAGGTAAGCTCGGTTAACAACAGCCGAGGGGTTGTGCCACCGAAACCACTCTTCAAGCTTGGTAGCTTGTAAGAGTGGATTTTGCCATCTTCTTCTCCATTCTTTTGAGAGTGGAAAGCAGCAAGAAGTGGCATTAACCGGTCCTTGAATGGAATTCTTTTCCTTGAAAGAAAACTCTTGCCAAAAACTTCATAATAGCATCCATTGGTCGATTCTCGAAAACATTCCATAACTTCTTCATATCAACGAATCTAGACCACGCCTTCCACAAGCACACACCTCACTCACTTCACTAAACACACCTAAAATTTCGTTTCATTCCGAGCACTTTTGATATTCCATTTGCATTTTTCATTTTTGGATTTCTCGATTTTGCTAACCAGGGAACTAACGGTCTTCTTTTGAGTTTCTTGAACCGTGTTTGCAGGTAGGAGCTCAACAAAAAAGCATCAGTAACAACATTTGTTTCACCTTTCAGATACTTGAGGACATATGTAAATCTTTCAAGGAACTCGACCCATTTAGCATACCTTTTGACCTTAGCCTAACCCTTAACGTGCTTGAGCGCTAGATGATCAATGTGTATAATAAATTCTTTGGATAAAAGATAGTGTTGCCACTGCTCAAGGGCACATATGACGGCATATAATTCTTTGTCATACGTTGAGTAATTTAATGTTGCACCTTTAAGCTTCTCACTAAAATAAGCTAGAGGTCGTTTGTCTTACATTAAAATAACTCATATTCTCACTCCAGACGCATCACATTCTATTTCAAACATTTTGTTGAAATCTTGAAGTGCCAAAATAGGAGATTGGCAGAGTTTCTCCTTGATAATTTCAAAACTTTATTGACAGCTTGGTTTCCATTCGAAAATTCTGACCTTCTTGGTACAGTCAGTTATGGGAGCAGTGATAGCACTAAAGTCTTTAATAAACCTCCAGAAAAAAGAGGCTAATCCATGAAAGCTTCAGTTATACTAGTTGGAATGAGCCAATCCTTTATAGATTCTATCTTAGCTCAATCAGCTTCCATCCCATTTTTAGATATTATAAACCCCAAGAAGTACACTTGTCTTGGCGAAAGAGCACTTTTGGAGATTACCAAATAGTTTGGCGTCACGAAGAGTGATGAACAAAGTCCTAAGATGCTCCAAGTGAGTGGTTAAATCAGCGCTATAGATAAGAATATCATCGAAGTATACGACAATAAACTTTCCTAAGTATTCTTTAAGGACATGATGCATTAACCTCATAAATGTGCTCGGGACGTTGGTTAATCCAAATGACATCACCATCCACTCAAACAACCTATATTTAGTTTTGAAGGCGGTTTTCCATTCATCATCTTCCTTCATCCTAATTTGGTGGTATCCACTTTTAAAATCCACCTTAGAAAATATGGCTGCACCACTAAGTTCGTCCAAAATATCCTCCAGACGTGGGATAGGAAATCTATATTTTATAGTGATTTGATTAATGGAGCGACTATCCACGCACATTCTCAATGTTCCATCTTTTTTGGGAACTAGTATTTTTTGTACAGCACATGGGCTCATGGATTCTCTTATATAGCCCTTATCTAATAGCTCCTTCACTTGATTTTGAAGTTCCTTTGTTTTCGCAGGGTTCCTCCGAAATGCTGGTCTATTTGTAATGCCCCCGAACCCACCCTGACTCGGAGTGCTACTTGGCTCACATTAAATAAAATTGACACAGCAGAATTTGAAGCTAAGTCTCTCAAAACTCTCTTACGTCATACCTAGTTGCCTAGACTTATTAATTTCCCTTAATTCTTACCGTTAAATACCACGGCGTCTTCCCCGAAAATTTTAACAAAGTAACGCCTAAAAATGGAGCCTCCAAAATACTAAATAACTGCATAAAATCCAATCCCAACCAATCCAGAATCCTCTTAGTTAAATAACCAGCATACGAAATCTCCAAATAACAGTAAGGAGGGAAACTAAAATACAAACATCCCTAAGTGAAGAAAGTCCACAGTATAGGGCGACACATCACCCCTAACTATGACTATATACAACAAATACAATTAGTTACGCATTCCCATCATTTCTACAAACAGACATCTAAAATAAACTACCAAAATATAAAGCCCCACATCCCCTGAAGACCATGGTCGAGGCGCCCAGACAACTGCCCGCACCGGCATATAGCGTACATCAACGACTACGTCCCAATCCTAGCTTTCCTCATAGCTCTAAACTGTACTCATGTCGTCACCTACACCACAGAACACACACACACACACGTAAGCTTACGCTTAGCAAGTAGGGGATGACAAATATAAACAAGCACAATGCACACACAACCCTTACACAACCCTAACACAACAACACAACACCACTCAACACGACAATGCAACACAACAACACAACACCACCCAACAAGACAACACAACACAACCCTAACAAAACTGCCTGCATCGAAAGATGCCTTATTGCCTGCATCGAAAGGGATGCCTTACTCTTTGACCGACTATCATGCCAAACAATGCAACACAACACCCCAATGCAACTCAACAAACCGACTCAACACAACACGATGACACGACCAAACAATACTAGTTGCCCGCACCGAAGTGCCTTACTCATTGCCCGCACCGAAGTCCCTCACCGAAGTGCCTTACTCATTGCCCGCACCGAAGTGCCTTACTCTTTGCCCGCACAGAAGTGCCTTACTCATTGCCCGCACCGAAATGCCTTACTCTTTGCCCGCACCGAAGTGCCTTACTCATTACCCGCACCGAAGTGCCTTACTCTTTAACCAACTATTGTTAACCCTCACAACGACAAACACACAACGACAACCATGCAGCTATGCGTATCTAGCATGCTCTACATCATGATGCATGCTTCAAATAAATGCAATGTCACACCACACACACCACCACTCAACGCCAAGCACAACGATAACACAACACTACACGAAGAAAAGCAATAACAAATAAAACCTACCGTTCTATGGTGTAGGCCCGAAGGCGAAAGAACATTACCCACTACTTACCTGGCGTCCTAGCTCGTTGGTTTTACTCGGTTACCTGTCCATCTATAGCTCGACCTACGACAATTACTCAAACTTCATTAAAGTCAAGCTTACATTCACCAATTACTCTCAAACTACTATTTCTAGCATAACCCAACTAAAACTTAACTAAACGGGCCACTAATTTGGGTTCGGTAAAAACCGACCCAAAACTTCAAACGTCCATAACTTTCGCATCGGATATCGGAATCAAACGATTCCAGAGGCCACGTACTCCTCTAATAACCTATTTTAACTTTCCAAAAGAAATTTTAAAACAAACGACCGTAGCTAGGTCAAAATGGCAAAAACCTGATTCTGCCCTAAATCAAATTTTTCCCTTTTTCTGGTTTTTCATCAATTCACACCAATTTCCTCATCAATCAATCCCCCTCATACCTAATTGACATAAACTAACCAAAATCCTGAGACTACACACACAAAAACTGAAATACCTAAAGTTGCAGTTCACTATTTTTTGCTCAAATTGAGCTCCTCACACTTCGGCGACCATTGCTGGTCCAAGGGTCGGCAAACCCATGCCGAGAACTCCAAAAATTGGCCGGTGATCGGAGCTCAAACTCGCTCCTCACCCTCGGCCACGAACAGAACAGAAACAGGGGTGAAACCGAGCCTTACCAGGCGGTTCGTGCGCGGAGAGTGTAGCACCTGGTTCCGCTAAACCAAATTTAACTTATCAAATAATGATATGCAATTTTATGAAAGAATTGGAAGAATTATTTATTAGGTTAATGAGTGACTAGGCGAGGGCATTTATGTAAAGTGAGGTTTTAAAACGAATAACGTATTTAAGGGAAGTGTTAATACATTGTAGCCGCCACTATTCCCTATTTCCCTCTTTCGATTTTCAGCTCGAGCAGTAGAGCTCTCTAGGCGATTCTCTCGCCCGATTCTCCTTCAACCTAGGTAAGTCTTCCTTGTTTTTCTTATATTTTAGCGATTAGATAACTTAGAGAATACAATGTGAAAATTTTGAGGATGGTGTGATTGAGGGTAGGTTCGGGTTCTTGGTGATAAATGGGAATGCACAGGTAGCAGAGTTTCAAATCGGTTTCCTCAAGCATATTATTGATTTTTGGTAACGTTTAGTAAGAGTTGAATTAATGTACTGTCATGACCTTAGGTGAGCGAGCTTCTGGAGTAGTTGAAACCGAGCATTTCAAGGAGAGCCAGATAAGTGAAGTATTGTGTGTGCCTTCGGGCCTACATAACAAAACAGTAGGGTTATGCATGTTTGAGTGTTTTCCTTTATGTCATGCATCATGTTTTTTAAAGAATACAAAAATGAACTTTCATGTAGTGTTATGGAAAGGCAAGTACAGATTGAAATGCATTGGCTGTTAAGGGAACTAATCCACCCCTTAACTGATGAAGAGGATTTATAACATTGGGAGAACTGATCTCACTCCGAAGGGAACTGAGGGATCAGAATAGCTATTAAGGGAATTCATCCACCCCTTAACTGATGAAGAGGATGTATAACATTGGGAGAATTGATCCCACTCCCAAGGAAACCGAGGGATCAGATCAGTGAATGAACGAATGTGCAACTGAGATGAGAAAGTAGAAACTGCATATTTAGGATTTAGGTTTCAGCATATCATTTCATTATTGCTTCACTTATTTAGCATTAGGCTAATAGATGAGTTTTGTGATGTAGGTGAGGAAGTGACAGCAGGTGATTTCTCTGAGTTTGTTGATGGATAGGCTGGTTTGAGGAGCACATTCATGCCACGAATCTGGTACTTGATGAGGCGGTTTAACTGATGTTAGTTGGTGCGAAGTTTTAGTTGACAATGTTTCAATTTAAGTATATTGAGTTTTCATGACAGTAGTGGTTTTAATATTTTGAATACGTTTTGAGATTTTCTGATAATGATATTCTGTTGAGTTCTTAAATGTTGGTTCTTACTGGATTTGGGTAATGCAATGATTCGAATTATTTCTGAATGGTTTCAGTGGAGTAGTAAATTCCTTTCTGTACTTCGAGTTGTGTTTGCATAGCAAGAAATAGTTGAAATGTCGTTCTGTCCTCTATCGGTAGATGATGTCTATCGGTAGATGTTGAGTTATAGTTATGTTGTCTATCGGATGATGTCTCAGTAAAGTCATCAGTACATGAAGTTCATTCAATCGGATGACGTAGGCTTAATTCTATCGGAAGATGTAGATTTTGCACTATCGGTATGAGTGGCTATCATGCTTTGTCGTTTAGTGATCGGTGTATGCAGTTTATTCTATCGGAAGAAGGGAATGAGAGATTCTTTTTGTCATTTGTCGTCGATAGATGCGAGTCGCAAAACTTGCCATTTTACGATCGGTTGATGTTGGATAATTGATTTATACGGTTGACGTCATCGGCAGATGCAGTTCACCGAGAGATGTCTTTTGTTTCCAACTCTTCTGGTTGACGTCATCGGTAGAAGCTTTCTATTTTCTGTTTCTGCTTCTTCCGTTGACTTTATTCATCGGCAGATGCATTTGACTTCTGCGACTTCTCAAGTATTCCACGGTTTAAACCTTTATTTCCTATTTGCCGATTGTTTCTTAACATTTCAAACAATGTTTCATAGTCTTGTTTAACTCTATTGTTGCTCAAATGATTTCCGCTCCAAATTTTTAAATGTATTTAGATTTTAGCAAATGTCAAATGTTGAACGTTGAGAGAAGTTTTAAAATATGGTTTAAATTTCTTAGTCATGTACGGGCTTTTGTGTAACGAACCGGGTTCAGATAATTCGGGGCGTTACAGTATGGTATCAGAGACATTCAGTTAAATCGTTCAAAAGATTACTCAACAGTGTCAATCGTTGCATGGAAGTACTCCAACAACTGTAAGTGTTTAAATTAACCTTAGCTATTAGATAGTTAAGAGTGTAATCAACCTTGTGCAGGAATTTAGTATAATGGCCAGATGCCCAAGAAGACCAAGAGTGCCAAGGAAAATGCCAAATTTGAGGACTGAAGAGGATCCCGGTGTAATTAGGCAGCTAACAGAGTTAGTGAGCCAACAAACAGAGTTAGTACGCCAACAATTCGATCATGTAGGTATGCTGTTGAACCGAGAGGTGCATGGGAGTGCCAACTCGAGTTCCAGCAATGATCAAACAGGAGACAGATTCCGGAGGCTACAACCGCCCACATTTGATGGAAAGTCATCTAATCCGATTGTCGCTGAGGAGTGGCTTAGGAGAATTGAGAGTATATTTAGGTGTGCCAATGTTGGAGAAGGAGACAAAGTCACGTTGGCCACGTTCCATTTCGCTGGTGATGCTCAACTTTGGTGGGAGACAATCGAGACCACCACCGATGTTTTGGCGATGTCTTGGTCGCAGTTCAAGGACATCTTCTATGAGAAATATTTTAACAGCACAGTCCAGGCTGCAAAGAAGGTAGAGTTTTTGAACTTGAAGTGGACAGGGTCTGTGGCTGAATACGTTAGGCAATTTGAGTCTCTGTCCAGGTTCGCTGGACACCTTGTTCACCGAAATGAAGATAAGGTGTTTCAATTCATGCATGGACTGAAACTAGAAATGTACAGAGGGGTCAAGTTTTCGGGCTTTAAAGGTTTGCCTTTCAGTGATGTTGTGTCCACAGCATTGGAGGTGGAAGAAGCTGAATTGAAGTGTGCTGGACCAAAGGAAACCCCGAGAAAGTTTGTTCAACCACCACCGCTGAGAGGAGTGAAGAGGCACAATGAAGGCCAGTATAGTCAAGGAATAGGAAAGAAAGTACCAGATACCAAGACGTTTCCTCAGTGCCCGAAGTGTTCGAAGAATCACCCAGGCGAGTGTAGATTTGGGACGAATAAGTGTTTTAACTGTGAGGAGGTTGGACACTCGTTCAGGGATTGCCCAAAGCCTAGAATAACCCGTTGCTTCACCTGTAACAAAGTCGGCCATATCAACAGAGACTGCCCAGCTTTGAAGGGCGGACCTGCCAAGATTAAACCAAGAATATTCTCCATGATGGAGTCAGGTGATAAGGACCAGCCTGCTGTAGTGTCAGGTACTATATTGATTAACTCTATACCTGCTTTTACTTTGATAGATTCAGGTGCAACACATTCTTTTATAGCCTCTACATTTGCTAATAAGTTAGATGTACGGTTTACTTCTTCTGAGCATGTGTTTAACGTAGCATTACGTTCTGGCGAGCGCATGCACTCCAATCAAATGATGCCTGATAGTGTTGTATTAGTAGGAAACATGAATTTGCCTTCTGATCTCATTGTTATGGACATAATGGGATTTGATGTGATCCTAGGAATGGATTGGTTGTTTAAGCATTATGCCACAATAGATTGTAGGACTGGAGTGGTTAGTTTTCAACCCCCTGATGGTTTAAACCATACCTTCCGAGCTCTGAAGAAGAGTAAGGAAATGACTGTGATGACCTCTGTCAATTATAAACCCTCCCCGTGCAGGGAATATTTGTGCTTTTTGGCCAGTGTTTTAGACACACAACTAGTCGAAAAAGCGAGCCCCGAAAATGTTTTAGTTGTCCAAGATTTTCCGGAAGTATTCTTAAATGACCTTCCTGGCTTGCCACCAGATAGGGAAATTGAATTTGTGGTAGATGTTTACCCCGGCGCCGAGCCTGTGTCTAAAAATCCATATAGACTAGCACCAACAGAACTTAAAGAATTAAAGAAACAGTTGGAGGATTTGTTGGAGAAAGGGTTCATACGCCCTAGCTTTTCACCGTGGGGTGCACCTGTCCTTTTTGTCAAAAAGAAAGATGGATCAATGCGTATGTGCATTGATTAGAGAATTGAATAAGTTGACTGTCAAGAACAAGTACCCCTTGCCGAGGATTGATGACTTATTTGACCAGCTTAAGGGTGCAAGAGTTTTCTCTAAAATTGACCTTAGATTCCGTTATTACCAGCTGAAGGTTAAATCTGAAAATATCCCAAAGACTGCCTTTCGCACAAGGTATGGACATTATGAGTTTTTGGTTATGTCTTTTGGTTTGACAAATGCACCAGCAGCCTTCATGTATCTCATGAATAGGGTGTTTCATGAGTATTTGGACAAGTTTGTCATTGTATTCATAGATGACATTCTAATCTATTCTAGAACTAAGGATGACCATGCAAGGCATTTGAGTTTGGTGTTAGGATTACTAAGACAGCACCAACTTTATGCTAAGTTTTCCAAGTGTGAGTTTTGGTTGGACAGAGTTCACTTTCTTGGTCACGTGATCTCTGGAGATGGAATCTCCGTCGATCCAACCAAAGTTCAAGCGGTTAAGGAGTGGCCTCAACCGAAGAATGCCACTGATATTCGAAGTTTCCTTGGATTAGCAGGATACTACAGAAAATTTATCGAGAGATTTTCAAAGATTGCCACACCCCTCACTCAGTTAACAAGGAAAAACATAAAGTATGCATGGACAGAGGAATGTGAATCTAGTTTCCAGACCTTGAAACAGGAACTAACCAATGCTCCAATATTGACTCTTCCTGTCGAAAATGGTAAGTTTAGCATTTATTGTGACGCTTCCAAGGTCGGGCTTGGTTGTGTTTTGATGCAAGATGGAAAGGTTATAGTTTACGCTTCTAGGCAGTTAAAGGCACATGAGAAGAATTACCCTACGCATGACTTAGAGTTAGCTGCTGTAGTTTTTGCTCTAAAGATTTGGAGACACTATTTGTATGGACAATCTTGTGAGATATTTTCAGATCATAAGAGCCTGAAGTATATCTTCACACAGAAAGAATTAAATATGAGGCAACGTCGATGGTTGGAATTTGTAAAGGATTATGATTTCGAGATTAAGTACCACCCTGGCAAAGTAAATGTTGTGGCAGATGCCTTGAGTAGAGTGACAACATCAGCCTCAGCCATGATTTTAGACATGTCACTAGCTTTACAGTCTGAATTCCAAAAGTTTAACCTAGAAGCAGTATCCAGTATATCAGCTATGCTTTCGGCCATATCCTTGAGGCCTACTATTTTGGAGAAAATAAAGGAAGCTCAAAGGAACGACACTGAATGCAATAAGTATAAGTTGTGCATGGATTCTACCGACAAGTCGGATTTCAATTGCTCAGTTGATGGAATTCTCAAGTTTCGAAATAGATGGTTTGTTCAGGCTGATACTAAACTTAGAAAAGGAATCCTATCTGAGGCACATTCTTCTAGACTCTCTGTTCATCCCGGAGGTACGAAAATGTACAGAGATCTCAAGCAACATTATTGGTGGCCAGGTATGAAAAGAAGTGTGGCAGAGTATGTGGAGTCCTGTCTGATCTGCCAGCAAGTCAAAGCTGAACATCAGAGGCCTGCTGGAACATTGCAACCTCTACCAGTCCCTGAATGGAAATGGGAACAAATAACGATGGATTTTGTTGTGGGATTGCCTAGAACAGCAAAGGGACATGATGCAATCTAGGTGATAGTTGATCGTTTAACCAAATCTGCCCACTTTATACCGATAAAGATAACATACTCGATGGATCAACTGGCTGAGTTGTATGTGCATGAAGTTGTTAGACTGCATGGAGTTCCAAGCACCATAGTTTCAGACCGAGACTCTAGATTTACATCTAAGTTTTGGAAATGTTTGCACAAGGCTATGGGAACACAGCTTAGTTTTAGCACAGCTTTCCACCCTCAAACAGATGGACAATCCGAAAGGACCATTCAAACCTTAGAGGATATGCTCCATGCATGTGTATTAGACTTTCAAGGTTCATGGAACAAATACTTGTCCTTAGTTGAATTTTCTTATAACAATAGTTTTCAGGCAACAATAGGCATGGCACCATACGAGGCATTGTATGGACGAAAGTGTAGATCCTCGTTGTATTGGGATGAAGTTGGAGAAGCACAATTAATTGGTCCGGACATTGTGCAGCAGACAGTGGAGAAAATTGCTCTTATTCGACAAAGAATCTTGACAGCTCAAAGCCGGCAGAAAAGCTATGCAGACAAAAGACGAAGAGAACTGGAATTTGATGTTGGTAATAAAGTTTTTCTTAGGGTGTCACCTTTCAAGGGAGTTGTGAGATTTGGAAAAAGAGGCAAGTTGAACCCCAGATATATTTGATCTTTCTCGATCTTGAAGAGGATTGGGAAGTCAGCTTATCAACTACAGTTACCAGCCTCTTTAGAAGGAATCCATAATGTGTTTCATGTTTCCATGCTAAGGAAGTGTGTTAGAGACCTATCTCAAGTGGTGGAACCTCAGAGTATTGAAGATCACCCCACTCTTACTTATGAAGAGAAATCAGTATGAATCCTAGACTATGCTGTGAATGTACTGCGCAACAAAGAAGTCCCACTGGTGAAAGTCTTATGGCGTAACCAGAACTTAGAGGAAACAACTTGGGAGCGCCAGCAAGACATGATGGACAAACACCCAGAATTATTCAGGTATTGAATTTTGAGGACAAAATTCTTTTAAGGAGGGTAGATTGTAGCACCCGGTTCCGCTAAACCAAATTTAACTTATCAAATAATGATGTGCAATTTTATGAAAGAATTGGGAGAATTATTTATTAGGTTAATGAGTGACTAGGCAAGGGCATTTATGTAAAGTGAGGTTTTAAAATGGATAACGTATTTAAGGGAAGTGTTAATACATGTAGCCGCCACTATTCCCTATTTCCCTCTTTCGGTTTTTAGCTCGAGCAGTAGAGCTCTCTAGGCAATTCTCTCGCCCGATTCTCCTTCAACCTAGGTAAGTTTTCCTTTTTTTTCTTGTATTTTAGCGATTAGATAATTGAGAGAATACAATGTGAAGATTTTGAGGATGCTGTGATTGAGGGTAGGTTCGGGTTCTTGGTGATAAATGGGAATGCACAGGTAGCAGAGTTTCAAATCGGTTTCCTCAAGCATATTATTGATTTTTGGTAACGTTTAGTGGGAGTTGAATTAATGTACTGTCATGACCTTAGGTGAGCGAGCTTCTGGAGTAGTTGAAACCGAGCATTTTCAGGAGAGCCAGGTAAGTGAAGTATTGTGTGTGCCTTCGGGCCTACATCACAAAACAGTAGGGTTATGCATGTTTGAGTGTTTTCCTTTATGTCATGCATCATGTTTTTGAAAGAATATGAAAATGAACTTTCATGTAGTGTTATGGAAAGGCAAGTACAGATTGAAATGCATTGGCTGTTAAGGGAACTAATCCACCCCTTAACTGATGAAGAGGATTTATAACATTGGGAGAACTGATCTCACTCCGAAGGGAACTGAGGGATCATAATAGCTATTAAGGGAATTCATCCACCCCTTAACTGATGAAGAGGATGTATAACATTGGGAGCATTGATCCCACTCCCAAGGGAACCGAGGGATCAGATCAGTGAACGAACGAATGTGCAACTGAGATGAGAAAGTAGAAACTGCATATTTAGGATTTAGGTTTCAGCATATCATTTCATTATTGCTTCACTTATTTAGCATTAGGCTAATAGATGAGTTTTGTGATGTAGGTGAAGAAGTGACAGCAGGTGATTTCTCTGAGTTTGTTGATGGATAGGCTGGTTTGAGGATCACATTCATGCCACGAATCTGGTACTTGATGAGGCGGTTTAACTGATGTCAGTTGGTGCGTAGTTTTAGTTGACAATGTTTCAATTTAAGTATATTGAGTTTTCATGACAGTAGGGGTTTTAATATTTTGAATACGTTTTGAGATTTTCTGATAATGATATTCCGTTGAGTTCTTAAATGTTGGTTCTTACTGGATTTGGGTAATGCAATGATTCGAATTATTTCTGAATGGTTTCAGTGGAGTAGTAAATTCCTTTCTGTACTTTGAGTTGTGTTTGCATAGCAAGAAATAGTTGAAATGTCGTTCTGTCCTCTATCGGTAGATGATGTCTATCGGTAGATGTTGAGTTATAGTTATGTTGTCTATCGGATGATGTCTCAGTAAAGTCATCGGTACATGAAGTTCATTCAATCGGATGACGTAGGCTTAATTCTATCGGAAGATATAGATTTTGCACTATCGGTATGAGTGGGTATCATGCTTTGTCGTTTAGTGATCGGTGTATGCAGTTTATTATATCGGAAGAAGGGAATGAGAGATTCTTTTTGTCGTTTTTTCGTCGGTAGATGCGAGCCGCAAAACTTGCCATTTTGCGATCAGTTGATGTTGGATAATTGATTTATCCGGCTGACGTCATCGGCAAATGCAGTTCACCGAGAGATGTCTTTTGTTTCCAACTCTTTTGGTTGACGTCATCGGTAGAAGCTTTCTATTTTCTGTTTCTGCTTCTTCCGTTGACTTTATTCATCGGCAGACGCATTTGACTTCTGCGACTTCTCAAGTATTCCACGGTTTAAACCCTAATTTCCTATTTGCCGATTGTTTCTTAACATTTCAAACAATGTTTCATAGTCTTGTTTAACTCTATTGTTGCTCAAATGATTTCCGCTGCAAATTTTTAAATGTATTGAGATTTTAGCAAATGTCAAATGTTGAACATTGAGAGAAGTTTTAAAATATGGTTGAAATTTCTTAGTCATGTACGGGCTTTTGTGTAACGAACCGGGTTCAGATAATTCGGGGCGTTACAGAGAGAGCCGGACCTTGCTCGTCGCCGCCGTCTGGCCAGAGAGCGTCGGAAACGCCGATGAAAGGTTGGTCAATCGTTGCTCGCATCTTCCCCGCCTCTCCCCTGTTCTGCCCTTGACCCTCGGGCACTTGCTCGAACAACAGAATGGCTTCGAGCCATTCTGTTGTTTTTATTAATAATAATAATAACAATAATAATAATAATAATAATAATAATAATAATAATAATAATAATAATAATAATATAATTATAATTATAATTATAATAATTCCTATTAAAAATGTTTTAATAAATCATCATTTACCGTTTTGCCCTCCCGTGTTTTCGACTATTTCGAATTTCGTTAAATCTCATTCTTAAATTGTAACCCCGGCTTAATTTCACTGGAAATACCCGAACCTAAATAAAACCATTTAGTTCCACCCAATTTATTCACTTTTCTTTTAAATTAATTAAAACAACCTATTTTATTATTCTTTTACTTTCTCTCAAATTTTTTCTTTAAAAATTCCAGGTGTTACACTTTTAGGTAATGCCGCTCATGGGTGTAAATCTATTTGATGGTCAAGTCCACGCAGGGGGAGCAAACCTTGTGGTATCTCTTCGGGAAAAATATCTTGAAATTGTTTAAGTAAGTTTAAGATGCAACTAGGAATGTTTCCAAGTTCCATGACCCTATCCTTAAACATCACTACAACGAGGGGTCCTCCCTCACGTATGACATTGTTCAATTCTCCCTTTGCGACAAACAAACTGGTCTTATCTCTTTCTTTCTTACACGCTGACTCATCTTTAGCAATTTGGTCCGGCATTAGTGGTGCTAATTTGATCATTTTTCCTTCGTATTTTAGCGAATAGTAGTTGGAAAATCCATCATGTGAAACTCTTCTATCGTACTTCTAGGGTCGTCCAAGAAGTAAATGGCTGGCATTCATGGGTACGACGTCACAAATGATGGAGTCCTTATACTTCTTGATAGACAACTCGATAGTGACTTGCTTGTTAGCCTTCATGTCATCTCTATCGTCCGACCAGCATAATTTATACGGTTTAGGGCGAGGTGTAGTGTCCAACCCTAATTTTTCAACCATGTCTTTAGAAGCTACATTGGCACAGCTTCAACCATCGATAATTACAGAGCATACTTTATCATTGATAAGATGTAACACCCGATTTTACGAGAATTTATTATTCTAGTATATAATGGCATTTTGGTAAATATGTCAAATTAAGTCTGTTTTGCGAACGAAAAGTTTTAATAAAGCCTCGGTAATAAATTAGAATTTCTGGTGAAATATGAAATTTGGAGAAACCGGATCGATGGTTCAATTAACGAAACGAGAGAAGGATTTATAGAAAATTGATAAAATGGTAAAACGGTCATTTGACAGGTTAAATTTTACTAAAATCACTAAAACTCTCTTCCGCCTCCACACTTCACGTTATTTTCATCCTCCCCTAAGTGCTCTGACGATTTGCAATTTCTCTTCTCCCTCACTCGCGCGTTCCTTCTTCCGGCGACGAACGTTCCTCCTCCGGTGATCGACTCTTTGTAACACCCCTAATACTGTACCCGTATTTCCCATATTATTATTTTTTTTTTTTATCTTTACATTTTATAAACTTTAAAACTTGACGTTAACCAGAATTGAAATCGAAGCCGAAACCGGAATCGAAATCGAAGTTCGTTTGGTAAATCATTTAAAACATAAACTAAAACAATTTAAATAAAACTTAAAATATTTAAACATTTAATAACATTAAAAGACAGAGGGGCAGAATCGGAAAGCAATCGCCAAAAAGGGGGGCGGCGATCGATTTCTGCAATCTGCAGAAATCGATCGCAGCTTGCAATATAGCAAGCGATCGATCTCTGTAGTTTGCAGAGATCGATCGCTGCATATGTTAACAAGAGCAGCGATCGATCTCTGCAAACTGCAGAGATCGATCGCTGCACTACATATAAAGGGCGGCGATCGATCTCTGCAGTTTGCAGAGATCGATCGCTGCCCATGCAGCGATCCTTCATGCTTCAAATACAACGATCGTTCTCTTCCCCTTTCCTTCAGTAACACTTCAATTAGCTCTCTGAAATTCTGAATTCCAGAGAGCAATTTCTATACCTCACGCCTATAATCACAACAGCAATCTCAATTAACATACTTTCAGCTCTCTGGAATCCGATTCCAGAGAGCAACCCTTTTTCAATTCCCTTCCCACTTTCTCATCTTTAAACTTAATCATCTTATACGTTAACTCGACCGACTTACAGCGGACTTTACGAAGTCCAACTGCGTGGATAGCTTTAAAAACCGAGCTATCCTTAACAACCTACAAACAACATTTAAACTTAATTTAAACAACCAAACAGTTCCAGAATTTCTATAACGTTTAAATAGCGGTTCTAAACCAAAACATTTTATAACGTTCATCAAACAGTTTAAACCAAAACGTTTTACATACAATTACCAAAACGTTATCTAATCCCTATTCAGATCCAAACAATCTAAATATTCTATACAGTTATCAGATCACACATCCCAAAATAACCCCAGAGTCCATACATACATCCCCACGGGTCGTATCGCGCCTCGACTACTCAGCGCACTCCCACGAGCATCATCCATCAGCTGCTCCTACATCAGGAGGAGGAATATCATCCTCACCTAGGTCAACGTAACCTAGAACGTCACCTACACCATACAGACACATATGAGATATTGAAATCTCAGTAAGCTACGTAAATGCAGATGCATGCGTGCATATGCCATTCAGAAATCATGCTCAGATTCAGATTACAGATACAGAATTACAGATTACAGATCCATTACGTCACAGACAGACAGAATTGTCACCGAAACCTCTACCCACTAAGCGGAGAGGGCCCATCCAGCGGTCGGACTACCCTTTCCACCTAGAGAGGGGGGGTACACGCTTGCAACACGCACAGCCGTGCCTGAGCCCCATCCCGCGTGACCAGATACAGACAGATTACGTTTATTCATTCAGATTTCGTTACAGATTTCATTTCAGATATACGTTCCTTTTCTTAAAAACACGTGCAGAAATTCCTTTTCATGACTTTCGAAAACCGTGATGCATGAACAGTTCATATCAGCGGAAAGTAAACAAACAACATACATATTAACCAGACAATACAACATAACCTAGCTACCCAACCTAAACAACGTAAAACAAGGAACCCTCAAGGATCCTTGATACGACGACGAGGTATGGTGTAGACCTTTCGGTCAAGCAAGTCACGAGAACTTACCTTGAGCGCGCTGGATCTCAAACTTCGTCCACGGGAGTCGTGTCTGAGACAAAACATGATATTTGTCGTTAAAACCAATTTAAACGATTAAATGTCCAAACTAATAAAGTCCTTAATCTAACAAATCGAAGCTTTTAAACAACGACATAACGCTTGATAAATCTGGAAATCCATATTACGAGTTATTTCCGAAAACCCAAAAATTCTATAATTTATACTTTTTCACAAATTGGTTTATCTTCGTCCAATAACGTCCAATACGTTCGATACATGCTTAATCATGGCTAACCTATTAATTACGAGCCCTAAATCGCGTTTTTCGTCGAAACCCTAATTGCAACCCTAACCCTAAATCGAACCAAAAACTCGAAATAAACGCTTAGAGGCCGAAGCTACATACCTAGGGTAGCGAGAGGAGGAGAAACCGTGAAGGACGGAGGATGAACGGAGGTCGGACGTCGTGAGAACGCCGGCGGCCAGAGAAGCTTTTCCTTCTCTGTTCGTGCGATCCAGAGAGAAAAAGAAAGAAAGAGAGAAAGTGAGGGAGAAATGAGGGTTTGTGATGTTTTTAATAGAAATTATTTTGTAAATTACCATTTTGCCCTTCTTACTTAAATCTATTCGTTTCGTCCTTCGTTTCGTTAATCGTCCTTCGATTCGGATTCTCGAAAATTCCATATTTTGCCAATAACTCATATTCATCGCCAAGGTTTTATTAAAACTGTCCGTTCGCGATTCGGACCTCGTTTCCTATTTTTACGAGAACGTCTTTTACGCTACGAAAAGTGTATTTACTCGGAATATAGCGTTTGATCTCTGAAAATTCCCGTAAATTCCTTAAAATTCTTATTATTCGTTAGAATCGTAATAACGCTTTCTTTTTGTAAAACGGACCTGATTTGACATAGATACAAAAACGCCAATAATAATAATAATAATAATATAATAAAAGGTCCGTACAAACCGGATATTACACTCTTCACACTTCTTCTCCAAAAACACTCCCTAGGTAAGAATCTACAGTTTTGGAGCTTTAGATTTTGATTTCTAGGGTTTAAATGGTTAGGGTTTGTTTAGAGTTTTCGCCGAAATAGTCAGGTTATGCTAGAAATCGTTAGATTTAACATATTTGAGACTGTCGATGGAAGAAATAGAGTTTTCATTGAAAGTAGCGTGAGTTTAAAGGAAGTTATTATGAATTTTGGTGGTTGAAGGCTTTGAACACTCCATTAATGAAGATTTATGAATATCGAACACGAATTGTTTGATAAAATGCCTCAATGAGATAAAATAGAGTTTTAGGAAAACTTCCCTTAGCTAAGAGTTTCGTTTAGCCTTTAGAACGGTTTATGTGAATTTAGTTCTAATAATAGAACGATGAAATGTTTTAGGTGACGATGCTCGGAACGAGGTACTCGAATTGCAAAGGACGAGAGGTAAGTCTTCGTGACTCGCTTGGCCGATCCGGCCTACACCGTAGGAGATTATATTACTCGAGGATATTTGGAGAAATGATTATTTAATGTAGGTTGGATGGATAATTTAGGATAATTGTTATGTTAGAACATTTTTCATTATCTTTGATGTATTGTTATGCTTTCTTTACTTTCATTGCACAAATCCATGTCCATGCATCATGTTTTAAGAACTAACACAAAAAATGAATTTCCGCATATGTTTTCATGAAAAGAAATGACTAATAAAAGATATGAATGTATGTAATTACGGTCATGTCGAGGTGGGGTTCAGACATGACTGTCCTGAGAGGAGGAGCATGTTTTTCCCCCGATAGATGGAAAGACTATCTAACCGCCAGATGTGCCCTCTCCATCTGGTGAGAGTAAACCCCCGGTGATGCCCATGCTATATGACTAAAGAATGAAAATGATGCATGATTTTATGAATTGCATATGCATGGCACGTATTTGCATTTACGAGGATTTACTGAGCCCTTTAGCTCATAGGTTATTTCTATGGTGTAGGTGACTTTGATATAGGTGAGGACGACATCCCTTGACCCGACGTATGAGCAGGTTGAAGAAGTGTGCCTGTGGGAGTGCGCTGGGCAGTCGGTGCCCATTTTGACCCGTGGGGATGATATATGGGTATTTTGGGATTTTAATAGATAGAAATGATCAAAAATTGTATAGGAGGGTTCAGTTAGGCTAATGGGTGATTGATTAGGAAATTCACGCGTTTTGATGTTTTGAAAACTCGTTTTGTGAAGAAGTTTTTCATTGAGATTATACTGGATCTGTTTGGAGTTATTTTAGGTTGGGTATGGATATGCTCGAGTTTTAGAGCTATCCATGCAGTTAGATTTTGTAATTTCTGTCTCTTTTTTAATATGTTCTAGGATATGATGCGAGTCGTGTTTTATTATGATGAATGAAGTGCTGGTATAGTTTTTGGTGAAATGTTTCTTAGGATTAGGTTGATGAAGGTGGAACGACAAAGGGGATGTGAGAAGTGTGAAGTGTGTGTGTGTGGTGTGCAGGGGATCGAAGAGAAAGGAAAGAAACAGGGGGGGCAGCTCTCTGGATAAAAATCCAGAGAGCTGGCCGATCGATTGCCAGGGAGGGCGATCGATCGGCCTTCTTTGGCTACGCTCTGGAAGAAATTCCAGAGCATGTGCCGATCGATCGCCTGGTGAGGGCGATCGATCGGCTAGTGATCGATCGCCACAGGGCGATCGATTGGCTGATATGGGGGCGATCGAATCGATTAGCTGAAAGGGGCCGATCGATCGGCTGTGCTTTTTACAGGTGAAATGCCCTTTTTGCCCTCGTTAAGTTTGGCCGATGCTTTTCTTTTATTTAGTATGTTTCTTCAAATGATTTCAATGATTTAGACTTCGATTTAATGCGTCAAAGGTAAAAGTTCACTAATGTTATAAAAAATAAATAAATTTCATGGGAATTTAAGGGATAGGAAATTAAGGGACGTTACATAAGACAACGAGTATGAAAGATATTTTCTCATTGGCATTGTTCTTACATAGTTTTGGATACAAGTACGCGTCTTATGACCATTAGGAGGGGTCCGTCATGGGCATGGTATACTTTATCGCCCGATCCTTCTTTTTCCACGAGTTCTTCTTCTTGCTCGTCTTCACTCTCAACTTCTGTACTACCTTTTTTAATTATCATAACCCTTTGGTTAGGGCATTGAGCCATCATATGTCCAAATTCTTTACACTTGAAACATTTGATGTCTCTTGATCTATTTGCGTTAGCATCGGATATGGTAGGTCTTGACGGATGAGGGTTGCTACTTGATTCCTTGGCATGCCAAGTTTTGGTGAATGATTTCTTTTCCTCAAACTTGACAATTCGTTTAGGGTTTTCAAGGACTTTTGGAGTAAATCTACTAGTGGTCGTCCTTGTCCTTTTCTTTATCTGACGTTCGACTTTGATGGTCGTTTGGGCGACTAAGTCCAACGTGTCTAGTGGGTGTAGTTCCACTACATTGTTAATCTCACCGTTTAATCCACGAAGGAACCTAGCAACTACTTGTTCCTCTAGTTCGTGCCATCTTCCCCTTATCCTTGGCATTTCCAATTCCGTGAGGTACTCTTCCACTAATTGTCTTCTTTGCAACAGGTTTTGCATTTGCAAGAATAAGTCTAACACTCAGTTTTACGAGTTTTTGGATTTTCGTCACATAATGGTATTTTCGTAAATATAGTAAACTAAGCCCGTTTTGTGAACGGAAAGTTTTATTAGAACTCTATGAATAAATTGGGATATTTGGAGGAATAAGGGAATTTTGGAGATGTAATGCCTAGTTTTTTGGGTTTTTGATATTTTTAGTAATATAAAGATATTTTCGTAAAAAATAGTGAATTAAGTCCGTTTTGTGAACGAAAAATTTTATTAGAGCCCTAGTGATAAATTGCAATATTTGGCAAAATAAGAAATTTACTGGAAACCAAATCGATAGACCAATTAACATAATAGGTGGAGGATTAATAGAAAATTGGTTTAAGGGCAAATGAGTAATTTCACAAGTCAAAAATTTTAACTTAAGCAAAATCCCTCCCCCTCCCACGTATTTTCATTTTCTCCTCCCCCTCCCCCCCTCCACGATGGTTTTCTTCAATCAACCGGCAATCCCAAGCTCCGATCAACGGCGATCCTTCACGTTTTCTTCCTAAATCACAGCCCTATGTAAGATTTTAACGTTTTAGACCGTTAGTTTTGGGTTTTTATGGATTAAAACAGTTAGGGTTTCATTTAGGATTTTCTCAAAATAGTCGGGTTATGCTAGAAATAGATAGGTTTACCGTATTTGAGGCTTTCGATGGAAGATTTAGAGTTTTTATTGAATGTGGTGTAAGATTGGTGGTTGGAGGTTTTGTAAAACTCCATTAATTGAAGTTTAGATAATCTTGAGCGCAAATTGCTCGACGAAATGCCCGAATGAGTTAAATTAGAATTTTTAGAAATTTTCTTTAGTTAGGAGTTTCGTTAGTTTTGAAACGGTTTATTTGGATCTAGCTTTATTGACCCAATTGTGGAATGACTTAGGTAACGAAGCTCAAAACGAGGCACTCGGATTGCTAAGGACGCGAGGTAAGTCTTCATGACTTGTTTGGCCGATATAGCCTACACCATAAGAAAGTATATTGATTTGAGGAATTGATTATTTAGGTTATTTGGGCGTAAATAGGCCGGGTAGCTAGGTTTTTGTTTAAGTTATTGAATGTTTAATGTTCCTTGTTTGTTCGATGTTTTAATTGCATTAAACGCATTGTACGTGTCCATGCATCACGTTTTCTGAAATAGCATGAAAAATAAACTTCTGGATATGTTTTCATAAAAAGAGAGTGACTAATAAAAATGTATGAATGCACGTAATCCCGGTCACGTCGGGGAGGTGGTTTAGACATGGCTGTCCTATAGGTGAAACATGTTATTTCCTCCCGGGTAGATGAAAAGGGCTATCCAACCGCCGGATGTGCCGTTTTCATCTACTGAGAGCAAACCCCCGGTGACATCCCATATGAAATGCAATGAATAAAATGACTGCATGATTTTATAAACAGCTCATGCGTAGCATGCATTCTCATTTACGTAGATTTACTGAGTCTTTAGCACATAGATTGTCTCTATGGTGTAGGTGAGCTCGAGGAATATGAGGTTGACGTTCCTCTACCCGATGAACGCACAGGTTGAAGAGGGGTGCCCGTAGGAGTGCGCTGAGAAGTCGAGGCAACTTTTGACCCGTGGGAACCAATGGATAAGTATTTAGAGATTTTGGGTATGTTAGATATAGATGATATAGAAATTGTATAAAAAACTCATGTTAGGGTGATTGGCAACTGGATTGAGGATATATTGTGTTTTGGTGTTTTCTAGATAGTTTTATAGATGGATGTCTCTTTTGGATGATTTGTTAGCTTCCGTTGTGTACGTTTGGTTGTTGATGAAATGGATTAGATGTTGATGTTTTGATATGAATTTTGATGATTTAGAGTCGGTTATTGTTTTGAGATGAATGTGTGGTTTAGAGTCGGAATTTGATGATTTTAGGCTGAGGCCTTTGATTAATAGATGTGTATGTTAGGTGGAGATAGAGATATGAATTGTGGAGATGATATTTGATTGTGTATTAGGTGAAAATTTGGAGAAAATGGCAAAGGAAGGAAAAATGGAGGTGTGTGGTGCGCTGGGCATGCAGGGCGAGCAGCTGGCACGCGCAAGCGGGGCGAGCAGGGCGCGCAGGGGCGCGTTGCCCTGCTCAGCCGATCGATTGGCGCCCATGGCCGATCGATCGGCCAACAATGCACGCTTTCTGGAAAAATTCCAAAGCGATTGCCGATCGATCGGTCAGCCATTGCTGGGCACTGAGCGCAATGAGGTGCGCGGTTAGCGCGCGCTAGGGCGTAAATAGGCGAGTGGAAAGGCTCGCGGTTGGCGCGCGAGGGTGGCGCGAAGCGCGCGCAGTGACACTTGAATGTTTTGAGGCCCAAGCCTCTTTTGATTTTTCCTGACCTTAGACGAGTCGTTTAGGATACGTTTTAAGTTAGACCCTAAGTGTTGATAAATGGGGATTGAATGCCTAAGTCCGTTCTCTAACAATTGATGAATGAAAGAAGAAGGAAATGAAATGAAAATGAAAAATTTTATGAGAACGGGCGAGGATAATATGTATGTATGTCACGGCATAGGTCCGTGGCGGCCCTGGCTGGGGTCCGGGTCATCATAATAGTTGGTATCAAAGCTCTCGGGTTTTAAAATTTGATCTGTAGACTGTTCGACTGCGCAAGCCACTACGCAGACATGCTTCCTCAACTATAAGTACGTTTATGAGCTTTCTTTTTTCGATTTCTTAGAATTGTTTGCCTTTAATTTTATAGAATTTACAAAAATGGTTCGTAGAGGAAATGTTAAAGATGAACGGGACAACACCATAAACCAATTAAGGGAGTTCATTGTCCAACAATCCCAACACCTCGACCGACAAGCGCAACACATGGATAGACAATCCCAACAGCTTGACACACTGATAAACCGAGAGGGTCTCAGAACCCAAGAGGTGGCTGCTCCTAATAACCACGGTATGGAGAGGTTTCAGAAGCTGCGACCTCCGCTGTTTAATGGACAATCTTCGGATCTCTCTGTGACTAAGGAGTTGGTTCAGACCATGGAGGATATGCTAGCGTATGCAAAGATCAAGGATGGGGAGAAAGTTGCATGTGCTACATTTCACTTTGCATCCGATGCCCGGTTTTGGTGGGACTCCATCAAGGCAACCACGGATGTAACAGTGATGACTTGGGAACGGTTTAGAACCGTGTTTTACGACAAGTATTTCAGCCGTACAGTGCGAGCAGCTAAATTGACGGAGTTCACGCAGCTAAGGTAGACGGGTTCGGTTGCCGACTATATTAGGAGATTTGAGCATTGTCCCAATTTGCGCCACACTTGGTGAGCGAGAATGAGGATAAAGTGCACCAATTCATGCAAGGGTTGAAGTCGGAGATTTGGAAAAGTGTCATTATATCTGGAGTATTGGACGTGCCCTATGCAGATATTGCAGCCAGAGCTCTGGAGTTTGAGACTGCTGAACTGACATGTGTTAAGCCGAGTCAGCCTACTAGAGGGTTCTTTCAAGAGATTCAGTCTCGACCTCAGAACAAAGGCTGACAACCAAGAGGACAACAACAGCAGCAACAAAGAGGCGTTAAAAGGCCGTATGAAGAAAACAATGACTAGGGCAAGGGGAAACAGGTGCAAGGAGCTTCTCAAAAACCCTTGTGTCCTTAATACCAGAAGGAGCATTATGGCGATTGCAGATTAAGTACAGATAGATGCTATCAATGTGGTGAGATTGGCCACTATGTCAAGGATTGCCCACTATCGAGCCAAAACTATTCAGGCGGAGACCAGAAGAGAGTTACCTCGAGGATCTTTGCTTTTATCTAGCCTGGCGACGTCAAGGATGAAGTCAAGCCCTCTGTTATTGCAGGTACTGTCTTGGTTACCGGCAAAGCAGTATTTTCATTGATAGACACAGGAGCTATGCATTCGTTTATTTCAAATGCCTGTGTAGCTAGATTGAGATTAGTGCTAGAATTGGCGGATTGTCTATACAGCGTAATGCTACCCTCAGGAGAACGTATGCAGTCAGATCATATTTTCCAAGGCAATGTTGTCTCAGTGGGGAATAATACCCTTTATGCCCATCTGATAGTTATGGGCATAGAGCTGTATGATCTTATTTTGGAGATGGACTGGCTGTCTCGCCATTTCGCCACTATTGACTGCAGATCCGGGATGATGACTTTTTGCCCCCGAACAAAGAGAAGTTTACCTTCCAAGTGATGAATAGGTTAAGTGGACTGCCAACTTCCTATTCTATGATGGTCCGAGAGCAGTTTAAAGATAAATGCTCAGTTTATTTGGCCACGGTGGTCGATACTCAATTGCTTAATAGGGTAAAACCAAGTGACCTTCAGATAGTTAGAGAATTTACGGAGATCTTTCTCGATGATCTTTTGGGATTGCCGTCGGACAGAGAGATAGAGTTTGTAATCGATGTGTATCCAGGTTGAGAACTTGTGTCTAAGAATCCGTACAGATTGGCGCCTGCCGAACTGAAAGAGTTAAAACCTCAATTAGAAGAATTATTGGACAAAGGATTCATCCGTCCCAGTTTTTCTCCATGGAGTGCGCCAGTTCTATTTGTCAAGAAGAAAGATGGAACCCTCAGGATGTGTATTGATTACAGAGAGTTGAACAAGTTGACGGTGAAGAATAAATATCTGTTGCCACGTATAGACGACTTGTTTGACCAACTGCAGGGTGCCCGAGTATTTTCAATGATTGACCTACACTCGGGTTATTACCAGTTGAAAGTCTGAAGGGAAGATGTTCAAAAGACAGCGTTTCGTACGAGGTATGGGCATTATGAATTTTTGGTAATGTCTTTTGGACTTAGAAATGCACTTGCAATTTTCATGGACCTGATGAATCGCGTCTTTAAGGAGTATTTAGATAAGTTTGTCGTCGTTTTCATTGATGACATCTTGGTCTATTCAAAGATGAAAGAGGAACACGAGGAACAACTGCGGATTGTTTTGAGGATTCTGAAGCAACACCATATTATATCTCAGAAAGGAGTTTCTATAGATCCGACCAAGATTCAGGTTGTTAAAAACTGGCCGCAGCCCAAGAATGTACGAAAAATATGTGGATTTCTAGGATTGGCCAGGTATTATCAGAAATTCATAGAGGGGTTTTTGAAGATTGCAGTCCCTCTATCACGCTTGACACGGAAAAATAAGAAGTTAATATGGTCGACGACATGCGATAAAAGCTTTCAAGAGCTGAAACAGAGGTTAACTTCAGCTCCAGTTGAGGGCGACAAGTTTAGTATCTACTATGATGCGTCTAAGATTAGACTTGGATGTGTACTTATGCAGGAGGGAAGAGTTATTATTCCATATGCTTCACGGTAGTTAAAGTCGTATGAGCAGAACTATCCGACGCATGACCTGGAACTAGCAGCTGTCGTCTTCGCACTGAAAATTTGGAGACATTGTTTGTATGGACAACAGTGCGATGTATTTTCAGATCACATGAGCTTAAAGTACCTGTTTACACAGAAGGAGCTGAACATGCGACAACAAAGGTGGTTGAAATTTGTCAAGGACTACGAGTTTAAAATTAAATACCACCCAGGGAAGGCAAATAAGGTCACTGATGCTTTAAGCAGAATGCCTACAACGAGTCAGCCTTCGCTTGCAACAATGTCGGTAATGATAAGATCAAAAATTGTGAAATTCGATGTGGAGATTATTGCTAAATTGTCCACGATGCTTATGAATATTTCATTGAGACTAACAATATTGGACAAAATTCAAGAAGCTCAACAAAAAGATTTAGAATGTGAAAAGTGCAGGTTGAGCATGACATCTGAGGACTCGTCTGATTTCAATCTGTCGGATGATGATATATTAAAATTTAGGAATAGGTGGTACGTGCCTAATGATGAGGAGCTGAATAAGGAAATTTTGGCCGAAGCACACTCCTCAGCCTACTCTGTGCACCCAGGAAGTACAAAAATGTATAGAGATTTGAAACAGCACTTCTGGTGACCTAATATGAAAAAAGAGGTTGCTAGGTATGTAGAAACCTGTTTGGTTCGTCAACAGGTTAAAGCTGTAACGCCCCCAAACCCACTCCGGCTCGGTGCACTACTTGACTCACACTCATTACGTTTAAAATGAAGTTAAAAATAATTTTCGATAAAATTTCGACATGGTTTTTGGGTTTTTCGAACCCTCAGAAACAATTGGAAAACGTGCGTAAAATACGTGCCAAACATGTCGGAAAAGGTCGGGTTAAAACATATTTAAAAATGAAGTTGGCACACATTGGGGCGCCACGTGCGCGCTCGAGGTATGCATCGCGTGCGCACCCGTGCGCCGCTCGCGCACACTGCGTGCAGGAGGTGCCGATCGATCGGCACAATCGACAACCTCTCGGATTGCCAATCGGGGAATAGCACATCTTGCCGATCGATTGGCGCTGTGTGCTGATCGATCGGCGCTGTGTGCTGATCGATCGGCACTGTGTGCCGATCGATCGGCGCTGTGCTGACGATCGTCACCCGATCGATCGGCACTGTGTGCCGATCGATCGGCACTGTGTGCCGATCGATCGGCACTGTGTGCCGATCGATCGGCACTGTGTGCCGATCGATCGGCACTGTGTGCCGATCGATCGGCACTGTGTGCCGATCGATCGGCACTGTGTGCCGATCGATCGGCACTGTGTGCCGATCGATCGGCACTGTGTGCCGATCGATCGGCACTGTGTGCCGATCGATCGGCACTGTGTGCCGATCGATCGGCACTGTGTGCCGATCGATCGGCACTGTGTGCCGATCGATCGGCACTGTGTGCCGATCGATCGGCACTGTGTGCCGATCGATCGGCACTGTGTGCCGATCGATCGGCACTGTGTGCCGATCGATCGGCACTGTGTGCCGATCGATCGGCACTGTGTGCCGATCGATCGGCACTGTGTGCCGATCGATCGGCACTGTGTGCCGATCGATCGGCACTGTGTGCCGATCGATCGGCACTGTGTGCCGATCGATCGGCACTGAAAATGGAAAGTTTAAAAAAATGAAGTTGGCACACATTGGGGCGCCACGTGCGCGCTCGAGGTATGCAGTATCGGCACAATCGACAACCTCTCGGATTGCCAATCGGGGAATAGCACATCTTGCCGATCGATTGGCGCTGTGTGCTGATCGATCGGCGCTGTGTGCTGATCGATCGGCACTGTGTGCCGATCGATCGGCGCTGTGTGCTGATCGATCGGCACTGTGTGCCGATCGATCGGCGCTGGGCGCAACGCGCCCTGCCCTGCGCCCGCACACTACACACGGCCACCGCACTTCCTTTTTCCCCCTTCTCCCATTTTCTGCCATTTCACTCTAACAATTCACCAAAATTTACCCCAAAACTTTTCCCGACATTCCCGACTCCTTAACACATGAAAAACCCCGAAAACAGGACTTAAAAGTTTTAACAAAAACGTGAAAAGGTTTAAAACGAACGTCGATTAATTTGATAAAAATTGAGCAGCATAACGACTAAAATTACTAAGCTCAAAACCTGAAAATCAAACCTTTAAATATTCATCAAAAACCACGTCCATCAAGTTTATAAAAACACCAACAATTAACACGGAAACAATCAAAATACCTATATACAATCAAAATATACTCATCCCTCACAACTCTCGAAGACCATGATCGAGGCACCCCGACAAATGCCTGCACTGGCGTGCCTCGTGCGTCGCCAACTGCTTTCTACTCTTGGGCTCCCTTATCAAGCTCACATGTAACTATATCGTCACCTACACCACGTAACACACACACGTAAGCTTACGCTTAGCAAGTAATGAATAATGAATGTAAACATGTACAATGCACACACACACCACCCTAACACATGCGGTTTCTACTCACTCTGTTGTTGTCTAACTCATGCACGCTAATGACGAGACGTTAAACCCTCTAGTGCTCCTCTTACACGTTAACGTCGAGGCGTTCATCTCTCTAGTGCATGCTCTTGCACGTTAACGATGAGGCGGTCAACCCTCTAGTACTTCTTGCACGTTAACGACGAGGTGTTCAACCCTCTAGTGCTACTTGCACGTTAACGACGAGGCGTTCAACCCTCTAGTGCTTCTCTTACACGTTTCATGCTCACCATTCAAATCATGCACAAAACTTATTTTCGTAGCTTAAAACATGATGTATGTAACACACCACAAAAAAATAAAACAAAACAAACAACAACCAAGTAATAAACCCTACCGTTCTGTGGTGTAGGCCCGAAGGCAAAACAAATGCAATCCACTACTTATCTGATTCTCAGCACGTGTTTCTTTACTTCAACTAAGCTAAATGATCGCCCATCAACCTAGCAAATATAAGGAAATAACTTAGAAGCACTCTAAGAACATTCTAAAGAATTATCTAACCAAGACTAACAACCAAAACTAGCAACACTTCACAAATCTACAATTGAAACTCTAAACCCAATTTTCCAATAAATTTTTAGTGTCCAACTTCAAATGGCCATAACTTACTCGTTTTTCATCAGATTTAAACGTGCCACCCCATTCCGTAAACCTTTACACTTCTACTATCCATTGAATTACTCAAATTCAACAACCACAAATTTTAGCCAAATCGAAATTACCAGAACAGAATCGGTGCACAATTTTTACCAAAACCGATTTTTGCACCACTTTCACCCAATCTCCAATCTACTCTAAAAACAACCTAAACTAACCTATCTAAGAGTTAAACCACCTAAATTGGAAGAAAAACCAGCAACTGTAAGAGGAAAATCGGACCCCTCATTTAGGCGAGGCGCGAGGGTGGCGCGATGCGCGTGCAGTATGTGCACAGGGCGCGCGCGCCGAATGCTGGGTGCGCCCCTTGCATGCCACTTGACATGTTTTGAGGCCCTAAGCCTCTTTTGTTGTTTCCCAACCTTAGACGAGTCGTTTTAGATACACTTTAAGTTAAGGCCCTAAGTGTCTAAGTCCGTTCTCTAACGATTGATGAATGAAAGGAGAAGGAAATGAAATGAAAATGAAAAATTTTATGAGAACGGACGAGAGTAATATGTATGTATGTCACGGCATAGGTCCGTGGCAGCCCTGGTTGGGGTCGGGGTCGTCACAATAAGTCTTGTCGATAGTGACTGGGAACGAACTTCTTTTGCATGAGGTATTTCATCTCCCACTGACTGATCCTTCATTATTTTGCCATCTTTGGTGTTTCAAATTGTCCCACCATAATGCCGTATAGCCTATTAGCTCAATCGCCATTAGTTGGATCATCGTGCGATCCGAGTACCCATAATAGTCGAACACTTTCTCAACTTTGTCCAACCAATCCAGAAACGCGTCTCCATTGCAAGCTCGGTTGAAGGAAGGGACGAATAATTTGGCATGTCTATATTCATCGTTGTCCCTACGTTGGTTTGGAATGAATTCTTTTTCCCCTACAAACCATTCTTCGTCTCGGTATTTTTGTTTAAGAAACCTTTCTCTAGGGGGTTCAGTGTTCCTTCTTTGCATGGGTTCGGGAAAATCCTAGTCGCTCCTTCTCCTTGGCATAGGCTCTTGGAAGCCACGTTCATTCCTTCCTTGAGGAAAATGCGATCTATAGTTGGACTTCCTAGGTAATGGTTCTTGGAGATTTTTGCCTTGTTCACTAGCCTTCTCTTGTCTATCCATTTGTTCCATAAGTTGTTTCAACATTTGGCCAATGCTGTTTACTTGTCTTTGTAGGCTAGATTCTCCAACTTTGAAGGGGGTTCTATGTTCATGTTTTGTTCATTGATAGAGTTGTAATTGAGTCCAATTCGTGTTATCATAATTGAAAACTAAATTGACCTAAGTATTAGGAGTTATTAAATAGATCTTAGTAACTTCTTAGTTCAATTAATGAATTAGGAGTTATTTAATTAACTTCTTAGTTCAATTAATGAATTAGGAGTAATTAGTTTCCAAGCTTGTATGATCGACTAACTTTACCCGTATTAGGAAATAATTTGAATTCAATTTAGTTAGGAGGGAAAAATTTTAAATATCTCTTAAAGGATCTTAAATGGTAAATTCTTAATTAGGTTCCTAAGTGTTAGGAAATTTTCTTGATTAGGTTAGAAAAAGATTTAGAGAGACACTAACAAATCATTAAAGGAAATTTTCCTTTAAATCAATTTGTAATTTTGAATTTTAAATTATGCTTTTACCAATTATGATTCACTAGTCAAGGATGATTTCCTTGTCAATCTTTCAAGCAATATGGTAAAATATAAAATTCAAACTCGAAATTTTAAACACAATAATCGGAATTGAAACAAGATTCTACTAGCCTCAATTTTGATTCTTCCTCGGCTTCTTGTTAATCAATTTGATTAGCACTAACAATTCAACGTGATTAAATCAAATTCAAAGCATGCAATTCAGATCATATTCGTGCAATTATTAAAGGAAAATTTGTTCAATTTCGTACAATCGGATATCACAACAAATAGCCTATGGTATAGACAACCCTCATCGGCTCATACAATAACAACAATTCAAACCCGATTTGAATAGATCTAAATATATGATGTTAACAATTAAAGATCACAAAAATCATCCCAAGAAAGTAACTTACGCTTTGATACCAAATGATGACTTTTAGATCAGCAAAATCCAAGGTTATACGATAAAAAAACACAAAGTGGTTTTCTCGGCTCAGCGAATATTAAGAAATAGTAAATGAACGTAAAATGTAACTACTTGTTAATGAGAAATCACGCCATTAGAGTGGTAAACAACATCCTTCAATATTTCTGAAAATTAAAATGATAGAAGAAATATGCAAACAATTCCTGAACTGGCCCGAATTGGCAACTATGGCACCAATCGGATAATGTAATCTTCAAGAATAATTACAACGGTGTAGGATCTGGTTTTCGCCACCTTTCCTTCCTTTTTCTAAGGTTTTAGAAAGGATGAGAGAGGGTGGTGATAAGAGCGTCCTAGTAACCACTGGCTAGGAAGAAAATTTGGAGACACACTGTACTCGATTGATGAACAATCAAGGACTTACCTCGAGCCTCGGCTCCAGATCTTGAGAGAGAATTGACCGATGTATATTGATCTGGGGAAAAAACTGAATGACAAACACCAATATCGATGCTATGTAAACCTAGGGTGGTTTAGGCTTCGGCCTTTTATTCAAGTGGATCGCACTTCCAAGCTTCAAGTGGCCCGCTTCCTCCCCCTTCATCGGTTCGGGCTTGCATAATGCTTCTGTGGGCTTAATGACTTTTACCCTTACGACCATCTAACTTAACCATTCAATTTAACCCTAACCACACCAACTAATGCATGCTAAAATGAAAAAAAAAACTAGCAAAGTTTGCCAAAGTACAAGGCTAATGTTTTGCCAAAATTAAAGCAATAAAATAGAGAGTTACATCATGGATTCCCGGAAAGACAAATTCCCCTTTGATATTTAAGTGCTTCTCCTTGGATCTCCCAAATGAGTAAGTGCTTGGGCTGGTCCGTGTCGTGGGCTTTGGGCTCTCATGCTAAGTCTTTGCACACTTCTTCATAAGCATTCTATTCCGAACAATCCGTTGGGCCTCCACCTACAAAAATAAAATAGTCATTAGCATAAAGGTTAATAAGGTTAAGCAAATTGCATTGGGATCGTGTCATCGGCCTTCGAGGTGTATCAATTATGAAAAGAGTAGAGTACTCAATCATATTGATGGATCTTTCGAGATTAATGAAGTGAAACATATATTAAATGAGATTTGTTCCAAGAGAAAGAGGCGGTGAACATGCGGTAAAATCGTTACATTATGAAAATAGTGAAGTACTCAAACCTCCCTTGCAAGCATTAAGTTTTGTGATATCCTTCTGGTCCTAAGAAGCCGATATAACAAATTACAGCCCGAAGATAGTCATATGCTTCTTCTTCCATAGCCGTGTATAGAAGATTTCTGCACATAATGAAAACTATATCAAAACATATGTACAGTGTGTTTACGAGCGAAATGTGTTGAACTGTACCTACGTCTCGTCAAATGTGTTGAAACCCATAAACGTGTCTTGAGAAGCAACACTTGAAGTGGATCCCCAGTGAGGACAAGTGCGACTATTGTTCCCCTTCTGCCGACATATACCGCACGACATCGTTGAGTTCCGCCTACTAATTGTCGAACTTAATGACTCATCGACATCTCACACTCTTGTCTTCTTCGGCCTATCAGGTTGGCGATATCTTCTGGGCGGCATCAGTTCCTTCAGATCTGGTATTTGCGGTCAAATATGGGGACCGCTCACGGGTTGAATAAACTGTGAGTACATCTGTAGGTAAGTTGCCCGGTGATAGTATCGCTGCATGTAATTTTCCAGTGCCAGTCTCATGAAATGCATGCATGGAATGGAATGGACACACAAAATTCCAGTAAGCTCCCATTTGGTGCAGTTGCACACACCCGTATTCATGTCTACCACATATTGTTCGTAGCCTTTGCTGACCTCAAATCGTGCAACTTCTGCAAACTAAGCATTTCATTTTCGAGTTATAATTTCTAACTTCTCAAGTTTTTTTCTTATATGGGAACACAGGAGGCTTGTTGATTGGGCTAACTGCTCAAATTTTTTCACAATGCGAGTCATCAAGCACTTTCGGATCATCTCGTATATGGTAAGGATCGGTTTGTCCCTGTCTGACAATAGAACTGCATTGAATGACTCGTACAAATTATTATTCAATCTCATTTCGCACTTGGGATTTAAAGAAAAGACATAACTATCCCAATATCTAGGCTCTTCTGCTCAAAGCCATGCGTGGGCATCCAGGCTAAGCTAGTGTAATTTCTTCATTTCTATTTCGAAATGCCATATTGTGGTTGCCCTGACCGCATTCCACATTGCATCTCTGTAGGCTCTGCCATGAAATCGGCCTTTAAAATTTGCGTACATATGTCAGAGGCAGTAGCGGTGTTCAGCTTTTGTAAATTCCTCTTCCACGGCCTTCAAAAAACCCTAATATTTGAAAGAAAAACAGAGTCAACATAAAACAATATAACGTGGAGAGTACTGATCAGGATAATTCTCAAGAAAGACTGTACTGAACAATCTCATAGACAGAATTACTTTTTCAAGTAAGTTTCCAAGAAAGGCTAGAGGGGTCACAAACGATCCCACTTAAAATCCAGTCTCCTAGACAGAACTTACTTATACAGTACAATTACATCACTAATAATATAAAAGAAAAACATAGTCAACATCAAACAATATAATTACCACAATGCCCATATTTTGAAATAATAATTAAAAATGTATTATACCTTTTGTGGATCCGAAATAGTTGTCCATCTGGCTCCTAATCTAGTGTTCAGATCTCGCTTTAAATATTGCAAGAACCACGTCCATGTGTTCGTGCATTTTTTTTTTTTTTGTGTTGGCAACAACAACGAGATATATTCCATCGTTGCCATCAATATTGACGTTTGTGAGTAACTGGTCGAGACACGAGCCCTTAAGATGAAAACCATGTAAATAGATAATAGGGCGATCGTATTGCAGCAAACCTGTCATGCAAGCAGTCATGCATATATACATTCTTTGACATACCAATGAATCATGTCCCATCTCATAAGTATGTATTTGTAATGTGCTACCAGGATTTGATCTACATGTTTCTACTGCGTACGACCAAACTAGCTTGTATTGTTTATTACCTTTGCCTTCGTTAATTGTTCAAGTTACACTTCTTGCTTTTCTGACAATACTTTGTGTAATGTTGACAGTCAAATCTTTTCTCACTGTCTCGATAATGGAAGAGATTTTTCACATAAGTTGACTTTTGAACCTATCCAGATAATGATCTGCCACTCATTTTGCTCTAGCGTGTCGATTCTCAATTTTCCTCGAACAATTGTGAAAATTGATCAAACTCTTTACTTGAAACGTAAGCTACTCTTGCATCTGAGAAGCATGCAGTCACCATTCACACCCGTCTTCACACTCAGCCGTTAGTCGCCACTTGTCACTTTTGATGAATTTGATCCCATAACTATTTTTCAAAGAACATTCAACTATTACTGGTTTAATATCCTTTAAATAACTATATTGTTTCCAAAAAACACTCGATGAGATTTCTTCTCTTACCGGTATACTTTCCACTTCATCATCTTCAAAACCGACTGGTGTTTGAAGCTCCTCGTCTAGAATTTTGGAGGTCGAATGCACCTCGATTTTTTCATTTCCATCTAAGTGATTGTAAGTGATTGAATGCTCGAAGATCACCATATGCAGGAGTGGCGTGTGAATACCAATCCATATCGACATCAAAAGTTGTTGGTTGGTCTAAATCAACTGTTCCAGGTGAATCAAAATCCATTGTCGTTGCTTATACAATGAAAATTCTCCAGAGCAAGATAATAATGGAGAGATTTTAAAGAGTTAGAAAAAGTGAAGGTGATGAAAATGAAGGGTGAGTGGCTCTTTAAATAGAGTGGGAGAACGAGGGGCCGCTCTCCCAGAACAGTCCCTCGTTCTCCTGTAGCGTAGCCCGTGATCAGCCAATAAGTGATCACAGGCGACAGAACGAAAGACTGCTATAGAGAGAATGGTGTGATCAATTATTGGTTGGTCATGGGGTGCGCTGCAAGATAACGAGGGAGCGTTCTCCAAGTGCGTTGCACGGGGAGAACGCCCCGACAGAACGAGGGACCGTTCAAGAACGGTCCCCCATTCTGTGCGTAAAATACAGAATGGAAGGTTATCGATTGACCGCCAGAGATTTTTTTGATAGGTTGTTGGTAGTTTAAGATTTGTTTTGTTAAGATTAATGCTTTGAGAGTTTTTTTAAAAAAATATCGTACTTTAAGTGTTAAAAGGATTTCAACCCTCGAAATAAAATCAAAAGAAAAGTTAAATGGGTAGTCGACAGAATTAAAATAAAATAATTAAAAAATTAAAAAGAAAATAACAACTTCTACACTTTTATACACGAAGATAGAAAACATTTTTATCTATTTTATGGTGAATTATAAAAGTTGTACGTGACAACACATGCATGCTTCGCACGAAAGGCCACTTGTTCAACTAAAAAGGTTAAATGAAAAGGATGATCTAAGTCATAGTTGTCATTAATAATTAATCTAACTTATAATAATCGCCCTAAGACGCGTGCAGAGCACTATTTTACGGTGGGGCCTGCCGCGCCAAATCGCCGTCTCCAAACCCATGTTTACCCGCCACCATTGGCACAAGCTTCCCCAACGCTCTCCTTTTCCGCAATAATTTGGCGGCAAAATTCGAAATCTCCTATAATAGAGGGAATTCTTTCAAACCCCAATTTCCAAAATTTTGAACCCATACCCTTTAATGCATTTTCTTCCTATATAATTGCTGTGTTTTCCTCCATCTGGTCTGTGCAGGAAACCTGTTCGGGGATATTCCTCAAAGAGAGAGGCAGAGAATTTGTGTCTGTGAAAATGTACGTTGTGAAGAGAGATGGGCGCCAGGAGGCTGTTCATTTTGACAAGATAACTGCGCGATTGAAGAAGCTCAGCTATGGTCTCAGTGTTGAGCACTGTGATCCTGTTCTTGTGGCTCAGAAGGTTTGCGCGGGAGTTTATAAGGGCGTTACCACTAGTCAGCTCGATGAATTGGCCGCTGAAACCGCCGCTGCAATGACCGCTAACCACCCTGACTATGCTTCTGTGAGTTTATATCTTCTCCTATATTGAATTTGGCGACCTTGTGGCTCTTGAATTGTCGTTTGGAATCGCTTATTGATGGTTGATATATTTCGGATATTTGGTGTGATTCAGTGAGAATCTCTAATTTTCATGTTCGTAGACTAAGGTCTTCTACGTTTCATGTAATTTCTTTGTTTTGAAGGAACAAAATTATTATTGACAACTATCGATTTATTTATTTTTTCATGTACCTCTAAATTTAACTTCATTGTTAGTTTCTCACGGCGATTAGGAAATATTTCTTTGAAATAGTTGATAATTTGATTTAACCCGATCAGGGACTTGGAGATGGAAGTCCTATTTTCTTCGCTAATATGTGGGTTCTAATTTACTGCAGTTGGCGGCTAGAATTGTGGTGTCAAATCTGCACAAGAAGACAAAGAAATCATTTTCGGAAACGTAAGTAATCAATTGTGAGCTTGATAATGTTGTTGTTTTATTTTCTATTGCGTTGAAGAAGAACCTGATATGAAGTGAAATGCAGGATCAAAGACATGTACAACCACATCAGCGAAAGGTCTGGCCAGAAGGCGCCTCTGATAGCCGATGATGTTTATCAAATAATCATGAAGGTGATTATGCTATCTTTAAACATTCAGCCTTGATTATTTCTTTAAGTTTCAGGATTAAGTGCAATGGAGTTGGGTTTATGAGGTCATTCAACCTTAAATCATTTAATTTTCTGAATGCTTGCATGAATGAATTTCAATGCTTTTGGGTTGTATTATCAAATATGCCCAAGCTTGTTGATGAGCATGTAAATGATCAACTCTTCTGGTTCCAAATTACTTTGTTCTAGTTGGTTTGTTACAGTTTTTATTCTGACATCCATATAGTCCTTTCGATTTTTTATGATTTGGAATATGTTGTCCTATAGATCATTTCCCATCTGTTAATTTAAACTAGATATGCAGCTTATGATTCTGGTTGATTTCTTTCAGAACCATATGGTGTTTCTTAGATCACGAAGTATTCTTCTGAAAACTGCTATTTGTTACAGAATGCTTCTCGCCTGGATAGTGAGATAATCTATGATCGTGACTTTGATTATGACTACTTTGGCTTCAAAACGCTAGAGAGGTCCTACCTCTTAAAAGTTCAAGGCAAGGTAGCTGAAAGGCCTCAACACATGCTGATGAGGGTAGCCGTTGGGATTCACAGGGATGATATTGAATCTGTCATAAGAACATACCACATGATGTCCCAACGGTGGTTCACTCATGCTTCTCCTACACTTTTCAATGCTGGAACTCCGAGACCTCAAGTATGATTTTGATTTCTATGTGTGTTCTATGTCATTTTTCTTTCTTTTTTTCTGCTCATACTTTTTCTATATTTTGATGGTTTTATTTTCTATACTTTTTCTTTTTTCCTGCTCATACTTTTTTTAATTGTGAGACTTAAGCATTTATCATGTTTACATGTTTTTGGCAGTTGAGCAGTTGTTTCCTTGTTTGCATGAAAGATGATAGCATTGAAGGAATATATGAAACCTTAAAGGAATGTGCTATCATTAGCAAATCGGCAGGTGGAATTGGTGTTTCCATTCACAATATACGGTCTACAGGAAGTTATATTCGTGGGACTAATGGAACATCCAATGGGATAGTTCCAATGCTACGAGTTTTCAATGATACTGCTCGTTATGTTGATCAAGGAGGAGGCAAGAGGAAAGGTACTTCTAGTTTTACCAAGTGGTTAAGTTTAATGTTTCTAAATTGAGCTTTTCAGCCTTATCTTAACTTCTGGTTGTAGGTGCTTTTGCTGTGTATTTGGAGCCATGGCATGCCGACATATTTGAATTTTTGGATTTAAGGAAAAACCATGGAAAGGTATCTGACAATATGATTGTGGATTAACTGAGAGTCTCATAATGGTTTTACACTGATTTTATATATTGTGTTGTGGTTGGTTTGGATGCGCTATAAAGCATCTTTTATTATTATGAACTATCCCCTTCCTACTTATCTTCTATTAGCATTGTCCTTACATAAACTAGTGACTGTTTATAATTCATGCTATTCAATTTTTTTCTCTCACAGGAAGAGCATCGAGCTCGAGATCTATTTTATGCCCTTTGGGTACCTGATCTCTTCATGGAAAGAGTTCAAAGTAATGAACAATGGTCACTGTTTTGCCCTAATGAAGCTCCTGGTCTGGCAGACTGCTGGGGTGAAGAATTTGAAAAGCTTTATATCAGATATGAATGCGAGGTAAATGAAATTTTGATTAACTTGCTTAAGTATTATTTATTTTTGGACCTGTTTAGGTTTGTGAACCTTTTCATTGAATGTGGTTGATCATATGGCTGGATAGGGAAAGGCAAAGAAGGTTGTTCAGGCACAGAGTCTTTGGTTTGAGATTTTGAAATCTCAAATAGAAACTGGAACTCCTTATATGCTTTTTAAGGTGACTTTGAAACAATACTATTTTGATTTTTTGCTTGTCCCTTGGTTCTTTCGTTGATGGTTTTATTTTTCCACATGTTCTGTGGATTGTCCAGGACACATGCAACAAGAAAAGTAACCAACAGAATCTTGGTACTATTAAATCTTCCAACTTATGTACTGAAATAATTGAATACACAAGCCCGGATGAGACTGCTGTGTGTAATCTAGCATCCATTGCTCTACCACGTTTTGTTCGAGAGAAGGTGAATGATACATATGATTTTCATGTAATTCCCCTGTGAATATGATATGGGCTTTTATTTTTTTCCTTTGTTGATTCTTTTTTAATTATATAGGGGGTTCAAATGGAGTCTCATCCATCTAAGCTTGTTGGGAGTAGTGGGTCAAAGAATCGATATTTTGACTTTGACAAACTAGCTGAGGTCTTTATTCTTAATAGTACCTATTAGATATTATAGTTATTTAACTTTGATATATTCTTTAATTTGGAATTTGTTTCTCTGTTTCTCACAGGTTACCACAATAGTTACTGCAAACCTTAACAAAATTATTGATGTTAATTTCTACCCAATTGAGAATGCAAGAAGGTCAAATTTTCGACATAGGCCTATAGGTATTGGGGTTCAAGGTCTTGCTGACACCTTTATCTTGCTAGGCATGGCATTTGAGTCACTAGAGGTGATTCTAATTATATGTTCTGTGAATGTTATTGTTATTGTCGTGCTTTGCCTTTTTATGACATGTCACTCATGGCGGAAATGGTTTGAAATACTTTAGGCTCAACAGCTAAACAAAGACATTTTTGAGACTATATATTATCATGCTCTTAAAGCTTCATCTGATATTGCTGCAAAAGAAGGCCCATATGAAACATATGATGGCAGTCCTGTTAGTAAGGTAACTGTCGTGATCTTTTTTGTTTGCAGGCATAATATTAATTTTGGTGATATGTAGTCTAAACTGACTCAAAGTAAACTTTGTGTTCCAGTTTTGAGAGATTTGTCATCTCACTTTGGAGCTTTTAGAATATATATACTCATTAAATATAGGTGTTGAAAACTAGAGTTCATAAATTTTTGTGATCTGCAAAGCCATGGAGCGACATTTTAACTTCAGAAGATGATGATTGTTTGGAATCATCCTCAGATATGCATTATATTGTGCAGGGAGTTCTTCAACCTGACATGTGGGGTGTAACAACTTCAAATAGGTGGGACTGGGATGCTCTAAGGGAAATGATATCAAAGAATGGAGTAAGAAACTCTCTTCTTGTTGCTCCTATGCCAACTGCTTCGACTAGCCAGATTCTTGGTAACAATGAGTGCTTTGAGCCTTACACCTCTAACATTTATAGCCGCAGAGTATTAAGGTCTTATTTTTCATCATGGTATCTTCGTCCCTTTTAGTGTTGGTCATCAAATGTTCTTCTAACTCTCTTATCCTTGGTTTGTAGCGGTGAATTTGTTGTGGTGAACAAGCATCTCCTTTATGACCTAACAGAGATGGGTCTATGGTCTCCTGCGCTTAAAAACAAGATAATTTATGAAGATGGCTCCGTGCTGAAAATTCCTGAGATTCCAGAAGAGCTGAAACTTATTTACAAGTATGCTTTCGTTTTGTGTTTTGCTCTTGCTTTTTGCTCCGAATTTGGATTTGTTTCTTTTGTCTGACTTGTAATGCCATATTTATTTTGAATTCAGAACTGTCTGGGAAATCAAACAAAAGACATTAGTAGACATGGCAGTTGATCGGGGATGTTATATAGATCAGAGTCAAAGTCTTAATATACACATGGACCAACCCAATTTTGGAAAACTTACTTCCTTGCATTTTTATGCATGGTCCAAGGTATCAGCTTACTATTTTTTAAGTACTGCCTTCTAGATGTAATATTTTGAAGATGCCCGACAGGCTTGGCAAAATTTTTCTGCATAACATTATTTGCCTTTCTATAGTTATTTTTGCATTAGATCGTGTAGCTATGATTGCCGAATGAGATAGAAGAACATATATGGTATACTGTATCAAATTTTACTTTTGTGCTTTGCCATTGCAGGGTTTGAAAACAGGGATGTACTATCTAAGATCACGGGCCGCAGCTGATGCCATCAAATTTACAGTTGACACTTCCTTGCTCAAAGTAATGAGAGTAACTATGATTGTCACTTTTGGGCTTGAGGGAAATAGCACTGTAGTACGACTCAAAATAAAAAATAGCTTTTGTTCTGAATTTTTTGAAGCGATCACTCGCCAGATTAAGCATGGGGGTAGCTTTCTAGAAAAAATGAGTGCCATTGTTTCATTTGCGGGTGTATAATCACCCTACACTTCCCATAAACCCAATAGATTTCACAAACTTAGATTAAATGGTTCATCCATAAGAATTATAGTATTTTTGACAAATGCAGGAGAAGGTCAAAGATGGAGATGGAGATGGTGATGTCGATACAAAAATGGCTCAAATGGTTTGTTCGTTAACCAACCCCGAAGAGTGCTTGGCCTGTGGAAGTTAAATGAGATGTCATGAATGGTGCAATAGAAGACTAAACGCATCTGGTATGAAATATTTGAACTAATTGTTGTAATATATGTAGATGTAGGTTTGATATAGCTGCTGGAATAGGTAGGCGTTGTTTATTTTTGAAAGATGTTATAAATGAAGCTTCCTTCCATGGTGAAATATGAGCTTTTCCTGGCTTGGTTTTGAATTCTATTTGCTTGAGATTTTGTGAAAAATGGTAGCTTGATAGTTGATGGGTGTATATGCGTAAGTTTAGTAATGAAGTTTTTGTTGCACTTGCTCATTCTGTCACTGAAGCCTGCAACTTAAGCTCTGAGTAGTGAGTGCAAATACTTGTATTTTCTTTTATGGTCTATACTCTAACAAAGTTCGTGGAACATAGAGATGTTAAACGAGCGAGTCGAGTCGAGCCGAGCTGAGACGGACCCGGCTCACCGAGCCTGTCGAGCCAAACGAGCCGAGCATAACGAGCTTGCCGAGTTTAACGAGCTGAGCTTAACGAGCTGACCCTAAAAATTTTCAACCCGAGCCGGCTCGCGAGCTACGAGTCTAACGAGCCGAGTCGAGATGGCCCAACGAGCGTAACGAGCCGAGCTTAACGAGCCGAACTTACATAAATAAAATTATTTTATATATTATATATTTCATTAATATTTTATTTATTAAAATTATAATAAATATTTATTATATTAATGATGAAATATAATAAATACTTAGTCGTGTAAAATATAAATAATAAAAATCTTTAATTAATACAAAAATGACATTTAATTATAAAAAATAGAAGAAAACAAATATATACAAAATAGAGTAAAGTGAAATTTGTAATTTATGGTGAATATAATTTTTCTAAAAAACTTACAACGGCACAAGGCTTGGTTGGCTCTACTCTTCTTACCTCTCTAAGGTCTTAGAAAATGTGAGGAATAAGAGTTACCGAGCAACCATAGACTTGGCAACAATTGGAGTCTCAATTTCCACCCAAATTGAAAATCAATTTGAGGACTAACCTTTGATTAAAGAAGGATTCTAAAAAGCCGATCAAGCATTCAAAGTTTGAGAGGAAAATAGTCACTTATTCTCATTCAAAATCCGATATTTCATGAATACCAAATTGTGAATATACAATATTTCCACCACCACTACTTGAGCTAACATATGAAGAAACACGTGAATGACTAGCATTAGAATATTTAGATTCATAAGAAGAATATAAACTAGTAATTCTATGTGTTATTTGATCCATAGAAAATAAAGAAGAAGTTTGTAAATTATTAAAAATTTGATTAACAATGAGATATACTCCTCTTAACTTATATTTAAGATCCATTATACATGCATAACAAAAAATAGGAAGAATATCAAGTTAATATTTTTTAAATTTTGTTTCTATTTTATTAAGTATATCTCTAAATTCATCTATATGTCGATATTGTGCAAAATTAGTCGTTAAATTTATAAAAATTGGGACAACAAGATGAGAAGTGAGATAATAAATTTCTGAACATTCATTTATAGTATCATAAAATAGTTTTAAAAAATCAAAAAATATATTAGCTACTTTGGAACTAGATTTATCAATATTAATAATTTGTATTTTCTTACTAATAAAAGCACAAATAACTTACTAATATGACATAGCATTTTTCAATATCAAATAAGTAGAATTTCACATATTATCTACATCGGTAATTCAGACGTCACTAATTTGATTGTTCATAAAAATACTTTGAAAATACTATATATCTTTAAAATAACTTAAAATGTGTAAATTAAAACTTAGTAAAATTTAATTAAAATTTTTAGTAAAATTTAATTAAAACATTTAAAAAAAATTTTAGTAAAATTTTACTGTTCACGTGAACAGTGTGGGGCGATTGTTCGCCCCACAGGGGCGAGTAATCACCCCATGCACTGGATTTTGGGCGATTTTCACCTCTACGGACGGTGATTTGAATAAAATGATTTTTTTTAGGTGTCGACCTGTTACATTAGAGGTGTCGACACTAACTTTGAACTATCTTTGAACGAGCAAGAGCGGATCAATCGCTCATAAATAGCTGATCAATCGGTCATGTCTCTGTGTCTGTGAGTGTGAGACTGTTAATTGTTAAATGTTATTGTATTTGTTAATTGTTATTGTAATATATTTATTTGTTATTTCATTACAATTATAGCCTATCAATCGGCTGTGATTCACATTTCTTTTCAGTTTTTTTCCCCAAAATTTTAACATACGCGGTGGCGGTACGTCAAAGTCAATCAGCATTCGCCATTTAGCTTCAATTCAACCATTTAGTTTCGATTTATCACCTCTGGGCTCTGCCTTCTGTCGAGCGTCGGAGAGTGCTGTCAGTGCTCCGACCTGGGCATCGGAGTTGGGCTGGACTGAGACATCGAAGAGTCGGAGATTGTCGATTGTCGGGCGTCGCCGCGTCGGAGAGGGCTCAGCGCTTGCCGCTCAGGCCAGGCCCCGAGCTAGGCTTGACGAGCCAGCTCGCGAGCAGGCTCGTCGAGCCCGGTCATTGACGGGCTCGGGAGCAGGCTCGTCGAGCCCGGTCATTGACGGGCTCGCTGAGCCGGAATGTCCAAGCTCGACTCGACTCGACTCGCATGTGTGACTCGAGCCAACCTCGCTCGTTACTGTAGCGAGCTGAGCCAAGCTCGGCCCGCTACAGTAACGAGTCGAGCGAGCGAGATGGCGAGCAGCTCGCTCGTTTAACATCTCTAGTGGAACATACCATTTTTGTATTTTGAAAATCTTTATCTAATTATTTTTACCATCATATAACTATTTTGGTTAAAATAGAAAATAAATTTATTTTGTAAAATTATGAAAAAAGTACATTTACCCTTCCAAAAATAAATCTTAATTTTTGACTTTTATTCCTCCAAAAATTGTATAAACAACTCAAGATAAAACATTATAATAAACTAAAAACTAACTTGAGAGTCAATTATACCAACAAATCAATGGTATACTACCAGAGCAGAGTTGTCTTTTAATATATATGAATAGTTTTATATTTACTTTCTTATTTTATTATTTTAAAAAATTTATTAAAATATTAAACAAGGATTGATATAATAAATTATAAATAGTTAATTTATTTTATAATTATATCAATCTAATCATTGATTGAAACGTTAGTAAATTTTTTAAGAAAGTAGAATAAAAAAATATACGTAAGATTATTTTTAATATATTATAATGTTTTGTGAAATGATCATGACGATAACATTTATATAATATCATATATTAAATTTTTGAATTCAACTTCAGTATGTCTAAAAAGAACATGTATTTTGAATGTCATATGATTATCATTTATAAAATTTTGAAATAATTTCTTATGAGTATCGTATGGGATCAGTGACCATTTGGTACCTAACATTTTTTTTGTACCCAATCAAACCCTAAGGTATAAAACGTTTACAATTTAAACCCTACCGTCAATTTTTTAGTTAAATTTAACAGATTTTTTTCAAAATTCCTAAACTACCCTCTCTCTCTCTCTCTCTCTCTCTCTCTCTCTCTCTCTCTCTCTCTCTCTCTCTCTCTCTCTCTCTCTCTCTCTCTCTCTCTCTCTCTCTCTCTCTCTCTCTCTCTCTGCGTAAAACTCCAGAAGAGAACCCCTCCCCTCTTTAATTGGAAAAAGGGGGAGGGGGAGAAAGAGAAAGAAGAACATTCTCACCTGACAGTAGATAATTTTGAGTTAGAGCTGGAAAACCGACTAGAAGCAGCAGTAGAGTGATGAAAATGAGACTTCTTTGAAACACCCAGAAATCCAGATTCGGTTCTGTGAAGGTTGGCATGTATGGTAGTTAAGGATAGATGCGAGAGGGAAGAGGCAGCCATTGCCGCATAAATCTCTCTCTCTCTCTTGCTCGTTTATCTTTTCCACTCTTTTCGCTCTGAAGAATTGGCAGAAGCAAAAACTCCCACTCAGAATGACATTTTAAGAGAGCGCCAATGAATGACGATGGGAGTGAACTAATTTGTCATCAACTGATAAAAGCAGGTAGCGAGTGGGAATATCCATGGATAGATCATGGATGCACATGGCAAAACTAATTTTTCCCTAAAATTTTAGAGAAAAACAATTAAAGAGGGGAGGGGGTCTTCTGGAGTTTTACGCAGGGAGAGAGAGAGAGAGAGAGAGAGAGAGAGAGAGAGAGAGAGAGAGAGAGAGAGAGAGAGAGAGAGAGAGAGAGAGGGTAGTTTAGGAATTTTGAAAAAAATCTGTTAAATTTAACTAAAAAATTGACGGTAGGGTTTAAATTGTAAACGTTTTATACGTTAGGGTTTGATTGAGTATAAAAAAAACGTTAGGTACCAATGGTCACTAACCCCATACATTGGGGTCTAAATGGTACTTTTCCCTTAATAATATCATTGGTGCGATATGAAAACTTTAAAAGCACGTGGCATACAGTCTAGATTTTACTCTCATTCAATTTCAATTTTGCTGTATCTAACCATCTTCTAGTGGATCTGTCTCCTCCACTTGGAAAAAAATTGAATTTAACTGTAGAGTCGATAATTGTTGATGAGGGTAACTCCAAAGGCCTGTTTCTCAAAACATTCGCAGTGGCCGTCCAAGAGCTTTCTCCTTCGCCAGGCTTGAGAGCTAGTGCTTTTTTACACTTCCTTGGATGTCTGGAACTTTCCATGGCTTAAAAATCGTCTTTGTCAACTCCGTCATTGTCTCTGCATACATTTGTCTTCGTTTTATAGTTGTTATGTTTCTGATTTGGGCTGAATTAGAGCTTGTTTTCACAAACTTGAATGCCCTGAAAAAATTGAATTTAACTGTAGAGTCGATAATTGTTGATGAGGGTAACTCCAAAGGCCTGTTTCTCAAAACATTCGCAGTGGCCGTCCAAGAGCTTTCTCCTTCGCCAGGCTTGAGAGCTAGTGCTTTTTTATATTAACATTGTTTGACCAAGTATATTTCAAATAATCGTGGCCGACTGGCCGTCAGTCGCCCATAAAATGGAAAACCCTAACATCCACAAAACCCTAATTTCAATTGTCTTCTATAAGAAGGACCATACCAAACCTTTCTTATTGCACACCCCCGCTTTACTCCTCCTTTCTATAGCTCTCTTTCATGTGGCGTCTCCAATCTCAAATTATATGCAGACATTCGCTCGTCGTTCTTCTTCTCCTCTCTAGTTTCATTTCGTTTTTTGCTGCGTAAATAAATTGATTCGGTCATTGGTATCGGCAATTCAATCATGTGAGTCGTTCGTCTTTAATTTTCGACGAATGTGGCGGATTAGCAGTTGATTTCTGGTTTTGATCGATGATGATAATCCTAAGGCTTGTTTCTCAAAACATTCGCAGTGGCCGCCTAAGAGCTTTCGCCTTCGCCAGGCTTGAGAGCTAGTGCTTTTTTACACTTCCTTGGATGTCTGAGACAATGAATCTTTCACATCTACTGTCATACAGTCTAGATTTTACTCTCATTCAATTTCAATTTTGCTGTATCTAACCATCTTCTAGTGGATCTGTCTCCTCCACTTGGAAAAAAATTGAATTTAACTGTAGAGTCGATAATTGTTGATGAGGGTAACTCCAAAGGCCTGTTTCTCAAAACATTCGCAGTGGCCGTCCAAGAGCTTTCTCCTTCGCCAGGCTTGAGAGCTAATGCTGCTTTACTTCCTTGGATGTCTGGAACTTTCCATTGGCTTAAAAATCGTCTTTGTCAACTCCGTCATTGTCTCTGCATACATTTGTCTTCGTTTTATAGTTGTTATGTTTCTGATTTGGGCTGAATTAGAGCTTGTTTTCACAAACTTGAATGCCCTGAAAAAATTGACAAACAATAGAAAAACCAAAATTTTTCCTTTCTTTTCTATTTTTTTTTTTTTCAGATTTTCCCCAAAAACCTAGACATTTTTTTGCCAGCAACTTACAAAAATTTCCATAGTATTTCATTAAAATCCTCGAACCTCCATAAATAAACTCTCTATGAAGGAGAAATTTTGTGAACAGATTAAGGGAGCACGTTGCTGTGGTTTAGTGGATTCTGTTCGGATTTTGGATGCGAAGCCTGAAGAAAACAAAGATCTGGAGAAAAACATCCAGACGACGATACTAAAACTATTTTTGCTTGGGATAGCTTGTCTTCAATTTTTTATGACAGAGCCAGATCACTTGTTCTTCGGAGGACGATCGTCAAAGCATCTCTGTAAAATACAAATTACCCATCACTTTTTTTTGCAACAATTTATAATCAAAACTTGAAATAGTGTTACTTTTATATTTTCACTAAATGTCATAGCTAATAGGAACGCCGAGCATCATAAATATTTAGTTAATTTTCAACTTGTACATTTATTCGTCACGACTAATCTTTAGTAAAGTTTTATATTTTTTCAATTACATTTTATTTATTCTCTAAAATAGAGTAATTATCAAAATAATCCTCAAAGTATAGAATGATTAGCAAATTGACCATTAAAGAATGGTTTTTTGTTAATAAATTTGCCCCTAGCGGAGCTCCGGTCTTGATGAACGGATCCCCCATCTACATTTTGCACTCTTAACAGGTAGCTCGTTCGAAATTAAGAGAGCTACTGGTCTCCACTTAATACGTTAAAATTAAAAAAATTTGAAGTTGCTACTTCAAAAAACATATTACATATGTAACACCCGGTATTTTAGCCATGTAATTATTTCTTGAACAATTAAATGGGATATACATATATTGGCCATTAATGAAGTGCGTATTTCATTGGAGTTTTGTGATACCCCAAGTGGATGTCTAGAGAAAACGGATCGGTGAATTTAACTAATAATTCAATTGGAAAACCAAACTAAAAATCAACCAAAACAGAACACCTTGGTTAAAAACCAATTGAGGGGGCAAATTAGGTAAACCAATTAAGGTTGGTGGGAGGAAGCCAATGGTTGAGTGATACTTGGCAACTTGTTGAAGAAGCCATGTTCTTTTCTCTTCCCTTCTATGTGAAACATCCTTCTGCATTCTCTGTTTTCTCTCTTCCAGGCGACGGTGCCAAATCTACAAAACTTCTTTCTCCTGCTTACTTTTGTTTTATTCAGCAAAGGTAATTATCTAACCTAGTTGACAAGTATGGACATGTTAAAAGTGAGTTTTGTTGAAGTTTAGGGTTAAGGTGTTTTGGAGAAAACTCACTGTTATTACGTGAAAACACTTTGGATAGTTTTCTAAAAGTCTGAATAGAGTTAGAAGGATATTCTACAAGTTATTAGTTAGCATTTGCAGCTTGTTTATTTTCCTTCCGTGCATGTATAGGTTCGTACATTACCGAGACAATCAAGAACATCAACTCTACAGCAAACAGGTAAGTTCATACCCGTAGGTTGGCTCTTAAGGCCCTACATCGCAGAGACTCTAGGATTTTACTACTGTCGGGAGGTTTTGGGTAGATAAGTTGAAGTTATATTCCGAGTAACCTGTTCTTCCTTTAGGTTCTGTTGTGTTGTTTCGGTTGTCTGCTGTTTTAATTGTAAGCACAGTGAATGTCCATGCATACACGATTTTCCCGAAAGTTCATGTAAAACTGTTTTCTGTACACGGTTTGAAGCTAAGCAAGATAAAATCTGACTGAAATGTATTAGTTAAGTGCGGGATGGGGACTGACCTACTGTTCTGTTTCTGTATATCTGTTTGTGCCTGTCGTGCACTTGTCAGTTCCCCTATAAGCCCCACTTATACCCTTCTGCCACTGAAACGTAATGTACTGTTCTGTCACCGTATTTTGAAAGTTAATGCATAGCATATGCATCACTGCATTTATATATGTTCTTACTGAGTTTTAGACTCATAGGTGAACTCCCTGGTGTAGGTACTGAACCTGCAAATGAGGACTTTGTGCCTCAGTCCGCGAATAGGCGGCTGTGCTCGTATTCACATCCACCGCTGTCACTATTCATTTTTGTCTTATTCACATCCACCGCTGTCACTATTCATTTTTGTCTTATTCACATCCACCGCTGTCACTATTCATTTTTGTCTTATTCACATCCACCGCTGTCACTATTCATTTTTGTCTTATTCACATCCACCGCTGTCACTATTCATTTTTGTCTTATTCACATCCACCGCTGTCACTATTCATTTTTGTCTTATTCACATCCACCGCTGTCACTATTCATTTTTGTCTTATTCACATCCACCGCTGTCACTATTCATTTTTGTCTTATTCACATCCACCGCTGTCACTATTCATTTTTGTCTTATTCACATCCACCGCTGTCACTATTCATTTTTGTCTTATTCACATCCACCGCTGTCACTATTCATTTTTGTCTTATTCACATCCACCGCTGTCACTATTCATTTTTGTCTTATTCACATCCACCGCTGTCACTATTCATTTTTGTCTTATTCACATCCACCGCTGTCACTATTCATTTTTGTCTTATTCACATCCACCGCTGTCACTATTCATTTTTGTCTTATTCACATCCACCGCTGTCACTATTCATTTTTGTCTTATTCACATCCACCGCTGTCACTATTCATTTTTGTCTTATTCACATCCACCGCTGTCACTATTCATTTTTGTCTTATTCACATCCACCGCTGTCACTATTCATTTTTGTCTTATTCACATCCACCGCTGTCACTATTCATTTTTGTCTTATTCACATCCACCGCTGTCACTATTCATTTTTGTCTTATTCACATCCACCGCTGTCACTATTCATTTTTGTCTTATTCACATCCACCGCTGTCACTATTCATTTTTGTCTTATTCACATCCACCGCTGTCACTATTCATTTTTGTCTTATTCACATCCACCGCTGTCACTATTCATTTTTGTCTTATTCACATCCACCGCTGTCACTATTCATTTTTGTCTTATTCACATCCACCGCTGTCACTATTCATTTTTGTCTTATTCACATCCACCGCTGTCACTATTCATTTTTGTCTTATTCACATCCACCGCTGTCACTATTCATTTTTGTCTTATTCACATCCACCGCTGTCACTATTCATTTTTGTCTTATTCACATCCACCGCTGTCACTATTCATTTTTGTCTTATTCACATCCACCGCTGTCACTATTCATTTTTGTCTTATTCACATCCACCGCTGTCACTATTCATTTTTGTCTTATTCACATCCACCGCTGTCACTATTCATTTTTGTCTTATTCACATCCACCGCTGTCACTATTCATTTTTGTCTTATTCACATCCACCGCTGTCACTATTCATTTTTGTCTTATTCACATCCACCGCTGTCACTATTCATTTTTGTCTTATTCACATCCACCGCTGTCACTATTCATTTTTGTCTTATTCACATCCACCGCTGTCACTATTCATTTTTGTCTTATTCACATCCACCGCTGTCACTATTCATTTTTGTCTTATTCACATCCACCGCTGTCACTATTCATTTTTGTCTTATTCACATCCACCGCTGTCACTATTCATTTTTGTCTTATTCACATCCACCGCTGTCACTATTCATTTTTGTCTTATTCACATCCACCGCTGTCACTATTCATTTTTGTCTTATTCACATCCACCGCTGTCACTATTCATTTTTGTCTTATTCACATCCACCGCTGTCACTATTCATTTTTGTCTTATTCACATCCACCGCTGTCACTATTCATTTTTGTCTTATTCACATCCACCGCTGTCACTATTCATTTTTGTCTTATTCACATCCACCGCTGTCACTATTCATTTTTGTCTTATTCACATCCACCGCTGTCACTATTCATTTTTGTCTTATTCACATCCACCGCTGTCACTATTCATTTTTGTCTTATTCACATCCACCGCTGTCACTATTCATTTTTGTCTTATTCACATCCACCGCTGTCACTATTCATTTTTGTCTTATTCACATCCACCGCTGTCACTATTCATTTTTGTCTTATTCACATCCACCGCTGTCACTATTCATTTTTGTCTTATTCACATCCACCGCTGTCACTATTCATTTTTGTCTTATTCACATCCACCGCTGTCACTATTCATTTTTGTCTTATTCACATCCACCGCTGTCACTATTCATTTTTGTCTTATTCACATCCACCGCTGTCACTATTCATTTTTGTCTTATTCACATCCACCGCTGTCACTATTCATTTTTGTCTTATTCACATCCACCGCTGTCACTATTCATTTTTGTCTTATTCACATCCACCGCTGTCACTATTCATTTTTGTCTTATTCACATCCACCGCTGTCACTATTCATTTTTGTCTTATTCACATCCACCGCTGTCACTATTCATTTTTGTCTTATTCACATCCACCGCTGTCACTATTCATTTTTGTCTTATTCACATCCACCGCTGTCACTATTCATTTTTGTCTTATTCACATCCACCGCTGTCACTATTCATTTTTGTCTTATTCACATCCACCGCTGTCACTATTCATTTTTGTCTTATTCACATCCACCGCTGTCACTATTCATTTTTGTCTTATTCATATCCACCGTTCTTTTTAGAAATCACATCTACCGCTACTCTTTTAATAAGCACATCCACCGCTGTCACTATTCATTTTTGTCTTATTCATATCCACCGTTCTTTTTAGAAATCACATCTACCGCTACTCTTTTAATAAGCACATCCACCGCTGTCACTATTCATTTTTGTCTTATTCACATCCACCGCTGTCACTATTCATTTTTGTCTTATTCACATCCACCGCTGTCACTATTCATTTTTGTCTTATTCATATCCACCGTTCTTTTTAGAAATCACATCTACCGCTACTCTTTTAATAAGCACATCCACCGCTGTCACTATTCATTTTTGTCTTATTCACATCCACCGCTGTCACTATTCATTTTTGTCTTATTCACATCCACCGCTGTCACTATTCATTTTTGTCTTATTCATATCCACCGTTCTTTTTAGAAATCACATCTACCGCTACTCTTTTAATAAGCACATCCACCGCTGTCACTATTCATTTTTGTCTTATTCACATCCACCGCTGTCACTATTCATTTTTGTCTTATTCACATCCACCGCTGTCACTATTCATTTTTGTCTTATTCACATCCACCGCTGTCACTGTTCATTTTTGTCTTATTCATATCCACCGTTCTCTTTAGAAATCACATCTACCGCTACTCTTTTAATAAGCACATCCACCGATGTCATTGTTCATTTTTGTCTTATTCACATCCACTGCTGTCACTGTTCATTTTTGTCTTATTCATATCCACCGTTCTTTTTAGAAATCACATCTACCGCTACTCTTTTAATAAGCACATCCACCGCTGTCACTATTCACTTTTGTCTTTATTCACATCCACCGCTGTCACTATTCATTTTTGTCTTATTCACATCCACCGCTGTCACTATTCATTTTTGTCTTATTCACATCCACCGCTGTCACTGTTCACTTTTGTCTTATTCACATCCACCTGTGAATAGTAAATTTCTGTTTATAGTTCACATCCACCGGTGAACAGTAAATTTCTCTTTTGTTTATTTTCACTGCATGTATTTTTATCACGTTTCCTCTGCATGGCTGTTGCCCACCCAGCCTTTTATTTAAATGTTCCAAGTATTCTGATTTCTTTCTGTAATTCATTCTGCAGTCCGGTTTAACTGTATTACCGTTTTGTCTTTAAATCCCGAGAAGGTTTTCTCTAGCTGTGAAGTTTTAAGGGTTGTTTTAAAAGTCCCGTCTGTTTTCTGTTTAAACAAAAAAAAATATGTCCCGTTTTTCTGTTAAACGTCCGGAGTGATGGCTCCTCGGCCCGATCGGGTTTAGGGGCTGTCACAACATAATATATTAGATTTGTTTGAAATGTTTACCATATCATAAAAAGATAATTTAGAAAGTTACGTGATTTACGACTTATTATAATTTTTTACGAAATAATTCATTAAAACTATGTTTGACATTCAAAAATTATAAAATTTTTATAATAGTCTCTCCTTGTACTATCAATTAAAGCTGTCAAATAGGTAGCAAAAAAAAAAAAGGTTAAAATCATTTTAACCCTCGAAGTATAAGTTTGACTTAAAAAAGCCCCCAAAGTATCTTTATACTAAAAAAAAAATATTAAACTATCAAAAACGAACAAAAAAACTCCTGGCGGGGTTGTTCACGGTCCATTCACCATCCGTTCTCAATTTTACACTAGAACGGTCCCCCGTTCTAAGCGGGGGTGTGTTTGTAACGACCCCGGCCAGGAGCCGTCACGTGTTCATATCCTTTCATTAATCGTTTGCTTGACTTTTACTATTATTACATTCACTTACTATCTCTCAACAGACTTTCACATTTACATATATATTTTTTTCTAAACTGGTAATAGAGACCAGAAACATTAAGGAAGACGAACCCGTCTCATGCCCAACTTCTCACGCCTCGTCTGCTCAAACTTTCACAGAGTCGAGCGACGGACTCGGTCATCGGTTCTTGACAATTTCGGAAAAGAGGAAGTGCCCTCAATCTCTTAACAAAATACCACTCGGGTCTGCATGGTTGCATGCGTTGACAACCCTCAAAACTTAGTCGTCCGCGGTCATCCACGTGTATTACGCGTGACTCGCTTATCATCACCTAAAGGAGACATCTTCCGGTGGGCACGTGGGCCTCGCGTGCTAAATTAAAACATCATGCCGGGTCACTAAATGACAAAACACATTTTACATATTCCGGTCGCTAAGCGACAAAACACATTTTACACTCCGTCGTCGCTAAGGCGCAAAAACACATTTTACATCTTCCGGTCGCTAAACGACAAAACCACATTTTACATCTTCCGTTGCGTCATCGACTAAACCATCAACAACTATTCCTTCGGCATCTGCCGATGACGTCAGCCGGAAGACTAAACCATCAACAACTATTCCTTCGGCATCTGCCGATGACGTCAGCCGGAAGACTAAACCATCAACAACTATTCCTTCGGCATCTGCCGATGACGTCAGCCGGAAGACTAAACCATCAACAACTATTCCTTCGGCATCTGCCGATGACGTCAGCCGGAAGACTAAACCATCAACAACTATTCCTTCGGCATCTGCCGATGACGTCAGCCGGAAGACTAAACCATCAACAACTATTCCTTCGGCATCTGCCGATGACGTCAGCCGGAAGACTAAACCATCAACAACTATTCCTTCGGCATCTGCCGATGACGTCAGCCGGAAGACTAAACCATCAACAACTATTCCTTCGGCATCTGCCGATGACGTCAGCCGGAAGACTAAACCATCAACAACTATTCCTTCGGCATCTGCCGATGACGTCAGCCGGAAGACTAAACCATCAACAACTATTCCTTCGGCATCTGCCGATGACGTCAGCCGGAAGACTAAACCATCAACAACTATTCCTTCGGCATCTGCCGATGACGTCAGCCGGAAGACTAAACCATCAACAACTATTCCTTCGGCATCTGCCGATGACGTCAGCCGGAAGACTAAACCATCAACAACTATTCCTTCGGCATCTGCCGATGACGTCAGCCGGAAGACTAAACCATCAACAACTATTCCTTCGGCATCTGCCGATGACGTCAGCCGGAAGACTAAACCATCAACAACTATTCCTTCGGCATCTGCCGATGACGTCAGCCGGAAGACTAAACCATCAACAACTATTCCTTCGGCATCTGCCGATGACGTCAGCCGGAAGACTAAACCATCAACAACTATTCCTTCGGCATCTGCCGATGACGTCAGCCGGAAGACTAAACCATCAACAACTATTCCTTCGGCATCTGCCGATGACGTCAGCCGGAAGACTAAACCATCAACAACTATTCCTTCGGAAGACTAAACCATCATACAACTATCCTTCGGCATCTGCCGATGACGTCAGCCGGAAGACTAAACCAACAACACTACCCTTCGGCATCTGCCGATGACGTCAGCCGGAAGACTAAACCATCAAACAATTAACTCTCGGCATCTGCCGATGACGTCAACCGAAGACTAAACCATCAACAACTATTCCTTCGGCATCTGCCGATGACGTCAGCCGGAAGACTAAACCATCAACAACTATTCCTTCGGCATCTGGCCGATGACGTCAGCCGAAGACTACCTCTTCCACTTCCGTCTTACGTAGAGAACTCTAAATCATCAATGACTCATTCCAACAGAAAGAAAACACAACTCATTCAAAATGCATATAGCGGAAGACTTAAGCAACAGACCAGTTTATAAATCTATATATCATTCCCTGACTCAGTGATCCACTAGACAGTTTCAAAGCTCAACGTTTAAAAATAATCCATCCTACTTAACTACATATTCTTTAACAACTGTAACATAAGAGTCTTAACCAGGGGTCATAATCGCCTCTCCAGTCCCGCACTGTCACCTTGAGCATCCTCCAGCAACCGCCTTAAGCATCCTCTTGTACATAACTCCTCACCTGAACCTTCTTCACCTACACCATAAGGTTTAACTATAAGCCTATGCTTAGTAAGGATGCATGCTGTACATATCATTAACTCGGCCTCCACCAGTGGGAGATTTCGCGAGTCATACATATCATTAACTCGGCCTCCACCAGTGGGAGATTTCGCGAGTCATACATATCATTAACTCGGCCTCCACCAGTGGGAGATTTCGCGAGTCATACATATCATTAACTCGGCCTCCACCAGTGGGAGATTTCGCGAGTCATACATATCATTAACTCGGCCTCCACCAGTGGGAGATTTCGCGAGTCATACATATCATTAACTCGGCCTCCACCAGTGGGAGATTTCGCGAGTCATACATATCATTAACTCGGCCTCCACCAGTGGGAGATTTCGCGAGTCATACATATCATTAACTCGGCCTCCACCAGTGGGAGATTTCGCGAGTCATACATATCATTAACTCGGCCTCCACCAGTGGGAGATTTCGCGAGTCATACATATCATTAACTCGGCCTCCACCAGTGGGAGATTTCGCGAGTCATACATATCATTAACTCGGCCTCCACCAGTGGGAGATTTCGCGAGTCATACATATCATTAACTCGGCCTCCACCAGTGGGAGATTTCGCGAGTCATACATATCATTAACTCGGCCTCCACCAGTGGGAGATTTCGCGAGTCATACATATCATTAACTCGGCCTCCACCAGTGGGAGATTTCGCGAGTCATACATATCATTAACTCGGCCTCCACCAGTGGGAGATTTCGCGAGTCATACATATCATTAACTCGGCCTCCACCAGTGGGAGATTTCGCGAGTCATACATATCATTAACTCGGCCTCCACCAGTGGGAGATTTCGCGAGTCATACATATCATTAACTCGGCCTCCACCAGTGGGAGATTTCGCGAGTCATACATATCATTAACTCGGCCTCCACCAGTGGGAGATTTCGCGAGTCATACATATCATTAACTCGGCCTCCACCAGTGGGAGATTTCGCGAGTCATACATATCATTAACTCGGCCTCCACCAGTGGGAGATTTCGCGAGTCATACATATCATTAACTCTCCACCAGTGGGAGATTTCGCGAGTCGTACATATCATTAACTCGGCCTCCACCAGGGGGAGATTTCGCGAGTCATACATATCAGTAACTCGGCCTCCACCAGTGGGAGAAGTTCGCGAGTCATGCATACATAGTCTTTCCCCGCTCTGCACTTAATCGTGGTTACATTTGCTTTTCATATTCTCAACTTAATCATAACAGGGACAACAGTGCATAGACATAAAGTTCGTAGAGAAAGTCATATCATGAGGACAAGTAAAACATCCTGTAACGTTACATTTTACTTACACAACTTCTTCATATCGTGGAAATAACAAATCATAGTCAATAAGCTAAAATCTCAGTGATTTCCTAATACCCTTGCGGTGTAGGGCCCTAGTGGCCGGAAATTTTAATACATTCACTTACCTGGATTCCTTAGCAATCCGAGCTTCTTTCCTTTAAACTTTTTCACCTAAAACATGTACATTACAGTAGTTAAAACAAAGTCCTAATAGTCCTAATCATAAACCATCCTAGGATCTAATAGCTAAAGTCATTCCGATTCCTCTGTTTGACACACTGCAGTCTGAAATCCGAAACTAGGTGGACAGGTTTTACCATTGATTAAATCCGAGTTGGTTACTTAAAATGCTCAGAATCGATTCGGGATGACATTTCTACTCTCAGATTTTAAAAAGTCTAAAGCTACTCGGCCACTGCTAAAAATATCCGAACTCAGTGCCGAGCTGAAAACAGAGCTCTATTTACTAATGAATGACTACATTGTCCATTTCATACCTCGGGTGTGGATTTGCAGAGAAGAGCAAGCTCGAAACCAGCCGTCGGTAAGGGAAGTTCTGGTAGCCGAGAGCAAGAACTTGGGAAAGAAGGAATCGCCGAGAGGGAATGTCGGCTACAGTGGTAATAAATGAGGTTTAAGGTTTCCATTTCCTATTTATACTAAATCCATCGATTTTAATTACAAAACTGCCACCCAACCTAGTTTCACACAACTTGTAATAAATTTGTCTTAACATTAAATTTAAATCATAACGGTTAAATAAGAGGGTGACAATGAAAATGGTCAGAAAATCACCTGGCCGAAATGTCGGGTGTTACAGTGTTCACCCTCTTTTCACCCTCTGTTCACTCTTCGTGATTTATAAATTAGTTTAAAAAAAATATCAAACGATATTCAATTGACTTGAAGTGTTTACCACATATTCACCACATAATGAGAAAATAATATGAAAAGTTTAGTGATTTTCTAACACTTATACGATGCATTGTAATTTTAATTATTTATTTTATAAACTAATTATAATAAATCATGCAATTGTTAGAAAATCACGAAACTTTTCAGATTATCTTCTCATGATATGATGAACATGTCATAAAACTTTAAGTAAATTAAATATCGCTTGATATGTTTCTTGTAGTAGCCATTCCAGACTTTGTAATTTTAATGTATAAAGTGGAGAGCAAAAACCCACTCAATTTTGAACGGATTCCTGATCCAGAGTACATTTTGGAGCTTCTATGTACCAGGAACGTATTCATCAAGACCGAAACTCCGCCAGAAGCAAATTTGTTAATAAAATCATATTTTACAAGTGATATTGTTAACTTACATACTTTAAGAATTAATTTGTTAATCAATTCATAGAGGGTTATTTTGATAATTACCTACAAAATATCTGCCAACTAATAATACTGTCACCTACTCAAACTTAAAGGTTTTAAGTATTACTTGATTTGTAGTGCGTCGGTCTCAGTCGATATGACTAAAATAAAAAATAATAAAAGTCAAACTGAGTCAAAACTATGGATTGAGTCAATTTGCTTGATTGGGTGTTTCCAGGCCTGGTCAACTTCATAGTTTAGATCAAATGCTTGCATGTTCATGGTCTGATTAAATTTTTGTAGTATGTCCAAATCTCGGCCCACCAATTGTTTCTTCTTCTTCTTCCTTCCTTCCTTCCTCCCTTGGCTATCAACAATCCCTAACGGCTTCGTTCTCAAGAGACACCGTGGGATTCACTAAGTTTGGTGAAAATGGCGTGGACACTCTAAAACTTTTACTTGCCATTGTAGCTCGGTTGAGTTGGTTGCTGAAGATTCAGCCTAAGGAAGAGCTTTGCTTGGCATTCGATAGAGGCTCTCGTGATCCGTGGTGGAGCTCGGACGGCTTTGGAGGGAACGATTCTAGTTTCTTGGAAGTTGTTGGCTAGTTCTTGTGTAGAAGCGGAACCAACTGGTATCGAGGATTTTGGACTTCGAAAAGTGAGTGATTTGTGTTAACATATGTGAAAGAGTAGAACTCATCCTAAAAGCTAGTTCGAGGGGAGATAAAATCCCCCTCACATATATACAAAGTGCAGGCACATCCAATAGGCAATGTGGGACAAACACAATTATCTATACCCGTCCTCACACATAGCGTGCCTGGGCCGGATCCAATTCCCACCATCGTCTAGCTCTGATACCCTATTAACACATGTGAGAGGATATAACTCATCCCCAAAAGCTAACTTGAGGGGAGAGAGAATCCCCCTCACATATATACAAAGCGCAGACCCATCCGATAGACGATGTGGGACAAACATAATTATCAATAATTTGATCTTCAGACTGCTGTCTCTCTCTCTTGAAGTCCAAAATCGTCTGAGAAATTTACTGAAGGCTCCGTCAAAGGGGAGATGATTCGATTTTGAAAGTGTGATTCTGCCCCCTTAGTGGGTTTTGTCTGAGCTGGGCTTGAGTTGAGATCGAACAACCACCAAAAATTTTGAGGCAAGGTGTGTATGATTTTCAAGTTGTTTTTCTTGGTGGTTTGGATCAGGGGGAACTTGAGTTTGTTTTTGGATTCTTCTGTAGTGGAGGATATTCATAGGGTATCCAAACAAGAAAACACAAATTTTCTAGAGAGAATTTTCCACTCCACAATATTCTTTACATGAGTTTTTACTCCCCGTACCCCTTTCCTTATATAATCCACCCAACAACCCTTAATCTCACCAAAACACAACTGAAATTGCAAGTTTTAACCAATAAGAACATACTTAAACAACATTTACATATAATTGGAATTGTCTGAGCATTGTAGTCCTAATGACGGTGCTATAATTTTACGCCCAGGAATGATTTACAGCACTACAACGGGTGATAATAGCCCTAGGACTAAGGCTCAGCGCACCAGCTGGTTGTTCTGCTGCTAATGCACCTGTGCTGGAGAGGCTCACTTGTTGTTCTGCTTCCTACGTACCAGCGTCGGAAGTCATTGTTGGTTTTTCCTCATCAACTCCATCTTCTAAAGGTGATGTTTGTGGGTTCCCTCATTATGATGAGGGGACCATCAATAAATGAAAAGAAAGAAGAAGAAGTTTTCTTCTTCTTCTTTCGGCGCCTGCCCTATTTTAAGGGAGGTGTCTTTTTAAGTTTGTCACTTTGTGACAAACCTTCCTTATAAATAAGGGAGGTTTTCTTTCATCTCTTGTATCCGAAAGAAGAAGAAGAATCTAAGGAATTATTCTCTGAGAAGATAGAGAGAGATAGTGAGAATTTTGGAGGGAGAGAAAAGAAAGAGTCTAAGAGAAAAATAGGTGTGATACTTTTGAGTACAGTAAGAGTGGTGATTTCTCTTAGTGAATATTTTATAAGATATTCGATATCTAGAAAAATATTGTAAATCTTATTTTTCATAGTGAGATCTTTCTGGACTTGGTCCCCATAGTTTTTTCTCGATTTGGGTTTCCACGTAAAATTTTCGGTGTTCATTTTTGGCTATAATTTCTCTTACTTCTTGGCCGTTATAATTTTACGGCAGTGGAAAAATATTTCTGATATTTTTCGAATCGCATCTGCTATCGTTTCTTGTACCTCTTATTTAAGTGAGTTTCCCGTCAGATTTCTTTATTATTTTTTCCCAACAAGTGATATCAGAGCACAGGTAATTTCTTTAAATCTAGTATGCTCTGTGGTTGCGGTTTTTAAAATGATCTTCCACATCAGAAATTTTTTTAGAAGTTATTATGGAGGGAAAGATTGAAATCGAAAAATTCAATGAAAATAATTTCTCTCTGTGGAAATTAAAAATGAAGATGCTATTGCGGAGAGATGGTTGTGCTATGGCCATTGGCGACAGGCCTACGAACGTTGAAGACGAGAAATTGAACAAAGCTGATGAGGATGCAATGGCCATTTTTGCATCTCACTCTAGCATATGGAATTTTATCAAGTATCTCAGAAATGGTAATGGCAAAATAGATCTGGGATATGTTGACAAAATTGTACGAGAAGAAGTCGTGGTATAATAAAATTTGCTTGAAAAGAAAATTATATACCCTTCGGATGTCAGAATCTACAACAGTGACATACCATATCAATATTCTGAATACATTATTTTCTCAACTTATAGCAATGGAGCACAAAATCGACGAAAATGAAAGAGCTGAACTTTTACTTCAAAGTTTACCAGATTCATACGATCACCTCATTGTAAATCTACTCAATGGTAGTACAAAGACAACATTGATGTTCAATGATATTACAGCCGCCGTTCTTGACGAAGAAAGTAGGTGAAAAAACAATGAGCAATCCTCTGTGGAGGTTTTATCAGTAATGAGAGGGAGATCAATGGAACATGGGGCCTCTGGAGCCAGTACGTTAGGAAGATCTAAATCGAGAAGTAAAAAGGGCGTCAAGTGCTATCATTGTAGCAAGACGGGCCACATGAAAAAGGATTGTTAAAAATTGAAGAAAGAACAAGGCACAGGAGGTGCTAAAGAAGAAATGAAGAGTACGACTGCAGCTGTCTTTGAGGGTGAAGATGTAACAACCAGCATGTCGCCAGGTAATTATCCCGTGAATAATTTTGGAGTAACTTGTAGAATGTGAAAATTTACGAGGTCTTAGGATGACAGGTATTACTCGTTTTAAGAGAAAAATTAGGTAATGACAAGAATTGTAAATAAGTTAATTTTAATTAATATAAATAGAAAATGAAAAGTCTAAAACCCTCACAAACCCCCCCCCCCCCCCCCCCCCCCACCCACCCGCCCTGTTTCATGAAGCCGACTTCCTCTCCTCCAAATTTTCCCTCGGCATCTCTCCTCCTAGCTGGCGATTCACCCTCCACCAGCGGCCGATTCTTCGTTCATTCCTCCGAGTATTGAACTCTGGGTAAGTTTTAGATGATTCATTCATTAGGTCTACGAGTTAGGGGTAGTCATTTGGTTAATGTTTGAGATTCTAGAATCGGCTAATGTTAGAACAATGGTAGCATTCATGGGATTTTTCATATTAATAACTATGAATGGTGCATTTGTGATTGTTGGAGATAGCAGGTTGAGAAATACTGAATGTTTGTTTAAGTTCTGGTGGTTGAAGGATTTAAAATGCCATTGATGCTTTTGGAAATTAAGATATGCACTTAAGGTGTTCGATGGAATGCCAAATAACTATAAACCGAATTCTTAGGAGGTTACATTAGTTAAAAACTTAGCCGGTTTTGATTTCAGAATATTTAAGATTGATTTTAACATTGTAATGTGAAATGCTTTAGGTGAAGAAGGTCTAAAGAGAAGTGCACAGATTGCTAAAGAAGCCAGGTAAGTGAGTGTGTTAGGGACCCGGCCTTTAGGGCCCTACATCACAAGGGTACTAGGAATATGGTTTTGAAGATTTGCTTGATGTCTGTGAACCGTTGAGTGTTATGCTGAGATAAATATAGTTTCATGACATGTTATTCGAAGATGGTTTGCTTCCTGTAGTGTAATGTTCTCTTACTCATTCATGTACATGCATCATGTTTTCTCCACTGATACACGAAAATATTTTACATGTATGATTTATGTAAAGAATTGAAAAAAAGAGACTAAGATTATGTAATGTATATAATGGATCAGTGCGGGTAGTAAGCAAGTATGGCACATGGCATGTTTATGGCAAGTTATGTGGTCTACAAGGTAGACGATGGAAAGTTATGTGGTCTACGAGGTAGACAAGGGCAAGTTATGTGGTCTATGAGGTAGATGTGGGCAAGTTAGTGCATGTGCCTACTCTTGCGTAAACCCCCCCCCCCCCCCTTTATGTACGAAACAAGAACAAAAACACGAACAAGAACACGATTCTCATGATATGATCAAGAACACGAACATGAACATGTCTCCCATGATTTGAATAAAGAATGTGAACATGATTTTATTAAGTATGCATTCATGAGCACTTATGTATATGTTGCACTCCTTACTAAGCATTAGGCTTATAGTTTGAACCTTATGATGTAGGTGACGAATTGGAAGGTGAGGATCTCAATCAAAGTAATAATGTTTAGATGGGTTGCTGGATGGTGCTCATGGCGATGATTTGTGGCTTGGTGGCGAATTTGACCCGTGGAATTATACTCTTAGTATGTTTTAATATGATTATGATATTGAGTGAAAGTATGGTAAAGATTCCTATGAACGATAAATATTATGATAGTTAAGTACTGATATGATTTAAGAGGATTCTAATATTAAAGGTTTCCAACCGTTTGTCTTAAGTCTTCGGCTACGCATGTTTAAGTTTTAAGATAAAAAAAAAAAAGAAATGATTTCTGTGAAATGAGATGTGAGATTACTTATAGAGTCAGTTCTAGAGAGCTAGCCGAACGTTCGCCAGGGGAGGCAGTTGTTTGGTTGTCTATGTGTTCTATTTTGTAAGTAAAAACAGTCGTCCAGAGTTGTAAGTAAAAACAGTCATCCAGACTTGTAAGTAAAAAACAGTCGTCCAGAGTTGTAAGTAAAAACAGTCGTCTAGACTCGTAAGTAAATCGTTGTCCAGAATTTCATGGACGAATACGTTGCCCAAAGTAAGTAGTCACGTGACTGTGGACGACGAAATCACGTGGTCTGTGGACGAAAAATTTAAGTAAGTCCATGGACGTTGGTATGTGGACGATGAGTTTATATAACCCGTGAGTGATGAAGTCACGTGGGCGGTGGATGATAAAGTCACGTGGTCTTTGGACGACAAATTTAAGTAAGTCCATGGACGTTGGTCTGTGGACGATGAGTTTATATAACCTGTGAGTGATGAAGTCACGTGGGCTGTGGATGATAAATTTACGTGGTCTGTGGACGATAAACGTAAGTAAGTCTATGGACGTTAGTCTGTGGACGATGGAGTCATTTGAGTAGAGAGCGACAATGTTTAACAGTCAGTGGATGAAAAGGTTAAAGTAGTCCGTGGACAATTAAGTTGATCGATCTTGTGGACAAGATTGTTACCCGATTTATGTCGTCCAACTCTGAGATTAAATACGAGGTCCGATGTATGAAAGATTTAAATTCTAGGAGTTTGAGATATCAACCTCCTCGGAACAGTCAGTTGTATGTCTGAGTAAAACGTCCACGAGTTTTATTTTTTATTTTTTAAAATTACAAGTAGTTGTTCTAAGATTTAAATGACTATGTTATGTTGAGAACTTGCCTCGACCCACTGGGGTTGTGATAATTATGGTATCAGAGCAAAATCGGGTTCTAAAATCGATTCTGTAGACTGCCTGCCAGCACAAATTGCCGCATGAGTACACTCCAACAACTGTAAGTATGTTTACGTTCATGTACATGTAGGATTTGAAGTGATTTAATTGGATGTTGCCTCAATGTGAAATAAGTATTGATTGTAATTATTATTTTGTTGTTAGATTATGGGTTTATAGGATCATGGTTGCCAAATAATAGGCAGAGAGAATTTAAAATTATTATTGTTATTTTCCCTTGGAGTGAAAGAATCTACTAGGTAAGAAGGGTCCTTTTGGACAAGGATAAATTTAAGGGATGTCTAGGCTAGCTCATGGATAAAATGATGACCTCTAATAATATGACGCCCATGGTATATATGTATATAGATGACAAGAAAAATTTATTAAGATATTGTTAGAATGTAGGATGGGTACATACTAGTGCTCCTGAGGTAACAAATAAGATCATATGGTCAAGGACTACTCGATGTAGTAAAGGAGCTGGACGAAAGTTTTCCCAAGGATTTGCTCTTATAGGAGTTGGTGTCACTTATCGGTTTACAGGGATATTAGGTACGACGTTATTTTAGGAATGAGATGATTGTGTTAGAATACTTAAGGGAGAATGATTACAAGAAAAGCTAAGGGAAAGAAGGGTGTTATAACATACTTTATGGTATGGTGGGACGACTTAAAGAGGGTGAAGTAATTATCTCATACTTGTCTTTTTCTGAAATTATAAGTACTCCCTATAAAGCTATGTAGCTAAGATCAGAGATCTTTATAGGAAAGTGGACAGTTAAGGTTAATCCTTACGCCAGAGGATAGACTTTAGGAATAGGAGACGTAAAACACAAGGGCATGCTCATGCACGAGAGATTAAGGACAGAACATTTACTATCGAGGAGATATCGACAACGGGACTTAGGTTAATTTTTTTTTTAAAGACATAGGTCATTAAAAGTGTACATCCTAGTAGGTGGATGGTCGACCAGAGAAGAGTTGACAATCCTGCATTATAATGTTAATTGGGTCGAAGTGATATCGTTAGAGAAATGCGTGAGTTATGTTCTGGTACGATAAGAGTGAGAGTGCATTAAGCTAAATGCAGGATAATGCAGACCTTTGAATGAGAAGATTATGCATCGTGATGGGTAACCTAGTGTGCTGCGTTGAATGGTGAACCCTTAAGATTTTGTTGCCATTAGAGTGATGTAAATTACGGGATGCGAGATTTAGATAGATAGAAACTGGGTCCTAATCGATGAATTTTTAGGTTTTAGAATATGACGAATCAGATAGAGATTTAAAACTTAACCATAAAATCATTGAGAGATACTCTAGATCATCAAAGTACAATTAATAAGTTTAAGCGAACAAGGGAATATGGCAGAGACTCAGATATTTTAGGTCCACAAGAAGTTGAAGAGATCAAGGCACTGCTTAGGCGTGTTTGTGTTGACCATTACCCATAAAGGAAACAAGGAGATCAAATCGGAGTTAGAGAATTAATAAATTTCGAAGATATTTAAGGGACCAGAGAACTTTATGTTAGGAGATACTCAAATTACTTGAACGAGTTGTTTCCCTAGGAAATGAGTTCTGCCTTAAAAAAAAAAAACATTCGGGAAAAGCTAAGCACCTTAAATTGAAAGTCATGTTTAAAGGATTAACGCCACAGGGTGATGTTAGAAGAATGATGAATCGGTGGGAGTGGGTACCAATTATAGGAAATGTAACAAAGTAAGGGATTGCAAACTCTGTTGGTTTATGAGTGTCGGAGTTAAGAGATGAGTCTATAGTTAATACAATTGAGTTAAGAACCACAGATATGAGACTTACTTCCAAGATGGAGGTAGGAACATCAATGTTCGGAGAACTATAAAGACAAACCGTAACGATGAGATGTTTCTGTTGACTTAAATAATGTTTAAGTCTAACGATGTTTTTAATGATGTGTTTTTAAGAAGTGTAATTTGATTAAGGTAAATATATGAGATAATGAATTATGTTGATGAGTTTAATAAGTTGATTAATAAATTAAATATTGACCTTATTATATTTTTCTCTAGCTTTTAAGTGGAAATGCCATTTGAAAATGGTATTTTAGTTGTTTAACAAATCTGGTTAAGTGTTCAGGGTGTGATAGCAAAACGTAGCTAAAACTGATAAAATACTGCATATCCACTGAAGTAGAAGAGAAGACTTCTACCGCCAGCAAAACGATAAAGTTCACATCCACTGCTGGCAGAGTCTTCCTTCTACCGCTAGCAGAGTCTTCCTAAGTTTACCTCTACCGCTAGCAGAGTCTTCCTAAGTTTACCTCTACCGCTAGCAAAACGACAAAACAACAAAGTTTACCTCTACCGCTAGCAAAACGACAAAGTTTACTTCTACCGCAAGCAAAATGACAAAACGACAAAGGTTACTTCTACCGCTAGCAAAATGACAACAAAGTTTACATCCACCGCTGAACAGTATCTTTCGGCGGCATAGCAAAGAATGCCATCTACCTGCAGAAGAAAGTGACGTGGACCACGTACATCTACCGATGGCAGTTCAAGCATTGTAAAGTTACATCTACCGCTGAACAGTATTTTTCACCAACACTGATATTTAAAATACCGCGAAGCAACAGTGACACTTGTCCAGAGCTTTAACTCCAGACCATTAATGACGACGAACGAAAGTGACTTCACAACGAAACGGCTAGCTGTCTATGTACAGATGTTTCTCCAACGGCTATTTCCATATTCAGTTGAGAAGCCTTCAATATCTGAAGCCGATTACAGACAGAGTATAAAGGGGAGAAAGAAGCTCGGGAGAACAACTTTTTGCGGAAAATTATCTTTGAATTCTTACGAGCGATTCTCTACCAATACTCTGTATTTTCTACTCCTATCTACTCTGTTACTTGAGACTCAATTTTTGAGAGAGTGTAGCGTGTGCTGAAAAATCATATCCTACTGTTAAAATGTAAAGGCAGTGGATTGTCGCCCGTGAAGAACAATCAAGAATTGTAAAAGGCTGTAGATCGTCGCCCGTGAAGTGCGATCTAGTTTTCTCCGAGGAGAAGGAAAGAATCTTCAAGGGGGAGCCTTGGAGCGTGGACGTAGGCAAGTTTTAGCCGAACCACGTTAAAAACTACGGTGTCAAATTCTCTCTCTCTCACTTTATTTTGTTTGACTGTTTACTGTTAACTTATACGTTGAACACAAGAGAGAAAACGATTAGATTATAAATTAAGTTTAAAAAGTTTAATTCACCCCACTCTTAGACAATTACGATCCTACAATTGGTATCAGAGTAAGGTTAAATATTGTCTAAGCTGTTATCTAGAAAATACTGTGATATTCGGCTTTCAACACCAACACAACACATGTAGAGGGTCAATCTACTACTAGACCTCCGTTCTTTGATGGGAATGATTATGTTTGTTGGAAGTCTAGGATGAGAATTTATGTTCAGGCTATGGACTATGACATATGGATTAATATAGAATATGATCCAATTAAAGCCATGAAAACTGATAATGGGGTTAGTATCCTAAAATTGGCTAATGAACTAACCGAATCAGACAAGAAAAATTTGACCCTAAATGCTAAAGCAATAAATACACTATACTGTGCACTGAACAGAGATGAGTTCAGGGGTGTGATAGTGCACAAGAGATATGGCATTTGTTAGAAGTCACACATGAGGGAACAAACCAAGTTAAGGAGAGTAAACTGAGTATGCTTGTGCATGAGTATGAACTTTTTTTAATGGAAAAAGATGAGTCTATTTCATCTATGTTTACTCGATTCACTAACATCATTAATGGCCTAAAAGCTCTTGGTAAGATGTACTCAGGTGAAGAACAGGTAAGAAAAATTCTGAGATACCTACCGAGAGCATGACAACCAAAAGTGACAGTCATATAAGAGGTTAGAGATCTCAAAGTGCTCAAGCTTAAAGAGCTCATTGGCTCTCTGATGACTCATGAGATAACCATGATAACCAATGACAAGGAAGATCTCAAAGAGAAAGAGATCAGCAAAAAGAAGGATATAGCATTTAAGGCTTCCTCGAGCAAACAAGATGACTCTGAGGAAGAAGATGAAGATGAGAATATTGCTCTTATTATCAGAAGATTCAGCAAGTTCCTCCAGAGAAAGATGATGCATGGGAGGAAATTCTCTAGAGGAGAAAAGCCTCAAAAGGAGAAGGAGATAACCTGTTTTGAATGCGGGAAGCAAGGACATATCAAGGCCAAATGTTCTCAAGCAAAGAAAGGCCCAAAGAAATTCAAGAAGAAGGCAATGAAAGCCACATGGGATGATAGTGAGAGTGACACTTCCTCAGAAAATGAGGAAGTAGCCAACTTGTACTTCATGGCACATGAAAATGAGGTTAGTGTTTCCTCTAGTGATAGTGAAACTGAGGATGGAGACTTAATTGATGCTTTTAATGATCTAGTTAAGCAATTTGGTATGCTTAAATCTAAATATATCTTAGTGAAAAAGGAGAATTCTGATTTAATTGAAAAGCATGGTAAAGAGATAAGTTTGCATGAAAAGGAGATAGCTGATTTAAAAGTAAAAATGAGGATTTGAATTATATCGTGCTTAAGTTCACAAATGGTACTAAGAACTTAAACATGATGATAGGAAATCAGAGAGCTACTTTTGATAAAGCAGGTTTAGGTTATGATAAGTTTAATAAAAAGAAAGCTTTTAAGAACTTCTTTGTTATACCAACTACCTGTCATGCTTGTAATGAGATAGGACATAAATCTTTTGAATGTCCTCTAAAACTAGAAAAAACTAAACCTGGCAGGGGATTGTAATGGGTTCCTAAGGGAACCAGGCCTAACTCTAGGACCCAAAAGATTTGGGTAACAAAGAAGACAACTTGATCTTCTGTTTTGCAGGTTGACTGTTCTCCCGGGAAAAATCAGTGGTTCCTCGACGGTGGATGCTCGAGGCATATGATGGGAGACTCAACCAAATTTGCTGTTGTCAACAAGAAGAAAGGAAATGTCACTTTTGGTGGAAACTAAAAGGGTAAGATTGTTGGCATTGATAACGTAGGTAACTGCTCTAACCCCATCATTGAAAATGTCTTATTAGTAGAAGGGTTAAAGCAGAATCTGTTAAGCATCATTCAGCTATGTGATAAAGGATATAAAGTTTCTTTTAAATCTGATGCTTGTGTGATTAAAGATAGTATGAGTAGTAAAGTTCCGTTCAAAGGATATATAAATGAAAATGTTTATATTATTTATTTAGATAACTTTGAACAAGTTGATGAAAAATGTCTTGCTGTGAATCTGTTGGTTGATAGTTGGACTTGGCATAGGAGATTAGGACATGTAGGTATGGATACCTTAGCTAAGATTACTAAGAATAATTTAGTTAGAGGGATTCCCAAGATATCATTTGAAAAGAATAAGGTCTGTGAAGGTTGCCAAATGGGCAAGCAGATCAAAAGTTCCTTTGCATCAAAGAATGCAATCTCTTCCTCAAAGCCTCTTCAGCTTCTTCACATGGACCTCTTCGGTCCTTCTAATGTAGCCAGTCTAGGTGGAAAACTCTATGCCTATGTCATTGTCGATGACTTCTCTAGATTCACTTGGGTATACTTTCTGAAGTCAAAGGATTAGACCTTTGATACCTTCTCTAGCTTTAGGAAAAGAGTTCAAAATGAAAATGAGCTCACCATTGTTACTATTCGTAGTGATCATGGTAGAGAATTTGAAAATGAGAAATTTGAACTATTGTGTCTCAAATATGGAATTGAACACAATTTTTCCTCCCCTATAACTCCTCAGCAAAATGGTGTTGTTGAGAGGAAAAATAGGTCTCTCCAAGAGCTAGCTCGGACTATGCTCAATGAGAATTCCCTTCTAAAGTATTTCTGGGCTGAAGCTGTTTCAAGAATTTGTTATGTGCTTAATCGGGTCTCCTAAGACCTATTCTTAAAAAAACACCTTATGAGTTTTGGAATGGAAAAACTCCTTCTGTTAAGTATTTTAAAGCCTTCGGTAGTAAATGCTTCATTCTTAACACTAAGGATAACTTAGAAAAATTCGATTCCAAATCCGACCTTGGAATCTTTCTTGGATATTCTCTCTCCAGCAAGGCTTATAGAGTGTTTAATAAGAAAACTTTAGTTGTAGAAGAATCTGTGCATGTCAACTTTGATGAGACCCCTCAACCCTCAATCAATGTGGATGAGGATGATTCTTTAGAAAAACATCTAGATTCCCTTTCCTTAGATAAGCCTACTGATACCCTTCAAGGAGAAAACTCTCTAAAAATTGTTCCTGTCAAGGATGAAATTGTTGCTCTGCCTCGAGACTGAAAATATGTGAGAAATCATCCTTTAGATGAAGTTTTAGGTGATCCTTCTTTAGGAGTGAAGACTAGTTCCTCTCCTAGGAATCTCTGTGCCAATGTGGCATTTATTTCACAAGTTGAACCTAAGAAATTCGAGGAAGCAGAGCAGGATGAAAACTGGATTGTGGCTATGCAGGAAGAGCTAAACCAATTTGAAAGGAACAATATTTGGGAACTTGTTCCAAAACCAGTTGATCATCCCATTATTGGAACAAAATGAGTATTTAAGAACAAAATGGATGAAAATGGAATTGTGGTCAGGAATAAAGCTAAGTTAGTTGCCAAAGGTTACAACCAAGAAGAAGGAATTGATTTTGAGGAAACCTTTGCACCCGTAGCTAGATTAGAATCTATTAGGATGCTCTTAACATATGCTTACTACAAAAACTTCACACCCTTTCAAATGGATGTAAAGAGTTCATTTTTAAATGGTTATATCATAGAAGAAGTTTATGTAGAGCAGCCCTTAGGATTTGAAGACCATGAGAAACCTGACCATGTATACAAACTTAGGAAAGCTCTTTATGGACTTAAATAGGCTCCTAGAGCTTGGTATGATAGGTTGAAGAATTTTCTTGAAAAAAGGAAGTTCAAAAAGGGTAACACCGATTCAACTCTATTTACCATGCAAAAGGAAAAAGATATTCTCTTAGTGCAAATCTATGTTGATGATATTATTTTTGGGTCAACTAATGTCTCTCTGTGTGATGAATTTTCTTCCCTAATGCAAAGTGAATTTGAAATGAGTATGATGGGGGAGCTAAAATTCTTTTTAGGATTCCAAATTACCAAAAATCCGATGGTATTTTCTTCTGTCAAGAAAAATACATCAAAGACCTCTTAAAAAAATTTGGATTAGAATCCTCTAAGTCCTCTAGGACTCCCATGAACACCACTACCAAATTGGACAAAGATGAAAATGGAACAAGTGTTGATATTAAAAAATATCGTGGTATGATTGGATCTCTGTTATACCTGACGGCTAGTAGGCCAGATATTCTCTTTAATGTCTGTCTCTGTGCTAGGTTGCAACATGCCCCTAAGGAATCCCACTTAAATGCAGTCAAGAGAATATTCAAATATTTGAATGGAACTCATGATATAAGATTGTGGTATCCTAAAGATACCTCCTTCGAATCAGTAGGATATTCTGACTCAGACTATGCAGGAAGTCTTGTTGACAGAAAAAGCACTAGTGGAACATGTCAGTTCCTAGGAGAATCTCTAGTGTCCTGGTATTCTAAGAAACAAAATTTTGTAGCACTTTCAACTGCCGAGAGTGAATATATTGCTGCTGGTAGTTGCTGTGCTCAAATGCTTTGGATGAAGCAAACTCTAGAAGATTATCATCTTTTCTATGATAGGATTCCTATTCGGTGTGACAACACCAGTGCCATAAATATTTCCAAGAATCCCATCCAGCATTCTAGAACAAAGCACATCGAGGTTAGATACCATTTTATTAGAGATCATGTTCAAAAAGGTGATATTTCATTAGAATTTGTCAATTCTACTGATCAATTAGCAGATATCTTTACCAAGCCTTTGGATGAAAAGACGTTCAATAATATTAGAATAAGGTTAGGCCTCATTCGGATTGAGAAAAACTGAGGTTTTCTTTCCATTGGCATCGGAAGATGTGCATCATCCACTTACCATCGGAAGATGTGCATCGTCCAATATGCATCGATAGATATATGCATCTATCTGGTGACACGTGTCATCATTGGGCGATATCCTTTTTTCAAGTCTATATTCTTAGAGTCGGGCAAAACCCTAGAGCATTCAAACTTGTTTTTTTAAGACGCTTCATTTTTTCACGCTCTTTCAAAAGCTCCTGACCTATCCGTCGGTTCCCTTCTACAAAATCTTCTTCTCTTTCGAATTTTCCCTCAGAAAGTTCTTCAACCGTCTAAATGGCATCTTCATCTCGAGCGATTCAGGAACCGGCCAAGAAGAAGGCCAAAACTTCAGTTCGTCAGCCACGAGAGCTTCCTCGTGCAACTTAGTGGCCATCTCTCTACTTCCTCAGTCATGCTGCCGAAGAAAGGTATCATGACGAATTTAAGCTTAAATCCCTGATTCCAAGTCGAGGTATACTCTTTGATGATTTAGCTGGCTTGGATATAGTTGAACCTTTGAAGTGTCTCGGGTTATTGGGGTTATTTAATGTAGAATCCTTCTATTACCCTGTGGCGATTAAAATGTTTTATGCCAATCTTGGATTCTCTTCTGACTTCTCAACTATCTCGAGCTATGTGTATGGAAAACACATAGTTCTAACATCCCAAGCAATCAATGAACTTCTGGAGAGTCCACATTTAGAAAACCATGTCAAATTCTTTGAGTCAGGGCATGAGCCTCCACTCCTTAACTCTCCTGAGGGTCATCAGTTTTTGGACAATTGCCCTAGACCCGAATCACATCCCTAATCAATTAAAGAGCAAGCATCTCTCCATCAGGGCTCGGCTCTTTCATCAAATGATAGGGTACAACATCATTCCTAAGGGTGGTCATTATGATCAAGTGAGTGGAATGGAATTATTTGTTTTGTTTGCACTCTACCAACAGACCCCCTTCAACATGGGATTTATCATTTTGAGAAGAATGATTCAGATTGTCTCAACCAAGGCTACATCACTTCCATATAATCTGCTTCTCATGAAGATCTTTGAAAAGTTTAAAGTGGAATTTCCTGAGGAAGATGATCCCTTCCGTCTTCAACCTTCAAGCTATTACTCTCTCCCCACTCTGAAGAGAATGGGGATAATAAGAACAAGAAAAGGGGAATTTGTGTTGGATGAGACCTACACGAAGGTTTCTAAGGCACCTTCTGCCAAGTTAGGGAAGAGGAAGTTTATCCTGCAGGAGGAATCAACTCACGAAGGAGTGGATGAATCTGAAATCCCTACCTTCGTTAATTCACCTTCATCTTCTCAGGTGTCACGCTCTCAACCTCCTTGCCTGTCTCTTGCTCTTCTTGTGCCAAGACACCCTACACCATCCCTTCCCGAGATTCCAGAGATTCCTACTTCTCTTTCACTTCCACTTATTGCTCTTCCAATCCAAACCTCCTCACCAAACCCACCAAATACTCCTCCAACTCCAAAAACCTATCAGAGGAGACTTTCCATTAGTGAGGATCAAATATCTAGGTTGATGGCATGCATGGAAAGTTTAGGAACTGCTCTCAGTTTAGTTAAGGATCAGATGCAGGCATCAATTGTGCACTTGAGCAAGGACCTTGACTCTGTCAAGATCGGTTGGCTTCCAGGATGGATAGACTTGAAGGCTTTCTCACACGGGTCCTTCGGTCTATGTAGTCAGACATACAAGCTCTTCAGCTAGAACATTTTAGCCTTCTTTGTTTCTCAGAGGCTTGTTCTGCTGATTTACTCCCTCCGATCATCCGACTAGAGGTTGACATGGAAGTGAACTTCATGCCATTGAATATTCAGGATGCTGAGCTTAGGTTCATTGCTCCTTCTGGTTCCTCTGTAAACGGGTCCTCCTCTGAGCTACCACATTCCATGGCTGATCCACCGGTAGCGCCTCCACCTTGTCTAGACTTGGTGGTGTATAGAGGTCCTTTTCAGCCTTTTGCTTCTACTCCAAATTTCGAACCACTGATAGTTCCTGCTGCCAATATGAACTATGCAGTGCCACCATCAATTAGGAAGGAGTTGTAGAAACGCATTCTGGACTTAGATTAAATATGAGATATTTTTTTTAGGTGGACCATTTTTATAGATTCACGAGGTGTACCAATTTTTGTTTGGTACTCTGATCTTACAAATGTTTCAATATACAAATGTTGTGTCGTTGTTTTTTTTACTGTACTTTTTTTTTTATAATGTCAAAGGGGGAGAATGGTATCAAAAGTATGAGAAAGTATGACAGCACTGATTGATAGTATGAAATGTGTTTGCTTGGTGCTGATACAAGAAAGAAAATTAAATAGCATTGATAGTATGCATGTGTGAACTGTGTTTGAAAGTTAAATTGGATTGAATGCACATGTTGTGGGGAAGCTAGGATTATGGGGGAGCGATATTTAATCAATTTATACTTATAGTTTGTCATCATAAAAAAAAGGGAGATTGTTGACTTAAATAATGTTTAAGTCTAACGATGTTTTTGATGATGTGTTTTTAAGAAGTGTAATTTGATTAAGGTAAATATATGAGATTAATGAATTATGTTGATGAGGTTAATAAGTTGATTAATAAATTAAATATTGACCTTATTATATTTTTCTCTAGCTTTTAAGTGAAAATGCCCTTTGAAAAAGGTATTTTAGTTGTTTAACAAATCTGGTTAAGTGTTCAGGGTGTGATAGCAAAAACAGAGCTAAAACTGATGAAGTACTGCATATCCACTGAAGTAGAAGAGAAGACTTCTACCGTCAGCAAAACGACAAAGTTCACATCCACCGCAGGCAGAGTCTTTTTAAGTTTACCTCTACCGCTAGCAGAGTCTTCCTAAGTTTACCTCTACCACTAGTAAAACAACAAAACGACAAAGTTTACCTCTACCGCTAGCAAAACGACAAAACGACACAGTTTACTTCTACTGCTAGCAAAACGACAAAACGACAAAGGTTACTTCTACCGCTAGCAAAACGACAACAAAGTTTACATCCACCGCTAGTTGTTCAAAGGCAACATCCACCGCTGGTTGTTGAAAGGCAACATCCACCGCTGAACAGTATCTTTCGACGGCATAGCAAAGAATGCCATCTACCTGCAGAAGAAAGTGACGTGGACCACGTACATCTACCGATGGCAGTTCAAGCATTGTAAAGTTACATCTACCGCTGAACAGTATTTTCCGCCAACACTGATATTTAAAATACCGCGAAGCAACAATGACACTCGTCTAGAGCTTTAACTCCAGACCATTAATGGCGATGAACGAAAGCGACTTCAGAAGAAGACGGCTAGCTGTCTATGTACGGATGTTTCTCCAATGGCTATTTTCATATTCAGTTGAGAAGCCTTCAATATCTAAAGTTGATTACAGACAGAGTATAAAGAGGAGAAAGAAGCTCGGGAGAACAACTTTTTGCGGAAAATTATCTTTGAATTCTTATGAGCGATTCTCTAGCAATACTCTGTATTTTGTACACCACTCTACTCTGTTACTTGAGACTCAATTTTTGAGAGTGTAGCGTGTGCTGAAAAATCATATCCTACTGTTAAAGTGTAAAGGCAGTGGATTGTCGCCCGTGAAGAACAATCCAGAATTGTAAAAGGCTGTAGATCGTCGTCCGTGAAGTGCGATCTAGTTTTCTCTGAGGAGAAGGAAAGAATCTTCAAGGGGGAGCCTTGAAGCGTGGACGTAGGCAAGTTTTAGCCGAACCACGTTAAAACTACGGTGTCAAATTCTCTCTCTCTCTCACTTTATTTTGTTTGACAGTTTACTGTTAACTTATAAGTTGAACACAAGAGAAAAAATGATTAGATTATAAATTAAGTTTAAAAAGTCTAATTCACCCCCCTCTTAGACAATTACGATCCTACAGTTTCCAGGTTTGAGAAATATAGGAAGATAAGCTTGGGATAGTATATCTAAGTGCAAAACCACTTCTACAACCTAAATTGCAATGTACCATGAACTTAAGAAAGTAACAACTTTAGCTCTTAGTCGGATCTGTTGAGATCTTGAGAGTAGTTCGATAATATAGTTGAGGATTATGGCAATGGGGACTTTAGATATGAAACCCACAGTGGAACAGTTATTATAAATGAAGAATATCTTGAGGAAAGTATGTGATTTTGGATGCTACGGATGAAGTAGTTTATGAGAGGGCATTACTAGGGAAATGTAGAATCTAAGTCGTCATACCTTATAATTATGGTCACAGTTGGTGAATTTACGTATAGGTATTTTGATGTGGGGTACATATGTTTCGGGTTATACGGATGTATAGGATTAAGTAGGAGAATTGTAAATAGTTTTAAAGCACTTTGGTATGGAAAGGTTAGAGATTTAATGAAAGTTTTATGTGTATGTTTTCTGGAAGATTCGGGCAGGTGATTTGAGGTTGATGATAAGTATAAGATTATGCTGCCCATTTTTGTACCTAAGTGATTAGTTGGGTGATTAGGTGTTTTAAAAAAAAAACTATATGCAATATGGTGGTTTTCTTATAAAGATTTGGTTAAATGTTCTAATAGAGGATCTAAACATGACCAAAACCCTAATCTACTGATTTAGCACGTTTAGTTGGGTTTAAATTTAACACGATGTATCCACACGTAGTACGCCCTCCACTAAATGGAGTTAACCGTCTTTAAATGAGTTATACCAAAAAGGGTCGAAAGATAATTTTTTTTTTAAATCTTACTGAATTTTTAGGAATTGTATGTGGGAAAATTTTATGAGTGTCACAGTTCCTGAGTGTGTTTATTAACTAAAGGTATAGCTGAAGGAAGCATTGATTATTGAGACCTTGAAGTTAGTCTCATCGGGAAGTTAATTGGATTAAGAACTGATCGAGAAACTTGAGCATAAAGCCAAATTAGATTAGCTAGAAAGTTCAAATTGCGGATGATTAATTCGAGATTTAGGAGCTTGATAGTATTCGATGCATGGTCAAGAACATGTTGAGTTCAACTAGAAATAGTGAGTACGGTTATGAGGCTAATGTCGGGTGTTAAGTTTGGGAGTTTCGGCTTAGAGCCATAGAGATTGATCCCAACTATGGATAGAATCGTAAATCGTAGATAGAAAATTGAGTTTTGGGGAAAGACGAAAAAAATCAACTCGAAGAGTATAGGATGACCATAGGTAGAGGAATAAGACCACTATGCTGGTCAAATTTTGAGGACAAAATTTTGTTTAAGTAGAGAAGGATGTAACCACCAGCACGTCGCCAGGTAATTATCCCATGAATAATTTTGGAGTGACTTGTAGAATGTGAAAATTTACGAGGTCTTAGGATGACGGGTATTACTCGTTTTAAGAGAAAAAATTAGGTAATGGCAAGAATTGTAAATAAGTTAATTTTAATTTATATAAATAGAAAATGGAAAGTCTAAAACCTTCACAAACCCCCCCCCCCCCCCCCCCCCCCCCACCCTGTTTCATGTAGCCGACTCCCTCTCCTCCAAATTTTCCCTCGGCATTTCTCTTCCTAGCCGGCGATTCACCCTCCACCAGCGGCCGATTCTTCGTTCATTCCTCCGAGCATTGAACCCTAGGTAAGGTTTAGATGATTCACTCATTAGGTCTACGAGTTAGGGGTAGTCATTTGGTTAATGTTTGAGATTCTAGAATCGGCTAATGTTAGAACAATGGTAGCATTCATGGGATTTTTCGTATTAATAACTATGAATGGTGCATTTGTGATTGTTGGAGATAGCAGGTTGAGAAATACTGAATGTTGGTTTAAGTTCTGGTGGTTGAAGGATTTAAAATGCCATTGATGCTTTTGGAAATTAAGATATGCACTCAAGGTGTTCGATGGAATGCCAAATAACTATAAATCGATTTCTTAGGAGGTTACCTTAGTTAGGAACTTAGCCGGTTTTGATTTTAGAATATTTAAGATTGATTTTAACATTGTAATGTGAAATACTTTAGGTGAAGAAGGTCTCAAGAGAAGTGCACAGATTGCTAAAGAAGCCAGGTAAGTGAGTGTGTTAGGGACCCAGCCTTTAGGGCCCTACATCACAAGGGTACTAGGAATATGGTTTCAAAGATTTGCTTGATGTCTGTGAACCGTTGAGTGTTATGCTGAGATAAGTATAGTGTCATGACATGTTATTCGAAGATGGTTTCTTCTTGTAGTGTAATGTTCTCTTACTCATTCATGTATATACATCATGTTTTCCCCACTGATACACGAAAATGTTTTACATGTATGATTTATGTAAAGAATTGAAAATAAAAGACTAAGATTATGTAATGTATATAATGGATCAGTGCGGGTAATAAACAAGTATGGCACAAGGCATGTTTATGGCAAGTTATGTGGTCTACGAGGTAGACGAGGGCAAGTTATGTGGTCTACGAGGTAGACGAGGGCAAATTAGTGCCTGTGCCTACTCTTGCGTAAACCCTCTCCCCCCCCTCCACCCCCCACCCCCCTTTTCCTTTATGTACGAAACAAGAACAAGAACACGAACAAGAACATGATTCCCATGATATGATCAAGAACACGAACATGAACATTTCTCCCATGATTTGAATAAAGAATGTGAACATGATTTTATTAAGTATGCATTCATGAGCACATATGTATATGTTGCACTCCTTACTATGGATTAGGTTTATAGTTTGAACTTTATGATGTAGGTGATGAATTGGAAGGTGAGGATCTCAATCAAAGTAATAATGCCTAAGATGGGTTGCTGGATGGTGCTCATGGCGATGATTTGTGGCTTGGTGGCGAATTTGACCCGTGGAATGATACTCTTAGTATGTTTTAATATGATTATGATATTGAGTGAAAGTATGGTAAAAATTCCTATGAACGATAAATACTGTGATAGTTTAGTATTGATATGATTTAAGAGGATTCTAAAATTAAAGGTTTCCAACCGTTTGTCTTTAAGTCTTCTGCTACGCATGTTTAAGTTTTAAGATAAAAAAAAATGATTTCTGTGAAATGAGATGTGAGATTACTTATAGAGTCAGTTCCAGAGAGCTAGCCGAATGTTCGTCAGGAGAGGCAGTTGTTCGATTGTCTATGTGTTCTGTTTTGTAAGTAAAAACAGTCGTCCAGAGTTGTAAGTAAAAACAGTCGTCCAGACTTGTAAGTAAAAAATAGTCGTCCAGAGATGTAAGTAAAAACAGTCATCCAGACTCGTAAGTAAATCGTTGTCCAGAATTTCATGGACGAATACGTCGTCCAAAGTAAGTAGTCACGTGACTGTGGACGACGAAATCACGTGGTCTGTGAACGACAAATTTAAGTAAGTCCATGGACGTTGGTCTGTGGACGATGAGTTTATATAATCCGTGAGTGATGAAGTCTTGTGGGCTGTAGATGATAAAGTGACGTAGTCTGTGGACGACAAATTTAAGTAAGTCCATGGACGTTGGTCTGTGGACGATGAGTTTATATAACCCATGAGTGATGAAGTCACGTGGGCTGTAGAAGATAAAGTCACGTGGTCCGTGGACGATAAACTTAAGTAAGTCTATGGACGTTAGTCTGTGGACGATGGAGTCATTTGAGCAGAGAGTGACAATGTTTAACAGTCAGTGGACGAAAAGGTTAGTAGTCCGTGGACAATTAAGTTGATCGATCTTGTGGACAAGATTGTTACCCGATTTAAGTCGTCCAACTCTGATATTAAATACGAGGTCCGATGTATGAAAGATTTAAATTCTAGGAGTTTGAGATATCAACCTCCTCGGAACAGTCAGTTGTATGTTTGAGTAAAATGTCCACGAGTTTTATTTTTTTTTAAAAAAATTACAAGTAGTTGTTCTAAGATTTAAATGATTATGTTATGTTGAGAACTTGCCTCGACCCACTGGGGTTGTGACAGAAGATGTGATTGTATGCGAAGATGCTGTCAACCTCATGATGAATGAATCATGTTATATGTGTGACTCTAGAGCATCTTACCATGTTACTTCAAAAGTGGAATATTTTTCATCTTACACCGGCGGTATTTTGGCATTGTCAAAATGGGGAACAGTCACGTTTCCAAAATAATTAGAAAATGGGAAATCTGTATCCAAACCAACACAGGATGTGAGTTGATGTTTAAAGATGTCAGACATGTTTCAGATATTAGACTCAATTTAATATAAGTCGGTGCTCTTGATGAGGCTGGTTTCAAGAGCAAATTTGCTGGCAGAAAATGGGAGTTCAGCAAAGGTTTGCTAATCATAGTGAAAGGAATCAAAGAGTCTATCTTGTATATGACGCAAGTGACTGTGAAGGAAGCATCAGTAAATGCTACACAAGATGACTTATCCATTGAGTTATGGTACAAATGGCTTGGTCACATGAGCAAAAAAAGACTTCAATTGTTTGGCAAAAGAGGTTGTTTGTCACATCTCAAAAATGAACTTTTGTCAAGTTGTGTTCATTGTTTGGTGGAAAAACAACACAGAGTTTCCTTTCAAAAGAATTCTGTATCAAGGAAGCCAGACGTGTTGAAAGTTGTTTACTCAGATGTATGTGGTCCCATGTCAACGAAAACATTAGGAGGTGCTCCATACATGGTCACATTTATTGACGATCACTTAAAGAAAGTTTGGGCTCATACACTCAAGACCAAAGATAAGGTATTTAACATTTTCAAACAGTTTAATGCTTTCACAGAGCGAGAAACTGGAAAGAAGTTAAAATGCATTCACACTGACAATGGTGGTGAATATATGGGATCATTCGACGAATATTGCAAGATGCACGAAAACAGACACGAAAGATCTATTCCAAAGACTCCGCAACAAAATGGTATTGCAGAAAGAATGAACAGAACTATTGTGGAGAAGATAAGGTGCATGCTATCACATTCAAAACTTCCCAAACCATTCTGGGGAGAAGCAATGAATACTGCAGTAAACGTCATCAACTTATCTCCGTCAACACCTCTGAGTGAAGAAGTGCTAAACAGACTATGGAGAGGAAAAAATGTCTTTTATAAACATCTAAAGGTGTTTGGACGCAGAGCGTTCGTCCATATTCCCAAAGATGAGAGGTCCAAACTAGACAGGAAAGCTAAGGAATGCATATTCCTCGGATATGGAAGTGATGCATTCAGTTATAAGCTTTGGGATCCAGTTGACAAGAAGAAAGATTTGGAGATCACTAAAAAGCATCCAGTAAGAGTTGGTCTGGAGAAATCAACTTTTGACGGGGAAGATGCTGAAGAATCTAGTGATCATGCAGCTGATGATGTTGACCAAAGAGAAATAAAGATTTCTCCTAAATTAGTTGCAGAACCAAAGTTAAGAAGGTCAACAAGAGATCGTCGTCCATCGAGAAAATACTCTGTGAACAAGTATGTGATGATCACTGATGGCGATGAACCTGAGTGCTATAAGAAAGCTATGGAGCATCAACAAAAGAAGAATTGGTTGGATGCAATGCAAGATGAGATGAGATTATTGCATGAGAACCATACTTATGAGTTGGTTCAGCTTCCAAAGGGGAGAAAGACACTCAAGAACAAATATAGACTCAAAGACGAAAATTCACAACCAAAATATAAAGCACGACTGGTCGTAAACGACTTTAGACAGAAGAATGGGGTTAACTTTAAGGAAATTTTTTCATCGGTGGTGAAAATGTCATACGAGTGGTACTTGGATTAGCCTCAAGTCTCGATTTGGAAATCGAGTAACTCAATGTGAAGACTGCCTTCTTGCATGGTGAATTAGAAGAAGAGATTTACATGGAACAGCCAGAAGGGTTCGTTGTCAATGGAAAGAAACATCTGATGTGTAAATTGAAGAAGAGTCTGTATGGATTAAAGCAAGCTCCAAGACAATGGTACAAGAAGTTTGATTTCTTTATGGGAAATCAAGGATACAAGAAAACTTCCTCAGACCATTGTGTGTTCATGAAAAAGTTCACGGATGGTACATTTATAATCCTCCTACTTTATGTCGATGACATGCTGATTGTGGGTCCAGACAGAAAAAAGATTGTTAAGTTAAAAAATGAACTTAACAAGTCTTTTACCATGAAAAACTTAGGACTGGCATAACAGATGTTTGGGATGAGAATCACTCGTGATAGAAAGAATGGAAAATTATGGCTATCACAAGAGAAATATATACAGAAAATTCTCAAGCGATTCTCTATGGATAAAGTGAAGCCGATCAATACTCTTCTTGCTAAACATTTCAAACTTACTTCCAAACAAAGTCCTTCCACAGAAGCAGGAAAAGCAGCAATGCAAAGAATTCCTTTTGCCTTAGTAGTTGACAGCTTGATGTATGCCATGGTTTGTACGAGACCTGATATTTCACATTCTGTTGGAGTAGTCAGTTAATTTCTAACAAATCCGGGCAGAGAGCATTGGAATGCGCTAAATAGATTTTTAGGTATCTTAAAGGTACTTTTGAATTCAGTCTGTGTTTTAGAAGTGAGAAATCTTTGTTGGTAGGCTATACTGATGCAGACATGGCTGGAGATTTTGACTCCAGAAGATCAACATCAGGGTATTTGGTTACATTTGGAGGGGGAGCTGTGTCATGGCAATCTAAGAGAAAAGGTTCAGTTACATTGTTTACGACAGAAGCTGAGTTTATGGCAGCTACAGAAACCTGCAAAGAAATTTTGTGAATGCAAAAATTTCTGACAGAATTAGATCATCAACAAGATAGGTATATCTTGTATTGCGACAATCAAAATGCTATTCATTTGAGCAAGAACTCGAGCTTTCATTCGAAGTCGAAACACATAGATATCAAATATCATTGGATACGAGATGTGTTGGACAACAAACAAGTGTATCTCGAGAAGATTCACACGGATGACAACGGCTCAGACATGATGACAAAGTCGTTGCAAATGAATAAGCATGAATTCTGTAGAAACTCAGCAGGATTGGAGATACCTCGTCATAAGTCGGGAGGGGGAGATTTGTGGGTTCCCTCATTATGATGAGGGGACCATCATTAAATGAAAAGAAAGAAGAAGAAGAAGTTTTCTTCTTCTTTTTTCGGCGCGTGCCTTATTTTAAGGGAGGTGTCTTTTTAAGTTTGTCACTTTGTGACAAACTTTCCCTATAAATAGGGAAGTTTTCTTTCATCTCTTGTATCTGAAAGCAGAAAAATAATCTAAGGAAGAAGATTTCTTTGAGAAGAGGGAGAGAGATAGCGAGAATTTTGGAAGGAGAGAAAAGAAAGAGTCTGAGAGAAAAATAGGTGTGGTACTTTTGAGTACAGTAAGAGTGATGATTTCTCTTAGTGAATATTTTATAGGATATTCGATATTTAGAAAAATATTATAAATCTTATTTTTCTTAGTGAGATCTTTCTGGACTCAGTTCCCGTGATTTTTTCTCAATTTGGGTTTCCACGTAAAATTTTTGGTGTTCATTTTTTAGCTATTATTTCTCTTACTTCTGGCTGTTATAATTTTACGGCAGTAGAAAAATATTCCTGGTATTTTTCAGATTGCATCTGCTATCGTTTCTCGTACCTCTTATTTAAGTGGGTTTCCCATCAAATTTTTTTATTATTTTTTCCCAACAATGTTCCACTCCACCAATTCTCTGCCCTTGAAGTCTTCTTCTTCCCTGCATATGTAAACTTAATTGGAGGCCTATCAGATATTTTTGTTTTATAGATTAGCTGAATGGATGAGAGTTATGCTATTATTATGAAGGGGTGGAGAATTTATTGAGGAAGAAATAGACTTGCTCCTTTGGATGAGATGAGGTCTATGAAGGTACATCTTCATTTATGAATATGAAGGTCTACATATTTGGAATCTCCAAAACTTTCTTTGAATTGGAGCTATCTGAAACTAATTGGTGCATTGTTTTGCAGTCCGGACAGGCCACTGTGAGTGTTGATGCAATGCTTGATGCTCTCTAGCATGCTTCTGCTGAAAAGGTTTGACAAGTTAGCCATTTAGTTTGACTAATCCTTTAACGATGTTGTCATACATTTTTTCAGTTCTCGCTTGCTCACATTTGTTTTTATGTCAATATTATATTATTACTGATAAAAAATAATGATTGGTACAATGTAAAGCTTAGTTGTTTAAGACCGTGTTATCATCTTCTTGCTTTTTTTTTTTTTTTTTTTTTTTTATATTTAGTTTAAACGATTTATTGCTTAGCACATTGACAGGGGACATATGGTTACAAGAAGAAGAGTTGGAAGAAGAGGATGGAGCACTGATCAACTCAATCGTATTCAATGTTAGTAGTAATCAATAAACCACATGTACTTCTCTTTCTTTTGTCCTATTGTCTTTTTGTATGTGGGATTATTATATTTAGAGTTTTACTTAATTCTAATTATTACAGAATTCGACAAATTATATCTGGAGAATTGAAGATGAACAAGATATAAAAAGCAATGATGAAAAACCTCACAATGATGCTAAGGTATAAATTATTATAATTGAGATTTTTTAATAATTTGCCAACTTAATGAAAGCATTAAATTTCGTTTTATATTATTTTTTGGATTTCTATAATAGTTATAGGGAAATTACCAATTAAGACCACAAACAATGAGCATTCTTCGATTCCAACCACAAAGTATTTTTTTTTAAGGGTAAAGTGCAATTTGGCCCCTACAACTAGGTGAAATAGGCAATTTATACCGTAAACTTGGGTAAAGTGCAATTTGGCCACTACAACTAAGTGAAATGGCAATTTACACCGTAAACTTGAATAATAGGCAAGAACAACCTTAATGTATTGATAATGGGCAATATGGCCTCTACCGTCATATTTTCCATCAAAAAGTAACATTTTTTCACTTGTTCATTTTTTTTTTCGAAATGCCCCTCACTGGACCGAACCGGACCAGACCTGTTCAGCTAATTTCACTCTTATTTATTTATTTTTTTAAAATCCTATTTCTCAGAAAAGAGAAGACAGATAAATAAAATTAAAAAAATAAAAAACCAAAGTGCAATTAGCCGAACCGATCCGGTTCGGTTCGGTCCAGTGAGGGGTATTTTGGAAAAAAAAAATGAACAAGTGAAAAAATGTTATTTTTTGACGGAAATTATGACGGTAGGGGCCATATTGCCTATTATTAATACATTAAGGTTGTTCTTGCCCATTATCCAAGTTTACGGTATAAATTGCCCATTTCACCTAGTTGTAGGGGCCAAATTGCACTTTATTCAAGTTTACGGTGTAAATTGCCAATTTCACCTAGTTGTAGGGGCCAAATTACACTTTACCTTTTTTTTAACAATGCAAACCATAACGTATCAAATATGTGCCAAATATGACCACGCTGGATGGACGCTAAAAAACAGCGTCCGTCCGGGGACTGTTCACGTGAACAGTGCCCGGACGGACGTTAAAAACAGCGTCTATCCGGTTAATGTTCACGTGAACAGTAACCGTTTACGTTTTTTTTTTCACTATTTTATAAATTAATTTTTAAAAACTAGTAAACGATATTGGATTTACTTAAAATTTTTATCACATATTCATCACAATATGAAAAGATAATCTAAAAATTTTTGTGATTTTACAATACTTACATGATTTATTATAATTTGTTTACGTATGTTTTATAAAATAATTCACTAAAATTACAATAAATCGTACAAGTATTAGAAAATCACGAAACTTTTACGATTACCTTATCATAATGTGATGAATATGTGAAATTTTTTTTAAGTAAATTCAATATCGTTTAGTATTTTTTAAAAATTAATTTATAAAACAGAGAAAAAAAATGTAAACTGTTACTGTTCATGTGAACCGTACATGGGCGGATGATAACAAACAGCATCCATCCGGATACTGTTCACGGACGGACGTTAAAAACAGCGTCCGTCCGGTTACTGTTCACGTGAACAGTACCATTTACGTTTTTTTTTGTTGTTTTATAAATTAATTTCTAAAAACCAATAAACGATATTGGATTTACTTAAAATTTTTATTACATATTTACTACATTATGAGAAAATAATCTGAAAAGTTTCGTAAGTTTCTAACACTTGTACAATTTATTGTAATTTTAGTGAATTATTTTATAAAACATACGTAAACAAATTATAATAAATCATGTAAGTATTGTAAAATCACGAAAAGTTTTGGATTATCTTCTCATAATGTGGTGAATATGTGATAAAAATTTTAAGTAAATACAATATCGTTTAGTAGTTTTAAAAATTAATTTATAAAACAGCGAAAAAAAACATAAACGGTTACTGTTCACGTGAACAGTAACCGGACGGACGCTGTTTTTAGCATCCGTCTGGGCACTGTTCATGTGAATCGTACCCGAACAGATGTTGTTTTTTAGCGTCCGTCTGGCGTGGTCATATTTGGCACATATTTGATACGTTATGGTATGTATTGTTAAAAAAAATACTTCGTAGTTGAAATCGAAGAATGCTCATTGTTTGTGGTCTTAATTGGTAATTTCCCATAGTTATATGTGCATGAAACTATGATATTACGCTCTAACTTTTAGTACTATGTAGTTATTCATTTGAAGTTTCTAATGCTTTGCTGATGAACTGTATAAGATATCATTGGAGAAACATTTTAAGTCTTTTCATTTCCTTGTATATGTTTTCATTATTTTCTTTCGAGGACTTTCAAGTAACTCAATTTGATGGTTGCTCTAGATTGCTACCTCATGTTCACAAGTGCTAAGAAATTTTATTATAAGTTTTCTATAAAGTTCTTTTCTATCTGAATATTTACAATCCACGTCTAGCATTAAAATGGAAGAATAACTGGTGCTAAGAAATGTACAACAACAAACATACAATGACATCAAAGAGTGAATCATCAGCATAATAACATTATAATAACTCTGATAAGCATAACGACCCATTTTTCAAGTAAGATATTGTTCGCTCTGGAGATTGAGTCGTAGCCCAATATTCTCCTCTCACGGATTTGTTTGGAGAGGACTTATCAGTCGGTCACTTAATATGGTATTGCTCTCGCCGGAGCATTTTTAACTTCGGAGTTCTTATGGGATCCGTTGTCAATTGTTCTTCAAAACGCGTCTTACTATCTTGGGAGGGTTTCCTTACATTATTTTGTTTCCATATACCTCCCCAAAGCAATGTGGGATTGTGACGACTTATTTTTTACAACCCAAGATTTGCCTATACTCGAGTCCAGGATTTGCCTACACTCGGCTTAGGTCCCGAGATTTTCCCCGCAACCCGAGATTTGCCACACAGTTGTGCTCATACGTACACATTCGGGTCATCACAATCACCCCCCGGGGACTCAACGTCCTCGTTGGCCACATTTTCGGTTGGGTACAGACTCTGATACCATTTATAACGACCCCTTTTCCAAGTAAGATATTGTCCGCTCTGAGGATTGGGCCGTAACCCAATATCCTCTTCTCACGGATTTGTTTGGCGAGGACTTCCCAGTCGGTCACCCAACATGGTACTGCTCTTGCCAGAGTACTTTTAACTTCGGAGTTCTTATGGGATCCGTTGCTAATTGTGCTCCAAAACGCGTCTTACTATCTTTGGAGGGTTTTCTTACATATGTTTTGTAACACCCCTAATACTGTACCCATTTACCCGTATAAATTTTTCATTTCATTTTACACTTTGAGCGGAAATTAAATCGGAATTGAAGTCTACGTTGTAAATCACTTAAAACAAAAACATTTATAAACTTAAAACTATTTAAAAACAATTAATAAAACAATTAAAACATTTATCAATCGGTGGAGGGTAAAACCGGAAAACAGAGGAAAAGAAAGGCAGCTATCAGTCGCTGTAGGCGCTGCACAATGCAGCGCCCGATCGCTGCATTGTGCAGCGACCAGTCGCTGCCTTGTGCAGCGCCCAGTCGCTGCACATTGCAGCGACCAAAACTCCTCTCTGGAATCCGAGATTCCAGAGAGATAACCCATAATCACAGAGAGTTTCCACCTTACTTTTTCCACATAAAACCCATCTCTTTTTCATGTCCTCAATCAACGAATTAAACAACCTAAACATACGTTAAACTTTCGTAAAAACGAACTGCATGGATACGTTTAAAAGTTGTCTAATCCTCCTGTTTCAAATTCCAAGCAGTTCCAGTAAAAACTATCATAACACAGATTATAAACAGATTTTCAAAAACGTTTAAAACATCAAACATAAACCTAACATCTAGTCAGATCCAACATCCTAATCTGTTCATCTATACATCCATTAAATCTCCCAAAACACTTACGGAGACATCCCCACGGGTCAAAACGCGCCGACTGCTCAGCACACTCCCACGGGCCATTCTCCGTCAACTACATCAGACTTCGGGAGGAGGAACATCGTCCTCACCTGGCTCGATGTCACCTAAAACGTCACCTACACCATACAGACACACTATGAGCTAACAGGCTCAGTAAATTCTACGTAAATGCAGATGCGTGCAGTGCATATGGAGTTCGGAAATCATGCATAACAGAGCGTCGCAGACAGTATATCACCGAGATCTCATCCCCCTAACCGAAGGGGGCCCATCCAGCGGTCGGACTACCCTGTGCGGTTAGAGGAGGGGGGTACACGCTTACAACACGTACAGCCGTGCCTGAGCCCCACCTCGCGTGACCAGATAACAGATTACGTTCATTAATTACAGTACATGAGATGTGGTATTTGCCAGACCCTTAATCGGCCCGCACGATAGATCAAGAGCCCCCAATTTCTGGGCCACATGGTTTTCAGAAAACATCGTGCAGTGCAGAAATTCGTTTTTATGCCAAGTTAAAATACGTGATGCATGAATAGTTCAATATAAAAGTAAACAAACAAGCATGCGTACCATCAAGACTGTAAATGAAATAACCTACAAAACGTTTAAACCTAACTACCCAACCAAAGCAAATTAAACAATCCATCCTCTAAGGTCCTCGACGCGACATCGAAGTACGGTGTAGGCCAATCGGCCAAAGTAAGTCACGAGAACTTACCTTGAGCGCGCGAAATCTCAAGCTTCGTCCACGGGAGTCGTGTGTCTGAGGTAAAACACGATATTTGTCGTTAAAACCAATTTAAGCTATTGACGTCCAAATTACAAACCTTAACTAAAGAATCTTTCCTAAATTCTTAACTTAGCTAATCGAAGCGTATTAATGCTCGATAATCCAAAACTTCAATTAACGAGTTTTTCCTCAAAAACCCGAAAATCCCTAACTTTTAACATTTTTCACAAATTGATTTAACTTCGTCCAATAACGTCAAATACGTGCAATATAAACTTAATCACGGCTAACCTATTAATTACGAACCCTAAATCTCGATTTCTAATAAAACCCTAACGAAACCCTAACTTTAAAACGATCCAAGAATTGAAAACTAACGCTATAGAATCATAGATTCATACCTAGGATTGCGATTGGAGGAGAAATCGCGAAGAACGGAGGAAGAACGGAGATTGGCGTGGAAGGAATGGTCACAGCAAACAGAGAGAAATCGCTCTCTGGAAATCACGCAGGAAGAAATGAGGGAAAGAGAGAAAGACTTGTGATTTTATAAAATTGGTTTGGCAGATTACCATTTTGCCCTTAGCACTTAATTCTATTTGTTTCGTCCTTCGTTTCGTTAATCGTCCAACGATTCGGACTTTCCAAATTTCCTTATTTTGCCAATAGCCCTTATTCATTATTTAGGTTCTATCAAAACTGTCCGTTCGCAATTTGGACTTCGTTTGCTATTTCTACTTAAACGTCCTTTACATCACAATAAAGGTAATTACTCGGAATATAGCGTTTAATCTCCGAAAATTCTCATAATTTCTTTAAAATTCCTATTAATCGTTAGGATCGAAATGACGCTTTCCGTTTGCGAAACTGATTTGATTTGACATATTTACAAAAAATACCATTATATGATAACATAATAATATAATATATTAACTCCAAAATCCGTACAAGCCGGATATTACATTCCACCCACCTTATTTAGAATTTTGTCCACAAAATTAAATCATACAAATAGCTCAGGATATTTAGTCATCATATCCTGCTGCCATTCCCACGTAGCCTCTTCCACCTCGTGGTTGCGCCACAAGACTTTGACCAGTGGAATCTCTTTGTTGCGTAAGACTTTGGTGGAATACTCCAAAATGCGTACCGGCCCCACCTCGTAAGTCAAGGTAGGCTGTACCTCGATCTCTGTAGTCTCCACGACGTGCGATGGATCACGTAAACATCTCCGAAGCATAGATACGTGGAATACATCGTGGATACTCTCCATAGAAGCCGGAAGCTGTAGTCGATACACCATCTTCCCGATCCTCTTCAGAATAGGAAAGGGCCCCACATAACGAGGGTTTAACTTACCCCTCCTTCCAAATCTCGCAACGCCTTTGAACGGAGAAACTTTAAGGTAGACCTTGTCACCTTCTTCAAACTCTAGCTCTCTCCGTCTAGTGTCAGCATAGCTCTTCTGTCTTCTCTGAGCTACCTCGATACGCTGTCGGATAATGGCAATCTTCTCTGCCGTCTGCTATAGAATCTCTGGACCAACGATGCTGGCCTCGCCAACCTCGTCCCAATATAACGGAGACCTACACTTGCGACCATACAGCGCCTCATATGGAGCCATGCCAATCGTAGCCTGGAAGCTGTTGTTGTACGAGAACTCAATCAGTGGTAAATAGCGGCTCCACGAGCCCTGAAACTCCAGCACACAAGCTCTGAGCATATCCTCAAGAATCTTATTCGTCCTCTCTGTCTGACCATCAGTCTGAGGATGAAATGCAGTGCTAAAATTAAGCTGAGTCCCCATAGCCTTGTGCAGACTCTTCCAGAACTTCGAGGTAAATCTCGGATCTCGATCTGAGACAATAGAAACTGGCACGCCATGCAGTCTGACAATCTCCTGCACATAAAGCTCGGCGAGCTGATCCATGGACGATGCCATCCTCACAGATAAGAAGTGGGCCGACTTTGTCAATCGGTCCACAATAACCCATATGCCGTCATGGCCCTTCGTCGTCCTCGGGAGCCCCACAATGAAATCCATGGAGATCTGCTCCCACTTCCACTCCGGAATCGGCAGTGGCAATAACGTTCCGGCCGATCTCTGGTGCTCTGCCTTCACCTGTTGACATACTAAACAGGTCTCAACGTACTTGGCAACCTCCCTCTTCATGTTCGGCCACCAGAAGTGCTGTTTCAAATCCCGGTACATCTTGGTACTCCCCGGGTGCACAGAATATGCCGAAGAATGTGCCTCGGCCAATATCTCCTTCTTCAGATCCTCGTCACTAGGCACGTACCACCTATGCCTGAACTTCAGAATACCATCATCAGATAAATGGAAATCCGACGAGTCTCCTAAGGTCATACTCGATCGAAGCTCCATACACTCTGAATCACTCTGCTGAGCCCCACGTATACGACCAAGAATAGTCGGCCTGAGAGAAATGTTGGCGAGCATACTAGACAACTCAGCCACTATCTCCACATCGAATCTCTCAATCTCAGACCGCAGCGTAACTGACATCGCTACTAGTGAAGGCTGACTCGCAGAAGGCACTCTACTCAAGGCATCAGCAACCTTGTTCGCTTTCCCCGGATGGTACTTGATATCAAAATCATAATCTTTGACGAACTCAAGCCATCGTCTCCGTCGCATGTTCAGCTCCTTCTGCGTAAATAAGTACTTCAGGCTCTTGTGGTTAGAAAATATCTCGCACTGCTGCCCATATAAATAATGTCTCCATATCTTCAGTGCGAAGACCACAGCTGCTAACTCAAGGTCGTGCGTAGGGTAGTTCTGCTCGTACGGCTTCAACTGCCGAGAAGCATATGCAATAACTCTCCCCTTCTGCATCAATACACAACCGAGTCCCACTTCAGATGCATCACAATAAATACTGTATCTGACACCTTCAACAGGCAACGCCAGTACTGGAGCGGTGGTCAATCTCTGATTTAACTCCATGAAACTATCATTACAAGCAGACGACCATATAAACCTCTCGTTCTTTCGAGTCAACCGTGAAAGAGGAAGTGCGATCTTTGAGAATCCCTCTATAAACTTCCGATAATAACTGGCCAATCCGAGAAATCCACGCACCTCACGTACGTTCTTCGGCTGTGGCCAATCGTTGACCACCTGAATCTTGCTCGGATCCACAGAAACTCCATCCTGCGATCTGACATGGCCAAGAAAACTGAACTGACTCAACCAAAATTCGCATTTGGAGAACTTCGGATACAACCGGTGCTGACATAGGGTCCTCAGAACAATCCTCAGATGCTCCTCGTGTTCTTCCTTCGTCTTAGAGTAGATCAGAATGTCATCGATGAAAACCACCACGAACTTGTCCAGATACTCCTTGAAGACGCGGTTCATCAAATCCATAAACGCTGCAGGGGCATTAGTAAGTCCAAAAGACATGACAAGGAACTCATAATGCCCATACCTCGTTCGGAATGTCGTCTTCGGTATATCATCCTTCCGGACCTTCAGCTGATTGTAACCCGAGCGTAGATAAATCCTCGAAAATACTCGGGCACCTTGTAGCTGATCAAATAAATCATCAATCCGGGGCAGTGGATACTTATTCTTCACCGTGAGCTTATTCAACTCCCTGTAATCAATGCACATCCTGAGGGTCTCATCCTTCTTCTTGACAAACAGAACGGGCGCACCCCAGGGTGAAACGCTGGGTCGAATAAATCCCTTCTCTAACAACTCGTCAAGCTGAGTCCTCAACTCTCTCAACTCAGCTGGTGCAAACCGATACGGGTTTTTAAACCTCGGTGCGGAGTTTGGATAGACATCAATGGTGAATTCGATCTCCCGGTCTGGTGGTAACCCGGGAAGATCATCAAGAAAGATCCCAGAGAACTCTCTGACAATAGGAATGTCGCTCGGCTTTTCTCCACTGAGCAACTGACAATCAAATACAGAGGCCAAATAAATAGAGCACGCACCTTTGAACTGCTCGTTGACCTTCATAGAATAAGAAATAGGCGAGCTACTCAATCGGTTCATCGCCTGATAAGAAAACTCGGCTTTACCCGGGGGTCGAAAGGTCACTATCCCGGATCGACAATCGATGGTGGCGAAGTGCTGCTCAAGCCAGTCCATCCCTAAGATAAGATCATACCGCTCTATGCTCATAACTATCAAACGAGCATAAAGGGTAATATCCCCCACTGAGATGACGTTGCCCTAGAGAATACGTTCTGACAGCATCACTCTATACTCAACCCCAGCTAACTCATACTCTAGCCCCAATCTAGCCATGCATGCAGTCGATACGAAGGAGTGCGTAGCTCCTGTATCCATCAAAGTAAATACCGCAACGCCCATAAGTAAGATAGTACCTGCAATCACGGCAGGCTGAGCCTCATCATCTACGTCGTCAGGCTCGATAAAAGCAAAAATCCTGGGCATAACCTTCCTCTGATCTCCGCCTAACTGGTCTCGGCCAGGCTTCGGGCAATCTTTGACGTAATGGCCAAGTTCCCCACAACTAAAGCATCGGTTAGTGCCAACACGACACTCACCACTGTGTTCCCTCTGACATATGGGGCACCACGGTATCTGAGAAGCCTCCTGTACTTGCTTCCCTTTACCCGATCGTTACCTCCCTCAAGAGGTCTCTTCACACCCCTCGGCTGCTACTGAGGCGGCTGTGCTCTCGGCTGCCCTCCTTGGTTCTGTGACTGAGGACGGATCTCTCGAAAGAAGCCCTTCGCTGGCTCCCTCGGTCTAACACAAGTGGCTCTGGCAGCCTCAATATCCAGAGCTCTGGCCGTGATATCAGAATAGGGCACATCAATAATACCCGAGACCACGACGTGCATCCGAATCTCCAGATTAAGTCCCTCCATAAACTGGTGCACCTTCTCCTCATTATCGCTAACAAGACGAGGTGCAAACCTGGATAACGCCTCAAACTTCCGAATATAATCAGCAACTGAACCTGTCTGCTTCAGCTGCATAAACTCGTTCCTCTTGGCCACCCTCACTGTGCGGCTGAAATACTTATCGAAGAATAGAAACTTGAACCGATCCCAAGTCATAATAGATACGTCCGTCGTCACCTTAATCGAATCCCACCAGAAACGGGCATCCATCGCTAAGTGAAAGGTAGCATACGCCACCTTGCTCCCGTTCCCCACCTCGGCATAAGCTAACATATCCTCCATAACTCGGATCCATTCCTCAGCAACAGTAGCATCCGATGATCGACCATCAAACACTGGAGGCCGTAGGCCCTGAAACTTCTGCATGCCCTGGTTATTGGGAACTATCAAATCGTGGGCTCTCTGGTTCTCCCGATTCACTAAGTCCGTAATCTGTTGCGCTTGCCGGTCCATATGCTGAGACTGGCGATCTATCAACTCCGTAAATCGATCTAGCGCGTCATCTCTAGGATCTCTTTCTCGAGTCATAGTGTATAAAGCCTAAAACAAATTAAACAGATAATCCTAAGAAACAAAATCAAATGAGGCTATGAACAGACTTACAGTAGATGAAGGATGTCCGCGTAGTGGCTGTGCAGTCGAGCAGTCTACAGAACCGATTTTAAAACCCGGGGGCTCTGATACCATAATTGTAACACCCCTAATACTGTACCCATTTACCCGTATAAATTTTTCATTTCATTTTACACTTTGAGCGGAAATTAAATCGGAATTAAAGTCTACGTTGTAAATCACTTAAAACAAAAACATTTATAAACTTAAAACTATTTAAAAACAATTAATAAAACAATTAAAACATTTATCGATCGGTGGAGGGTAAAACTGGAAAACAGAGGAAAAGAAAGGCAGCGATCAGTCGCTGTAGGCGCTGCCTTGTGCAGGGCCCAGTCGCTGCACATTGCAGAGACCAGTCGCTGCACTTGCAGCGACCAAAACTCCTCTCTGGAATCCGAGATTCCAGAGAGCTAACCAATAATCACAGAGAGTTTCCACCTTACTTTTTCCACATAAAACTCATCTCTTTTTCATGTCCTCAATCAACGAATTAAACAACCTAAACATACGTTAAACTTTCGTAAAAACGAACTACATGGATACGTTTAAAAGTTGTTTAATCCTCCTGTTTCAAATTCCAAGCAGTTCCAGTAAAAACTATCATAACACAGATTATAAACAGATTTCCAAAAACGTTTAAAACATCAAACATAAACTTAACATCTAGTCAGATCCAACATTCTAATCTGTTCATCTATACATCCATTAAATCTCCCAAAACACTTACGCAGACATCCCCACGGGTCAAAACGCGCCGACTGCTCAGCACACTCTCACGGGCCATTCTCCGTCAACTGCATCAGACTTCGGGAGGAGGAACATCGTCCTCACCTGGCTCGATGTCACCTAAAACGTCACCTACACCATACAGACACACTATGAGCTAACAGGCTCAGTAAATTCTACGTAAATGCAGATGCGTGCAGTGCATATGGAGTTCGGAAATCATGCATAACAGAGCGTCGCAGACAGTATATCACCGAGATCTCATCCCCCTAACCGAAGGGGGCCCATCCAGCGGTCGGACTACCCCGTGCGGTTAGAGGAGGGGGGTACACGCTTACAACACGTACAGCCGTGCCTGAGCCCCACCTCGCGTGACCAGATAACAGATTACGTTCATTAATTACAGTACATGAGATGTGGTATTGGCCAGACCCTTAATCGGCCCGCACGATAGATCAAGAGCCCCCAATTTCTTGGCCACATGGTTTTCAGAAAACATCGTGCAGTGCAGAAATTCGTTTTTATGCCAAGTTAAAATACGTGATGCATGAATAGTTCAATATAAAAGTAAACAAACAAGCATGCGTACCATCAAGACTGTAAATGAAATAACCTACAAAACGTTTAAACCTAACTACCCAACCAAAGCAAATTAAACAATCCATCCTCTAAGGTCCTCGACGCGACATCAAAGTACGGTGTAGGCCAATCGGCCAGAGTAAGTCATGAGAACTTACCTTGAGCGCGCGAAATCTCAAGCTTCGTCCACGGGAGTCGTGTGTCTGAGGCAAAACACGATATTTGTCGTTAAAACCAATTTAAGCTATTGACGTCCAAATTACAAACCTTAACTAAAGAATCTTTCCTAAATTCTTAACTTAGCTAATCGAAGCGTATTAATGCTCGATAATCCAAAACTTCAATTAACGAGTTTTTCCTCAAAAACCCGAAAATCCCTAACTTTTAACATTTTTCACAAATTGATTTAACTTCGTCCAATAACGTCAAATACGTGCAATATAAACTTAATCACGGCTAACCTATTAATTACGAACCCTAAATCTCGATTTCTAATAAAACCCTAACGAAACCCTAACTTTAAAACGATCCAAGAATTGAAAACTAACGCTATAGAATCATAGATTCATACCTAGGATTGCGATTGGAGGAGAAATCGCGAAGAACGGAGGAAGAACGGAGATTGGCGTGGAAGGAATGGTCGCAGAAAACAGAGAGAAATCGCTCTCTGGAAATCACGCAGGAAGAAATGAGGGAAAGAGAGAAAGACTCGTGATTTTATAAAATTGGTTTGGCAGATTACCATTTTGCCCTTAGCACTTAATTCTATTTGTTTCGTCCTTCGTTTCGTTAATCGTCCAACGATTCGGACTTTCCAAATTTCCTTATTTTGCCAATAGCCCTTATTCATTATTTAGGTTCTATCAAAACTGTCCGTTCGCAATTTGGACTTCGTTTGCTATTTCTACTTAAACGTCCTTTACATCACAATAAAGGTAATTACTCGGAATATAGCGTTTAATCTCCGAAAATTCTCATAATTTCTTTAAAATTCCTATTAATCGTTAGGATCGAAATGACGCTTTCCGTTTGCAAAACTGATTTGATTTGACATATTTACAAAAAATGCCATTATATGATAAAATAATAATATAATATATTAACTCTAAAATCCGTACAAGCCGGATATTACATGTTTCATTTCTATATACCTCCTCAAGCGATATGGGATTGTGACGACCCCCTTTTTACGATGCGGGATTTGCCTATACTCGAGTCCCGGAGTTACCTACGCTCGGCTTAGGTCCTAAGGTTTGCCCCGCAACCTGAGATTTGTCCCGCAGTCGTGTTCATACGTACATATTCGAGTCACCACAATTACCTCCCATTTTGAAAGAAGCTGATAAATAATTTATTTTTGCAAAAAACATAGATGATTTAAATGCTAACTTTGCAAACAACTTCATCCGAAGAGGAATGTCATAATAGAAAAACGAATATCCTAGCTCTTATTTACATGATGTTGACTTAGTTTATGTTTAAGGCTAATCACTGAATTAAAAGAATCTTTAAAAAAAAATTATTGTTCCACATTCCTCTTTTATGATGGTCTAGTGCTCATATGGAAAGATGAGACTTGATATTTGTAACACTCGAGAATTTTGGTAAGATTTAATCCTGTATTCAAAGAGAAGTTTGTGTTTTATATTATTTACGATGTTGAGTGTTTGAGAAAAATAATACAATCTAAGTGGGGGTTAAATGATGTAATGATACGAGCTAAGGAAGACAAAAATTAAAGGTTCAATCAAAGATTTTTCAAGCCTGTGTAAAGATTCCTTAAAATAATGTGACTTCAATCGATTTGTTCCAAAAGAGTTGAACGTATCAAGCAAATGAGGTTGAGTGTTACATGACTTGTGGTTAGAACCTAAGTTATCCATTTCACATTCAAGGTTTTAACTTGAAGTGATGAGAACGACGTGTATTGAGGACCCAACAACCTTCATGGACGCGTAATTAAGACTTAGTAATGCGCTTGATGAAGCATAAGAAACTTCACTTCAATCGATTTGTTCCAAAAGAGTTGAACGTATCAAGCAAATGAGGTTGAGTGTTACATGACTTGTGGTTAGAACCTAAGTTATCCATTTCACATTCAAGGTTTTAACTTGAAGTGATGAGAACGACGTGTATTGAGGACCCAACAACCTTCATGGACGCGTAATTAAGACTTAGTAATGCGCTTGATGAAGCATAAGAAACTTCACTTCAATCGATTTGTTCCAAAAGAGTTGAACGTATCAAGCAAATGAGGTTGAGTGTTACATGACTTGTGGTTAGAACCTAAGTTATCCATTTCACATTCAAGGTTTTAACTTGAAGTGATGAGAACGACGTGTATTGAGGACCCAACAACCTTCATGGACGCGTAATTAAGACTTAGTAATGCGCTTGATGAAGCATAAGAAACTTCACTTCAATCGATTTGTTCCAAAAGAGTTGAACGTATCAAGCAAATGAGGTTGAGTGTTACATGACTTGTGGTTAGAACCTAAGTTATCCATTTCACATTCAAGGTTTTAACTTGAAGTGATGAGAACGACGTGTATTGAGGACCCAACAACCTTCATGGACGCGTAATTAAGACTTAGTAATGCGCTTGATGAAGCATAAGAAACTTCACTTCAATCGATTTGTTCCAAAAGAGTTGAACGTATCAAGCAAATGAGGTTGAGTGTTACATGACTTGTGGTTAGAACCTAAGTTATCCATTTCACATTCAAGGTTTTAACTTGAAGTGATGAGAACGACGTGTATTGAGGACCCAACAACCTTCATGGACGCGTAATTAGGAGGTAAAGGTGAGGGTTTAATGGTCATTTTAAAGAAAAGTGGTTAGTTAAAAAGGTTAAAAATTGTAAGTTGTCTTCATCTTCTTCCCTTGCCCGCCACGATTTTCCTTGGCAGCCATTGAAGCCCATTTTTTTTTTCATTTCATCAAGAGATTTCAAGAGATTAAGGTAAGCTTTTGTTGGGGTTTTAGGTTATATATAGTTAGGGGTTGGTTTTAGAGGGTTTTAGGGTAGTTTTATTGGTTTTGGTTAGGGTTTGGAAAACCCTAACCATGGAATCCGAAATTTTGGTTTACATCTTGGATTTTCTTTCCAAATTTGATAGTTTAGTTGTTGGATGAATTGGGTTAGGTGGTTTATGAAGTTAGATTAAGAATTTGAAATGAGTTTAGAAAAATCGATTTTTTTTACAATATATAGCCGATTCTGTTTTCTGGATTTTTGGTACGGCCAAGTTGGTTGTTTGATTATTTTGAGTGTTTCAATGAATAGTAGACGTGTAGAGGTTTCCGAATTGGGGTGGCACGTCGAAATCCGTTGAAAAACGAGAAAGTTATGGCCGTTTGAAATGTAGACGGTAAAAACTTGTATAAAAATCGGGTTTGAGTGTTTAGGTTGAAAAGTTAGTGTTTGAGTGAGTTAGTTGATTTTTAGAATCCCTTAGTTTGTTACTAAGTAAATATTTCTTATTGTTAGGTAATCGAGTGTGTAATTTGGTCGGTCGGAGTGAGCGAGAAAGTGGTAAGACACCAGGTAAGTAGCGGTAGCTATTCTTTCGCCTTCGGGCATACACCATAGAACGATAGGGTTATTTATTTCGTGTTGTGTTTGGTTGCATATTCGTTGACATGCATCATGTGATGAGGACCTCAAGACGGATACATTACAAGTGGATGGACCAATAACGAGAGCAAAGACAAAGCAGATCAAGGAGCAAATGAGCAATTTGGTCCGTCAAATCTTACCTCAAGAAGGAAATTGCGTCCAGAAGCAAGAACCAGAGATTGTTCTCTTAATCCAAGCTGTTTTGTGATGATGTTTATGTCATTTTCGTTTTGTTTGTTTAGTTACTTCTAGATTGTCGTTTTTAGGGTTTAAAAAGTACTTGTTGTCTATCGAGTCATAAGTCGTTTTATTTAGTAATTGTTGTCTTTTTAAATAAATGTTTAAAGGGCAGATTAGTAATTTGTTCTTAAAGAAAACCCTAGAAACCCTAGCATGAAGAGGTGTTTCATGCCTATAAATTCATTCTTAGATGAATAAAAGAGCATAAGGTTTTATCTAATTGTGAGAGAATTTCTCTTAGTTTCTTGAAGAAATTCTGAACTTATCAAGGTTCTCCTTGTGGCGTTCAAAATCTGACTTATCAAACGAACAGGCATAGCGTCCTCCTCATTCCAAGGTTCGGATCTGTATAGATTTCGGGTCAAGGATTTCCTTTTCGAACTTGTAGATTCTGGGTTTAGCGACGACGCCAATATTTTGATCGTGGGTCACCGTCACATCGTTGGCGTGGTTCGCATCATTTGGTATCACAGCCAAATCGAGTTCGTCAGGTTCTATCCCTCATTTTCGTTTTGTTTTGTTTCAGAAATTTTGTTCTTGAGTCTTCAAATCTGTTTCAATTTATCTCGATGATTTGCTATTCAAATATGTGTCAAACGAAAACGTCGTCTTCATATGAATCATAGAACGACGTCTTAGCTTTCTGATCTGTGTTGAAACGTCAAAGTCGGTCCTTGTTGCTCATTTCCGATTTCGTTCTGGTGTACTAGAATCTGTTAAAACCATTTTAATCATTCGAATGATTTATAGACATCAAACAAAATTGTCAGCATCTTATGATTTGTGAATTAGCATTTTATCTTTCCGATCTGTTTTGAAACGTCAAAATCGGATCTAGTTTGCTTATTCAAAAGTGAAATTTTGTAACTGTCAAGGATTGTTAATGCTCAAAAGTAATTCACAGTTTTCGTCTTGATAAAGATTCCGATTACGAAAGTGTTATTCTTTAAGTTGTTAGATGAGATTTTTCTCTTTCCAAATCATACCTGAACGCAAAATTCTGATCTGGTTTGGGCACTAAAACGTCATCTACAAATTTGGTTACCAATTGGTGTGGTTCGATCCTTTGGTATCACAGCCAAATCTAGTCGTCAGGTTCTATCCCTCATTTCGTTGTTTGTTTCAGAAATTTTGTTCTTGAGTCTTCAAATCTGTTTCAATTATCTCGATGATTTGCTATTCAAATATGTGTCAAACGAAAACGTCGTCTTCATATGAATCATAGAACGACGTCTTAGCTTTCTGATCTGTGTTGAAACGTCAAAGTCGGTCCTTGTTTGCTCATTCAAATTCACGTTTTTGTAACTATCGCCGATTTCGTTCTGGTGTACTAGAATCTGGTTAAAACCATTTTAATCATTCGAATGATTTATAGACATCAAACAAAATTGTCAGCATCTTATGATTGTGAATTAGCATTTATCTTTCCGATCTGTTTTGATACAAATTCAAAAAAAAAAAAAAAATGTGGTTCTTTAAATTTGTTTGACTAGCTTACTTCATTGGATTGTTTCTTTGCATCCTTATACTATTCTAATTATTTTGAGCTAGTTCTTTCATCACTAATTGTAGTGTCTGTTATTTTTGTTTGTCTTGTTTGGTTCGCCACTTGTGAACTTTCATTACTATTCGGTTAGTTTCGAAAGAAATCAAAGAGAATTCAAGTGGAAAAAGGCACGAGTGAGTGAGCATATTAGAGGGTAACAGCCAATATTATTGAGTGTATACACGAGTGCAATTGAGTGATTTTTCTTCATTTCGAGTGAAACACGTGAGGGAGTGCTGTGAGGTCCAATATCTCTTCACCTTCTACTTTCTTATTTGTTTCGAAATTGTAGTACCTATTTTGCCATTATTTATTTATTGTTCTTTTTATTTTTGGTTTGTCAATTTTTGTTATTGCAGGAAGACTCATTTATTACTATTTGATTAGTTAAAAAAAAAAAAAAAAAAAATCGAGCGGAAAAAGGCACGAGTGGGAGAGCATATCTAAAGATAAAAGTCAGTATTATTGGGTGCAAACACGAGTGAAATTGAGTGATTTTCCACATTTTCGAGTGAAACACGTGAGGGAGTGTTGTGAGGTCCTATTTTACTTCACCTTCTACGTTCTTGCAGAGAATACCTAACCATGTCCGACGCAGAAGACAACCAACGTCCAGGTAACATGCAAAATTTACAAATGGAGGCAATCATGGGGGAGATGAGGCGGCTGATGAGACAAGGGTTCAATGAGATCAACGAGCGAATTGATCAAGTGGAACAGATTGCGACACGAGTCCAACCCCAGGCTGGGCATAATGCACTAAGAAAAAACCAGCGTAGGCAGGTCCCTACGGAAGAGATCGATGAAATTGATGAGAGAAACTTGGAGGATGATCTTGATAGGGTGTCCGTGGGTAGTTGTGGAAGATATGGGAACGACCACGCAAGACAAGACCGAGGCCGACTTAATTATAATTTGGGAAACATCAAGATGAAGATTCCTGAGTTTCGAGGAAAAAGTGATCCGGAGGAGTACCTGGACTGGGAGCGAAAAATAGAGCTAGTTTTTGATTGCCACAACTACTCCGAGCGAAAGAAAGTGAAGCTTGCTGCCATAGAATTTACAGAGTATGCGATAGTGTGGTGGGACAAGTTGTGTCTCGATCGAAGGCAAGACGGAGACCTTCCCATTGAGAGTTGGGCAGAGATGAAGAGGGTGATGCGACGACGATTTGTACCGAGTCATTATCGGCGTGATCTACACAACAAATTGCAGACTCTTAGGCAAGGGAGTCGTAGTGTGGATGAGTATTACAAGGATATGGAGATGACGATGATACGGGCCAACATCGAAGAGGATCGAGAAGCAACAATGTCTAGATTCTTGAGGGGGTTGAATCGCGAGATCGCTGACGCGGTTGAGCTACAACATTACGTCAAGATTGAAGGCTTGGTTCACTTGTCCTTGAAGGTAGAGAGACAACAGCAACGACGTAGTAGTAACCGTCAAAATAGTTTGAACCAAATGCCTTGGAAACCAAAGTATCCGAAGAAGGAAGAGAGTCCCTCCACTTCCAAGGGTAAGTTTGAACAGCGGGCAACAACTACGCCCTCTCCCAACCAAGCCAAACCAATGCCTACACCCAATCGCTCTAGTGAGATCAAGTGTTTCAAATGTCTTGGGAGAGGATATATTGCAAGTCAATGCCCAAATAAGCGAGTGATGGTGTTGCGGGAGAGTGGAGAGATCGAGTCCGAGGCTAGTGATGACGAGGGTGAATCAGATATGCCATCATTGGAGTATGTTTCAACGGATGATGAGGAGGTAGGAGCTGCCAACGGAGACTTCCTTTTGGTTGCACGACGTGCCTTGAGTGCGCAGATAAAAGAGGACGAAGATGATAAGGTGCAGCGAGAAAATATTTTCCACACCCGGTGCCACGTGAAAGACAAAGTGTGCAGCGTCATAGTCGATGGGGGAAGTTTTACCAAGTGGCTAGTGCTTCTATGGTTGAGAAATTGGGACTTTTAACGTTGAAACATCCACGACCTTACAAGTTGCAATGGTTGAATGATAGCGGGGAGGTACGTGTCACCAAGCAAGTGGTGGAACCATTTCGGATTGGAAAGTACAAAGACGAAGTGAAGTACGACGTGGTACCGATGCAAGCTAGTCATATCCTGTTAGGAAGACCGTGGCAATTTGACCGAAGAGTGCAACATGATGGTTTCACCAACAAGTATTCATTCACCCATAAACACAAGCCAATCACGTTAGTACCCTTATCCTCGAGAGAGGTCTTTGCAGATCAAATCCGGTTGCAGAAATCGAGTGAACAAGAAAGAAAAGAGTGGAAACAAGCAAAACCTGAGAGAAAACCAGAGAGTTCATCCATTTCTAAACAGAATCTCTTTGCAACCAAGAGTGATCTGAAACAAGCCATTACCAACAAACAACCAAAGATCCTTCTCACGTACACGGAAGATATTTTGAATACTAACAAGCTAGATTTGTCCCTTCCAAGTCTGGTTGTTTCTCTTTTGCAGGACTTTGAGGACGTATTTCCCGATGAGCTTCCAAAAGGTTTGCCACCCATTCGCGGGATTGAGCACAAGATTAACCTTGTACCTGGAGCCTCCATTCCGAATCGGCCAGCTTATCGCACCAACCCCGAGGAAACAAAGGAGTTACAGCATCAAGTGGAAGACTTGATAGAGAAGGGGTACGTGAGGGAGAGCATGAGTCCGTGCGCTGTCCCTGTTCTTTTGGTTCCTAAGAAGGATGGAACATGGCGAATGTGCACCGATTGTCGCACCATCAACAATATCACGGTAAAGTATCGCTTTCCTATTCCTCGTTTAGATGATATGCTTGATGAGTTGCATGGTTCCTGTGTCTTTTCAAAGATTGATCTTAAGAGTGGATACCATCAAATTAGAATGAATGAAGGAGATGAGTGGAAAACGGCGTTTAAAACAAAACATGGATTGTACGAGTGGATGGTCATGCCATTTGGGCTAACTAATGCACCTAGTACTTTCATGCGCTTGATGAATCATGTTTTGCGTCCGTTTATTGGAAAATTTGTGGTTGTATACTTTGATGATATTTTAATATATAGTTCCAATTTGCATGATCATGTTTCCCATTTGAGAGCAGTTTTGAATGTTCTTAGGAAAGAGAAATTGTACGCTAACCAGGGCAAGTGCACCTTTTGCACCGATCAGCTTGTTTTTCTTGGTTTTATTGTTAGCGCGCAGGGAATCCAGGTTGACAATGAGAAGGTTTGTGCAATTCAAGAATGGCCAACTCCGACGACTGTTGGACAGGTGCGAAGTTTTCATGGACTTGCTAGCTTCTACCGGTGATTCGTGAAGGACTTTAGCACCGTAACCGCACCGCTCACCGACGTGATGAAGAAGAACATTCCATTCAAGTGGGGCGAGGCACAAGAGGAGGCATTTACGATTCTGAAATATAAACTTTCGCATGCCCCTTTACTTGCTTTACCTAACTTTGATAAAATGTTTGAGGTTGAGTGTGATGCTTCAGGTGTAGGGATTGACGCTGTTTTAATGCAGGAACGAAGACCAATTACATACTTCAGTGAGAAGTTAAGCGGCGCAACGCTCAACTACCCGACGTACGACAAGGAGCTCTATGCCGTAGTTAGTGCCCTCGAGACGTGGCGACACTACCTTATGCCAAAGGAGCTTGTGATCCGCACCGATCATGAAACCTTGAAGCATTTCAAGAGCCAACACAAGCTGAATAAATGCCATGGTCACTGGTCTGAATTCTTGGAGCCATTCCCATACGTCATCCAATATAAGAAAGGTAAGGAGAATGTGGTTGCTGATGCACTTTCTCGCAGGTATGTTTTAATATCAACCTTAGATGCTAAATTACTTGGATTCGAACATAAGCAGCTTTACATTGATGATGTTGATTTTGGAGAGAGTTATAGGTTGTGTGAGAAATCTGGGTTTGAGAAGTTCTTTAGGCATGACGAGTACCTATTTAGGGAAGGTAAATTGTGTGTTCCCAACTGTTCTTTGCGTGATTTATTGATTAGGGAATCCCATGGGGGAGGGTTTATGGGGCATTTTGGGGTAGCAAAAACTCTAGGAATCCTACAAGAACATTTTTATTGGCCCCACATTAAACGAGATGTTGAAAGAATAGTTGGTAGGTGTCTTACGTGTAAGCAAGCTAAATCAAGAGTACAACCAAACGGGCTTTACACACCTCTGCCTATTCCTAGTTCACCTTGGATTGACATTTCGATGAACTTTGTGTTAGAGTTACCTAGGACTAAGCGTGGTAAGGATTCGATATTTGTGGTTGTAGATCGTTTTTCTAAGATGACTCATTTTATTCCTTGTCATAAAACTGATGATGCCTCTAATGTTGCTGAATTGTTCTTTCGAGAGATAGTACGGTTACATGGGATGCCGAGGACAATAGTTTCAGATCGCGATGCTAAGTTTTTAAGTTATTTTTGGAAGACTTTGTGGGGAAAATTAGGAACAAAACTTTTGTTTTCAACTACTTGTCATCCCCAAACTAATGGTCAAACTAAGGTAGTGAATAGGACTTTATCGACATTATTGAGGGCAGTCATTAGCAAAAACATTAAGTCATGGGAGGAATATTTGCCACATGTTGAGTTTGCCTACAACCGTTCAATTCATTCAGCCACTAAATATTCACCTTTTGAAATTGTTTATGGTTTTAATCCGCTAACTCCATTGGATTTATCACCTTTACCTGTTTCTGAACAAGTGAATTTAGATGGCGAGAAGAAGGCAGAAGTCGTGAAACAACTCCACGAGCGAGCTCGACAAAACATTGCGCGGAGAACAGATCAATACATCAAGAATGCCAACAAGGGTCGACGTCAACTCATTTTTGAACCCGGAGATTGAGTTTGGTTGCATATGCGCAAAGAGAGATTTCCCGCTCAACGACGTTCTAAATTGCTTCCTCGTGGTGATGGACCATTCCAAGTGCTTGAGCGAATTAACAACAACGCCTACAAGCTTGATTTACCTGGTGAGTACAATGTAAGTACAACGTTTAATGTTTCTGACTTGAGTCCTTTTGATGCAGATTTCGATTTGAGGACAAATCATTTTCAAGAGGGAGGGAATGATGAAGACCTCAAGACGGATACATTACAAGTGGATGGACCAATAACGAGAGCAAAGGCAAAGCAGATCAAGGAGCAAATGAGCAATTCGGTCCGTCAAATCTTACCTCAAGAAGGAAATTGCGTTCAGAAGCAAGAACCAGAGATTGTTCTCTTAATCCAAGCTGTTTTGGGATGATGTTTATGTCATTTTCGTTTTGTTTATTTAGTTACTTCTAGATTGTCGTTTTTAGGGTTTAAAAAGTACTTGTTGTCTATCGAGTCATAAGTCGTTTTATTTAGTAATTGTTGTCTTTTTAAATAAATGTTTAAAGGGCAGATTAGTAATTTTCTCTTAAAGAAAACCCTAGAAACCCTAGCATGAAGGGGTGTTTCATGCCTATAAATTCATTCTTAGATGAATAAAAGAGCATAAGGTTTTATCTAATTGTGAGAGAATTTCTCTTAGTTTCTTGGAGAAACTCCAAACTTATCAAGGTTCTCCTTGTGGCGTTCAAAATCTGACTTATCAAACGAACAGGCATATTTGTTTGTGGCGTCCTCCTCATTCCAAGGTTCGGATCTGTATAGATTTTAGGTCAAGGATTTCCTTTTCGAACTTGTAGATTCTGAGTTAGCGACGACGCCAATATTTTGATCGTGGGTCACCGTCACATCGTTGGCGTGGTTCGCATCATCATGGTTTTCAGTTAAATAAAAATGTGATTTTCTTGCATGTTTTGGTTGTGAGCGTGAACGTAATCAGATAAATAATGTGCCTTGTCAAGATACGGTGCTGGTGTGTAGCACCCCGAAGGGAACTCATATACGCAATCTTAAATAGTGTGCCTTGTCGGGATACGGTGCTGGAGTGTAGCACCCCGAAGGGAACTCTATGAGAGATGACATGCTAAAATATGCAATCTGGATTAGTGTGCCTTGTCGGGATACGGTGCTGGTGTAACACCGGGGATTTTTTTTAAAAAGAAAAATTGGAGAGAAAATAAAAGAATAATAAAATAGGTTATTTTAATTACTTTAAAAGAAAAGTGATTGGTTTCTTAATTTAGGTTCGGGTATTCCCTATGAAATTAAGCCGGGGGTTATAAATTAAGAACGAGATTTAACGATATTCGCAATGGTCGAAAACACGGAAGGGCAAAACGGTAAATGCCATGTTATTGATTTTAAGAGGAATTGTTATAATTATTATTATTATTATTATTATTATTATTATTATTATTATTATTATTATTATATTATTATTATTATATTATTATTATTATATTATTATTATTATATTATTATTATTATTATTATATTATTATTATTATATTATTATTATTATTATATTATTATTATTATATTATTATTATTATATTATTATTATTATATTATTATTATTATTATTATTATTATATTATTATTATTATATTATTATTATTATTATATTATTATTATTATATTATTATTATTATATTATTATTATTATTATTATTATTATTATTATTATTATATTATTATTATTATATTATTATTATTATTATATTATTATTATTATTATTATTATTATTATATTATTATTATTATTATTATTATTATATTATTATTATTATTATATTATTATTATTATATTATTATTATTATATTATTATTATTATATTATTATTATTATTATTATATTATTATTATTATTATATTATTATTATTATTATTATTATTATTATTATTATTATTATTATTATTATTATTATTATTATTATTATTATTATTATTTGTTTTAAATTAAAACAACTGAATGGCGATCGACGCCATTCAGTTCTTCGTGGCTGAGAGCGAACAGGGGAGAGACGAGGGAGAGGCGAGCGACTATCGACGGCCGTTCACCGCCGTCGATTCCGACTTTCTCCAACCAGATGACGGCGACGAGCGGTTTCCGGTTGTCTCCGCGCACGAACCGAACGGTAAGTCCCCTTTTTTGTCCTGTTTCGGTTCTGTCGTGGCAGAGGGTGATGAGCGGGTTTGAGCTCCGATCATCGGCCGGATTTGGTCACCTCCGGCGTGCGTTTGCCAACCCTTGAACCGGCGATGGCAGTTGAACCGTGAGGAGCTCAATTTGAGCAAAAAAAATTAGAGAACTCTCAGTTTGAGTTCTTCGGTTTTCCTGTGTAAATCCTTAGAGTTTTGCTAGATTATGTTAATTGGGTGTGAGTATGTTTGATTGGTGAGGATTTGGATGAGAATTGATGAAAAACTAGAAAGGGTGAAATTTCCGGTTTAGGGCAGATTCGGGTTTTCTAATTTTTCACCTAGCTAGAGTTGTTTGTTTTAAAATTCCTTTTGGCAGGTTAAAATAGGTTATTAGAGGAGTACGTGGCCGCTGGAATCGTTCGATTTTGATATCCAACGCGAAAGTTATGCACGTTTGAGTTTCGGGTCAGTTTTTACCGAACTCAAATTAGTGGTCCGTTTAGTTAGATTTTAGTTGGATTAAGCTAGAAATAGTAGTTTGGGAGTAATTGGTGAATGTAGGCTTGGTTTTTACCGGGTTTTGAATGTTTAGGTTGAAATGTGTTATAGTTTTAGTTAGTTTAGGTTTAAGAATGTCTTTAGAGTTTACTAAATTAAGTTTCGTTATTTTAGGTGATCGAGTGATTGAATTAGCGGACGAAGTGGACAATTGAGTTTCGAGCAACCAGGTAAGTAGTGGATTGCTTGTGTTTTGCCTTCGGGCCTACACCATGGAACGGTAGGGCATTATTTGTTTGTTTGCTTATTTGGTTGTTTTGTTTCGTATTGTATTGCATATCTTTGTTGAAACATGCATCGTGAGTTATAGTACGCTACGCTAGAGATGAGTGGTTGCATTGTTTGGCATTGTGAGTAGAGAGGGAAGATTATGAGCACACGTGTACCGCCCTACGGGGACCCACGTGGCAGCAATGTGTACACGTGTACCGCCCTACGGGGACCCACATGGCAACGCAATCTGGAATAGGGTGCCTTGTCAGGATACGGTGTTGGTAGTAGCACCCCGAAGGGAACTCTATGAAGGATGATTGGCTAAAATACGTAAATGTCGTGAGTATGAATTCCTAGACGGTTATAGGATTCTACGATCGACGAGGGAGATTATGCATGGCCATCCTAGACGGTTATGAGATGTGAGCTGTCTGGTCTTGCTCTGGTGATTCTGAGTTTGGCCGTCCTAGACGGTTATGGGATGTGTGCCTACTCAAATCACACGGTTTGTGAAACGATTAAAGCAACGAACACTAAAATACGTAAAGGTCGTGAGTATGAATTCTTAGACGGTTATAGGATTCTACGAACGACGAGGGAGGTCATGTATAGCCATCCTAGACGGTTATGGGATGTGTGCTATCTGGTCTTGCTCTGGTGGTTCGGAGTGTGGCCATCCTAGACTGTTATGGGATGTGTGCCAACTCGTTCCACACGGCTTATGAAAGATTAAAGCAACGAACAGCAAATAACCACAACTGAGTGTTAGAAACTGCATATGTTAGGTTGATTGCATGGTGTGTTGTCGCATTGTTATTACCTACTTGCTAAGCATTAGGCTTACGTTTTGTGTTCTATGGTGTAGGTGGCGAGTATTATCCAGGTGAGGTAGAGGGGACAGCCGAGGACTAGGCCGCAGTCGGAGGAGTTCGGGGCATGCCGGTGCAGGCAGTTGTCGGGGCGTCACGACCATGGTCTTCGGGAGAATGTGGGATTTTACATTTTAGTAGTTTATTGTAGATGTCTGTTTGTAGAAATGATGGGAATGCTTAACTCATTTTGGTTGATGTTTTTGATAGTTGTGGTGTATCTATGTGTATTTGTGGTATATAGTCATAGTTAAGAGTGATGTATCGCCCTGTACTATGGACTTTCTTCATTTAGGGATGTTAGTATTATAGTTTCTCTTTGCTACTATTTGGAGATTTCGTATACTAGAAAGTTGAGTAGATAGTTGAGTAGAGTATTCTGGATCTGGTTGGGATTGGATTTTATGCAGGTATTTAGCATTTTGGAGGCGCCATTTTCAGGCGTTACTTTGTCAAATTTTTGGAGAAGACGCCGTGATATTTAACGGTTAGAATTAAGGAAAATTAATGAGTCTAGGCAGCTAGGTATGACTTAAGAGAGTTTTGAGAGACTTAGCTTTAATTCTACTTTTTCAATTTTATTTTAAATTATATTTTAACGTGGGATTGGTTAGCAAAGTAACGCACCGAGCCAGAGTGGGTTCGGGGGCGTTACAGCTGGTGTGTAGCACCCCGAAGGGAACTCTATGAGAGATGATTGGCTAAAATACGTAATGGTGGTTTTGGGAATGACTGTCCTGTACGATTACGGGATGTGAGCTAACGGCCGTCCTGTACGATTACGGGATGTGAGCTAATGGCCGTCCTCGATTATAGGATGTGAGCTTACCCGATTCGCACGGCTTATGAAATAATTAAAGCAACGAACAACAAATGAACATAACTGAGTGGTAGAAACTGCATGTGTTAGGTTGCTTGCATTGTGTTGTTTTGTCGCATTTGTTATTCCCTACTTGCTAAGCATTAGGCTTACGTTTTGTGTTCTATGGTGTAGGTGATGAGTTCTTCGCAGTTGAGGTAGATGAGTCAGCCGAGGATTAGGCCGCAGTCGGAGGAGTACGGAGTCTGCCGATGCAGGCTATTGTTGGGGCGTCTTGACCACTGTCTTCCTCGGGTAGTGTGGGAGGTGAATGTCTTGTTGTGGATGGGTTTTTGTAAGTGTTTTATAAGATTTTGTTTTAGAAATAAGTTAGAAAAAGTGAAAGTTTGTTGTAAATGTTTTCTTAAATGTTTTGGAAAGTTTCGGTGTAAATGATTTTATTTTGCGAGTCGATTGAGTTTAAAACTATTTTCGTAATGGTCGTAAGTATTTGGGGCTTGAAACTAGTTTGATTTTTGGTTTTAAATTGCAGGTTTTAGTTTATCGAATTTTAGGCGTTATGCCATCCGTTTTGATTTTAAATTAAATAATGTCGGGTTTATGTTCGCTATTTTTTTAATTATCCGTTTTAAGTCGGTTTTCTAAAATTTTTACGGAACTTGAAGATTGGGGTGTCGGGAGTGTGTGGTTAAAATTTTAAGAGTTTTGGAGGTGTTTGGCTCGGGAAAAAGTGGAGGAAAAGTAGCGAAGGTCGGGCTAGTCGCGCAGGTGGGGCGCTGGCGCGCCGCAAAGGCGAACGTTCGCCACCCAGCGGCGATCGTTCTCTGCCGAGCACCTCTCGGGTACTGTAGCACCCGAGAAAAAAAAAATAAAAAATAATAATAATAATAATATTTTCCTATTTCCAAATTATTTTAACCCGACATTGTTCAACGTATTTTAAACATATTTTTGGGCACGTTTCCCAGGGTTCGAAAAACCTGAAAACCGAGTCAAAAAATTATTTTAAACACCATTTTAGACGTAGGATTGTTAGCAAAGGCGGGTTCGGGGGCGTTACACATTGAGAACGCTAGAGGCGCAAAAAAGTGTGCAAGAGGTGCACGGGGGCACACACAGGAGCCCAGGCATGCTGGCCGCTCGCTAGAGCACACTAGCACGCAGAAGCACACTGGAGCGCGCACAACATGCTGCGCATGCGCCGCGCTGGCCTCTTGCGCCCAATTTACAAAAATGCATTTTTAGTATTTTTTTTTTTTTAACGTTTTTTGGTTTCTAAATTTTATATTACCAAACTTATTAGGGTTTCTTATATTTTTAGGAATATTTTGAGCTATTTATCATTATTTTATGGTTTATTTGATGCTATTTAAACACCACTTTGTACCAATTTATGTACGTTAAACTTAGCCTTTATTTCGTCCGGAACTCGTGAGTTGCCTCCTCATTTCTACAGAATTTCCAAGATAAGCCTAAACTTAATGAATTTCTACCTTCAAACAAGTATACACATGTGTGTACATGTTTGAGGAAGACAGTTAGAATTTTCAATTTATTAGGGTTTCTCCATGAAAACCCTTCGATTATGATTCTTCCCCTCACTTTCTTTTACTAATACGCAACAACTCTATGGGTAGATTAATTCAAAGGTGAAGGACACTCATTGTAAGCAAAAGTCTACGTACTAACAACTCGAGGTAAGAGATGTTTGTATGCGTTGCCCCATCGGTCTGCATAACAAAGTGCTAGGTTATCTCTTTACGTTTTATTGATACTTGAGGATGAATTTTAATTAGATATTTATGCTGATGTCGATTGAAATATTTTATGAGGCCTTTTATTATTATTCGAGGATTTGATAATGATGATGATATTGTTAGAAGATATGTTATATTATAGACTCTTGAATATTAGATGTTGATGGACGAAAGTGATGTTTTATGTGTTAACCTGTTGATAACTCTTAAATTAGAGTATTTTATACTCCTTTTAATTGATATAACTTGTATGATTTGAGTGAATGTAAGAAGAAAATTATGAAATTTACTATAATTGCTGCAAGATGCTGCAGAATAGGACCATATTTTGAATTTAATGTATTTAACTCATATTCTTGAAAAAACTAGCAGATTTTTATCATTAATTCAAATTTTATATTTTCTTATGTTATGTGAATGCAGAATTATTAGCGGGAAGATCGAATTAAATGGGTGAAGATTAAGGAAAAAGAGAAGCGCGGTCAACTAGGAAAAAGATGAGGTAAACGGATGACAGAAACGGTAGATGGATGACAGAAACGGTAGACAGAGAATGGTTGACAAATAGAAGCAAACGACTTAGAAAAACGGTAGACATAATTGGATGACAGAGAACAAAAAAATGGATGACAAATGAAAACGGATAACAAATGACAACCGGATGACAGAGCAGTATAGAATACAATCGGATGACAGTCGAAAACTAAATAGAATCGAATGACAGAGAACAGTATATAAAGCTTTCACACAAACAAACGGATGACAAACAAACAGAAGAAGAGAATGGTAGACAAAGCTTTCACACAAACAAATAGAAGAAGAGAACGAAAGACAAAGCTTTCACACAAAAAGTGGAGGACATAAAACGGTAGACAATAGCAGAGGACGACTTAGAAGAGTGGACGACAATAAAGAGCAAATCAAGAAGATTTTACCATAATGATAAGCCGTTGATCAAGGGAACAGACTAGAAAGAGAAAATAAGGACGATTATATATTTTGGCTACTAAAGAGAGAGAAAGGAGATCTGGATTTGCAGCAAGAAGGAACCAACGATATTTTTCTTCAGCTTTCTTCTTCTTCTTCTCTGTTACTGTTGCTGTTGTTATGAATATTTTTGTTTTTAATTTTATTATGTTTCTAGGCTAAACTTTTCTCTCTTGGTTAGGCAAGAGAGTACTCTTTACATGGGTTTATTTTGATCTATGAATGCTTAGTATTTTTCACTGACGATTGCTCATGATTTTTATTGCATAATACGAATTGTGTCGATAGGCAACTTTGTTTTCACATATTCTTATTGTATCGATAGGTAAATAGGAATTTAAGATGCATTAGTAATTAAATAAATTAAAATTGTTACAAAGTAGCTAACATTAATTTATTTGGCGTTAAGAATAGGTTTACAAGAAAATTCATATTAAGTTTTTATCTTTTCAAAGTCGAAAAGAAAATTCTGAAACGAATTTATCTAGGCAATTCGACGGAATCCTAGAAATATTATGAATTCTTGCTGTTCTGTGACTAATGCTGTAGCATTATTGTAGCATCAGTAGTAATTGTATGTAAAGAAGAAATCAATCCTAACCAAGGTTTCTCCCATAATTACCTTTTTAAATCATTTTTATTTTTGGTCTTATTTAATTTTGAGTAATTTTAGTTCATCATTCATTATTAATCATTTAATTTCAATATTTCCATCTTTATTTTATAAAAATTGATAGCAATTTAAACATAGTTAAAAATATCCTCGTGGGATGGATATCTTATATACTACTTGATTATGATACGTGCACTTGTGTAAAGTGTAGAAAAGCACTAACACCTGTCGGTCTGCATCATAAAGTGTTAGGTTAAGTAGTTTTGTTATGATAAGACTTTGAGGACTTATTTGTTATTATGTTACGATATTAATGACTCAAAAATGTGTTAAGTATAGACTTTTGATTATGATATATTATTAAATGATATGATTATATTGACGAATATGTCGCTCAAAGATGTGTTATAGTATAGACTTTTGATTGTTATGTTTTTTAGATGATATGAATATATTGACGATGATGTCGCTCGAAGATGTGCTATATTATAAACTTTTGATTGTGATGGTTGATGATATAATTGTATTGATGATGACGTCATTCGATGATATGTTTTTTTTTATGATTTGATAAATGTATAAATAGTGATGTTTTTATGATACATAGTGAGTTATGATTGAATAGGAAGAACAAAAAAATAGACTCGATCAATATTTTTGTTTATGTATAACTCATGCATCTTGAAAAAGAATTTATGTTAAGAAAGATTTAAAGAGAACAAAGAAAGAAAGACCAACAAAAGAGACAGACAAAAAAAATAGAAAGATGAAAGAAGAACTGAATAAATGTAACTTTTGTTGTGGGCGAGATTACGAGTTAGTTGTCCTATAAGATAGGATCATGAGATGCCTTCTCGCTTCCCTAGACTGAATTACCTCCAACAAATGGACTATATATCGAAACTAAAACAAAAATAAAAGACCCAGTAAAAAAGAACTGCGATAAAATAGTTTTTACGAAAATTACATCTGCATATATGTTCATGATAGTTTATGCAACTCTTATTGAGCGTTAAACTCATAGTTTGAACTTTGTAATGTAGGTGAGAAATTTTATGAAGTACACGATGAAAGAAACGAATGAAAGATATAGTTGAAGACGTGTTCTCATGGCAAGGTTATGTGGTGTTAATGCAAATACCGATCAGATGCTACGAAGATAAAAATTTACGTTTTATTTCTATTTGAGTTAAAAGAGATTTTATGTCACTTATTATTTCGTTATATGTATGGGTGAATTTATTTAATATTATTTTCAAATAACCATTTGAGATCGTTGATTTTATTTTAATGAACACTTATGGATTTTAAGACTTTCACTGAACGTTTTAAATGAAGAGATTTCGAAATTTTAAGTGAACTATTTTAAAAAAAAAAAAGTAAAATATAAACGGTGTGCTATGAATTGTTACAATATTAACTAACTAAGATTTAAGTTTTCCTCTCCAGAACTTCTAAAACACACAGATTCTAACAATAACACTCTTTTGACTTACCTTGATGCAAATTAATTTCTATTACATAAAATCACACTTTTTGTGTGAATATTGAAAATAGAAAATAATGATTGTTCTGATATAGAAATAAAGATATGAACGCACACCAACAATTATGGTCTCGGTGATCATTATTAATTATGAGCAGGAGATGCTAGTAGTTCTGACATTGATGATGCTACCAAGTCTGATTCCTTATCTTCATCGATTATGGTCTCGGTGGTTTAGAAGCCTGCTGTTAAATCCGAGGAAAAGCTGGTAGAGAATGAGAACAAAATGAATGTGATGAACAGTGGATTTGAGTTGGTTGAAGACTATGGGAGTGATGAGGATAACATAAACAATGTATTATAACAAATATTTTCGAAAAAAGAAAAACTAGGAGTGTAGCGGTGGTAATTCTATTATTTAATATAAACGAGCACGTCAAGGCAACTGAGTTTTATTTTTTAAGATTTATATTCAGATCGTGGTCGAAAATCACAATAAAATATAAATAAAAATAATAAGTCGCGTATGTGTACAATTAGTGTAAATTGATAAAACACGATAGTTGAAAAATTGACCTTATTTGATAAATTAGATTGCATTAGAAACTTATTAGATCTTAATGTCACAGTCCGATGAATGCTTATTTTCAAATCAAAATCTTACTTTAATACAAAGAATTTTCTTCTTATGTAGGGGGGAGGAGAAGGTGCTGATTAAAGTGGAAAGCTTTGCAAGCAAAATTTAATTTATTTGCATGCTATGTATAAGTAGGCATGCTATTAGATAATGTAATTAGGTGTTTGTTCATCAATCTTTGTTTTGATTTATACCTTTTTCCTTTTTTTTTACAAGAAATTTATATTTTTTTTTTATTAACCGCTTGATTCGACATAGATATCTAGTCAGAGGTAGCAGAGAACTCTACAAGAATTGCTCTATATTGTAAAATTATAAAAATCTTTAGAAATAAATTGATGATTTGATTTAACAACAGAGTGGTTGGGGACTAACTACCACTTAATTAAAAAATAATCTCTCTCTACCTGTATTTATACGAGTCTCTTGCATTAACCATGCCCTCAACTCAATCATCTTATGCAAAGATCACAGTCTCTCTCTCACTACATATCTCAACTTCTATATCTCTTCGTTTTAATTCTAACTCAACTTCTACTTCTCTAATTTTAAATAATGGGTATTTCCCCAAGATTACTGCAATCTGTTTGTAAGGTTTAGCAATTCATCTCATCATATTTTTGCTCATCTCTTCATTTCCCACTGTTTCTCAATGTTCACTGTTTACATGTTCTTTTCTTTTTATTATTATTATTATTATTATTATTCATCTATATCCTGGATAATAACAGATGATTTTTCTTATTTTATTTGTAGATCAGATAAACAAGCTCCTTCACTCCACTAAACACTATTTAATCAGAAACCAAATGGGTACATGGATTCTTGGAGCTAGATTTCGATTATCCACGTCCGGGTGAGTTCCTTCTACCGTTTTGAAAAACCCTTTTGGAAAAGTTCTTTAGAAAAACATTTTTTTCAGCCTGCAAAAAGACGCACAAGATATAATTTTGCTATATCAACACTTGTAACCACAAATTTATAGCTGAGATAGTCATCTGGTTGAAAGAGATCTGTTTTTTAGCTAATTAAATCATCAACCAAAATAATATCTTCAATTTAAATCGAACCAAATCATCAATTTTAATAAACTAAAACCAATCATCAAAAAAGTCTTTAGTTTGGTTCAGCCATATCACAACTGGTACGTTGGATATGCACAGAAAAAGATCCCAAAGAAATCAATTGAAGGAGGCGGAGAAGCATTTCCAAGATAAGAGTTCAGGCTGCAAGTTCCCTCTCCATAAGCTTGGTCTTCTAATTCTCCTAGCTTCCCTTTATGTCATGCTTTCATATTCTCCGAGAAGAGATTTATCAAACCCGAGTTCCAGGTAAGTCCTCTTCTCCTTGAATTTCTTTTTGACGCCACGTCTCAAAATGTTGATAGAAAACAAAAAATGCATTGTTTTTTGAAGTGTAGTCATTACACGAATTGTTTGATGCAAACTTAATATTTTAACAAGGTGGACAGAGGGAGGTTCCGACCATCGATATACATCGATTCACGATACTAGCTGGGATGATATAACAAGAGTTTTAGAAAGCAAAAACAAGAGCAATCACTTCCATGGAATAGGCATTTTAAACTTCAACATGAGTGAAATCAAGCATTGGAAAGATCTCACTCCAAATTTAGCTCATACCATTTTGAATCTAAAACACGCCGATAAAAATGTGACGTGGGATTCCTTGTACCCAGAATGGATAGACGAGGAAGAAAACAATGAGCTCCCACTTTGTCCTTCTTTACCAAAGATGAGGAACCCCAAAAAGCACCTTCATCTAATTGTCGTCAAGCTTCCATGTCAAAACAAGAGCAATTGGTCAAGGGATGTGGCCCGGTTGCACTTGCAACTCGCAACTGCTAGCTTGGCCACCTCATTAAATGGAAACTATGATGTCTACATGTTATTCTATACCAATTGTCTTCCGATACCTAACTTGTTTCGATGCAAAGATCAAGTTGCTCGGAAAGGAAACGCGTGGTTGTACAAACCGAACTTGAATGTGCTACGAAAAAAGCTCAAGCTTCCAATCGGATCGTGCGAGCTGTCACTTTCTTGGAAGAAGAAAGGTCACTTTAATTTGTAGATTATGAAAAATGTTCGATTAAATTTATTTGTCTTGACTATATTCTTAATACTTTGATGCAGATATAGTTTACCCAGTAAACGTGCATAGAGAAGCATATGCGACAATTCTCCATTCAGCTCATGATTATGTTTGTGGTGCGATCGCCATTGCCCATAGCATACGCAAGTTAGGGTCCAACCGAGATCTTGTGATACTCGTTGACGAAACAATTAGTTCATATCATAAAAGTGGTCTCGAAGCAGCCGGGTGGAAAATTAGAATAATTCAAAGGATTAGAAACCCGAAGGCTGAGAAGGATGCTTATAATGAATGGAATTACAGCAAATTTCGCCTTTGGCAACTCACCAGTTACGACAAGATCATTTTCGTCGATGCGGATCTGCTAATACTTCGTAACATTGATTTCTTGTTCGAGATGCCAGAAATTTCGGCTGCGGGAAACGATGCCTCTCTTTTTAACTCGGGCGTCATGGTCATCGAGCCTTCGAATTGCACATTTTGTCTTTTGATGGACCATATTGGTGAGTTCGAGTCCTATAATGGTGGAGACCAAGGGTATTTGAATGAAGTTTTCACTTGGTGGCATAGAATTCCCAAGCACCTTAACTTCTTGAAGCACTTTTGGGTTGGCGATAAAGATGAAACAAAACAAATGAAAACTCGACTATTTGTTGCCAAGCCTCCAATCCTTTATGTTCTTCACTATCTCGGAGTCAAACCCTGGTTGTGCTTTCGAGACTACGACTGTAATTGGAACAAAGACATAATGCATGAGTTTGCTAGCGACGCTGCCCATAAAATGTGGTGGAATGTTCATGACGAAATGCCTGAGCTCTTACAACAATTTTGCTTGTTGAGATCAAAGCAGAAGGCGATTTTGGAAAGGAATCGGAGAAAGGCAGAGCAAGAAAATTACATCGACGGTCATTGGAGAATCAAAGTCCAAGATGGTCGGTTAAATAACTGTATCGACAAATTATGTTCGTGGGAGAGCATGTTGAAGCATTGGGGAGAGAAGAACTGGACAGAGGATAACTCATTTACTTCGGCACCACCCGTTAGAAGCTTGACTTTCGATAATTACAGCATTGGGGTGAAGGTTGAATAGTTTCTATTGTTATTCCCTCATAATGTAAATGCTAGACAACTTATCTTCTACACATGATAAGCATGAGTATAACATAACTTAGAAATATAGCAAGAAATTCTACAGTTTCTAATAAAATACATAAATAGAGCAGGTAGTCCACCATAGTTATTGAAGAAGATTGCTAAACATTAAATAAAATATTACAAAAAATAGAAATCAAATGACGACTGGAAGTAAGCAAATAAGGGTAAATTTTGATCATATTTGTTCAGCAATCTTGTTGTGGTATCACAAGCTAAAAGAACACAAGCTTTCAACTCATCTACTTAAGAAAAAGAAAGCTGCAAATAGGAGCAAGCCTTTTACTGCAAAAGATTTGTTGTGAAGGTGGGATTTTGTGAACACATCAAGGTGTTGATTGCTTATACTTAAAGTAGTGAATTTTATAATCTTCCCCTGTTTTATATGCCCCAAAATAGTACCAATGGTATCCGAATCATTGACATTTAAAACAACATAATTTTGGGTTAAGAAGTTAGGGAATATTCCAATTTGCTCTTAAACTTCCTTCACTATCTGAAAAAAAAAAAAAAAAAAAAAAAAAAAAATCATGGATTTTAAATCATGCCCCCTACTCATTTGCTCCGATAAATCTAAATTCAAACTTTCCAAGACAAGCATGCAAATACTAGCAAGAGAAATAATACATTAAAAAGAAAGTAACCTGAAGCTCAACTTCAATGTCATCAGCTCCCAACTCCACTGCTGAGCTAGGCACATCCAGCAGCTTGTTTACAACACCCTCATAATAGCCATCTACCAATTTTGATCACAAAAGATAGCTACCACAAAGATATAATTGTCTACCTGAAACATAGCAAATGATGTTGATTATCATGCCCAAAATAACATTTGGAATGACATAAAGGTTTTCATAAGCAGGAACTCTTGCGCTGTATATTTAAAATTAATTTCCATGCAGAATGTGTGAAGAGGGAGTGAGTGATCGGAGGGCATGAGAGTGATGATGATGATAAATAGACACAGCAAACAAATATATATAACAACTTCTCAAGGATTATCCTATAAATGAATCCGTAGGCAAAGGGCATTCGTGAAATAGAATATCAAAATCTTGTTCGGAGATTGAAAATATTTGATGAATCCAAATAGGAAACAAAAGAAGAGAAGAAGTAAACATTTCGTCAGTTTGATCGATCCATCCGAACAGCTACGTATACCCCATTTGGCGGTCGAAATGGAAATGGAGTGGGGGATAGAGGAAAGTTTCTTCGATTGCGAAATTTCAGTCTCGCAACGGGAACCGAACGAAAAAGGAGAGAAGGCAAGCCACCATGGAAAGGAGCTACCTCAATGTTTTCATTCTTTGCTGCCTGCTTCATCGAGAGGGAGGGATGGTTCAGATTCAGATGCCATTTTTCAATTAATTAATTAAAAATAGACATTGTTGGCGCGTGTCCACACGCACTCTCTAACTTTCTTACATAAGGTCAGCTCCTGACCAGTGGATGGGCCAGACTTTTTCCCTCCACTTTTTCCCTCCTACGTTTCTGTTTCTCTCTCCAACTCTCCGACGACGCTCTGCCTTCTTTCCAACTTCTGATGGGTCAGCGCCGCAAGGGCACGACGGAGTTCATCCAGAACGACAAGGCTCGTCTGGCCACGTTTCAGAGGAGAAGCCATTGTTTGCTGAAGAAGGCTTCCGAACTTTCCACCCTCTGCGACGTCGACGTCGCTGTTTTAATATACGCCGACCATTCTGATCGTCCGCTCGTATTCCCTCCGGAGTCCGGTGAATCCCTTCGGATTATCAAAAAATTGAAGGCAAACCCTAGATGTGTTCCTGCTGCAAAATCAAAACCCGATAAATTTCTGAATCAAGAAAATCACAGCAAGCGTCCAAACGACAACTTTTGTGATGACATAAGGAGTTTGAACGCGGATGAGTTGGACTCTCTTGTTCGGATTCTTGATGCTAAGGAGGAGGAAGTCCTAAAGAAGATTAACGCCATCAAACAGAGAAAGAACGAGGCGGCGGTTGATGAAGTATCAAACCCAAATGGCTCCCTCTTCCGCGGCGATGATCATCACTCTGAGTCGTTTGACCATCAGCCGCATGGCTTCCAGTGGCCCATCTCTTTCTTTGTCATGGGTAACGAAGATACAGCCAAATCAAAGTCTGAGCAATTGACAGAAAACAACTCTGGTTTTCTGAATCAAATTTCTGGGCATCTAAACAACAACAATTATAATGATGAAATTACGAGCTTGAACGTCGGCGAGGCGGCGGTTGAGGAAATATCGGACCCAAACTTCTTCTTCAGTGGCGATGATCGTCAATCTGCGCTGTTTGATCATCAGCAACATGGCTTCCAGTGGCCCATCTCTTTGTCTGTCATGGGTAAGGACAATACACCCGAATCGAAGTCCGAGCATTTGACAGAAAAAAACCCTGGTTTATGCAATCTAATTACTGGGCATCCAGACAACATTTATTATGATGAACTAATGAGCTTGAACGTCGGCGAGTTGGATTCTCTTGCTCAGATTCTGGATGCTATGGAGGAAGATGAGATTGACACCATCGGTGAGAAGAGCAACCAGATGCCAAATTGCTGGAATTTTCCTGAAAGTTTTTCTGACAGATTTTCAGACCCAAACTGCTTCTTCTTCAACGGAGATGGTCGGCCAACTCCAAGCGTTTCTGAAATTACTAAGGTCTTTGACTACCAACCGCATGATTTCCAAACTGCTTCTTCTTCTTCTTCAGGGGCGATGCTCATTTCTTGCTCTTGCAAGGTTGAGGACGATACGCCCATATCGGAGCCTCATCATTTAACAGAGAACAACTCCTGGTTACTGAATCATGTCGTTCCGATTTTGGATGTTGAGCCTGAAGAAGCCAAAGATGAGAGTAACATCATCAACGAGAAGACCATCGAGACGACGGATTGTGAGAGTTTTTCTGAAAGTAGTTATTGTGAGAGCTTGGCTGCAATTTTCTATGACGAATTACCAGGCACAAATTGCTTGTCTTTCAATTCTGAAAATCCGATGTATCATCAGTATGAGTCGTTGGATTATCAGCCCTTTGGTTTCCAACGGCCCATCACTTTTTCTTAATCAAAACTTTATTTTGTTGAATTGTTGCATGTAGTAATTTACTGTCAATGAGCTTTTATCAATCCAGCAACTAATATACAAAAATTTATTGTCCAAGATGACAACAATCATTTATTAGTAATACTGATAAACAATTTTAATTTCTTTTGTATTTCCATCAAGATATTATAATAAAGGTCAAAACGACTTTTCCCGAGATAAATTTGTCACCATAATCTCTATATTTTAGTTTTCGTAAACTGTTTTCGAGTTCGAGACTAATTGGTTTGATCTTCTAAGTCAGAATGAATTTCTCCAGACAAATTGTTTATCTTAATCTTTGTATTCTCACTATGAATAAGAGGCCAAAAAAACGGAAGATATCACATCGTTTAAACTAAGGACCATAACTATGAATTAAATTTGTGAATTAGTTTAAATTTGGCCTATCATCACTTTTAAATCTAAATATTGGTATTTACACATTTGACTTCACACTTTCATTAAATGTTCAAAAATCAACTTTATTTGATCCCTTGGATTTGATTTTATGATAGTTAATGATATATAATCATCATTAGATATATATAAGTATATTAAGTAATTGTCAAACAAATCACAATGTACTTGTATACCTATATCGTTACTAACAAGTTGTACGCGATCGACTTATAAAATCAAAAATAAACTTGCTTTGAGCTGAAGAAGATGATACTTGGTGAAATTTATAGTACCACTGAAAAAAAAAATTGTTATAGTCCATATATGAATTTCTTTAGTTTACAAGCCAGATCCTTTAAATCATCAATAGAAAGAGTGTTGGTTGTAGCATATAGGTTATTTTATCAATATTACCATCGAGAAATGCAATCTTTATATCCATATGATACAGATCAAAAATCAAAATAACTATTAATGCCATAATTATTCTAAAAAGTGTCTTTCAATGAAACTGAAGGGAAAGTTTCATTTAGTTAATACCTTTTTTTTTAGCAAAATCTTTTGTGACAAGACGATGCATATATTTCTCAATATTGCTCTTCAAAATCCTCAGGCAATAAGGTGAGATTCCAATTGTCATTGTTCTCCATTGACTTTAACTCTTCACTTACGGTATCTATCCACAATTGAGAATTAGAACCCTTTGTGACTTGATGGAAGTTGATAAGATCATCTTCCACCTTTCTAATGTCAACTTTCTGTTGTTGGAGATGGACGATATAAAAACCCATAATCATATTTTTCTTTTCTTTAATGGATCTTTTTAATGACATCAATTCTTAAGAAAATTGAATTTGCTCTATAGGATCAATCCCTTGACTTGAACTAGAAATTTTGGGGTATTGTCTTTCTTTCTAATTTGAACAATGTAAACATGATCATTGTTAGTAGCAACTTCAGGCAGAGAAATAATTTTTTCTTGGAAGCCAAATTCTTTAACCTTATCTTCCCTCCAAATTCAATATTTTCAAAGAATTTGGAATTGCTCATATAAAATAACCTTAGTAGTGACATCATAAAAGTTATACCCTTCCAATATTCTTTAACCTTATCTTCCCTCCAAATTCAATATTTTCAAAGAATTTGGAATTGCTCATATAAAATAACCTTAGTAGTGACATCATAAAAGTTATACCCTTCCAATATTTTTTGAAATATTCAATAAAATATTAGTTTTATAATCCAATTTATTTCCTTTTGCTTACAAAGTCAGTACTTAGCTGACTTTTTCAAAATGAAATATTACATACTAGGCTTTCGATCCACCTAACATTCATAGAGAGTTTTAGATACTGCCTTAATTAATACTTTCTTTAATATATAAGTTGCAGCCTTTAATGTTTTACCATATCTTCGTATGTTTATTCGTCTCTTGCATATACACCATCCATGTTAGGCATCCTAGAACAATGTAATGAGAAACGATATCATATTTTTCTAGATATTTAGCAATTAACTAGAATATTTTCACCTAATTCAGATCAAAAATCAAAAATAAACTTGCTTTGAGCTGAAGAAGATGATACTTGGTGAAATTTATAGTACCACTGAAAAAAAAAAAAAAAAAAATTGTTATAGTCCATATATGAATTTCTTTAGTTTACAAGCCAGATCCTTTAAATCATCAATAGAAAGAGTGTTGGTTGTAGCATATAGGTTATTTTATCAATATTACCATCGAGAAATGCAATCTTTATATCCATATGATACAGATCAAAAATCAAAAATAAACTTGCTTTGAGCTGAAGAAGATGATACTTGGTGAAATTTATAGTACCACTGAAAAAAAAAAATTGTTATAGTCCATATATGAATTTCTTTAGTTTACAAGCCAGATCCTTTAAATCATCAATAGAAAGAGTGTTGGTTGTAGCATATAGGTTATTTTATCAATATTACCATCGAGAAATGCAATCTTTATATCCATATGATACAGATCAAAAATCAAAAATAAACTTGCTTTGAGCTGAAGAAGATGTTATTTGCAATATCAACGTAATAAACAAGTGAATCTCTCAAACTATTCATCAACGGCCAAATTTCGTTTTTTTTTGGGAAAATGTTAAGTATGAATTTGAATTTTACATCTATAATTAAGACTCGTTATTCATTCTCAGATCAAATAACTATAATAACTTATACATAAATACATACACTAATAAATGAATGAGATCTAAGCAACAATAAAATTATAACATTAAAAGTAAATATAACATCTTTAATAAATATACGCAAAAAAACTATTCATTTCACGTTATCATCGATACGAATATCACATTGTATACATCCCATGATTCAATTTAATGCCAAATGTTTTCTTTATGGATATTCTTTCATCTTTCATGCCCTTTTATCCCCACCAATTGCAATTACGATGACTGGCCGAGATTTCTCTCAACACATTCCACAAACCCTGTATAATCTTTTCCTCTTTCACTTCTAACTCCACTCGAGTTGGACCTTGATCAACAACCCAAATCGCCATGCCAACATGATGATCAGGATAGAAGCCACCCACTTCCGTAAAAGTCTTACTCACGAAAATCTAAGTTTATTAGATCCAATGTTTATCGATATTATTAAATGGACTTATTGACGAATGAATTTAATATTGACATGAACATAGAAACGTGATGAGGAGGATGTCTCTTTACATGTTATGAATGTTGCTTCCATCTTATTTAAGTCCTCTAAAATTGAAATCAATCCAGTTACTTATAACTACTTGATAAATCCACTCATGCTAACATTATTAGACTCTCCACCTACATAGTGTTGAGAAGAAGGTTTGCCCATATCAAACTGTTCCAAAGAATCGCTAAGTATCAAGCAATTTAAAGAAATCAAAGAAGAAAATGAGACAAATTAAAACATGCACCAATCAATTTGATTATCATATATTATCGTCTACAAAGCATAATAATGACCATTTGAATTTGAATCTTTACTCTTGCTTCAAATTTTGCCTTTAAAAGCCCCACACCAATATGAATAGTTGGAAATGAAACTATACAAAGCATAATATTGACCAGTGAGTGGATAATGGCTTTGTTGTTTGAAATTTACCATCTTTGAGCATTTGAGTTAGCTTTACTCCTCAAGCTAGCACGTGGCAAAATTTTGCATCTAGTGAAGCACTTAGCTCACTACATTCTCCCTCTACTATTGTTCAATTTTTGTTATCTTTTACAGAATCATTAAAAAGAACGTTTTTTTATTTTCAAACCTAAATGCTTATGAAATTCATATTCTTCCTACATTATTATTAGCACGATAAAAAAATAAAATGACAAATTGTTTCTTTTCATTTTGTCCGTACCTACCTCCTTTTGCAACCAATGGTCAACATATAAGTGGGGCCTTGATTCGTTTTAGTTTCTAATGCTTGGAAGTAAGATTACATTTACACTCTAATTTTATATTCTAATTTCAAATTTTGACGTGTCGTTTACGTGTTATTGTAATATATTATTTTAAATATTTTTATTATTTCATAATAATTATCTCAATGAGTGAATGAAATATAATCGCCACATCAAGATGTTAGATTAGAGTGTAAAATTAGTGTATAAACATAGTATTACCAATTGTTTGGGTTTGTAGGGTATCTATCATTAGAATCATTTATGACCCTCATAGAAAACCTGAAAATTATCAGATCTTTATTACCACATGTATACTTGGCGAAATATTAACCTCTCATTGTGTAATATGAGCAATTTTTTTATTTATTATTTTCTCGAGTAATTTTTTGCGTTATTCAAGGTCAACTTTTTGTGGTGATTCTAATTATCTTGTTTCTTTGGTATTTGACCACATTTAGATTTTTGTTCAAATTGGTAAAACTGTTAGTGTAAGATCCTGGATAGTGCAATTCTGAAATTTCGCTCTGGGTAAATTCATATTTTGTCATCAGATTTGTTAGAATGAAATTCGTAAAGCGTTTGAGCCTTGATTGAATTTTGGGCTTTTTCGTGTATTTGACTCGAGATTTTGGTTAAGTAAATCAAATTGTCAATGGTGTATTTTCGTTTTGAGTTTAAATTTTTTTTTAACTGTGTTTAAGGAATTTGGGTTGGGATTTTAGATTATCGAAATTTTGGGTTTTTATTTGTGACAGTTTGTCATGTGAAGGCAAGAGGGGCCCAGTGAGAGGCCAATACTAGTAGGGGTGCACAATCTCATATTGCTTGAGAGAGTAGAAAATGCATGGTTTATAAGTACAGTTTCTCTCTCTACCTAGTATTACGCGTTTTGGGTTAACACCAATAACAAATTCATGCAGACTCCAGCAAAAAAACAAATAATATTGTACTAGAAGCATTGAAAGACGTTGCAAATGGTATCAGAGCCAGTACCTAACTGGAAATGTGGCCGATGAGAATGTCAGATCCCGAAGATGAAGAGATTGTGATAGCTCGTCATGTGAAGGTAAGAATAGCCCAGTGTGAGGGCTCAACCCATATCAGTGGGGGTGCACAATCCCACGTAGTTTGAGAGAATATAAAGTGGATAGTTTATAAATAGAATTTCCCACCATACCTAGTACAACACGTTTTAGAATAACTTTTAGAACAATTTGTGTTGGCTCCGTCTCAAAAGCAGACAATATTGTATTAGACCACTTAAGGACATTAATTATTAAAGGATAAGTTTAATATATGTATATCTATAATATTTTATATTATATTTATATATATTAAATATATTATTTTAAATATTTTTATTATTTCATAATAATTATCTCAATGAGTGAATGAAATATAATCGCCACATCAAGATGTTAGATTAGAGTGTAAAATTAGTGTATAAACATAGTATTACCAATTGTTTGGGTTTGTAGGGTATCTATCATTAGAATCATTTATGACCCTCATAGAAAACCTGAAAATTATCAGATCTTTATTACCACATGTATACTTGGCGAAATATTAACCTCTCATTGTGTAATATGAGCAATTTTTTTATTTATTATTTTCTCGAGTAATTTTTGCGTTATTCAAGGTCAACTTTTTGTGGTGATTCTAATTATCTTGTTTCTTTGGTATTTGACCACATTTAGATTTTTGTTCAAATTGGTAAAACTGTTAGTGTAAGATCCTGGATAGTGCAATTCTGAAATTTCGCTCTGGGTAAATTCATATTTTGTCATCAGATTTGTTAGAATGAAATTCGTAAAGCGTTTGAGCCTTGATTGAATTTTGGGCTTTTTCGTGTATTTGACTCGAGATTTTGGTTAAGTAAATCAAATTGTCAATGGTGTATTTTCGTTTTGAGTTTAAATTTTTTTTTTAACTGTGTTTAAGGAATTTGGGTTGGGATTTTAGATTATCGAAATTTTGGGTTTTTATTTGTGACAGTTTGTCATGTGAAGGCAAGAGGGGCCCAGTGAGAGGCCAATACTAGTAGGGGTGCACAATCTCATATTGCTTGAGAGAGTAGAAAATGCATGGTTTATAAGTACAGTTTCTCTCTCTACCTAGTATTACGCGTTTTGGGTTAACACCAATAACAAATTCATGCAGACTCCAGCAAAAAACAAATAATATTGTACTAGAAGCATTGAAAGACGTTGCAAATGGTATCAGAGCCAGTACCTAACTGGAAATGTGGCCGATGAGAATGTCAGATCCCGAAGATGAAGAGATTGTGATAGCTCGTCATGTGAAGGTAAGAATAGCCCAGTGTGAGGGCTCAACCCATATCAGTGGGGGTGCACAATCCCACGTAGTTTGAGAGAATATAAAGTGGATAGTTTATAAATAGAATTTCCCACCATACCTAGTACAACACGTTTTAGAATAACTTTTAGAACAAATTTGTGTTGGCTCCGTCTCAAAAGCAGACAATATTGTATTAGACCACTTAAGGACATTAATTATTAAAGGATAAGTTTAATATATGTATATCATATAATATTTTATATTATATTTATATATATTAAATATATTATTTTTTATTTTAAAATTTTTATATAAAGGAAAGGAATTCCTTCCCTTCATGTTGGCAGCCGCGCACGAGCGCGATGGGAGAGAGAGAGAGTGGAGTCCAAGAATGGAACAAAGGGTTAATGATGCTAGGATCATGTTCGTGTCACTCATGTCTTCAAGTTTTGTAAAGAGTTGTTGTCGGTTCCCACAGTGTTCTTGTTTTCGACGTCTTAGGTTCGATGTCTTGTTTTGAGTGTCTAATCTTAACAATGCATGTCAGCTAGTCGATAAGATTGTGGTCGCCATTGGGGTAGGGTTTCTATACTATACCGCTTTGCATAACATGGTTTTCAAAACATATTTTTGTGGATTGATACATATGAAAACTCTGATGGGGTCGGTCGCCAACACGTCAGTTGTTACCTATATGTATGTATATTTTACACGTTCAAGTGCATTAAATTTCATTTTAATTTATTACACTTGTATGCTCGATGGGCTATTTGTTTGATTAGACTGGTTAAGCCTTATTTGATATCAACCTCTGGTTGTATTTGATTGGGCAACCAAAGCAACAAAGCAACCATAGTCTGATTGTATATACCTTCTTCTATGTGAATGTTGTTTATTCATTACGTTAAAGAAATGGGTAATAGGGTAGTGATGACTCGTTCTTTGGACTTCGAATCCCTAAATCTAGCTAGGGTGTTTTTGCTAGATACGCTTGGTGGTATTGTCACTGAGCTTGCTTGTCCGCCACTCATTGGGCGTTACATATATGTGGGTGGTGTCAACCCCGACCACCCTTTGATTCACAAGTTGAACCATCGTTGAGTTGCTCGTCGGTAACCCAAACGTGGATTGATCTTCAGATTACCGTCACCTTTCAAATTTTTTTTTACTAATGAGGTGTTGCCTAGTCTTAAGTTATCCAATTTTCTGTGATCGTGTGCCAGATGGGTCCTTGTGTGACCCTCATTTTTTACTGCGACGGTTTTCTAACAAAAACAGTGGAGGCTTACTTTATTTATAGCTACCTAGGTATGTAGGAATGTTTTCAAATATATCCCACTGATGGCTTTTTGAGCCTGTTTTAAATATAGTATAAAAGATTTTATTCTTTGAAAATTATTGGCTGATGAAGCTTATTTTGAAATAAAAAGAGAATATTTTTTAAAGTAAATCCACGCACTGTATTTTTTATAAAATGTTTCATGATTTAAATAAAATGATAAAATTAGTTTTTACATGCATTTGAATACAGGATAGGGCTCGCTAATGAGTTAGTCGCTGACCCCGAAAGACCCCCTCCATTTATCAGGTTAGATCGTGGAGGCTGCTAGTGGTGTTGTTTGCATATGAGTAAATCCTTTTTTTGTTCTCCTCTTTATTATTTTTTTGAGAATTATTCTTTGTTCTTGTAACACCCAATAATTTTAAGTAAAATTTCATCTCGTATTCAAATATAAGTTTATGTTTTACATTACTATTATAATGATTATGGAGTATTTGAATAAAATAATACGAGTAGAAGCCAAAATGACGTTTAGAGTGCACCTTGTAAACCAGCCAAGTGATGCTCGGGGTGCGAAAGAAGCGAGCAAGGCTTGCGCGGCCAGCGTGGCCCTCCCGCATCCCAACTTTCTAAAAATGTGTTGTAGTAAGTTTTTGACATTCTAAGGTTTCCAAATTCAATATTTCTGAATTTATTAAGGTTTCCTATATTTTTAGAAATATTTTGGGTTATTTACCATTATTTTTAGGGTTTATTTGATCCTATTTAAACACCCACTTTGTACCAATTTATGCACTTCAAACTTAGCACTTATTTCGTTTGGAACTCGCGAGTTGCCTCCTCGTTTCTACATTAGACTTCCACCATCAAACAAATAAACACATGAGTTTACATACTTGAAGGAAAATGGTAGGATTTTTATTATTGTTAGGGTTTTTCCATGAAAATCCTTTGATAATGATTCTTCTTTTCTTTCGCTAATGCACGACAACTCTATGAGTAGGTTAATTCAAAGGTGAAGGATACTCGTCATGAGTAAAAATCTACATACTAAGGATCGAGGTAAGAGATGTTTGTATGCGTTGCCTCGTCGATCTGCATCACAAAATGATAGGTTATCTCTTTACGTTTTATTGGTACTTGAGGACGTATTTTACTTAGATATTTATGATGATGTTGATTGAGATGTTTTATGAGACCTATTGTTATTTGAAGATTTGAAAATGATTATGATATTGCTAGAAGATATGTTATATTATATGCTCTTGAATATGATATGTTGATGGACATAAGTGATGTTTTATGTGTTGACTCGTTGGTATACTTCACAAAGTGCTAGATTAAGTCGTTTCGTTATGATAAGACTTTGGGAATTTGTCTTGTTTTTTTTTATGTTAGGACATTAATGACTAGAGAATTTGTTTAATTGTTATGATAGAATGAGATTTATGATTGATGTTATGATATGATTATATTGACGATGATGTCACTCGAGTATATGTTATAGTACAGACTTTTGATTGTGATGTTTGTTAGATGATATGATTATATTGATGATGATGTCATTCGATGATATGCTTTGTTTGATGATTTGATAGATGTAGAAATATTGATACTTTTATGGTATGTAGTAAGTTATGATATAATAGAAAAAACATACGAATTGACTTGAGGATATGCTATTTTGCATCGTATGTTTATGTATGACTCATGCATCATGAAAATGAATTTATGTTAAGAAATATTATAGAGAACAAAGAAAGAAAGAAAGACAGACAAAAAAACCGACATAAATATGGAAAGATGAGAAAATGACTGAATAAACGTAACTTTTGTTATGAGGTATGATTACGAGTTGACTGTCCCATAAGAGGGAATCATGAGATGCCTTCTCCTTTTCCTAGATTGATTTACCTCCAACAAATTGACTATATATCGAAACTAAAATATGAATAAAAGACCTAGTGAGAAAGAACAACAATAAGACTATTTTTACAAAAAATTGTTTATGCATACATGCTAATGATAGTTTATGCATCTCTTACTGAGCGTTAGACTTCTAATTTGAACTTTGTGATGTAGATGAAAATTTTTATGATGTATACAATCAAAGAAACTAATGAAAGACAGTTGAAAATGTGCTCTCATAGCAAAGTTACATGATATTAATGCAAATAGGGATTCAGAGACGACGAAGAGAAAAATTTACATTTTATTTTTATCTGAGTTTAAAAGAGATTTTATATCATTTATTATTTTGTTATGTTTATGGATAAATTTATTAAGCTTTGTTTTCAACTGATCATTTGATATCGTTGATTTTATTTGAATGAATACTATGGATTTTAAGACTTCCGTAATATGTTTTCAATGAAGTGATTTCAAAATTTTAAGTGAACTCTTTTAAAGAAAAAATAAAGTAGAAACGGTGTACTACGGGGCGTAATAGTTCTGGTGAGAAATTCTCAATTTATTATTTTCTTTATTTGTAGTCTACATAAATTATTGGGTGTTTGATATTTTATTTCATGCACATCATTTCATTGAATTATTTAAGTATTGCTCTATCTTCATTTTATATAATTGCTATTTGAACTTTGACTCATTCATTGTGGGTTAGGACTCAGTTTATTTTAAAGTCTTTCGTTGTAAAACTTAGCTTTGGGTTAGACAATCGTGTCCTATCAAAAGATCAGGTCGCTAAACCTAGAATTTCTCTCAACTTCCACCTCCAAGTTGTGACACATTGGGTCGATTAAATACCCTCATGAGTCACGCATACACAGTCTTAATATTCCAAATTAATCAATTTAAGCAAGAGAGCCTAATTTAGATAAAATGTCATTTAAACAAAATCAAGTCAAAATATCAAATTTTAAAACAATTTCAAAAGACTAAAATTTGAATTTAAAATAGAAAATTTCAAAACTGGAGCATCAACGTAGGATTTGTTTGTAAGAAATTTTGTTAGACTGACTTCTATAAACTAAATTCCATAAATCCAAAGAACTATATTTATCATGTTAGAATTGACAAGATGAAATAGTTGTTGTACATACCTAAACCATGAAATCACATTTTTTTATTAGTCATCGTAAACTGTTGTTGAGTTTTGGATTGATGACTATGATATTCTAAGCCAGAACTACTTTTTCCTAGAGAAAACCTTTACTTTAACCTCTATATTTTAGTTTTCATAAACTATTATCAAATTCGGGGCCAATGGGTTGGATCTTATAAGTCAAAATGACTTTTCTCCAAAGAAATCACTTATCTTATCTTTATTGTAATATCCCGAAAATTTTTTTAGCGATTTAAGTTAATAAATTCGGCTGAACTAATCGGTTAATTAATTTGTGTTCAGATATTCTAATTGGAGAACTTAAGCCGTGTATGGGGTGAGGGTCAGTTTACGAAAAAAATTATAATTTAAGCACAAAATTTAACGAGGTTTCGAAGAAACCGAAAGTACAGTAGGGCAAAATAGTAAATATTATTTTTATTAATGTTTTAATAGGAAATAGTTTTATTATTATTTGTTTTTATTTTTTATTTTTTAAATGACAGAATGGCTTCGAGAAGCCATTCTGTCGTTCGAGCGCCGAATACCCGAACAGGGGAGGGAAGGGCGAGCAGCGATCGGCGGCCTCCTCACCGCGTTTTTTCGACGTTCTCTAGTCAGACGACGTCTGCGATTCTAGGGTTGCCAGTTCCAGCCGTCTTCGTGCATAGGACCGAACAGTAAGTCCTCTTTTTGCCCTGTTTTCGGTTTTGTTCGTGGTCGAGGGTGACGAGCTGGTTTGAGCTCCGATCGCCGGCCGAAATTGGTTGCTTCCAGCGTGGGTTTGCCGACCCTTGGACCGGCTATGGTAGCCTGGTCGTGAAGAGCCCTGTTTGAGCGAAAACCAGCAAGCCATGTTCGGGCAATTCGAGTTTTTGCTGTGTGTAGCCTCGGGATTTTTGTTAGGTTATGTTAATTGAATGTTAGAGTGATCGATTGGTGAAGAAATTGGTAGAATTGGATTGAAGTGGAAATTTTTGATATTTTAGGGTAAAAACCGATTCTGTTTTTGGAGGATTTAACCTAGCTATTGTTAATTTTTTTGAATTCTTTCTTGGTATGTTAAACTAGGTTATTAGGGGAGTACGTGGCCGCTGGAATTGTTTGATTCCGATAATCGACGCAAAAGTTACGTGCGTCTGAAGTTTCGGGTCGGTTTTTACCGAACCCAAATTAGTGGCCTGTCTAGTTAGGTTTTAGTTGAGTTAGGCTAGAAATAGTAGTTTGAAAGTAAATTGGTGAATGTAAGCTTAATTTTAATGAAGTTTGAATGTTTGTCGTAGATCGAGCCGTAAGTGGACAGGGAACCGAGCATCCTCAGCGAGCTAGGATGCCAGATAAGTAGTAGTGTGGTTGAGAATGTTTGAGAGTCGCCCAGAAGGGCCTACACCACAGTTGTTTGCATGTTGTGAATCGTGTGTATGTCGTGAGTAGTCGGTATGTGATGTGGATGTGAAGTCGTCGTTGGTTGGTCATGGTATGCTAGTTATGAGTCATAGGTATGTGTATGATGTGATGGGAATGTGTAGTCATCGTTAGTAGTATGTAATGAGTCTTGTGCTGGTTATGAGTTAATGGTATGTATGTTATGAGTCTTGTACAAGCTGTGGGCCAGTTTTGTCTAGGTTGTGAGTCCTGTGTAGGTTGTGGGCTAGTTTTGTGTAGGTTGTGAGTCTTGTGTAGGTTGTGGGCTAGTTGTGTGCAGGTTGTGAGTCTTGTGCAGGCTGTGGGCCAGTTTTGTGTAGGTTGTCGGCTAATTTTGTGTAGGTTGTGAGTCCTGTGTAGTTCGTGGGCTAGTTGTGTGTAGGTTGTGAGTCTTGTGCAGGCTGTGGGCCAGTTTTGTGTAGGTTGTGAGTCTTGTGCAGGTTATGGGTTAGTGATACGTATGTTACCAGTCTTGTACTGGTTGTGGATTAGTGGCACGTATGTTATGAGTCTTGTGCAGGTTATGGGTTAGTGGTACGTACGTTATGAGTCTTGTGCTGGTTATGGGTTAATGGTAGTTATCGATGATTGGAGAGTGTATAAATGTGAGTTTTGAGAATGCAGTATGGGTGAGCTAGTTCGGGTTATGTGGTAAATCGGGAATGCACAATGAACTAAGCTTCCAAACTAGTGTCTTTAGAATTCTAGCGGTTTTAAATAGAGTTTAGAGAAAGTCTAATGTATGTTCTGTCTATGACTTTAGGTTTGAGTAAGCTCCTGAGGTAGTCTTCCACCCAATATTTTCCAGGAGACCAGGTAAGTAGAGTATGCATGAGCCTTCGGGCCTACATCACAAAACAGTAGGATTATGTATGTTTGAATTTGTCTGTGTGGCATGCATCATATTTTGAAAGAATACGAAAATAAATTTACATGTATTGGTTTGGTGAGGAATGAACAAATTGTAACAGATAAGCAATTAAGGGAATTAATCCGCCCCTTAACTTATGAAGGGATTTATAACTTTGGGAAAATTGATCTGCTTCCCAATGGAATATAGGATCAAATCAGCTGTTAAGGGAACTAATCCGCCCCTTAATTTATGAAGAGGATGTATGACTTTGGGACAATTGATCCAACTCCCAATGGAACCGAGGGATCAGATCAGTGAAAGAATGTAAATGCAACTAAGATGTGAAAGTAGAAACTGCATGATTAGGATTTATGTTTCAGCATTTCTTTTCGTTATTGCTTCACTTATTTAGCATTAGGCTAATAGATGAGTTTTGTGATGTAGGTGCTGAGACTGTAACAGGTGAGTTCCCCGAGTGCACTGAAGAATAGATGAAGTTGAAGGAGTACGTCTATGCCACGGTTGGGTGTTTTGCTACGACAAAAGCTCAAGCTTCCAATCGGATCGTGCGAGCTGTCACTTTCTTGGAAGAAGAAAGGTCACTTCAATATGTAGATTATGAAAAATGTTCGATTAAATTTATTTGTATTGACTATATTCTTAATACTTTGATGCAAATATTGTTTACCTAGTAAATGTGCATAGAGAAACGTATGCGACAATTCTCCATTCCGCTCATGATTATGTCTGTGGTGCAATCGCCATTGCTCATAGCATACGCAAGTTAGTGTCCAACCGAGATCTTGTGATACTCGTTGACGAAACAATTAGTTCATATCATAAAAGTGGTCTCTAACCAGCCGGGTGGAAAATCAGAATAATTCAAAGGATTAGAAATCCGAAGGCTGAGAATGATGCTTACAATGAATGGAACTACAACAAATTTTGCCTTTGGTAACTCAGCAGTTACGACAAGATCATTTTCGTCAATGCGGATCTGCTACGTAATATCGATTTCTTGTTTGAGATGCCAGAAATTTCAGCTGCGAGAAACGATGCCTCTCTTTTTAACTCGGGTGTCATGGTCATCGAGCCTTCAAATTGCACATTTTGTCTTTTGACGGACCATATTGGTGAGTTCAAGTCCTATAATGGTGGAGACCAAGGGTATTTGAATGAAGTTTTCACTTGGTGGCATAGAATTCCCCAGCACCTAACTTCTTCAAGCACTTTTGGGTTGGCAATAAAGATGAAACAAAAAAAATGAAAACTCGACTATTTGTTGCCAAGCCTCCGATCCTTTACGTTCTTCACTATCTCGGAGTCAAACCCTGGTTGTGCTTTCGAGACTATGACTGTAATTGGAACAACGACATAATGCATGAATTTGCTAGCAATGCTGCCCATAAAACGTGGTGGAATGTTCACGACGAAATGCCTGAGCTCTTACAACAATTTTGCTTGTTGAGATCAAAGCAGAAGGCGATTTTGGAATGGAATCGGAGAAAGGCAGAGCAAGCAAATTACATCGACGGTCGTTGGAGAATCAAAATCCAAGATGGTCGGTTAAATAAATGTATCGACAAATTATGTTTGTGGGAGAGCATGTTGAAGCATTGGGGAGAGAAGAACTGGACAGGGGATAACTCATTTACTTCGGCACCACCCGTTATAAGCTTAACTTTCGATAATTACAGCATTGTGGTGAAGGTTGAGTAGTTTCTATTGTTATTTCCTCATAATGTAAATGCTAGACAACTTATCTTCTACACATGATAAGCTTGAGTATAACATAACTTAGAAATATAGCAAGAAATTCTACAGTTTCTAATAAAATACATAAATAGATCAGGTAGTCCACCATAGTTATTGAAGAAGATTGCTAAACATTAAATAAAAGATTACAAAAAATAGAAATCAAATGAGGACTGGAAGTAAGAAAATCTTTCAACTCATCTACTTAAGAAAAAGAAAGATGCAAATAGGAGCAAGCCTTTTACTACAAAAGATTTGTTGTGAAGGTGGGATTTTGTGAACACATTAAGGTGTTGATTGCTTATACTTAGAGTAGTGAATTTTAATCTTCCCCTGTTTTATATCCGAATCATTGACATTTAAAACAACATAATTTTGGGTTAAGAAGTTAGGGAATATTCCAATTTGCTCTTAAACTTCCTTCACTATCTGAAACAAAATATATATATATATATATATATATATATATATATATATTTACAGGAAAAACAAAATTCATGGATTTTAAATCATGCCCCCTACTCATTTGCTCCGATAAATCTAAATTCAAACTTTCCAAGACAGCAAGAGAAATAATACATTAAAAAGAAAGTAACCTGAAGCTCAACTTCAATGTAATCAGCTCCCAACTCCACTGCTGAGCGAGGCACATCCAGCAGCTTGTTTTCAACACCCTCATAATAGCCATCTACCAATTTTGATCACAAAAGATAGCTACCACAAAGATATAATTGTCTACCTGAAACATAGCAAATGATGTTGATTATCATGCCCAAAATAACATTTGGAATGACATAAAAGTTTTCATAAAACATTAAACTAAGCAGCACTCTAAGCAGGAACTCTTGCGCTGTATTTAAAATTAATTTCCATGCAGAATGTGTGAGGATAAGATTTAAGAAACTTGAAATTTTCTGAACTCTTAAACTGTTCATTCAAGCAACTTGATGGGTTCTTATTCCTGTCCCATTTATCAAGTCAATGTAATCATTCTCAACTACTAAGCAAATGAGATCTCCAGACATTTCTTGTAGCTTTCAGGACAAAATCTTTCAAAAGTAAAAAAACAACGCATTAAATAGCAGAAACAAACTCATATGAGCAAACCCTTATTAACCTACATCTCATATAGAAATCTGTTCACTTACCAGAATCTATGTTTTCATTTGCTTCCTTTGTTTCTGCTTCTTATCATTGACCATACGATGCCCCTAGGTCAGTGATGATGATGTTAAATAGACACTGCAAACAAACATATATAACAACTTCTCAAGGATTATCCTATAAATGAATCCGTAGGCAAAGGGCATTCGTGAAATAGAATATCAAAATCTTGTTTGGAGATTGATAATATTTGATGAATCCAAATAGGAAACAAAAGAAGAGAAGAAGTAACCATTTCGTCAGTTTGATCGATCCATCCGAACAGCTACGTATACCCATTTGGCGTTTCTTCGATTGCGAAATTTCAGTCTCGCAACGGGAACCGAACGGAAAAGGTGAGAAGGCAAACAACCATGGAAAGGAGCTACCTCAATGTTTTCATTCTTTGCTGCCTGCTTCATCGAGAGGGAGGGATGGTTCAGGTTCAGTGCCCATTTTTAAATTAATTAATTAAAGATAGACATTGTTGGAGCGTGTACGCACGCACTCTCTAACTTTCTTACATAAGGTCAGCTCCTGACCAGTGGAAGGGCCAAAACTTTTTCCCTTCACTTTTTCCCTCCCACGTTTCTGTTTCTCTCTCCAACTCTCTGACGACGCTCTGCCTTCTTTCCAACTTCTGATGGGTCAGCTGCGCAAGGGCACGACGGAGTTCATCCGGAACGACAAGTCTTGTCTGGCCACGTTTCAGAGGAGAAGCCATTGTTTGCTGAAGAAGGCTTCCGAACTTTCCACCCTCTGCGACGTCAACGTCGCTGTTTTAATATACGCCGACCATTCTGATCGTCCGCTCGTATTCCCTCCGGAGTCCGGTGAATCCCTTCGTATTATCAAGAAATTGAAGGCAAACCCTAGATGTGTTCCTGCTGCAAAATCAAAACCCGATAAATTTCTGAATCAAGAAAATCACAGCAAGCGTCCAAACGACAACTTTTGTGATGACAAAAGGAATTTGAACGCGGATGAGTTGGACTCTCTTGTTCGGATTCTTGATGCTATGTCATGGGAAGGACCTCCAAACTGGGCTACGCAGTTGGGCCGCGAAAGGAAGACGCAGCCGTATCAAGAGGAACCAGGCCGAGCCCAACTCTGTTACCATTCCATCCGCTGACGTGTCCATTCTATTAGCAGAAGAATAAACGTGATTAAAAGGGAACCACGAGAGGAGAGAAGGATGTCTGTGATTTGAATATTTCTAGTATTATGTTATTTCTTTTTCTGTCATTTTCTTTTCTCTGTAAGACTTACGAACGAGATGATGAATGCATTCTGTTTATCAGAGTTTTTCTGAAATCTTTACGCATTTCCGTGTTGTGAATCTTAGGTTCCACAACAAGTGGTATCAGAGCAGCTACGATCGGGAAAAAATGGCTGAAACCCGAGCGAAATCCAATGAAGAAACGTTGAAGAAACTAGCAGGAGGGCAACAGGAGTTACAGAAGGATGTCTCCGAAATTACAACTCGAATGGACGCCATCGAGCAAAACTTTCAGGGCATGCAAACGGAGCTCAACAGCTTTAGACAAGAATCCATCGCGAATCAAGATGCCATGATGTCGTTACTGACCCAATTGACTCATACCAATCCAGAAGTAGGACAGAAACAACCAATGGCGACGAATTCGTGGCAAAGCCAGCAACAGGAAAAAGGGGGCTCTGCTGCTCCATCTTCAAGTACCCCACCCATATCTAGCGATTCCACAATTCCCACCTACAAGAATATTTTGACCACCTCAGTCCCACAACAGCGGAAACCTTGGAACCCATGGCCGAATCCTCTGGCGAGGTTACCATTTTATCCACCACCACACATAGAACACCCACGCTATGATCCTCAGTTACCACGATTTCCTAAACTTGAGCTTCCATATTTTACTGGTGACAACCCTCAAGAGTGGGTTAGAAAGGCGGATAGATATTTCGATTTGCACCGAACTGCGGATAATCAAAAATTGGAGATGGCAGAGCTCTTTTTACGTGAACGAGCAGATGTGTGGTATCACGGGTGGGTGGCGACGAAACCCGCAGTCACCTGGAAACAATTTACAGTCGCATTAAGCAAGGGATTTTCATCTACTCCAGGAGAGGATATATTAGAGACACTTAGCAAATTCACACAAACGGGGACAGTATCCGATTACTTGGAAAGATTTGAGGAGCTAAAAGCCCAAGCTCAACCCCGATTACCAGAAATGCCCGAATCTTTTTGGATTGCCGGATTCACCAGTGGGTTGAAAGAAGAAATCCGGGCGATGGTTGAAATTGCAAGATCTTCGACGCTCGAACAGGCGATCGAAGTGGCTTCCCTTCAAGAATCCGCTAAGGGGTACTGAATAGAGGGTGGAAATCGGTCCGGCATCCACCTCCCTCAAAATGGACAGAACCACCTAAATGGATAGACCCACCTAAAACATCCACACCCAACACTTCTCACTCTGAAATAGACAGAGCGAAGCCACTCTTTCGGGTGAAAAAGATTCCACAAGCTGACGTTCAGCTGAAACGGAAACTGGGTCTGTGCTTCAAATGCGATGAGAAATACTTCGCGGGTCATGTGTGCAAAAACTGGACTCTAAATGTACTTATCGTTGATCCAATAGAAAACAATCCCGGCGTTTCCTCAAGAGATAAAGAACTAGATAACCAACGCGACACCGCTCCTCTAGAAGTATCTCTCCACGCACTAGCGAGTCAGACGAATAATGCTACAGTGCGCATCGCGGGCCTGCTAGGTCATCAGAAAATCTCTATCCTCATCGACAATGGCAACACTAACAGCTTCATCGAAGATCGACTAGTGGCTCGATTTCGTTTCGCAACCATCGCTGGAAAATCAGCCAATGTTATGGTCGCCAACGGCGAGAAATTGGTGAGTAGAGAGCTGTCGGAGCCGGTGACATGGAAGACGTTTGGGCTCCCTTTTACCTTCCAGCTACGGACCTTGAGGTTTGGCAGGAGCGATAAGATTTTGGGTATCGATTGGATAGCTACGCATAGCCCAGTTACGTTTGATCCACCCAGACAATAGCTACTGATCCAATATGATGGGGGCCCACTGACCATCCCATATGCCAACTCAACGCAAGGCCACTTATTATCCAGCCCTAAATCCATTTACACTCATTGGAAAAAACAGCCAGGTGGTTTTCTGGCTCTATTAGGGGTAAGGGAGACAGAATCCGAACACTCGGCACCGGAAAGCGTTAAGGCCATTATTCGAGAATATGCGGATGTCTTTGCCCCCCTGTTGGGCTTACCGCCGGTGAGAAGCCACGATCACCGGATCCCGTTACTTCCCGACGCAAAACCCTTCCGTATTTTGCCCTACAGATGTCCTTTCTCACAGAAATCGTAGATTGAGAGGTTAGTACAGGAAATGCTGCAGGAAGGATTAATCGTGCACAGTAACAGCTCCTTTGCGTCGCCGGTACTTCTGGTGCGCAAGAAAAACGGACAGTGGCGATTCTGTGTCGACTACCGACAACTAAATGCCCTCACTGTTAAGGATAAGTTTTCAATGCCCATAATAGATGAACTGCTAGATGAGCTGCATGGTTCGTCTATTTTCTCGAAACTCGACTTACGGGCAGGTTATCACCAGATAAGGGTAACAGACGAAGATTGTCACAAAACAGCGTTCAAAACACACCAAGGGTTATGCGAATTCAGGGTCATGCCATTTGGTCTCACAAATGCACCAGCGACATTTCAGACCCTCATGAATGATATCTTTCAAGCTTTCCTACGAAAATTTGTCCTGGTTTTCTTCGATGACATATTAGTTTACAATCCTGATTTGGAAACTCATTGTAGGCATTTAAGATTGGTATTGCAGCTGTTACAACGACATAGTCTGGTCGCCAAGGAATCCAAATGCATCTTTGGACAAACAGAGACAAGTTATCTGGGCCATATCATTTCTAAGAAGGGCGTCAAAGCCGATCCTTCCAAAATTGCTGCAATGGTTCATTGGCCAACACCCAACACCACTAAACAATTGCGTGATTTTCTGGGCCTGACAGGCTACTATTGTAAATTTATTCGCAACTATGGCATTCTGGCGAAACCTCTCACCTCACTCCTCAAAACAAATGCATTTGCTTGGGATTCAACAGCCGACGACGCTTTTCAGAATCTCAAAATCGCAATGAGCTCACCTCCCGTTCTCTCTTTGCCAGATTTAATCCTACCATTTGTGATTCAAACTGATGCTTGTCAAGGTGGTATGTAGAGATGTTAAACGAGCGAGTCGAGCCGAGCCGAGCCGAGACGGACCCGGCTCACCGAGCCTGCCGAGCCAAACAAGCCGAGCCTAACGAGCTGACCCTAAAAATTTTCAACCCGAGCCGGCTCGCGAGCCACGAGCCTAACGAGCCGAGCCAAGCTGGCCCAACGAGAGTAACGAGGCGAGATTAACGAGCCGAACTTACATAAATAAATTTATTTTATATAAAAATAATATATATTTCATTAGATTTTTATTTATTAAAATTATAATAAATATTTATTATATTAATGATGAAATATAATAAATACTTAGTACTGTAAAATATAAATAATAAAAGTCTTTAATTAAAAAAAAATAACATATTGGATTAACCTAACACAGAGATTAGAATAATGACGTTCGCATGTTTTAACTCATTAATTAATCCAATATATTATTTTAAATATTCTATTTATGCTATAATACTTGTACCAACGAGAGAATGACACGATGATATTATATTGTCGAGTTGGAGTGTAATTTTAGTATTACTATAAAGAAAAAGCAAAATTAATTCCTCCATCCTCAAATCTACAAAATAAAAGAATTATGTAAAAGATAAAGCAGTTGAGTAAGCTTTAAATAATTTATTAAATCAAAAGGTGAAAAAATTAGGTGAACCCATGTTCTAGAATCTCTAATTTTGTGTCACGTTTAATATTAAGTTGTTTTATAAGAGCATGTAGTAAAATTTAATTAAAAACAAATAAATAACGCAACGAACAGTTCAAGACTGCCAATATAAAATGTAACCTCACCATTGAAATCATCAATGTAATTAGGGTACAATAATTATCATCAGTACGAAGGTGGATGTAATTGTCACCTATAAAATGATTACATGATCATATTTATAGTATCTCCTTGAACGTTACAGAGAGTACACACAACCCTAAAACAAGTTAAAAAAAAAAAATAGAGGGATGGAGAAGAGAAAAGGAAGTAGACCTACTCAAGTCCAAACATGCATGGCATTCTTATAGCTCGTAGAAGGGAAATGCAAATGCATAAAACCCCCCAACCTTCTTCTCTCTCGTGCTTCGACGACTGTAAGGTTAAACCTCTCTCAACTTCCATTCTTCTCTCTCTTTCTCTCTCATCTCGAAACTCTTCTTCTCCTTATTTTCCCTCCCCATTACATAAATTATCATTAAAACATTTTTTTTAATAGTCTTATAAAATGCACTGTTCATGTAAATAGTTTTGCACTGTTCACATGAACAGTGCCGCCGATTGCTCGCCCCTCAAGGGGCGAGCAATCGGTCCCTCCACTGGAAATGAAATTTTAAAGTTTGCCCAGGAGCCATTATAATCCTCTTGTCTTCCCGCCGTCAGAACTCCAGCCCCTTATCCATTTATGTGTTTTGATTGAAGGGTATGGATATATCATATGACCTCCCTTTACCCAGATCATGGCCAGAATCTTTCATCAACTTCATGTTGTCAAGAGGGTTGTTCTCAATGAGGCCTAGAATTTCCTCCATGTCGAACATCTCCTCCAATGACATTCTCTCACAAATAGTTCGCCCCGGAGAGGACCCCGACGGCCCGACCTAGACATCGGAGAGAGCATCGGAGTTAGGCTTGACCGAGCAGTCAGAGATTGTCGACTGTCGGGCATCAGAGATGACTCAGCTGCTCAGGGCTCCGAGCTGGGCTTGACCGAGCCAACTCGCGAGCAGGCTCGTTGAGCCTGGTTGTTGATGGCTCGCGAGCCCGAATGGCCGAGCTCGGCTCGGCTCAGCTCGTCAATGTGACCCGAGCCAAACCGGCTCGTTACTGTAGCGAGCCGAGCTTGGCTCGACCAACTACAGTAACGAGTCGAGCGGGCGAGCTGCGAGCCAGCCCGCCCATTCAACATCTCTAGTGGTATGGGGGCAGTGTTGATGCAACGTCATCAGGTTATAGCGTTTATGAGTAAACCTTCAATATGAAAAACATGGGTTTGTCTATCTATGAAAAAGAACTATTGGCCCTGGTTTCAGCAGTTCAATTATGGCGTCACTATTTGGAAAGAAACAAATTCATCATTCAAACTGATCACCAGTCATTGAAGTACTTGTTGGAGCAGCGCATTACCACACCGCTGCAACAGAAATGGCTCACCAAGCTATTAGGTTTGGACTATCAGATCGAATATAAACAAGGCAAACACAATGTCGTGGCGGATGCGCTTTCCCGAACACCTTCTGCACCGACTCCGTCAAACGACCATTGCCAGATGATAACATTACATACCCCTCAATGGATGCAGGAGGTCATTTCTAGTTACGAGGGAGACGCATGGGCTTCGGATTTGCTTGCCAAGTTATCGGTTGACGCCACCCAAGCACCTTTTTTCTCCTTCTTCGATGGTATTATCCGTTTCCAGGGTAAATTAGTTGTTGGGCAGGGGAACGCCATTCGAACCAAAGTTCTCAAGACTTTGCATGACTCGGCCGAGGGTGGCTGTAAGGCCCCGAGTTATCTGAACCCGGTTCGTCACACAAAAGCCCGTACACGACTAAGAAATTTCAACCATATTTTTAAAACTTCTCTCAACATTCAAGATTTGACATTTGCTAGAAACTCAATACATTTAAAAATTTGCAGCGGAAATCATTTGAGCGACAATAGAGTTAAACAAAACTACGAAACATTGTTTGAAATGCTAAGAAACAATCATCAATTAGGAAATAAAGGTTTAAACCGTGGAATACTTGAGAAGTTGCAGAAGTCAAACGCATCTGCCAATGAATAAAGTCAACGGAAGAAGTAGAAACAGAAAATAGAAGGCTTCTACCGATGACGTCAACTAGAAGAGTTGGAAACAAAAGACATCTCTCGGTGGACTGCATCTACCGATGACGTCAGCCGGATAAATCAATTATCCAACATCAACCGATCGTAAAACGACAAGTTTTACGACTCGCATCTATCGACGGCAAAACGACAAAAATCTCTCATTCCCTTCTTCCGATAGAATAAACTGCATACACCGATCACTAAACAACAAAGCGTAATACCCACTCATACTGATAGTGTAAAATCTACATCTTCCGATAGAATTTAACCTACATCATCCAATTGAATAAATTTCATGCACCAATGACTTTACTGAGACATCATCCGATGGCTTTACTGAAGACATCTTCCGATAGACAACATAACTATAACTCAACATCTACCGATAAACATCATCTACCGATAGAGGACATAGAGACATTTCAACTATTTCTTACTATGCAAACACAACTCTAAGTACAGAAAAGAATTTACTACTCCACTGAAACCATTCAGAAATAATTCGAATCATTGCATTACCCAAATCCAGTAAAAACCTACATTTAAAAACTCAACAGAATATTTTTATCATGAAATCTCAAAACGTATTCAAAATATTAAAAACCACTACTGTCGTGAAAACTCAGCATACTTAAATTGAAACATTGTCAACTAAACCTTCACACCAACTGACACCAGTTAAACCGCCCCATCAACTGCCATAATGTTATATAGATGCACTCCTCCAACCAGACTAGTCCTCAGCAAACTCAATAAACCCACCTGTTGTCACTTCTTCACCTACATCACAAAACTCATCTATTAGCCTAATACTAAGTAAGTAAAGCGGTAATGAAATGAAATGCTGATATCTGAATCCCTAAACATGCAATTTCTACTTTCTCATCTCAGTTATTCATGCATCGTTTCTGTTCAGATCCCCCTGTGAAATTGGGAGTTGGATCAACCCTCCCAAAGTATAAATATCTACTAACTCATTAAGGGGCGGATTAATTCCCTTAACAGTAATCTGATTCACATAACTGATACAGATCCCCCTGTTCGATGGGAAGCGGATCAGATTTCCCAAAGTCTAAATATTCACTATCTCATTAAGGGGCGGATTAATTCCCTTAACAGTAATCTGGTTCACGTAGCTGTTTCATCATGTTCATTCCCTACCATGCCAGTATGCATTCAAATTCATTTTCGTATAGTTTTAAAAAAATATGATGCATGACATACAGATACATTCAAATAAACATAATCTTAATGTTCTGTGATGTAGGCCCAAAGGCACAAACAAACTTCACTTACTAACCTAATCACTAAATCACTCGAATTTCAATTTTCAAAAAAATGAAAAAGGTAAATCGGTTAATAGAAACCGGGTGTTACAATCTACCCTCCTTAAAAGAATTTTGTCCTCAAAATTCAGTACATGAATAATTCTGGATATTGGTCCATCATGTCTTGCTGGCGCTCCCAAGTTGTCTCCTCTAGGTTCTGGTTGTGCCACAAGACCTTTACCAGAGGAACCTTTTTGTTGCACAATACTTTAACCGCATGGTCTAAGATCCTTACTGGTTTCTCCTCATAAGTAAGAGTAGGATGAATTTCAATACTCTGCTGTTCTACAATCTGAGATGGATCTCGTACACATTTCTTCAACATGGAAACATGGAACACATTATGGATTCCTTCCATAGAGGTTGGTAGCTGTAGCTGGTAGGCTGTCTTCCCAATCCTTTTTAAGATTAAGAATGGTCCAATAAACCTGGAGTTCAACTTTCTTCTCTTCTCAAATCTCACAACTCCTTTGAATGGTGACACCTTGAGAAAAACTTCATCACCTATCACAAATTCCAATTCTCTACGCCAGCAATCTGCATAGCTTTTTTGTCGACTCTGAGCTGCCAAAATTTTCTGTCGAATGAGGGCAACCTTCTCAACAGTTTGTTGCACAAAGTCAGGGCCAAGCAACTGTCCTTCACCAACTTCATCCCAGTACAAAGGAGATCTGCACTTTCGTCCATACAATGCTTCATAAGGTGCCATTCCTATTGTTGCCTGAAAACTGTTATTATAAGAGAATTCTACTAAGGATAGGTACTTGCTCCAGGAACCTTGAAAATCCAATGTGCATGCACGAAGCATATCCTCTAACGTTTGAATGGTCCTTTCAGACTGTCCATCTGTTTAAGGGTGAAAAGCTGTGCTAAAACTAAGCTGGGTGCCCATAGCCTCGTGCAAACTCTTCCAAAACTTGGATGTAAATCTAGAGTCTCGGTCTAAAACTATAGAACTTGGAACTCCATGTAGTCCAACAACTTCGTGCACATACAACTCAACAAGCTGATCCATCGAGTAAGTCACCTTTATTGGTAGGAAGTGAGCTGATTTGGTTAGTCGGTCAGCTATTACCCAAATAGCATCGTGCCCCTTTGCTGTCTTAGGCAATCCCATAACAAAGTCCATCGCTATTTGTTCCCATTTCCATTCGGGAACTGATAATGGCTGTAAGGTCCCTGCAAGCCTCTGATGTTCAGCTTTAACCTGTTGGCAAATCAAACACGATCCTACATATTCCGCCACACTTCGTTTCATACCTGGCCACCAATAATGTTGCATGAGATCCTTGTACATCTTTGTACTCCCAGGGTGAATAGAGAACCTGGAAGAATGTGCTTTTGAAAGAATCTCACCTCGAAGTTCTTTAACGGCAGGAACAAACCACCTATTTCTAAATTTAAGGATTCCATCGACTGAATAGTTGAAATCTGAATTAACAGTAGATCCTATGCTTAATTTGTACTTGTTGCATTCCACATCATTTGCTTGAGCTTCCTTTATTTTCTCCAGAATAGTAGGCTTTAAGGTTATGGCTGAGAGTATAGCTGATACACTAGATACTACTTCTAGATTAAACCTCTGGAATTCTGACTCTAAGGCTAATGACATATTGAAAATCATAGATGAGGTTGATGTTGTTACTCTACTTAAAGCGTCTGCCACAACATTTCCTTTATCGGGATGGTATTTTATCTCAAAATCATAATCCTTGACAAATTCCAACCATCGACACTGCCTCATGTTTAGTTCCTTTTGTGTGAAAATATACTTCAGGCTCTTATGATCCAAAAATATCTCACAAGATTGTCCATACAGGTAATGCTCCAAATTTTAAGCGCAAATACCACTGCAGCTAATTCTAAGTCATGTGTAGGATAGTTCTCCTCATGTGTTTTCAACTATCTAGAGGGATAAGCTATCACTTTTCCATTCTGCATTAACACACAACCAAGACCAATTTTGGAAGCATCACAATAAATATTAAATTTACCATCTTCGACTGGAAGGGTTAAAATTGGAGCATTGGTTAGTTTCTGTTTCAAGGTCTGGAAACTATGCTCACATTCCTCAGTCCATATATACTTCACATTTTTTCCTTGTTAACTTAGTAAGAGGTGTAGCAATCTTCGAAAATCCTTCAATGAACTTTCTATAATACCCTGCAAGTCCAAGAAAACTCCTGATATCTGTGGCATTCCTTGGTTGGGGCCATTCCTTAATTGCCTGAACCTTAGCTGGATCAACAGATATCCCATCCCTAGAGATAACCTGTCCTAAAAAGTGAACATGGTTCAACCAAAATTCACACTTAGAAAACTTGGCGTAAAGTTGGTGCTGTTTTAATACTTCCAACACCAAGGTTAGGTGCCTAGCATGCTCATCTTTAGTACGAGAATATATCAGAATATCATCAATGAACACTATGACAAATTTATCTAGGTATTCATGAAACACCCTATTCATAAGATCCATAAAGGCAGCTGGGGCATTTGTCAACCCAAAGGACATAACCAAAAACTCATAATGTCCATACCTTGTGCGAAAGGCAGTATTTGGGATATCTTCAGATTTAACCTTCAACTGATAATAACCGGACCTAATGTCAATCTTAGAGAAAACTCTTGCACCATTAAGTTGGTCAAATAAATCATCAATCCTTGGTAAAAGTTACTTGTTCTTGACAGTTAACTTATTCAATTCTCTATAATCAATGCACATACGCATTGATCCATCCTTCTTTTTGACAAAAAGGACAGGTGCACCCCACGGTGAAAAGCTAGGGCGTATGAACCCTTTCTCCAATAAATCCTCCAACTGTTTCTTCAATTCCTTAAGTTCTGTAGGTGCTAGTCTATATGGATTTTTAGACACAGGTTCGGCGCCGGGATAAACATCTACAACAAATTCAATTTCCCTATCTGGTGGTAAACTAGGAAGGTCATCTAAAAACACTTCGGGGAAGTCTTGGACGATTAAGACATTTTGAGGATTTGCTTTTCCTACAAGCTGTGTGTCTAAAATGCTAGCTAAAAAGCACAAATACTCTCCACACAGGGAAGATCTAGTGTTAATAGAAGTCATCACAGACATTTCCTTACTCTTCCTTGAAGCTTGAAAGGTATGTTTCAAATTACCAGGGGTTGAAAACTAACTATTCCAGTTCTACAATCAATTGTGGCGTGGTGTTTAAACAACCAGTCCATACCTAGGATTACATCAAATCCTAATATATCCATAATTATAAGATCAGCAGGTAGACTTACGTTCCCTACTATCACGACACTGTCAAGCATCACCTGGTTAGAGTGCATGCGTTCACCGGAAGGTAATGCAACACTAAACACATGCATGGAATGGGTAAACTGTAAACCTAACTTAACAGCAAATGCAGATGCTATGAATGAATGCGTCGCACCAGAATCTATTAAAGTAAAAGCAGGCACAGAGTTAATCAATATAGTATCTGACACAATAGCGGGTTGTTCCTCACCCGACTCCGTCATGGAGAATATTCTTGGTTTAATCATAGCAGGACCATTCTTAGGAACTGGACAGTCTCTGCTAATGTGGCCGACCTTGTTACAATTGTAGCATCTGGTGATTCTAGGCTACGAGCATTCCTTGAACGTGTGTCCAACCTCCTCACAGTTGAAGCACTTCCCAAAGCCCAGTCTGCATTCCCCCGGGTGGTTCTTCAAACACTTAGGACACTGGGGAAATTTCCTGACATTCTGTACCCTCCCTCCTACTCCTCGGCTATTTTGGCCTTCACTTGGCCTCTTCGTTCCTCTTAGTTGGTGTGGCTGGTTAAACCTTTGCGGGACCTCCTTTGGTCCAGCACATTTCCTTTCAGCTTCTTCCACTTCCAGAGCAGTGGACACGACCTCGCTGAATGTCAAGCCTTTAATACCACAAAATTTAACCCCTCGGTAGATTTCTGGCTTCAGTCCATGCATAAATTTAAACACTTTATCCTCTTCCTTGTGAGCAAAATGTCCAGCAAACCTGGACAAGGACTCAAATTGTCTACTGTACTCGGCCACAGACCCCGTCTGCTTCAAGTTTAGAAACTCCAATTTCTTCGCGGTTTGGACTGTGCTGTTAAAATACTTCTCATAGAAGACGTCCTTGAACTGTGACCAAGGCATCGCCATAACATCAGTGGTGGTCTCTATTGTTTCCCACCAAAGTTGAGCTTCACCAGCCAAATGGAATGTTGTCAACGTGACCTTGTCTCCTTCTCCAATGTTGGCACACCTAAACATACTCTCAATCTTTCTAAGCCATCCATCAGTAACAACTGGATCAGATGACTTTCCATCAAACGTGGGTGGTCTTAGTCTCCGAAATCTATCTCCATAATGCTCATTGCTAGAACCCGAGTTGACACTTCCTTGCACCTCTCGGTTCAACAGTACTCCTAGTTGGTCAGACTGTTGGCGCACTAGATCAGTTTGCTGACGCACTAAATCCGTCAGCTGCCTCTTAATCACACTAGGCTCCTCTTCCTCTCTCACATTTGACATTTCTCTTGGCACTCTAGGTCTCCCTGGGCGTCTGGCCATTGTACTAAATTCCTGCATAGGGTTAATTACACTCTCAAATATCTATTAACTAAGGTTAACATAAACACTTACAGTTGTTGAAGTACTTCCATGCAACGATTGGCACTGATGAGTAATCTTTTGAACGGTTTAATTGAATGTCTCTGATACCATACTGTAAGGCCCCGAGTTATCTGAACCCGGTTCGTCACACAAAAGCCCGTACACGACTAAGAAATTTCAACCATATTTTTAAAACTTCTCTCAACATTCAAGATTTGACATTTGCTAGAAACTCAATACATTTAAAAATTTGCAGCGGAAATCATTTGAGCGACAATAGAGTTTAAACAAAACTACGAAACATTGTTTGAAATGCTAAGAAACAATCATCAATTAGGAAATAAAGGTTTAAACCGTGGAATACTTGAGAAGTTGCAGAAGTCAAACGCATCTGCCGATGAATAAAGTCAACGGAAGAAGTAGAAACAGAAAATAGAAGGCTTCTACCGAGGATGTCAACCAAAAGAGTTGGAAACAAAAGACATCTCTCAGTGGACTGCATCTACCGATGACGTCAGCCGGATAAATCAATTATCCAACATCAACCGATCGCAAAACGACAAGTTTTACGACTCGTATCTACCGACGGCAAAACGACAAAAATCTCTCATTCCCTTCTTCCGATAGAATAAACTGCATACACCGATGACTAAACGACAAAGCGTAATACCCACTCATACCGATAGTGTGAAATCTACATCTTCCGATAGAATTTAACCTACATCATCCGATTGAATAAATTTCATGCACCGATGACTTTACTGAGACATCATCCGATGGCTTTACTAAAGACATCTTCCGATAGACAATATAACTATAACTCAACATCTACCGATAGACATCATCTACCGATAGAGGACAGAGCGACATTTCAACTATTTCTTGCTATGCAAACACAACTCTAAGTACAGAAAAGAATTTACTACTCCACTGAAACCATTCAAAAATAATTCGAATCATGGCATTACCTAAATCCAGTAAAAACCAACATTTAAAAACTCAACAGAATATCTTTATCATGAAATCTCAAAACGTATTCAAAATATTAAAAACCACTACTGTCGTGAAAACTCAGCATACTTAAATTGAAACATTGTCAACTAAACCTTCACACCAACTGACACCAGTTAAACCACCCCATCAACTGCCAGAATGTTACATAGATGCACTCCTCCAACCAGACTAGTCCTCAGCAAACTCAGTAAACCCACCTGCTGTCACTTCTTCACCTACATCACAAAACTCATCTATTAGCCTAATGCTAAGTAAGTAAAGCGGTAATGAAATGAAATGCTGATATCTGAATCCCTAAACATGTAATTTCTACTTTCTCATCTCAGTTATTTATGCATCGTTTCTGTTCAGATCCCCTTGTGAAATTGGGAGTTGGATAATCCCTCCCAAAGTATAAATATCCACTGACTCATTAAGGGGTGGATTAATTCCCTTAACAGTAATCTGATTCACATAGCTGATACAGATCCCCCTGTTCGATGGGAAGCGGATCAGATTTGCCAAAGTCTAAATATCCACTGTCTCATTAAGGGGCAGATTAATTCCCTTAACAGTAATCTGGTTCACGTAGCTGTTTCATCATGTTCATTCCTTACCATGCCAGTATGCATTCAAATTCATTTTCGTATACTTTTAAAAAAATATGATGCATGACATACAGATACATTCAAATAAACATAATCCTAATGTTCTGTGATGTAGGCTCGAAGGCACAAGCAAACTTCACTTACTAACCTAATCACTAAATCACTCGAATTTCAATTTTCAAAAAAATGAAAAAGGTAAATCGATTAATAGAAACCGGGTGTTACAGTGGCCATTCCAGCATTCAGGCAACATTACACCAGGCCAAAGCTTTTTTTTGGTGGCTAGGACTTACTAAGGATATTCACTCTTACATCGGCGGCTGTGATACCTGCCAGAGGTGCAAACATGAGCACGTGAATTACCCGGGCCTTCTCTAGCCACTCCCGATACCCCATCACCCGTGGACTCATATTGCCATGGACTTCATTGAAGGTCTACCAAACTCCCTGCACTCCAACTGTATCCTGGTGGTCGTGGATCGCTTCACCAAATATGCGCACTTCTTGGCGCTCCGAAATCCATTCACGGCGGTCCAGGTAGCCAATATATTTCTCGACAATATTTTTAAACTGCATGGTATTCCCCTGTCAATGGTCTCAGACAGAGATCCGATCTTTCTTTCTTCCTTATGGCAATCGGTTTTCTCTTCCTTGGGCGCTGAACTCCATCTGTCTACCGCCTACCATCCCGAATCTGATGGCCAGACCGAACGGCTTAACCAATGCCTTGAAATGTACTTACGCTGTATGACCTTCTGGCGACCATCACAGTGGCCACAGTGGCTGCCTTTAGTTGAATGGTGGTATAACACCACTTTCTAGTCGGCCATTAAAATGACACCATTTGAAGCGTTATATGGCCAACCACCTCCCCGTTTGGCACTTGGCGCTTATATACGGACTCCCTCCGGCGCAGCCATTGATTTCCTGCATGACCACCATACGATGGACAAATTACTGTAAGAGAACATTGCCCAAGCTCAGAGCCGGATGAAATTGTACGCCGACCGTAGTAGAACTGAACGGAGTTTTCAACCTGAGGACTGGGTATTTCTTAAGTTACAACCATACCGACAACAGTCCGTTGCCGCCAGAACCAATCACAAACTCGCTCCAAAATATTTCGGCCCTTTCCAGATCATTGCTCGGGTTGGTCAGGTTGCTTATAGGCTGGCCCTCCCCGATGGCGTTCGTATCCACCCTATTTTTCATGTGTCTCTCCTGAAGAAGACTATTAGTTCTCACTCCCATTCTGCCACTACTCTTCCCCCATAATTCTTAGCCGCCATTCCCTCTGATACACCCCTCCGGCTTCTACAAACCCGTGTGTCTAAAAGAGGTAATCTTCCTGTTACTCAGTGGCTTATTCAGTGGATGGAGCAACCAGTTGACGACGCGACTTGGGTCGATTCTGACATCATCACTGCCAAATATCCTGATTTTTGACCTAAGGTCCGTTTGAAGGAGAGGCTTGTCATGGGAAGGATCTCCAAACTGGGCTACACAGTTGGGCCGTGAAAGGAAGACGCAGCCGTATCAAGAGGAATCGGGCCGAGCCCAACTCTGTTACCATTCCATCCACTGACGTGTCCATTCTGTTAGCAGAAGAATAAACGTGATTAAAAGGGAACCACGAGAGGAGAGAAGGATGTCTGTGATTTAAATATTTCTAGTATTCTGTTATTTCTTTTTATGTCATTTTCCTTTCTCTGTAAGACTTACGAATGAGATGATGAATGCATTCTGTTTATCAGAGTTTTTCTGAAATCTTTACGTATTTCTGTGTTGTGAATCTTAGGTTCCACAACATGCTAAGGAGGAAGTCCTAAAGAAGATTAACGCCATCTGACAGAGAAAGAACGAGGTGGCGGTTGATGAAGTATCAGACCCAAATCGCTCCCTCTTACGCGGCGATGATCATCACTTTGAGTCGTTTGACCATCAGCCGCATGGCTTCCAGTGGCCCATCTCTTTCTTTGTCATGAGCAACGAAGATACAGCCAAATCAAAGTCTGAACTATTTAGAGAAAACAACTCTGGTTTTCTGAATCAAAATTTTGGGCATCTAAACAACCACAATTATAATGATGAAATTACGAACTTGAACATCGGCGAGCCGCGGTTGAGGAAATTTTGGACCCAAACTTCTTCAGTGGCGATGATCGTCAATCTACCCTTTTTGATCATCAGCAACATGACTTCCAGTGGCCCATCTCTTTGTCTGTCATGGGCAAGGACAATACACCCGAATCGAAGTCAGAAAAAAACTCTGGTTTATGCAATCTAATTACTGGGCGTCCAAACAACATTTATTATGATGAACTTATGAGCTTGGACGTCGGCGAGTTGGATTCTCTTGCTCAGATTCTGGATGCTATGCAGGAAGATGAGATTGACACCATCGGTGAGAAGAGCAACCAGATGCCAAATTGCTGGAATTTTCCTGAAAGTTTTTCTGACAGATTTTCAGACCCAAACTGCTCCTTCTTCAACAGAGATGGTCGGCCAACTCCAAGCGTTCCTGAAATTACTAAGGTCTTTGACTACCAATCGCATGATTTCCAAACTGCTTCTTCTTCTTCTTCTTCTTCTTCTTCAGGGGTGTTGCTCATTCCTTGCTTTTGCAAGTTTGAGGACGATACGCCCATATCGGAGCCTCATCATTTAACAGAGAACAACTCCTGGTTACTGGATCATGTTGTTCCGATTTTGGATGTTGAGCCTGAAGAAGCCAAAGATGAGAGTAACATCATCAACGAGAAGACCATCGAGAGGACGGATTGTGAGAGTTTTTCTGAAAGTAGTGATTGTGAGAGCTTGGCTGCAATTTTCTATGATGAATTACCAGGCACAAATTGCTTGTCTTTCAATTCTGAAAATCTAATGTATCATCAGTATGAGTCGTTGTAATAAAATTAAAATACAAAAGAAGAGAAAAATGATTTGAGCACACATTATCATTGGAGAGATGCCGTATATATTGGCCTAATTTTACAAGGAAACAATAATTACAAGCTGAATTATAAGGAAACAATAATTACAAAATATCATAATTGATATCAATTTATTGAAAATCCTATATTTATAATTATGATTGATTTGGTTGTAATTTTGAATTGATTGGAAAATCCTAATTTATTGGTTGTTTCTGTGATCTTCCTAGATATGCATCCAATACTCCCCCTCAAGTTGGCGTCGGGATTGAGATATCAAGAACACCCAACTCGCAAAGAAAACGTTGATAAGCATCACCTCCAAGTGGTTTGGTGAAGATGTCTGCCAATTGGTCATGAGAACATAGATAGGAAGGAATGATGAGACCTGTTTTAATTTTTTCACGATTAAAATGACAATCAATTTCAATATGTTTTGTACGTTCATGGAACACTGGATTTTCAGCAATATGAATTGCAGCTTGACTATCACAATAAACTGGAATTGGTTGTGGATGATCAAAACCAAGATCAGAGAGAAGGTATTTTAACCACTGTAATTCAGAGCTTAAAGCTACGAGTGAACGATACTCTGCATCAGCAGAAGAACGAGAGACTGTTGGTTGTTTCTTAGTTTTCCAAGAAATAGAACACAAACCTAACATGGTAAAATAACCCGTGGTAGAGCGACGAGTAGTAGGACAACCTGCCCAGTCAGAGTCAGCATAGCCAACTAAATTGATAGAACTAGATGAAAAAAGAAATAATCCTTTACCAACACTGCCTTTAAGATAGCGTAGAACTCGTGTGGCTGCGTCAAGATGAGACGAATGTGGAGATTGCATGAATTGACTTAGAGTGTTGATAGCATACTGAATATCAGGCCTTGTTACCGTGAGATATAGAAGACGTCCAACCAGGCGACGATAGATCGTTGGATCAGGGAGAGGAGTACCATCATTAGGTCGTAGGCGAAGGAGTTGTTCCATAGGAAAATCAGACGGTCGACAACCAGTCAGACCAAAGTCAGTTAAGATGTCGAGAGTATATTTTCGTTGGCATAGAAATATGTCGTTCTTTGATCGAGACACCTCAATGCCTAAAAAATATCGAAGAAGACCGAGATCTTTTATTGAGAAAGATTGAGCAAGATAGAGTTTGATGTTAGAAATAGCATCCTCATTGTTACCAGGGATAATAATATCATCGACATAGACGAGAACAAAAATAGATGTTTGATTTTGAGAATAAGTAAAAAGACTATAATCAGAAATGGATTGATGAAAGCCTTTTTGAATAAGAGTGGTAGAAAATTTAGAGAACCATTGACGAGAAGCTTGTTTGAGACCGTAAATAGATTTATTTAATCTGCATACGCGAGTCTCCCCCTTACGAGAGAATCCAGGAGGAAGTTTCATATACACCTTTTCAAAAAGATCACCTTGAAGGAAAGCATTATTGACATCAAGTTGGTATATAGACCAATTTTTAATAGCAGCGATGGATAGGAGAAGACGAACAGTGACTAATTTGGCCACAAGAGCAAAGGTATCATGATAATCTATACCTGCAATTTGAGTATAACCTTTGGCGACTAATCGAGCTTTATATCTCTTGATAGAGCCATCAGAACGATATTTTATTTTGTAAACCCATTTACAACCTATTGCCGATTTGCCATCAGGAAGAGAGCATACAGACCAAGTGTTGTTTGATTCAAGAGCCTGAATTTCTTTGGCCATGGCATCACGCCATTCATTTGACTTGATAGCCTAAGAATAAGAACGCGGTTCTTTATTGTCAATGAGAGACGTGAGAAAAGCTTTATGAGAATTACTGAATTTGGACAGAGAAAAATAATTTGACAATGGAAAATTTGTTGAGGATGAGATATGATTACAAATATAATCGGAGAGATGTGGCGGAGGACCACGAGTGCGCTGTGGATGATCTCGAAGGATGGGGATCGTTTCACTGGTACTGACAGAAATAGATAGAGGAGGAACATGTTGTGGAGATGGTGGGGTCGCAATTGCGTCGTTAGAAGTATCAATAAGATTGGGAAGCAAAGGTGTAATAGAGTAATGAACTGGATCTTCATCATCTATTGGAGCATTTATGTGAATTGAATTTTTAAACGGTGATGACGTAAGATCATGGTATGGAAAAGTTGATTCGTGGAATATGACATCACGAGAAACGAAGATTTGACGAGTTTGCAAATCATAAATTCGGTATCCTTTTTGACCATATGGATAACCAACAAAAATATCAGGGGTGGCTCGATCATCAAATTTGTGTTTAATGTTTATGTTTTTGGCAAAACATAAACATCCAAAAACTCGAAGTGATGAATATAATGGTTTGGTTTGTAGTAAAACTTGATGTGGTGACAGATATTGTAAAGCCCCGAGTTTTCTGAACCCGGTTTGTTACTCATAAACCCGAAGAAAACGATAAAATACTTCCTACATCCACCGGTCACAAAACGATAAAATACTTCCTACATCCACCGGTGACATCAGCCGGATGATTTCCTCATCCGATCGACTTTATTCTACATCCACCGGTAACGTCAGCCAGATGATTTCCTCATCCGATCGACTTTATTCTACATCTACTGGTCACAAAACGATAAAATACTTCCTACATCCACCGGTCACAAAACGATAAAATACTTCCTACATCCACCGGTAACGTCAGCCAGATGATTTCCTCATCCGATCGACTTTATTCTACATCTACTGGTCACAAAACGATAAAATACTTCCTACATCCACCGGTCACAAAACGATAAAATACTTCCTACATCCACCGGTAACGTCAGCCAGATGATTTCCTCATCCGATCGACTTTATTCTACATCTACTGGTCACAAAACGATAAAATACTTCCTACATCCACCGGTAACGTCAGCCAGATGATTTCCTCATCCGATCGACTTTATTCTACATCTACTGGTCACAAAACGATAAAATACTTCCTACATCCACCGGTGACATCAGCCGGATGATTTCCTCATCCGATCGACTTTATTCTACATCTACTGGTCACAAAACGATAAAATACTTCCTACATCCACCGGTGACATCAGCCGGATGATTTCCTCATCCGATCGACTTTATTCTACATCTACTGGTCACAAAACGATAAAATACTTCCTACATCCACCGGTCACAAAACGATAAAATACTTCCTACATCCACCGGTAACGTCAGCCAGATGATTTCCTCATCCGATCGACTTTATTCTACATCTACTGGTCACAAAACGATAAAATACTTCCTACATCCACCGGTAACGTCAGCCAGATGATTTCCTCATCCGATCGACTTTATTCTACATCCACCGGTCACAAAACGATAAAATACTTCCTACATCCACCGGTCACAAAACGATAAAATACTTCCTACATCTACTGGTCACAAAACGATAAAATACTTCCTACATGGGTGACATCAGCCGGATGATTTCCTCATCCGATCGACTTTATTCTACATCCACCGGTCACAAAACGACAAAATTTCTACTTATATCTTCCGATGACTTCCACAGAAGACATCATCCGATAAACAACAGAACAACGACTCAATTACTCCTTGCTATACAAGCACAACTCTAACAACAGCAAGGGATTTACTCATTTCACTAATACCATCCAGAAACAATTCAGATATTTGTTTTACTCAAAATTCAGTAAGAACCATCAGTCAAGCTCAACAGAATACTATTATCCGAAAATCTCAAAAACGTATTCAAAATGTTAAAAACATTACTGTCATGAGAACTTAACATATTCATATTGAAATACTGTCTACTAAACCTTCACAACCACTGACACCAGTTAAACCGCCCCATCAGATGCCAGATCGATGCCTGATTGCACTCCTCCAACCTGCCTAGTTCTCAACCAACTCAGAGAATTCACCTGCAGTATCCTCAACACCTACATCATAAAACTCATCTATTAGCCTAATGCTAAGTAAGTAAAGCAGTAATGAAATGAAATGCTGAAACATAAATTCCTAAACATGCGATTTCTACTTTCTCATCTCAGTTGCATTCACATTCATTCGCAAACTGATTTGATCCCTCGGTTCTCTTGGGAAGTGGATCAATTTTCTCAATGTTATACATCCTCTACTCGATTAAGGGGCGGATGAATTCCCTTAATAGCTGATCTGATCCCTCTGTTCCATTGGGAGTGGGATCAATCCTCCCAATGTTATAAATCCCTTCATAAGTTAAGGGGTGGATTAGTTCCCTTAATAGTTTGTCTGTCACATTCAGTTCATGCCTTACCACGCTTACATGAAAATTCATTTTCGTAATCTTTTAAAAACATGATTCATGACATACAAAATCATTCACACAATACATAACCCTACTGTTTTGTGATGTAGGCCCGAAGGCACATGCATACTTTACTTACCTAGATTCCTGGTGGATACTCGGTTAGGAGTTGCTTCAGAATTTCTCACCTAAAACCATAAACAGAACATTAAGCCAATCCTTACTAATCCTCATTCTAAAGCATTCAGAAAACCTAGTAGACTGTTAGGAGTTCTATTCATTGAGCATTCCAAATTTTACACTAAACCCGAATCTACACTCATTAATAGCATCCGCAAAAACCCCACATTGTACTCCCTTAGTTACCTAACTGCTTAAACTCAAGAGAAAAGAGAAAAACTTACCTAAGTTGAAGGAGAATCGGGCGAGGAAAATCGCCTAGAGAGCTCGGCTGCTTGAGCTGAAAACCCGAAGAGGAAAAAGTATGAAATGGTGGCGGCTACAGTGCATTAAACCCAACCCTCTTTCTTTAAATACGTTATCCACTTTTGAAAATTGTAATTTACTCTAATGCTTTTGTCTAGTCATTTAATAACCCTACTTAAATTATTGACTAAACGAGTGTATACCATTAATAATAAAAGAGCTGGTTCGATAGATACGGGTGCTACAGATATTTAAGAGTAGGAGTTGGAAGTTTATTAATGAGAAATGCAGCAGTGAGAATACATTCACCCCAAAACGACAAAGGTAAATTTGCTTGAAATCGTAGGGCTCGTGCAACATCAAGAAGATGTCGGTGCTTGCGTTCTACAACACCATTTTGTTGAGGGGTCGCAACGCAACTACGTTGATGGATAATTCCATTATCATGAAACTATGTTTGCATTTTTTGTGAGAGGAATTCAGAACCATTATCAGATCGAATGGTTTGAAGTTGAGGGAGAAAAATCCCACCAGTACCAGATTTAATCTGAGAGATTTGTTTATTAAATTGGCGATTAATTTGATTGAAAAAATGAACAAGTATGGTGAAAGTTTCAGATTTGTGTTTCATCAAATAAATCCAAGTACACCTTGAATAATCATCAACAATAGTCAAAAAATAGCGTGATCCATTCTTGGAAGGTACAGAGAAAGGACCCCAAATATCAATATGGATTAATTCAAAGCAAATAGTAGATCTAGTTGTGCTTTGAGGAAAAGGAAGTCGTGACTGTTTCGCACGTGGACAAACATCACAAAGAAAGTCTTTATTGATATGAATAAGAGAGCAATTGCGAACAATAAAATCAAATCTAGATTTTGACGGATGACCAAGGCGTGAATGCCATAGGTCAAAATTATTGCAATTCTTGGAATTAAAACATGATATTTGATCACAACATACGCTGTCAAATTTATTATTTTGCTTAGGAGGAAAAACTGAATTTGAAACTAAATCTGCATTAAGATAAAAGAGTCTATGCTGAGCACTACCCCGACCAATCGTCTTTTTCGTTACTCGGTCCTGAAATAGACACTCAGAAGAAGAAAAATATGCATCACAATTAGTTGATTTGGTTAATTGTGAAATCGATATCAAATTAAATTTAAAAGTAGGAATGTGAAAAACATTTGTGAGTGTTAGAGTGGATGAGCATGGAACAGTTCCTATGTGTGTCACAGGAGCGTGAGTGCCATCAGGCAATTGAACAGATGTATGTTTACGAATAGTAGAATATGAAGAAAAAAATGAAAGAGAATTACAAATATGGTTAGAAGCACCTGAGTCAATAATCCAACAAAAGGAAGAACAATTCAAAGCAATACCTGTCAAATTAACGGATGGCCCATGAGTTTCATCTTGGGCTATAAGTGCCATAATTCTATTGTATTGGGCTGGTGAAAATTGAGCAGCCAGAGTAGCGGAAGTATGTGATGAGGCCTCTGATTTTTTGACTGATCGTTCTGGGAAGCCATGAATTTTGAAGCATGTGCCTCGTGTATGACCATGTTTATTACAATGGTAACAAAAAGGGCGTTGACGCTTTCCCGAAGACTGAAACGTTGGTTTAGATGCCTGAAGTGCTGCTGAATCAATAATTGGAATAGATCCAATATGGATTTCTTGTTGTTTCTCTTCTTGGCGTACGAGATTATAAATACGCTGGGTTAAGGGAAATGGTTCCATTAAACGGATTTGGCTGCGAATAACCGAATAGCGATCATGAAGTCCATGAAGGAACTCCATGGCACGGTCTTGATTTTGTTGATCAATAATAATTTTTGAATTGCCACAGATACATGGTGTGACGGCCCGAAACCAAACCCGATTGGGGTCCGGGATCGGAGCCATCACTCCGGGACAGTTAGCAGAAAACGGTGACTTCTCTTTTTTTTTGTATATTATACTTTCAAAACATTGATAGAGAGAGAGTTCTCTGGAGTTGAAAGCAAAACAGGTTTCGATAATGGATAGCAGAAGGAACCGAAATGCAGGAAGACAGGGACATTAAAGAGAACTTAAACTGGAGAAGAAGTGAGTAGGAAATATAAATGAACCGGACTGGAAAAGGTAAGGCAAAAGATGTATTTAAAACGGGGCGGGAAGAATAATTAAACTGGGCGGAAGACTGGCGGAAGATGTGAGCTGACGTTAGGCGGAAGATGCATTTGCAAAGACAGAAGTAGGGATGACGGCAGTCGGTAGATGCGACTTTTAAAACAGACGGAATCGCACTACTCATCGGTGGATTGTATAAGACAAAATAGATGACGTCATCGGAAGATGTGATGACATCATCGGCAGATTAAGGTAGTAAACGTAATCGGAATGTGTGATGACGTCATCGGAAGATGTGATGACATCATCGACAGATAAAGGCAGTAAACGTAATCAGCAGAAGAAAAGCTGTGGTGACGTCATCGGAAGAGGAGATGACATCATCGGAAGATGAAGTTAAACTGAGAGACAGATGAAACCGGCAGAAGTAACTAAGACTGATGAAATCAACTGTTCACCGGTGGATGAGATAAGACAAAATGTGAACAGTGACTATCGGTGGATGCATTAAACGTGATCGGAAGATGCAGTTTAAAAGGAGCAGAATTTGACAACTTTTGACGGAAAAACATATAGACAGAGAGCTTAAAGAACAGAAAATATGAAAGTCTCAGATTCTGAAACCAATTCAAAACATGGTTCTCGAGCACAACAGAAGACATATAGGTTTCAGACCTTCATTACAAATGACAGATTTCAAGAAAACAAACTGCATGGATAGCTCTAAATTTGAGACCATCCATGCATGACCTGAAAGGGGAGAACTCAAGCAGTTCCAGAATGTTTTCAAAACATTTCACAGGAAACAACTATCAACTGTCAACAGAGATTTAAAACTCGATCATCAGAACTTATACATTATATATATATATGTCCAACAGAATTTCCTACAGAGTTTTTAAAACAAAACACAGGACCTCGACAAAGTTTTAAAACAAACACACCAGAATTTCAGAAGAGTTTACAGATATGAACATTACTTAAAAGGCTAAGACTTAAACCTCAGGACAGAAAATTGTGTCTCACTGCAGCAACCACCCCCGAGAGCTCGAGCCACCAGCCACCTATTCATCAGATTGAGGCACAAAGTCCTCAGTTTCGGGTTCAGTACCTACATCAGAGAGTTCACCTATGAGTCTAAAACTCAGTAAGAACATAATAGATATGCAGTGATGCAAAATGCTATGCATGAACTTTCAGAAATACAGTGACAGAACAGAACATTACGTTTCAGTGGCAGAGGGGTGTAAGTGGGGCTTATAGGGGAACTGGCGAACAGTAGGTGCACTATCAGGCACGGTGCACTATCAGGCACAAACAGTAATACAGAACATAACAGAAACAGATCTGGGGCCAATCCCCGTCCCGCACTTAACCGGTATATTACAGACAGTCAGATTGTATCTTTCTTAGTTTCAAACCTTGTACAGAAAATAGTTTTGCATGAACTTTCAGTAAAACGTGTATGCATGAACTTTCACAGTGCTTAACTTGAAACAACAGTTAACAGAATAATACAACAGAATCTAGAGAGAAAACAGATAACTCAGAACTTAACTCTAACTTTCTCTACCCGAAACCTCCTGACAGAAGAAAAACCTAGAGTCTCCGTGATGTAGGGTCTTAAGGGCCAACCTACGGGTATGAAATTACCTGTGGTCCGAAATGCAGCAAGCTTGAACGCACGAGCACTGTGGTTAACAAACCTATAGCATGCATAAACGGACATTAACCCTAAACATCACGAAATTAGCAAATAAATAAGCTAAAAATCATTTTCTATCTAAGATGATTACCTTAGACCAAAAAGCAGGAGGAAAATCAGAGAAGGAAGAAACTCCTTGCGTTGGTTTTCTTCAACCAAAAGAGAGAAGTAGAGAGGGAAATGAGAGAAAGCAGAGAGGGAAATGTCTCACGTAGGAGGAAGAGAAGGAAATAGAATACATGGCTTGTCTTCTTCCACAAGTTTGCCAAGTGTCAATCATCCATTTGATTTCTCCCACCAACCTTAATTTCTTAATAATTTGCCCTTCCATTGGCTTTAAACTTAGTGTTTTGTTTAGTTACACATTAGTTTGCTTCGCGCCTGTAATACCCGGTTCTATCAAACCGTTTCTCTATTCCTTTTAAACTAATGGCACAATTTATATGGCAATATTAAATGTAGGGTTAGTGGATGACTAGGCAAGGGCATAAGGGTAATTAGAAATTCAAAGGTGGATAACGTATTTAAGGAAACTATTAATGAAGTAGCCGCCACTGTTTATGTAACACCCGAGTTAACAGCCAGGTGATTTTCTTAACTGTATTAACGGTCATAAATATTTAATCTTCGTAGTTTAGGATTTATGCCAAGCCTAATTAATTACATGTGAATATAAACTAGGTCGAGTGGCAAAGTTGTAATAATGGAGGATTGAGGCCAGTATTTAAAGAAAAAAGAAAGGATTCAAACCTCATTTTAAACCACTGTAGCCGACACCACCCTTTCCGGCGATTTCTTCTCTCGCAAGTCCTTACTCTCTGCTATCAGCAAACTCCCCTCAACGGCCGGTTTACTCTGCCACCACTCGACTACTCTGCGTTTGAGGTATGCATTAGACAATGTGGCTATCTATTAGTTTATTAGCTCTGTTTTCAGCTTTGTATTGAAGTTTTGGATTCTTCAATGGTCGAGTATTGATAAGAACATTTTGAACCCGAGATTGGTTATGTCATTCCGAATCGGTTCTGGACATTTAAAACAACCAACCCTGAGTTATCATTATCGAATCCGTCTGTTTTGATTTTGGGATTTCGGGTTACATTGAGTATTAAACTAAGAACTCGGGAGGGACTCTTGGCTATTAGATCTTAGGATAACTCAAGATTAGAACTATTAGGATTTTTGTTTTAACTACTGCAATGTAAATGTTTAGGTGAAGAAGTTTGAAGAGAAAAGAGCTCAAGTGATAAGGAGACCAGGTAAGTGAATGTATTAAGATTTTCGGCTAATAGAGCCCTACATCGTGGGAGTACTAGGTTGTATAGATGTCTAATGTTTACCTTATGATTATGAGCTTGTCTGCACTTGAAGGATTTATGTATATTGCGAGTTATACTATTTGATGACCTGCTAGTGAATGTGAAGTTGTCTGCTCTGGTATGATCCTTGTCATAGTTTGATGAGTTAAAAGTTCTCATGTTCATGCATCAGGAATGTTTCTCAAGTATAAGAAAATGTTTTAACGCATGTTTTCCATGAACAAGATATGTATGTATATATGTATATATATAAGATTTATGCAACGTGGATTAAGTGAGTGTTGGGGGCGGTTCGGCGTACGTCACAGTCCAAAGAAGGACATATGAATACGACCCGCAGTAGGGAACAAGATCAAACTCACTGTGGAACCCCCTTTACCGGCACAAATCCTCTCTTGATCCACACAACCTAAACAAAGAATAAGAACAATGACTATGAATGATGAATGTGATCAATGACTATGAATGATGAATATGATCAATGATTATGATTAATGAATATGATCCATGACTATGAATGATGATTACGAGCAAAGACATGAACAAGAAAAGACTTATGAGCATGTGATTTTTCCCAACTTTTGCATTCATGCATCCATGTTAGCGTTGCATTCCTTACTAAGCATTAGGCTTATAGTTTAAACCTTATGATGTAGGTGACGAGTTTTCAGGTGATGAACTCAAGGTCAATGAAGATGTCTAAGCTTGGTTGCTGGAGGATGCTCAGTGTGACAGTGAAGGCTGGATAGGCGATTAAGTTCCCTGGTTATATCCATAGTAAGTCAGAGAAGTTTATGATAAATAGATGACTAAGTAGTATAGAGATTTCCTATAACAATGAGATTCGGATTTTGAATGGTTTGACTTCAGAGTCTGTTAACAATTTTAAGGATTATTGAATGATCTATTTTGCTTAAGCCTTCCGCTATGTGTATCTTGTATAGGATATGGTTTTTACTCATTAGGGTTTATAATTTCCAGGTTAAGATTTGAGTGAGTTGTAGTATTTTCTGTTGGATGAGGTTGTTTGATGATTATAGTGTTTCACTGCCGTAAGATAGAAGCTGGATGAGGCATTGAGTGTTACATGAATTTTGGTTAGAACTAAAGTTATCCATTTCACATTCAAGGTTTTAACATGAAGTGATGAGAACGACGTGTATTAAAAAGCCAACAACATTCTTGGACGCATAATTAAGACTTAGTAATGCGCTTGGTGAAGTATAAGAAACTTCACTTCAATCCATTTGTTCCAAAAGAGTTGACCGTTTCATCCGGCTGACGTCATCGGCAGATGTCAAATGATAGGAATCGAACGGTTGAGTCTTCCGGATGACGTTACCGGAAGATGTAGTATGTTTCTTCATCGGCAGATGTAGAGTGTTTAGTTACCGGATGATGAAAGTATGGTTTGTCGTCTAGTGACCGGATGATGAAAGTATGGTTTTTCGTCTAGTGACCGGATGATGTAGAGTATTTCTTCGCCGGATGATGAAAGTATGGTTTGTCGTCTAGTGACCGGATGATGTAGAGTATTTCTTCGCCGGATGATGAAAGTATGGTTTGTCGTCTAGTGACCGGTGGAGGAAGTGTAGTTATTCACCGGATGATGTAGACGATGTTTGTCGTTTAGTGACCGAGTGTGATTTAATAAGTCATGCGCGATGCACGTGCTCACCGGATGATGCTTCTTATCTAGTGAGATTTTAATGAGTCACGTGTTTGACTCGTGTTCACCGGTGGATGTCCACTACTGGGCGATGTTTTAATTGAACATGTGAAACCCACGTGCCCACCGGAAGATATCTTCTTTTAGGCGATGATAAGTGAGTCACGCAGGGTACATGTGACAAACCGGATGGGGCACACCCTACCAGCCGATGCATGCAAATCCATGCAAACTCGAGTAGAATTATGTTAAGTGATTTGAGGGCATTTCTTCCCTATCCGATTATGTTTTGGGACTAACAATCGAGCTTAATCGATTGGTTCTGTCGATGAATGAGTTACTAGAAACATGAAGGAGTCAAGTTCAAGTTCTAAGTTTTTTTTTTTTAAAAAAGAAATACTAATAAAGAACAAGGTGTAGGAATTAAGAAGTAAATGATTACGATTGTCATGTTTACGTGGCGATCCCATCCGGGGTCGTTACAATTATGGTATCAAAGCAAAACCGGGTTCTAAAACCGATTCTGCAGACTGCCTTCCAGCACTGACTGTCACATGAGCACACTCCAACAACTGTAAGTATTTATGATTTCAGTAGATGTCATTAAGTTAAGATATATCTGTAATGATTTGTCTAGAAATCTCAAAATGGTTAGAGGTCAGCAGAGAGAGAGCAATGAGGATAGCAATGCTATTGCTCAGTTGACAGAGTTGGTCATGCGCCAATATCACCAGATAGAACGACTGATGACTGCTAGAGAGGAACAAGGCAACTCCAGCACTAATGCAACTCATGATCATGGGGGTGAGCGTTTCCACCGGCTTCGACCCCCGGTGTTTAATGGACATGTTTCAGATCCTATTTATGCTGAGGAGTGGATTCGAAAGATAGAAGACATGTTTAAATATGCAAAGGTTGATGAAGGAGATAAGGTCACCTATGCTGTCTTTCATTTAGAGTTAAGTGCGAGGCATTGGTGGGACTCGATCCAGAACACCGCTAATGCCGAAGCCATGACCTGGGAGATGTTCAAGACTGCTTTCTTTGACAAGTACTTCAACAGAACTGTTCGGGCCAACAAGAAGAAGGAGTTCATGAACCTGCGACAAACTGGCTCTGTGATGGATTACATATGCAAATTTGATGCTTTATCACGGTTTTCTCCCCGTATGATTGAGGATGATGAGGACAAGATTTACCAATTTGTTCAAGGGCTGAAGCCGAGTCTGTATGTGAAAGTAAAGACTGCTGGAATACACAATGTACCCTATGGTGAAGTGACGGCTAAGGCCTTGGAGCTGGAAGAGGCAGAAATAACAGCATATGCACAGCGTGAGCAGCCAAGAAAACTTACAAAGGATACTCAGCCGCCACCACGTCAGAACAAAGGTTGGCAGCCGCAACAGAACAGGGGACCACAGCAACAACAACAAGGAATAAAAAGACCCCTCAACTTGAATGATGACCAAGGAAAAGGAAAGAGGCCTCTGGCACCCTTATGCCCCACCTGTCAGAAGAACCATCCCGGCGAATGCAAGTTGCGTTCTGGCCGTTGTTTCAGATGTGACAAAGTTGGACATATAGTCAGAGACTGCCCCATGCTGCTAGATCCGAACCGTGCAAGGGTAGCACCAAGAGTCTATGCAATGATGGAGGATGAGGAAGCAGTGCAGCATACAGTCATAACAGGTACCATTATGATCTATGGTTTTGCTGCTTGCACACTTATAGATACAGGAGCCACACACTCGTTTATATCAACTCTGTTTGTATGCCAAAACAACTTAGAACCTTTACCAGCCGAAAGGCCATATGATGTTATGTTACCATCAGGGAAGTCCCTACATTCTGAACAGATTGTTAAAGGCGATGTTGTGTCCTTAGGAAGTAAGAAACTATATGTAGAACTGATTGTAATTGACATGAAAGGGTATGAGGTGATATTAGGAATGGATTGGTTATTTAGGCATTATGCCACAATAAGTTGTAGGTCTTGGATGGTTGATTTTCGACCTCCAAATGGTGATCATTATTCCTTCCAAGCTATTCCTAAAATAAGCAAAATACCGATTATATCATCACTAGAAATTTCCCGGTTACTGAAAAATGGTTGTGAGAGTTACTTAGCTAGCATAATGGATGTTCGGATGAAGAATAAGATAGAGTTACAAGATATTCCCATAGTCAGAGAGTTCCCTGTAATACCCAGTTGTACGGACTCGAATATTTTATTACTATTATATTATGGGATGACATTTTTGTAAATATGTCAAATCAGGTCCGATTTACGAAAAGAAAGCGTCATTACGATCCTAACGAGTAATTTGAATTTTAAGGAAATTATGAGAATTTTCGGAGATTAAACGCTATATTCCGAGTAATTACCACCATCGTAAAGTAAATGACGCTTTAATAAAAATAGTAAACGAGGTCCAAATTGTGAACGGACAGTTTTGTTAAATCCCAAATAACAAGTTGGACTTATGGGTGAAATGTGGAAATTTAGCGAAACCGAATAGCTAGACGATTAACGAACCGAAAGAAGAAATCTATATAAAAACTAAAGAAGGGCAAAATTGTCATTTAACATTTAAATTATTAATTTTCTATTTAAATCAAAATCTCCTTCATCGATTTCATTCTAAAAATCAAAACTTCCAGAGAAGCTCTCCCTCGCGATTTCACCCTGCCCGCGCGACTATTCCTTCGATCCGACCTCCGATTTTCATCCCGTTCGTTCCGTTATCTTCACGTGTTCTACTCCTCTCGCAACTCTCGGTATGTCTCTGTAGTTATTAAGCGTTAAAAATCCGAGTTTCTTAGAGTTTTAAACATTTAGGTTCGTTTAGGGTTTCGATTAAAAACGAGATTTAAAGCTCGTAATTAATAGGTTAACCGAGATTAAGTATATAAAGCACGTATTTGACGTTATTGGACGAAGTTAAATCAATTTGTGAAAATGTTAAAAATTGAGAAATCTCGGGTTTTCGGAAAAGTTCGTAATTCGAGAATTTAGGTGCCGAGCGTAAATTGCTCGAATAAAAAGCTCGATAAATTGGATTAGAACTTTAAGAAGTTTCCTTAGTTAAGGTTTTGACAAATTGGACGTTTATTAACTTAAACTAGTTTTAACGTCAATCCTCGTATATTGTTTAGGTAAACAGTGCTCGTGGACGAGGCTTGGATTGCAGCGTGCACGAGGTAAGTTCTCGTGATTCTTCTTTGGCCGATTGGCCTACACCGTACGTCGAATGTCGTCTCGAGGAGTTTTGGAGATGCCCTTAGTTAGTTTTGCTCGGTTTGGGTAGCTAGGTCTTAGGAGTTTATAGTTTATGCTTTTACAGTTTTGATGGTACCTGTTATTGCTTGTTTACTTTCTGATAGAGAACTGTTCACGCATTCACTTGATTTTAAAGAAAAGCATGAAAATGAATTTCCGCACAGAGTTTTCAAAGATAACGTAAAGCATAGCATGCCGAAAGGCACAGAGGCCGAAAGGCACATAGGCCGAAAGGCGCAGAGGCCGAAAGGCGCAGAGGCCGAAAGGAACATAAGTCACGCGAGGTGGGGCTCAGGCACGGCTGTACGTGTTGTAAGCGTGCACCCCCCGCCTCTAGCTGGAAAGAGTAGTCCGCCCGCTGGATGAACTCTCTCTGGTTAGAGGGATAGGATCTCGGTGGCACCCACAGAGCATTGCATAGAAAGATAAAATAAAGCATGATTTAACGAATTCATAGCACAGCATGCATAGCATTTACGTAGAGCTTACTGGGATTTTATCTCATAGTGTATATGTATGGTGTAGGTGACATAGACTTCGAGGTACCAGGTGAGGACGATGTCCCTCCACCTGAGGCATAGTCCAGTTGACGGAGGATGGCTATGGTGGTGTGCTGGCACAGTCGAGGCTTCATCGACCCGTGGGGATAGTATGTATAGATTTTGGGAATGTTTTGGGATAATTGATAGAATATGTATAGGGTGTTTAGGTAATGATATTTGTTTTGAAATTCTGGAACTGTTTGGGTAAACTGTTTATAGAAATGTTTTGGTTTAAAGCTTTATTTAACGTTATAGAAATGTTTTGATTGGTTACGGATAGGCTCGGTTTTTAGAGCTATCCACGCAGTTGGATTTCGCAAAGTCCGCTGTAAGTTGGTTGAGTGTAGGATATATATGTTGGGTCGAGTTTATTGTGATTATTAACGAGAAATTGGTACGAAAAAAGTAGGTGATTCCAGAGAGTTGGGGGAGAGTTGGGATGAAGTGTGTTGCTCTCTGGAATTTGAGATTTCAGAGAGCATAAGTGTAGAAAGAAAAGAAAGAAGCAAAGCAGGCGGGGGTGGAGACGTGCAGCGATCGAGCGCTGCCAATGCAGCGCTCGGGCGCCGCGAACGCTGCGGCGCGCAGCGCCCAGTCGCTGCGCATTGCAGCGATCGGGCGCCGCGATCGCTGGGGCGCGCAGCGCCTAGTCGCTGCAATGGGCAGCGATCGGGCGCTGTCTCCTTCATCGGGCAGAATTCCCATTTTGCCCTCCCAAGTTTGTATGTTATATTAAATAGTTTTAATTGTTTATTAAATGTTATATTAAATAGTTTATATTTGTTTTAAATGATTTTAAAGTTAGATTTCAATTCCGACTTCGATTCTAGTTTCGATTTCGGTTTAGATTCTGTCTAGAGTTTAATTAAAGTTATTAGGATAAAAAAAAAAAATATATAGTACGGGAAATACGGGTACAGTTTTAGGGACGTTACAATTATGGTATCAGAGCCCCCGGGTTTTAAAATCGGTTTTGTAGACTGCTCGACTGCACAGCCACTACGCGGACATTCTTCATCAACTGTAAGTATGTTTATAGTCTTATTTGATTTCTAGTTTCTTAGAATATTTGTTTTAACTTTTATATAGGAGTTTATAAGTATGGTGCGTCCACGAAACGATCGAGGCGACAGAGATGATACGATTGACACGCTCAAGGATTTTATTGCCCAGCAGTCTCAGCATATGGAGAGACAGGCTCAGCAGATGGAGAGACAGTCTCAACAGCTGGGTACCTTGATAGACCGAGAGGGCGTTAGAGCTCGGGAGGCAGCTATTCCGGGTAGCCGTGGGATGGAGAGATTTCAGAAGCTCCAGCCCCCTATATTTAACGGACAGTCTACGGATCCCTCTTCAGCTGAGGAGTGGATTCGCACTATGGAGGATATGCTGAGATACGCTAGCATTGAGGGCGGAGGGAAGGTTGCATTGGTGACCTACCACTTGGCACTGGACGCCAGATTTTGGTGGGATTCCATCCAGACGCATACTGATGTGACTATTATGAGCTGGGAGCGGTTCAGAGAGTTGTTCTACGACAAGTATTTCAGCCATACGGTACGGGAGGCGAAGATGGCTGAGTTTATGCAGTTACGGCAAGTCAGTTCTATTGCCGAGTACGTGAGGAAGTTTGAGGCACTTTCTCGATTTGCGCCACGACAGGTCAGCGTGAACGAGGATAAGGTACGGAGATTCTTGCAGGGACTTAGCCAGGAGTTCCGGATGCGCCTTACTATATCGGGGGTACGTAATGTATCCTATGACGAGATTGTGGCCAGAGCGCTTGACATCGAGGCTGTTGAGCAGGGTTCTACTAGACCGAGGGAGCCATCTAAGGGCTTCTTCCGTGAGATCAGACCTCAGTCATTGAACCGAGGTTGGCAACCGAGAGCGCAGCCTCAGCAGCAGCCACAGAGAGGTGTGAAGAGACCTCTTGAGGGAGGTAACGACAGGGGAAAGGGAAAGCAAGTGCAGGGTGCTTCTCAGGCACCTATTTGTCCTAAATGCCAGAGAGAGCACGCTGGCCCGTGTAGATTGGGTATGAACGTATGCTATCGATGTGGTGATGCAGGCCATTTTGTGAAAGACTGCCCAAGGCCCGGCCGAGATCAGTTGGGCGGAGATCAGAGGAGAGTTGTGCCCAGGATCTTCGCTTTTATCGAGCCTGGAGATGTTGATAACGAGGATCAGCCTGCCGTGATAGCAGGTACTATATTGGTTACTGGTGTTCCGGTATTTTCTTTATTAGACACGGGGGCTACGCATTCTTTTATTTCCATCGCTTGTGTATCGAGATTGAGGCTTGCGCCTGAGTTAGCAGAATGCGAGTATAGTGTGATGCTACCTTCAGGAGAGCGTATGCAGTCCGGTCGCGTAGTCCAGGGCAGCATTATCTCGATTGGGGACCGTACTCTCTATGCTCGCCTTATTGTTATGGGCATTGAGCACTATGATCTCATCTTAGGGATGGACTGGCTATCACAGCACTTCGCCACCATCGACTGTCGATCCGGGATTGTCACTTTTCGACCTCCGGGTAAAGCTGAGTTTTCTTATCAGGCGATGAGCAGATTGAGTAACTCGCCTATTTCTTATTCCATGATGGTCAACGAGCAGTTCAAAGGTGCGTGCTCTATTTATTTGGCCTCTGTCTTTGATTGTCAGTTGCTCAGCGGATTGAAGCCGAGCGACATTCCTGTTGTCAGAGAGTTCTCTGGGATCTTTCTTGATGATCTTCCCGGGTTACCCCCAGACCGGGAGATCGAGTTCACTATTGATGTCTATCCTAACTCTGCGCCGAGGTTCAAGAACCCGTATCGGTTAGCACCAGCTGAGTTGAGAGAGCTGAGGACTCAGCTTGATGAGCTGTTAAGGAAGGGGTTTATTCGACCCAGTGTTTCACCCTGGGGTGCTCCTGTTCTATTCGTCAAGAAGAAAGATGGGACCCTCAGGATGTGCATTGATTACAGGGAGCTGAATAAGCTCACGGTGAAGAACAAGTATCCACTGCCCTGGATTGACGACTTATTTGATCAGCTACAGGGTGCCCGAGTATTTTCCAGGATTGACCTGCGCTCGGGTTATTATCAGCTGAAGGTCCGGGGAGATGATATTCAGAAGACGGCTTTCCGAACGAGGTATGGGCATTATGAGTTCCTTGTCATGTCTTTTGGACTTACTAATGTCCCTGCAGCGTTCATGGATCTGATGAACCGTGTCTTCAAGGAGTATCTGGACAAGTTCGTGGTGGTTTTCATCGACGATATCCTGATCTACTCTAAGACCAGAGAAGAGCACGAGGAGCATCTGAGGATCGTTTTACAGATTCTGAGTCAACGCCAGCTCTATCCAAAGTTTTCGAAGTGCGAGTTCTGGCTTGACAGAGTGAGCTTCCTTGGCCATATTATATCACAGGACGGAGTTTCTGTGGATCCGAGCAAGATTCAGGTGGTCAGAGATTGGCCACAGCCGAAGAACGTACGTGAGGTGCGTGGATTTCTCGGATTGGCCGGTTATTATCGGAAGTTTATAGAGGGATTCTCGAAGATCGCACTTCCTCTTACACGATTGACTAGGAAGAAGGAGAGGTTTGTATGGTCGTCTGCTTGTGATGATGGTTTTATGGAGTTAAAGCAGAGATTGACCACCGCTCCAGTACTGGCGTTACCTGTTGAAGGTGTCAGATACAGCGTTTATTGTGATGCGTCGGGAGTAGGACTCAGTTGTGTATTGATGCAGGAGGGGAGAGTTATTTCTTATGCTTCTCGGCAGTTGAAGCCGTACGAGCAAAATTACCCTACGCGCGACCTTGAGTTAGCAGCTGTGGTCTTCGCACTGAAGATATGGAGACATTATTTATATGGGCAGCAGTGCGAGATATTTTCTGACCATAAGAGCCTGAAGTACCTATTTACGCAGAAGGAGCTGAACATGCGACAGAGACGATGGCTTGAGTTCGTCAAAGACTATGATTTTGACATCAAGTACCATCCAGGGAAGGCGAACAAGGTTGCTGATGCCTTGAGTAGAGTGCCTTCTGCGAGTCAGCCTTCACTTGCAGCGATGTCGGTTACGCTGCGGTCTGAGATTGAGAGGTTTGACGTGGAGATAGTGGCAGAGTTGTCCAGTATGCTCACCAACATTTCTCTCAGGCCGACTATTCTGGATCGTATACGTGAGGCTCAGCAGAGTGATTCGGAGTGTATGGAGCTTCGATCCAGCATGACATTGGGAGACTCGTCGGATTTCCATTTATCAGAGGACGGTATTCTGAAGTTCAGGCATAGGTGGTACGTGCTAAGCGAGCGGATCTGAAGAAGGACATATTGGCCGAGGCACATTCTTCGGCATATTCTGTGCACCCGGGAAGTACTAAGATGTACCGGGATTTGAAACAACACTTTTGGTGGCCGAACATGAAGGGGGAGGTTGCCAAGTACGTTGAGACCTGCCTAGTATGTCAGCAGGTGAAAGCCGAGCATCAGAGACCGGCCGGAGCGTTATTGCCACTGCCGATTCCGGAGTGGAAGTGGGAGCAGATCTCCATGGACTTTATTGTGGGACTCCCGAGAACTACGAGAGGCCATGACGGCATTTGGGTTATAGTGGACCGGTTGACAAAGTCGGCCCACTTCTTATCTGTGAGGATGGCATCGTCTATGGATCAGCTCGCCGAGCTTTATGTGCAGGAGATTGTCAGACTGCACGGAGTGCCAGTTTCTATTGTCTCAGACAGAGATCCGAGATTCACATCGAAGTTCTGGAAGAGTTTACACAGAGCTATGGGGACTCAGCTTAATTTCAGCACAGCGTTTCATCCTCAGACTGATGGACAGACAGAGAGGACGAATCAGATTCTTGAGGATATGCTTAGAGCATGTGTGCTGGAGTTTCAGGGATCGTGGAGCAGATATTTGCCACTGATCGAGTTCTCTTATAATAACAGCTTCCAGGCTACCATTGGCATGGCTCCATATGAGGCGCTGTATGGTCGGAAGTGTAGATCTCCGTTGTATTGGGACGAGGTTGGCGAGGCCAGCATCGTTGGTCCTGAGATTCTACAGCAGACGGTAGAGAAGATTTCCGTTATCCGACAGTGTATTCAGGTAGCTCAGAGCCGGCAGAAGAGTTATGCTGACACGAGACGGCGAGAGCTAGAGTTCGAGGAAGGCGACGAAGTTTATTTGAAGGTTTCTCCATTCAAAGGCGTCGCGAGATTTGGAAGGAGGGGTAAGCTGAACCCTCGGTACGTGGGGCCCTTTCCTATTCTGAAGAGGATCGGGAAGTTGGCGTATAGGCTGCAGCTTCCGGCTTCTATGGAGGGTATCCACGATGTAGTCCACGTATCTATGCTTCGGAGATGTTTGCGTGATCCATCTCATGCCGTGGAGACTACAGAGATCGAGGTACAGCCTACCTTGACTTACGAGGTGAAGCCGGTACTTATTTTGGAGTACTCTACCAAAGTCTTGCGCAACAAAGAAATTCCGCTAGTCAAAGTCCTATGGCGGAACCACGAGGTAGAGGAGGCTACGTGGGAGCGACAACAGGATATGATGACTAGATATCCTGGTTTATTTGCATGATTTAATTTTGTGGACAAAATTCTGAATAAGGAGGGTGGAATGTAATACCCAGTTGTACGGACTCGAATATTTTATTACTATTATATTATGGGATGACATTTTTGTAAATATGTCAAATCAGGTCCGATTTACGAAAAGAAAGCGTCATTACGATCCTAACGAGTAATTGGAATTTTAAGGAAATTATGAGAATTTTCGAAGATTAAACGCTATATTCCGAGTAATTACCACTATCGTAAAGTAAATGACGCTTTAATAAAAATAGTAAACGAGGTCCAAATTGTGAACGGACAGTTTTGTTAAATCCCAAATAACAAGTTGGACTTATGGGTGAAATGTGGAAATTTAGCGAAACCGAATAGCTAGACGATTAACGAACCGAAAGAAGAAATCTATATAAAAACTAAAGAAGGGCAAAATTGTCATTTAACATTTAAATTATTAATTTTCTATTTAAATCAAAATCTCCTTCATCGATTTCATTCTAAAAATCAAAACTTCCAGAGAAGCTCTCCCTCGCGATTTCACCCTGCCCGCGCGACTATTCCTTCGATCCGACCTCCGATTTTCATCCCGTTCGTTCCGTTATCTTCACGTGTTCTACTCCTCTCACAACTCTCGGTATGTCTCTGTAGTTATTAAGCGTTAAAAATCCGAGTTTCTTAGAGTTTTAAACATTTAGGTTCGTTTAGGGTTTCGATTAAAAACGAGATTTAAAGCTCGTAATTAATAGGTTAACCGAGATTAAGTATATAAAGCACGTATTTGACGTTATTGGACGAAGTTAAATCAATTTGTGAAAATGTTAAAAATTGAGAAATCTCGGGTTTTCGGAAAAGTTCGTAATTCGAGAATTTAGGTGCCGAGCGTAAATTGCTCGAATAAAAAGCTCGATAAATTGGATTAGAACTTTAAGAAGTTTCCTTAGTTAAGGTTTTGACAAATTGGACGTTTATTAACTTAAACTAGTTTTAACGTCAATCCTCGTATATTGTTTAGGTAAACAGTGCTCGTGGACGAGGCTTGGATTGCAGCGTGCACGAGGTAAGTTCTCGTGATTCTTCTTTGGCCGATTGGCCTACACCGTACGTAGAATGTCGTCTCGAGGAGTTTTGGAGATGCCCTTAGTTAGTTTTGCTCGGTTTGGGTAGCTAGGTCTTAGGAGTTTATAGTTTATGCTTTTACAGTTTTGATGGTACCTGTTATTGCTTGTTTACTTTCTGATAGAGAACTATTCACGCATTCACTTGATTTTAAAGAAAAGCATGAAAATGAATTTCCGCACAGAGTTTTCAAAGATAACGTAAAGCATAGCATGCCGAAAGGCACAGAGGCCGAAAGGCACATAGGCCGAAAGGCGCAGAGGCCGAAAGGCACAGAGGCCGAAAGGCACATAGGTCACGCGAGGTGGGGCTCAGGCACGGCTGTACGTGTTGTAAGCGTGCACCCCCCGCCTCTAGCTGGAAAGAGTAGTCCGCCCGCTGGATGAACTCTCTCTGGTTAGAGGGATAGGATCTCGGTGGCACCCACAGAGCATTGCATAGAAAGATAAAATAAAGCATGATTTAATGAATTCATAGCACAGCATGCATAGCATTTACGTAGAGCTTACTGGGATTTTATCTCATAGTGTATATGTATGGTGTAGGTGACATAGACTTCGAGGTACCAGGTGAGGACGATGTCCCTCCACCTGAGGCATAGTCCAGTTGACGGAGGATGGCTGTGGTGGTGTGCTGGCGCAGTCGAGGCTTCATCGACCCGTGGGGATAGTATGTATAGATTTTGGGAATGTTTTGGGATAATTGATAGAATATGTATAGGGTGTTTAGGTAATGATATTTGTTTTGAAATTCTGGAACTGTTTGGGTAAACTGTTTATAGAAATGTTTTGGTTTAAAGCTTTATTTAACGTTATAGAAATGTTTTGATTGGTTACGGATAGGCTCGGTTTTTAGAGCTATCCACGCAGTTGGATTTCGCAAAGTCCGCTGTAAGTTGGTTGAGTGTAGGATATATATGTTGGGTCGAGTTTATTGTGATTATTAACGAGAAATTGGTACGAAAGTAGGTGATTCCAGAGAGTTGGGGGAGAGTTGGGATGAAGTGTGTTGCTCTCTGGAATTTGAGATTCCAGAGAGCATAAGTGTAGAAAGAAAAGAAAGAAGCAAAGCAGGCGGGGGTGGAGACGTGCAGCGATCGAGCGCTGCCAATGCAGCGCTCTGGCGCCGCGAACGCTGCGGCGCGCAGCGCCCAGTCGCTGCGCATTGCAGCGATCGGGCGCCGCGATCGCTGGGGCGCGCAGCGCCTAGTCGCTGCAATGGGCAGCGATCGGGCGCTGTCTCCTTCATCGGGCAGAATTCCCATTTTGCCCTCCCAAGTTTGTATGTTTATTAAATAGTTTTAATTGTTTATTAAATGTTATATTAAATAGTTTATATTTGTTTTAAATGATTTTAAAGTTAGATTTCAATTCCGACTTCGATTCTAGGTTTCGATTTCGGTTTAGATTCTGTCTAGAGTTTAATTAAAGTTATTAGGATAAAAAAAAAAAAATATATATATAGTACGGGAAATACGGGTACAGTTTTAGGGACGTTACATTCCCTAAGGCATTCTTAGATGATTTGCCAAGATTACCACCTGATAGAGAAATAGAGTTTGTAATTGATACATATCCCGAGGCATTGCCTGTATCTAAGAATCCTTACCGGATGGCACCGGTTGAGTTAAAGGAGTTAAAAGTCCAACTACAGGAATTAGTAGACAAAGGGTTTATACGCCCTAGCAGTTCTTCTTGGGGTGCACCTGTCTTATTTGTCAAGAAGAAAGATGGTTCCCTTAGAATGTGCATAGACTATAGGGAGCTAAATAAGTTGACAATCAAGAATAAGTACCCCTTACCCCGAATTGATGATTTGTTTGACCAATTGCAAGGAGCAAAAGTGTTTTCAAAAATAGATTTACGTTCAGGTTACTACCAACTGAAAGTTAAGGAAGGAGATATACCAAAGACAGCCTTCAGAACCCGTTATGGACACTACGAATTCTTGGTCATGTTATTTGGACTGACCAATGCACCTGCAGCCAGAACTGTGTGTTTCGGGAGTATTTGGACAAATTTGTAATTGTGTTCATAGATGATATCCTGATATACTCACGGACAGGAGCTGACCATGCAGAGCATTTAAGAATAGTTTTGGCAACATTAAAGGAGCACCAGCTTTATGCCAAATTGTCCAAGTGTGAATTTTGGTTGGACAAGGTTAATTTTCTTGGCCATGTAGTTTCTGCTAATGGCATATCAGTGGACCCGACAGAAATTCAGGCAGTAAAGGATTGGCCACAACCAAAGAATGCCAGTGAAGTCCGCAGTTTCCTTGGATTGGCAGACTATTACAGAAAGTTCATCAAAGGATTTCCTATGATAGCTAAGCCCCTGACGAATTTGACAAAGAAGGACAATAAGTATTCTTGGACCGAAGCTTGTGACGATAGCTTCTAGACGTTGAAGGTGAAGTTAACAACAACCCCAGTTTTGACCCTTCCAACCGAAGAAGGAAAGTTTAGCGTATTTTGTGATGCGTCAAAAGTTGGTTTGGGCTGTGTTTTGATGCAAGAAGGCAAGGTTGTAGCATATGCCTCTAGGCAGTTAAAGAGTTATGAACAGAACTACCCCACCCATGATTTAGAATTAGCCGCAGTCGTTTTTGCTTTGAAGATATGGAGGCACTACTTATATGGACGGCAGTGTGAGGTGTTTTCTGACCATAAAAGTCTGAAGTATCTTTTTACACAAAAGGAATTGAACATGAGGCAGAGGCGTTGGTTGGAATTTGTTAAGGATTACGACTTTGAGATCAAGTATCACCCGGGTAAGGCTAACTCTGTAGCTGACGCATTGAGCAGGATGTCAACAACAATTCAACCCGTTGTATCAACTATGTCTATACCTTTGAGGACAGAGGTTCAGAGATTTGAATTGGAGATAGTTCCAGAGTTATCAACCTTACTTGCCGATTTGACCATTCAACCAACGGTTTTAGAAAAGATCAAAGAGTCACAACAGAAGGACTCTGAGGAGAATAACGGTATGATGAACAAGGTGAAGGACACCACCTCCGAGTTTAGTCTTTCCAATGATGGGATTCTAAAGTTTAGAAATAGATGGTATGTTCCTAATGATGAAGAATTACGTAAGCTAATCTTGGCTGAGGCGCATTCGTCTCTCTTTTCTGTGCATCCTGGAAGCATCAAGATGTATCGAGACATGGAGTTACTCTATTGGTGGCCAAACTTAAAGAGAGATGTTGCTAAGCATGTAGAGTCATGTTTGGTTTGCCAACAGGTTAAAGCCGAGCACCAACGTCCAGGAGGTACCCTTCAGCCTCTACCTATTTCCGAGTGGAAGTGGGAACACATAGCTATGGATTTCATCGTAGGATTGCCTAAGACAACCAAGGGACATGATAGTATTTGGGTTGTGATTGATAGATTGACAAAGTCAGCCCATTTCTTACCAGTAAGGACAACCTACTCGATGGACCAGCTTGCTGATCTTTATGTACAAGAAGTTATTAGGTTGCATGGAATTCCTGCATCTATTGTCTCTGATCGTGACCCTAGGTTTACCTCCCGATTTTGGAAAAGTTTACAAGACGCATTGGGTACAAAGTTAACCTTCAGTACTGCCTTCCACCCACAAACAGATGGTCAATCTGAAAGGACTATTCAGATACTTGAAGACATGCTGAGGGCGTGTGTACTAGATTTCCAGTCATCCTGGAGTAGATACTTACCCCTGGTTGAGTTCTCCTACAACAACAGCTACCAGTCCACCATTGGCATGGCACCTTATGAGGCACTGTATGGCAGGAAGTGTAGGTCACCTCTGTATTGGGATGAGGTTGGTGAAGCAAAACTCATAGGTCCCGAGATGTTGCAGCAGATGTTAGACAAGATTGCCAATATTAAAAGGAGGATGATTACTGCACAAAGCCGACAGAAAAATTATGCAGACCAAAGGAGGAGAGATCTTGAATTTGCTGTTGGAGATGAGGTCTTCCTGAAGGTTTCACCATTTAAAGGAGTACTAAGATTTGGCAGAAGGGGAAAGCTTAATCCACGATTTATTGGACCATTCCCTGTTTTAGCTAGAATCGGTAGTACAGCTTACAGACTGCAGTTGCCTCCATCATTGGATAAAGTTCATAATGTTTTCCACGTGTCAATGTTAAGGAAATGTATACGGGACCCTACACAAGTTGTTAAACCAGTGGATTTTGAGATTGAGCCGACGCTAATATATGAAGAGAAACCAGTGCAGATATTGGAATCCGCACTTAAGACTCTGAGGAATAAAGAGATTCCGTTGGTCAAAGTTTTATGGAAGCATCATGGCATTGAAGAAGCCACGTGGGAGCGACGACAGGACATGTTAGACAAGTACCCAGAGTTGTTTGTTTGATCAATTTTCGGGGACGAAAATTTTGTTTAAGGAGGGGTGGATGTAACACCCGAGTTAACGGTCAGGTGATTTTCTTAACTGTATTAACGGTCATAAATATTTAATCTTCGTAGTTTAGGATTTATGCCAAGCCTAATTAATTACATGTGAATCTAAACTAGGTCGAGTGGCAAAGTTGTAATAATGGAGGATTGAGGCCAGTATTTAAAGAAAAAGGAAAGGATTCAAACCTCATTTTCAACCACTGTAGCCGACACCACCCTTTCCGGCGATTTCTTCTCTCGCAAGTCCTTACTCTCTGCTATCAGCAAACTCCCCTCAACGGCCGGTTTACTCTGCCACCTCTCGACTACTCTGCGCCTGAGGTATGCAATAGACAATGTGGCTATCTATTAGTTTATTAGCTCTGTTTTCAGCTCTGTATTGAAGTTTTGGATTCTTCAATGGTCGAGTATTGATAAGAACATTTTGAACCCGAGATTGGTTATGTCATTCCGAATCGGTTCTGGACATTTAAAACAACCAACCCTGAGTTATCATTATCGAATCCGCCTGTTTTGATTTTGGGATTTCGGGTTACATTGAGTATTAAACTAAGAACTCGGGAGGGACTCTTGGCTATTAGATCTTAGGATAACTCGAGATTAGAACTATTAGGATTTTTGTTTTAACTACTGCAATGTAAATGTTTAGGTGAAGAAGTTTGAAGAGAAAAGAGCTCAAGTGCTAAGGAGACCAGGTAAGTGAATGTATTAAGATTTTCGGCTAATAGAGCCCTACATCGTGGGAGTACTAGGTTGTATAGATGTCTAATGTTTACCTTATGATTATGAGCTTGTCTGCACTTGAAGGATTTATGTATATTGCGAGTTATACTATTTGATGACCTGCTAGTGAATGTGAAGTTGTCTGCTCTGGTATGATCCTTGTCATAGTTTGATGAGTTAAAAGTTCTCATGTTCATGCATCAGGAATGTTTCTCAAGCATAAGAAAATGTTTTAACGCATGTTTTCCATGAACAAGATATGTATGTATATATGTATATATATAAGATTTATGCAACGTGGATTAAGTGAGGGTTGGGGGCGGTTCGGCGTACGTCACAATCCAAAGAAGGTCATATGAATACGACCCGCAGTAGGGAACAAGATCAAACTCACTGTGGAACCCCCTTTACCGGCACAAATCCTCTCTTGATCCACACAACCTAAACAAAGAATAAGAACAATGACTATGAATGATGAATGTGATCAATGACTATGAATGATGAATATGATCAATGATTATGATTGATGAATATGATCCATGACTATGAATGATGATTACGAGCAAAGACATGAACAAGAAAAGACTTATGAGCATGTGATTTTTCCCAACTTTTGTATTCATGCATCCATGTTAGCGTTGCATTCCTTAGTAAGCATTAGGCTTATAGTTTAAACCTTATGATGTAGGTGACGAGTTTTCAGGTGAGGAACTCAAGGTCAATGAAGATTTCTAAGCTTGGTTGCTGGAGGATGCTCAGTGTGACAGTGAAGGCTGGATAGGCGATTAAGTTCCTTGGTTATATCCATAGTAAGTCAGAGAAGTTTATGATAAATAGATGACTAAGTAGTATAGAGATTTCCTATAACAATGAGATTCAGATTTTGAATGGTTTGACTTCAGAGTCTGTTAACAATTTTAAGGATTATTGAATGATCTGTTTTGCTTAAGCCTTCCGCTATGTGTATCTTGTATGGGATATGGTTTTTACTCATTAGGGTTTATAATTTCCAGGTTAAGATTTGGGTGAGTTGTAGTATTTTCTGTTGGATGAGGTTGTTTCTTGATTATAGTGTTTTACTGCCGTAAGATAGAAGCTGGATGAGGCATTCATCCGGCTGACGTCATCGGCAGATGTCAAATGATAGGAATCGAACGGTTGAGTCTTTCGGATGACGTTACCGGAAGATGTAGTATGTTTCTTCATCGGCAGATGTAGAGTGTTTAGTTACCGGATGATGAAAGTATGGTTTGTCGTCTAGTGACCAGATGTTGAAAGTATGGTTTGTCGTTTAGTGACCGGATGATGAAAGTATGGTTTGTCGTCTAGTGACCGGATGATGTAGAGTATTTCTTCGCCGGATGATGAAAGTATGGTTTGTCGTCTAGTGACCGGATGATGTAGAGTATTTCTTCGCCGGATGATGAAAGTATGGTTTGTCGTCTAGTGACCGGTGGAGAAAGTGTAGTTATTCACTGGATGATGTAGACAATGTTTGTCGTTTAGTGACCGAGTGTGATTTGATAAGTCATGCGCGATGCACGTGCTCACCGGATGATGCTTCTTATCTAGTGAGATTTTAATGAGTCACGTGTTTGACTCGTGTTCACCGGTGGATGTCCACTACTGGGCGATGTTTTAATTGAACATGTGAAACCCACGCGCCCACCGGAAGATATCTTCTTTTAGGCGATGATAAGTGAGTCACGCAGGGTACACGTGACAAACCGGATGGGGCACACCCTACCAGCCGATGCATGCAAATCCATGCAAACCCGAGTAGAATTATGTTAAGTGATTTGAGGGCATTTCTTCTCTATCCGATTATGTTTTGGGACTAACAATCGAGCTTAATCGACTGGTTCTGTCGATGAATGAGTTACTAGAAACATGAAGGAGTCAAGTTCAAGTTCTAAGTTTTTTTTTTTAAAAAAAAGAAATACTAATAAAGAACAAGGTGTAGGAATTAAGAAGTAAATGATTACGATTGTCATGTTTACGTGGCGATCCCATCCGGGGTCGTTACAGTTTACTTCATTCCCTCTCCATTTTCAGCTCCTCAGCTTAGCAGAGCGCGATAAGAGACCCCCTTCGACTTCCTCCAGCGATTTCCTCCGAACTTGGTGAGTTTTGCTTCTATTTCTTGTTATATTGTATCTATTGTTGGTAGGAGGGATGATAAATGAGGTTTTGAGAAGGCGGTAAGCGAGTGGTGGTTTCGGTTTAAGTTGAAATCGGGAATGCACAATGACTAGAGTTCCCAAAACAGTTTCCCTTAGATTTCTAGTGGTTTAGAATGAAGATTAGAAGGAATTTAATGTATGCTCTGTCTATGGTTTTAGGTTTGAGTAATACCCGAAGTAGTTTGCGACCAAGTTTTTCCAGGAGACCAGGTAAGTAAAGTTTGCTTGTGCCTTCGGGTCTACATCACAAAACATTAGGGTTTGTATGCTGGAATGTGTTGGTATGTCATGCATCATTTTTTTTAAAGTATACGAAAATGAATTTGAAGGCATGTTGGCATAGTGAGGATTGAACATATTGAAACAGCTATGTGAATCAGTTTTACTGTTAAGGGAAGTAATCCGCCCCTTAATGAGACAGTGGATATTTATACTTTGGGAGAGTTGATCCAACTTCCAATTTCACAGGAGGATCTGAACATGTGAATCAGATTTGCTGTTAAGGGAATTTATCCGCCCCTTAATGAGCCAGTGGATGTATATACTTTGGGAGAGTTGATCCAGCTCCCAATTTCAAAGGGGGATCTGAACAGAAACGAAACATGAACAACTGAGTTGAGAAAGTAGAAATTGCATGATTAGGAATTTATATATTTCGGTGTTTCATTTCATTACAGCTTTACTTACTTAGCATTAGGTTAATAGATGAGTTTTGTGATGTAGGTGTTGAGGATACTGCAGGTGAATTTCCTGATTGCGCAGATGATTAGATGTGGTTGGAGGAGCACATTCATGCCTCGGCCTGGTAAACTGATGAGGCGGGTTAACTGTTGTCTGCTATGGTGCGAGTTTAGTTGATAATGCTTTAATTTGAGTAGGATGAGTTTTCATGACCGTAGAGATTTTAATATTCAGACTATGTTTTGAGTTTTACTGATGAGGGTTTTAATTATTGGTTTTACTGGTTTTGAACATTACAATGTGAGTTGTTTCTGAATGGTCTCGATGAAGTAAGTAAATCTCTTTCTGAGTTGGTGTTGGGTATGTATAGCGAGAAGCAGTTGGAATGTAGGTTAATTCTATCGGAAGATGTCTTAAGAAAAGTCATCGGATGATGTAGGTTAATCTTATCGGAAGATGCCTTAAGAATAATCTATCAGATGATGTCTCAGTAAACTCATCGGCATGCGAGCTGACGTCATCGGAAGTAGGTTTAAGTCCATCGGATGATGTCTCAGTAAACTCATCGGTAGATGCGAGCTGACGTCATCGGAAGATGTAGGTTTAAGTCCATCAGATGATGTCTCAGTAAACTCATCGGCAGATGCGAGCTGACGTCATCGGAAGATGTAGGTTTAAGTCCATCGGATGATGTCTCAGTAAACTCATCGGCAGATGCGAGCTGACGTCATCGGAAGATGTAGGTTTAAGTCCATCGGATGATGTCTCAGTAAACTCATCGGCAGATGCGAGCTGACGTCATCGGAAGATGTAGGTTTAAGTCCATCGGATGATGTCTCAGTAAACTCATCGGCAGATGCGAGCTGACGTCATCGGAAGATGTAGGTTTAAGTCCATCGGATGATGTCTCAGTAAACTCATCGGCAGATGCGAGCTGACGTCATCGGAAGATGTAGGTTTAAGTCCATCGGATGATGTCTCAGTAAACTCATCGGCAGATGCGAGCTGACGTCATCGGAAGATGTACATCGGCAGATGCGAGCTGACGTCATCCGGAAGATGTAGGTTTAAGTCCATCGGATGATGTCTCAGTAAACTCATCGGTAGATGCGAGCTGACGTCATCGGAAGATGTAGGTTTAAGTCCATCAGATGATGTCTCAGTAAACTCATCGGCAGATGCGAGCTGACGTCATCGGAAGATGTAGGTTTAAGTCCATCGGATGATGTCTCAGTAAACTCATCGGCAGTGCTGATGTCATCGGAAGATGTAGAGTGTATTTTGTCGTTTGGTCACCGGTAGATACAGTTTACCGAGTGATGTCCTTGCTTTCCATTCAGCTAACGTCATCGGCAGGAGTCTTCTATTTTGGTTGTTTCTTTCTGTTTCTTCCGTTTACTTTATTCATCGGCGGATGTGTTTGACTTCTACAACTTTTAAAGTATTTTCACGATTCAAACTTCTATTTCTTGACCGATTATTCCTTAACATTTCAAATGGTTTCCGCTGCAAGTTTATTTAAAATATATATATATATATATATATATATATATAGTAGAAATTTTAGTCATGTACGGGCATTGCGTGACGAACCGGGTTCAGATAATTCGGGGCGTTACAGCGCCACACTAAACGCCCCAAAATTTACAATAAAATAATTTCTGTAATTATGGCAATTTAAATCCATACAACAATTCAACAGATTATTACATGGTAAAAATGTCGGGTGTTACATTCCACCCACCTTAACAGAAATTTTGTCTCCAAAATTTGTCTAAGCGAATAACTCCGGATATTGGGCTCTAACATCCTCTTGTCTTTCCCACGTGGCTTCCTCCACATTATGATTTTGCCACAAAACTTTCACCAATGGGACCACTCGATTGCGCAACACTTTGAGTGACATATCCAATATCTGTATAGGCCTTTCTTCATAGGTCAGCGTCGACATGATATCAAAATCCACATGTTCCACGATCTGGGTTGGGTCTCGTACACATTTTCTCAGCATCGAAACATGGAAGACATTGTGAACTACATCCATTGACGCTGGCAACTGTAGTCTGTAAGCCATGTTTCCCACACGCTTCAGGATGGGAAAAGGGCCAATGAATCGTGGGCTGAGCTTCCCTTTCTTACCAAATCTCATTACGCCCTTGAAAGGCGACACCTTCAGGAATACCTCATCGCCCACAGCGAACTCTAAGTCTCTTCTCCTGTGGTCCACATAGCTTTTCTGTCGACTCTGAGCAATCTTTATTCGTTGCTTGATAGCAGTTATCACCTCGGACATCTGCTGTAAGATCTCAGGGCCGATAAGCTTGGTTTCTCCGACCTCATCCCAACATAATGGGGATCTACACTTTCTACCGTAGAAAGCTTCGTATGGAGCCATGTCAATTGTAGCCTAGTAGCTATTGTTGTAAGCGAACTCCACAAGCGGTAGGTATCTACTCCAAGGAGCATGAAATTCCAGCACGCACGACCTTAACATATCCTCTAGTATTTGAATTGTTCGTTCAGACTGCCCGTCCGTCTGTGGATGAAACGCCGTGCTGAAATCCAACTTGGTGCCCAGAGAGTTCTGCAAACTTTTCCAAAACCTGGAAGTGAATCTAGGATCCCGGTCCGAAACAATTGACACCGGAATACCATGCAGCTTGACAATCTCACTAATATATAGCTCAGCATACTGATCCATGGAGAATGTCATTTTCACAGGTAGAAAATGGGCCGACTTTGTCAATCTGTCCACTATGACCCATATGCTATTGTGGCCTTTAGCTATCCTTGGAAGGCCAACAACAAAGTTCATTGTGATGTTCTCCCACTTCCATTCGGGAATCGGAAGGGGCTGAAGCGTTCCACTTGGTTGTTGATGTTCAGCCTTGACTTGTTGACATATCATACAAGACTCCACATACTTGGCAACTTCATTCTTCATATTCGGCCACCAGAAGTGAAGTTTCAAGTCCTGATACATCTTTGTGCTTCCAGGATGCACAGAGAAAGGAGATGAGTGGGCTTCCGACAAGATGTTCTTCTGTAACTCTTCGTCTTTCGGAACATACCATCTATCTCTGAACTTAAGAATACCATCTCCCGAATAACTGAAATCGGAAGAAGGTGAATTCTCTGAGTGTATTGAAGAATAGGTGAAGTTGATGGAGCACATCTATGCCACAGTTTGGTGCTCTGATGAGGTGGTTTAACTATTGTCAGTATGTGAAGTCTTAATGGTCAAGTGATTTGTTGAAGTGTGCTGAGGATTTTGATGACAGCAGTAGTTTAAGGTTTAAAATGTTTTGAGGTTTTTCCTGATTATGAAACATGATTTGGTTTAGTTATAGTTTGCTATTTTGGATTTTCTTGGAAAGTTTAGTGAACAATCGTTCAGTTTAACTAAGCTGTGAATTTTAATGATTGTGATAGTTTTTAGTGATTATGATATAATTTTGAGATTTCTCGGATAATGACACGTCATTGGTTTTAATTGTGATTCTTACTGGATTTCAAAAGTTTCATAGGGTCAGGTTGTTTTGAATGATTTCAGTAAATTACAAGTTCTTCTAGCAGTCGGAGTCGTTCTTTGTTTAGAGTGTTTTTGTCTATCGGTAGATGTTGTCTATAGGTGGATGTTGAATGTTTTTGTCTATCGATAGATGTTGTCTATTAGTGGATGTTGAGTGTTTTTGTCTATCGGTTGACGTTGTCTATCGATGGATGTTGAGTGTTACTGTTCACCAGTAGATGTTGTCTATCGGTAGATGTTATTCCCCGGTAGATGTTGACTATCGGTGGATGTGTTCTATCTGTGGATGTTGAGTGTACTGTTTACAGGTAGATGTTGGGTGATAGAGTCTACGTGTCGTCGGCAGATGTGAGCGGTAGATGTGAGAAGTCGACGTGTCGTTCGGCTGACGTGAGCAGTGGATGTTGGTAACAGAAGATGTCTTTTGTTTCTGCTTCTACCGCTGACACTGTTTAGCGGTGGATGTCTTCTATTTCCATTTCTATCGCCGAGACTATTCTGTCTCTATTTCTACCGCTGGAACTATTTAGCGGTAGATGTGTTCTGTTTTCCCTTTGTCTTTTTTCAACCAACTGTCTCTAATATTTTAATCATTTAATAAATGTTGTTTTATACAAATGGTTTTCCGCTGCAAGTTTTAATGGTTAAAGGGTCAAATTTTGATTGTTGAATGAAATTTTAAAATTTTCTCAAAATGTCATAGTTCGGTTCAGCATTTTGCGTAGCAAACCGGGTTCAGAAAACTCGGGGCGTTACAGTATGGTATCAGAGACATTTAGTTAAACCGTTCAAAAGATTACTCATCAGTACCGATCGTCGCATGGGAGTACTCCAACAACTGTAAGTGTTTATGTTAGCCTTAGTTATTAGATATTTATGAGAGTAATAACCTTGAACAGGAATATAGAAAATGGCTAGACAACCAGGAAGACCAAGTGTACCAAGAGAGGTGCCAAATTTGAGACGTGAGGAGGATCCTAGTGTAATTAGGCAGCTGACGGATTTGGTACGTCAGCAGACCGATTTGGTTCGTCAGCAGTCCGATCAGTTGGAAGTATTGATGAACCGAGAAGTACAAGGAAGTGCTAACTCGAGTTCCAGAAATGAGCAATCAGGAGACAGATTCTGGAGGCTACGACTGCCCACTTTTGATGGACAGTCATCCGATCCGGTTGTTGCCGATTGGATGGCTTAGGAAAATTGAGAGTATGTTTAGATGTGCCAACATTGGAGAAGGTGACAAAGTCACTCTGGCAACGTTCCATTTGGCTGGGGACGCTCAACTTTGGTGGGAAACAATAGAGACCACCACTGATATTCTGGCTATGTCTTGGTCACAGTTCAAGGAGATTTTCTATGAGAAATATTTTAACAACATCGTCTAGACCGCAAAGAAGGTGGAGTTTCTGAACTTGAAACAGACAGGGTCTGTGGCTGAGTACAGTACGCAATTCGAGTCCCTGTCCGGGTTTGCTGGACATTTTGTTCACAAGAATAAGGATAAGGTGTTTCAATTTGTGCATGGACTGAAGCTAGAAATTTACAGAGGAGTCAAGTTTTCTGGTATTAAGGGTTTGTCTTTCAGTGAAGTTGTGTCTACGGAATTGGAAGTGGAAGAAGCAGAAATGAAGTGTGCTGGACCAAAGGAAGCCCCACAAAAGTTCATTCAGCCACCCCAACTGAGAGGGATGAAGAGGCCCAGTGAAGGCCAGGGTAGCCAAGGAACAGGAAAGAAAATACAGAACACCAGGAAATTTCCCCAGTGTCCTAAGTGTTTGAAGAACCACCCGGGCGAGTGTAGATTGAGCTCTGGGAAGTGTTTCAACTGTGAGGAGGTTGGACACACGTTCAAAGATTGCTCGAAGCCTAGAGTCACCAGATGCTACAATTGTAACAAAGTTGGCCATATTAACAGAGACTGCCCAGCCTTAAAGAGTGGCCCTGCTAAGATTAAGCTGTGGATATTCTCCATGATGGAGTCGGGTGATGAAGAACAACCCGCTGTAGTGTTAGGTACTATATTGATCAACTATATACCTGCTTTTACTTTAATAGATTCTGGTGCAACACATTTGTTTGTAGCGTCTGCGTTTGCTGTCAAGTTAAATGTACAGTTTACCCCTACTGAGCGCGTATTTAACGTCGCATTACCCTCTGGTGAACGCATGCACTCTAACCAAGTGATGTTTGATAGTGTTGTGTTAGTAGGAAATAGAGGTTGACCAATGCTCCAATATTGACACTCCCCGATGAGAATGGAAAGTTTATTGTAATGCTTCCAAAATTGATCTTGGCTGTGTGTTGATGCAAGATGGAAAAGTAATAACTTATGCCTCTAGACAGTTGAAAACACATGAGAAGAATTACCCTACACGCGACTTAGAATTAGCTGCAGTGGTTTTTGCATTAAAAATTTAGAGACATTACTTGTATGGACAATCTTGTGAAATATTCTCAGACCATAAAAATCTAAAATATATTTTCACACAGAAGGAAATAAATATGAGGCAATGTCGATGGTTGAAATTTATCAAGGATTATGATTTTGAGATTAAATACCACCCCGACAAGGCAAATGTAGTGGCTGATGCATTGAGTAGAGTGATAACTTCAGCCTCAGCATTGATTCTTGACATACCGTTAGCCTTAGAGACAAAACTCCAAAGATTTAACTTGGAAGCTGTGTCCAACGTGTCAGCTATGCTTTCTGCTATATCCTTGAAGCCTACAATTTTGGATAGAATAAAGGAAGTTCAAGCGAATGATGTTGAGTGCAACAAGTATAAGTCATGCATGGATTCTACCGATAAGTCGGATTTCAACTATTCTGTTGATGGAATTCTCAAGTTTTGGAATAGATGGTTTGTTCCAACAGATAAGGAACTTCAAAAAGAGATCCTCTCGGAAGCTCATTCTTCTAGACTCTCTGTTCATCCTGGTAGTACAAAAATGTACAGAGACCTTAAACAATATTATTGGTGGCCAAATATGAAAAGAAGTTTGGTAGAGTATGTAGGATCGTGTCTAGTTTGCCAACGGATTAAAGCTTAACATCAGAGACCTGCAGGAACATTGCAACCATTACTTGTACCCGAATGGAAATGGGAATAAATAACAATGGACTTTGTTGTAGGATTGCATAGAACAGTAAGAGGACATGATGCAATTTGGGTGATAGTAGATTGTCTAACCAAATCTGCCTATTTCCTGCCAATAAAGATGACATACTCGATAGATCAACTCGCTGAGTTGTATGTGCATGAGATTGTTAGACTGCATGGAGTTCCAAGCACTATAGTTTCAGACCGAGATTCTAGATTTACATCTAAGTTTTGGAAGAGTCTGCACAAGGCTATGGGTACGCAGCTCAATTTTAGTACAGCTTTTCATCCTCAAACAGATGGACAATCCGAGAGGACTATTCAGATATTGGAGGATATGCTTCGTGCATGTGTATTAGAATTCCAGGGTTCTTGGAGTAAGTATTTGTCATTGGTAGAATTCTCTTATAACAACAGTTTTCAGGCAACAATAGGCATGGCACGATACGAGGCATTATATGGACAAAAATGCAGATCTCCTTTGTATTGGGATGAAGTTGGTGAAGCACGTTCGCTTGGTCCTGATATTGTGCAGCAAACAGTGGAGAAGATTGCCCTCATCTGTCAGAGAATCTTGGCAGCTCAGAGCCGACAGAAAAGCTATGCCGATAGGAGGCATAGAGAATTAGAGTTTGATGTTGGAGATGAAGTCTTTCTTAAGGTTTCACCGTTCAAAGGAGTTATAAGATTCGGGAAGAGAAGTAAGTTGAACCCCAGGTTTATAGGGCCTTTCTCAATTTTGAAAAGGATTGGGAAGACAGCTTATCAGTTACAATTGCCAGCCTCTATGGAAGGAATTCACAATGTGTTCCATGTTTCTATGCTAAAGAAGTGTATGCGGGATTTAACTCAAGTTGTGGAACAACAAAACATTGAAATTCATCCTACCCTTACCTATGAGGAGAAACCTGTAGAAATTCTTGATTATGCAACAAAAGTGCTACGAAATAAGAAAGTTCAGCTAGTGAAGGTGTTATGGCGTAACCAGCATGTTGAGGAGGCAACTTGGGAACGCCAGCAGGACATGATGAGCCGTTATCCTGAGCTGTTTAAGCACTGAATTTTGAGGACAAAATTCTTTTAAGGAGGGTAGATTGTAGCAATCGGTATTGTCCACCTTATTTAATTAATAACGTCATTTTGTAACTTTTATTTTTATGGAATTTAGTGAATTTGATTGGTTGGTTAAATAGGTTAAAGTTGGTTAGCCGAGGGCATTTGAGTAATTGTGAAGCAATGTTATAAATGGAGGGTTTAATGAAGGTTTAGCCGCCACTGTTTCTCATTTTCCTTTCTCGGCATTCAGCTCAGCTAAGCAGAGTTTCTCTCGGTGATTTTCTCTCTCATTTTCTCCAAACTATGTGAGTTCTACTTCGATTTCTTGCTACATTGTAACTATCGATGATAAAGGGGATTTTAAATGAGTTTTGAGAATGCTGTAAGTGAGAGTTAGTTCGGGTTTGGGGCAAATCAGGAATGCTTGATGATCAGAGCTCCCAAACTAGTTTCCTTATGAGTTCTGGTAGATTTGTGTATAGTTTAGAATGAAGCTTAACTAATACTCTGTCTACGGCTATAGGTTTGAGCAAAACCCAAAGTAGTTTGCAACCAAGCTTTTCCAGGAAACCAGGTAAGTAGAGTATGTGTGTGACTTCGGGCCTACATCACAAAACAATAGGTTTATGCATGTTTGAATGTTTTCTGTATGTCATGTAACATGTTTTTCGAAAGAACACGAAAATGAATTTACATGTAATGACATGGTAAGGCATGAATAGATTATAAAAGACCAACTGTTAAGGGAACTAATCTGCCCCTTAATCGATCAAGAGGATGTATGACTTTGGAAAATTGATCCGCTTCACAATGGAATATAGGATCAGATCAGCTTTTAAGGGAACTAATCCGCCCCTTAATCGATGAAGAGGATGTATGACTTTGAAAAATTGATCCAACTCCCAATGGAATCGAGGGATCAGATCAGAGAAAGAATGTGAATGCAACTGAGATGTGAAAGTAGAAACTGCATGACTAGGATTTATGTTTCAGCTTATCATTTCATTATTGCTCTACTTACTTAGCATTAGGCTAATAGATGAGTTTTGTGATGTAGGTGCTGAGGTTACAATAGGTGAATTCTCTGAGTGTGTTGAAGAATAGGTGAAGTTGATGGAGCACATCTGTGCCACGGTTTGGTGCTCTGATGAGGCGGTTTAACTATTGTCAGTATGTGAAGTCTTAATGGTCAAGTGATTTGTTGAAGTGTGATAAGGATTTTGATGACAGCAGTAGTTTAAGGTTTAAAATGTTTTGAGGTTTTTCCTGATTATGAAGCATGATTTGGTTTAGTTATAGTTTGCTATTTTGCATTTTCTTGGAAAATTTAGTGAACAATCGTTCAGTTTAACTAAGCTTTGAATTTTAATGATTGTGATAGTTTGTCTATCGGTGGATGTTGAGTGTTACTGTTCACCGGTAGATGTTGTCTATCGGTGGATGTTGAGTGTTTTTGTCTATCGGTGGATGTTGAGTGTTTTTGTCTATCGGTAGATGTTGTCTATCGGTGGATGTTGAGTGTTTTTGTCTATCGGTGGATGTTGAGTGTTTTTGTCTATCGGTGGATGTTGAGTGTTACTGTTCACCGGTAGATGTTGTCTATCGGTGGATGTTGAGTGTTTTTGTCTATCGGTAGATGTTGTCTATCGGTGGATGTTGAGTGTTTTTGTCTATCGGTGGATGTTGAGTGTTTTTGTCTATCGGTGGATGTTGAGTGTTACTGTTCACCGGTAGATGTTGTCTATCGGTGGATGTTGAGTGTTTTTGTCTATCGGTGGATGTTGAGTGTTTTTGTCTATCGGTGGATGTTGAGTGTTTTTGTCTATCGGTAGATGTTGTCTATCGGTGGATGTTGAGTGTTTTTGTCTATCGGTAGATGTTGTTGTCTATCGGTAGATGTTGTCTATCGGTGGATGTTGAGTGTTTTTATCTATCGGTAGATGTTGTCTATCGATGGATGTTGAGTGTTTTTGTCTATCGGTAGACGTTGCCTATCGGTGGATGTTGAGTGTTACTGTTCACCGGTAGATGTTGTTTATCGGTGGATATTGTCTATCGGTTGATGTTATTCCCCGGCAGATGTTGACTATCGGTGGATTTTGTCTATCGGTGGATGTTGAGTGTACTGTTCACCGGTAGATGTTGGGTGATTGAGTCGACGTGTCGTCGGCAGATGTGAGCGGTAGATGTGAGAAGTCGACGTGTCGTTCGGCTGACGTGAGCGGTGGATGTTGGTAACAGAAGATGTCTTTTGTTTCTGCTTCTACCGCTGACACTGTGGATGTCTTCTATTTCCATTTCTACCGCCGAGACTATTCTGTCTCTATTTCTACCGCTGGAACTATTTAGCGGTAGATGTGTTCTGTTTTCCCTTTGTCTTCTTTCAACCAACTGTCTCTAATATTTTAATTATTTAATAAATGTTATTTTATACAAATGGTTTTCCCCTGCAAGTTTTAACGGTTAAAGGGTCAAATTTTGATTGTTGAATGAAATTTTAAAATTTTCTCAAAATGTCATAGTTCGGTTCAGCATTTTGCGTAGCGAACCGGGTTTAGAAAACTCGGGGCGTTACAATTCCACTGACGTGATCCCGATGACCTTCAACAGGCAGAATGTTAAAGTTAATCATCAGGTGGAAGATTCTAGCCCTCAGATTTAAATCCTTACTTTTCAACTTCAGGGGAGAGGAATTGGGATCCTTGACGATTAACTTCACTAATTCCTTGCCTTCAAGTCTTTAAAAAAAAGATGGAATCTTGGATGCCTCAAAGTATTTCTTAGATCCATTCAGAAATTGGCATTGAAGGATGTCATGGAGACTTTCTTGAGTAAGTTCAATATGTCTGCCATAGACATAACTTCTGAGGACTAGTGGACGTGTAGAATGATCCATGTTGGCGTAAAACCTCCTAATTGGGGTTGCACAAAAATTGGGCACTAAATCGAAGAGTCCTATTAACCCCATCCTCAGTAAAGGATCCTCAAGGTCCAAATCAGATAAATCTTGAAAGACAACGCCACGAGAGCAAATAATAGGTCTAAATTCATAACTTTCATAGTACCTATTAAAAGCATCTTGGTTATTGAACTCGTGATTCAGCCATTGAAAGGGAGGAAGAACGACGACAGATGGGGAGCTCGTCGCACAAAGACTTGGGGAGCTCTAGAGGAAGAAGCCATAGATAATAATGTGAGCTGGAGAGAAGGAGTAGAGGGATTAGGGATCGGCGCCAATGAACAGAGACGGGAAGGAGTCGCTCGGCGAAGGAAAGTGTTGAGAGGTGTTTGAGAGGGAAATTTGAAACTTTGGGTTTCTATTCTCATTTGAAAGAGTTTATATAGACCATTTGGGGAACATCCATCGTCAAAGTCCATTGACAACGTCCATAGTGACCACGTTTTCACAGAGAAGGAAATTTTTGGAGATCGTCCATTTTGACAACATCCATGCCTTCATGGACAAAATTGCTCTATTATTCAATATTCTTCAACATGAAAAGAACCTCAGTTTTTCTCAATCCGAATGAGGCCTAATCTTATTCTTATATTATTGAACGTCTTTTCATCCAAAGACTTGGTAAAGATATCTGCTAATTGATCAGCAGAATTGACAAATTCTAATGCAATATCACCTTTTTTAACATGATCTCTAATAAAATGGTATCTAGCTTCGATGTGCTTTGTTCTAGAATGTTGGATTTGATTCTTTGAAATGTTAATGGCACTGGTGTTGTCACACCGAATGAGAATCCTATCATATAAAAGATTATAATCTTCTAGAGTTTGCTTCATCCATAGCATTTGAGCACAGCAACTACCAGCAGCAATATATTCACTCTCGGCAGTTGAAAGTGCTACAGAGTTCTGTTTCTTAGAATACCAGGACACAAGAGATTCACCTAGGAACTGAAAAGTGCCACTTGTGCTTTTCCTATCTATCAGACTTCCAGCATAATCAGAATCTGGATATCCTATTAGATCAAAAGAAATACCCTTCGGGTACCATAAACCTAAGTCATATGTCCCACTTAAATATTTGAAAATCCTTATGACAGCAGTTAAATGAGATTCCTTAGGGGCAGCTTGAAATCTAGCGCAGAGACAGACACTAAAGAGAATATCAGGTCTACTAGCTGTCAGATATAGCAGAGATCCAATCATACCACGATATTTTTTAATATCAACACTTGTTCCTTTTTCATCTTTGTCCAATTTGGTAGTGGTGCTCATGGGAGTTCTAGAGGACTTAGAGGACTCTAATCTAAATCTTTTTAAAAGGTCTTTGATGTATTTTTATTGACAGAAGAAAATACCATCGGATTTTTGGCTAATTTGAAATCCTAAAAAGAATTTTAACTCCCCCATCATATTCATTTCAAACACACTTTGCATAACAGAGGCAAACTCATTGCAAAGTGAAACATCTGTAGATCCGAATATGATGTCATCTACATAGATTTTAACTAGGAGAATATCTTTGTCCTTTTGCATAGTAAACAGGGTTGAATCGGTATTACCTTTTTTGAACTTCATTTCCTCAAGGAAATTCTTCAACTTATCATACCAAGCTCTAGGAGTCTGTTTAAATCCATATAGAGCTTTCCTAAGTTTGTATACATGGTCAGGCTTTTCATAGTCTTCAAATCCTAAGGGCTGCTCTACATCAACTTCTTCCATGATATACCCATTTAAAAAGGCACTCTTTACATCCATTTGAAAGAGTGTGAAGTTTTTGTGACAAGCATAGGCTAAGAGCATCCTGATATTCCTTCTTCTTGGTTATAACCTTTGGCAACTAACCGAGCTTTGTTTCTAATAACTATGTCATTTTCATCCATCATATTTTTAAACACCAATTTTGTTCCTATAATTGGATGATCAACTGGTTTTGGAACAAGTTCCCAAATATTGTTCCTTTCAAATTGGTTTAGCTCTTCCTGCATAGCTACAATCCATTTTTCATCCAGCTCTGCTTCCTCGAATTTCTTAGGTTCAACTTGTGAAATAAATGCCACATTGGTACAGAGATTCCTAAGAGAGGATCTAGTCTTCACTCCTAAGGAAGGATCACCTAAAACTTCATCTAAGGGATTATTTTTGACATATTTCCAATCTCTAGGAAGAGCAGGATTTTCATTATTGATAGGAACAATTTCCAGAGTATTTGAAGAAGGTTCTAGGGAGTTATTTCCTTGAAGGGTATCTGAAGGCTTGTCTAAGGAAAGGAAATCCAGATACTTCTCTAAAGAATCGTCCTCATCCACATTGATTGTGGGTTGATGGGTCTCATCAAAGTTGACATGAACAAATTCTTCTACAACTAGAGTCCTTTTGTTAAAAACTCTATAAACTTTACTAGAAAGAGAATAACCAAGAAAAATTCCAAGATCAGATTTGGAATCGAATTTTTCTAAGTTATCCTTAGTGTTAAGAATGAAGCATTTACAACCGAAGGCTCTAAAGTACTTAAAAGTGTTTTTTCATTCCAAAGCTCATAAGGTGTTTTCTCAAGAATAGGTCTTATAGAGACCCGATTGAGTACATAACAAGCTGTTGAGACAGCTTCTGCTCAGAAATACTTTGGAAGAGAATTTTCATTAAGCATGGTCCTATCAAGCTCTTGGAGAGACCTATTTTTCCTCTCAACAACTCCATTTTGTTGAGGGGTTCTAGGAGAGGAGAAATTGTGCTCAATTCCATACTTGAGATACAAGAGTTCAAATTTTTCATTTTCAAATTCTCCACCATGATCACTACGAATAGCAACAATGGTGAGCTCCTTTTCATTTTGAACTCTCTTCCTAAAGCTAGAGAAGGTATCGAAAGTTTCATCTTTTGACTTGAGGAAGAATACCCACATGAACCTAGAGAAGTCATCTATAATGACATAGGCATAGAATTTTCCACCTAGACTGGCTACATTAGAAGGACTGAAGAGATCCATGTGAAGAAGTTGTAGAGGCTTGGAGGTAGAAATTGCATTCTTTGATGCAAAGGAGCTTTTGATCTGCTTGCCCATTTGGCAAGCTTTACAGACCTTATCCTTTTCAAAGGATATCTTGGGAATCCCTCTAACTAAATTATCCTTAGTAATCTTAGCTGAGGTATCTATACCTACATGTCATATTCTCCTATGCCAAGTCCAACTATCAACCAGCAAATTAGCAGCAAAACACTTTTCATCAACAAGTTCAAAGAAATCTAAATTAATAATATACACATTCTCTCTTTTATACCCTTTGAACAGAATTTTACTATTAGTCACATCTTTAATCACACATTCATTTGATTTAAATATCACTTTATAACCTTTGTCATACAATTGACTGATGCTAAGCAGATTGTGTTTTAATCCCTCTACTAAAAAAATATTTTCAATAATGGGATTAGAAAGATTACCTATATTGCCAATGCCAACAATTTTTCCTTTCTAGTTTCCACCAAAAGTGACATTTCCTTTCTTCTTATTGACAACATCAAATTTGGTTGAGTCTCCCGTCATGTGCCTCGAGCATCCACTATCGAGGAACCACTGATTTCTCCCGGGAGAACATTCAACCTGCAAAACAGAAAATCAAGTTGTCTTCTTTGATACCCAAACCTTTTGGGTCCTAGAGTTAGGCCTGGTTCCCTCAGGAACCTATTGAAGTTTACTACTTGATTTCCTGTTAAATTTCAAAGGACATTCATATGATTTATATCCTATTTCATTACATGCATGGCAGGTGGACAATTTAACAAAGAAGTTTTTATAAACTTTCTTTTTATTGGATTTTTTTATAACCCAATCATGCTTTGTCAAAAGTTACTCTTTGACTACCCAATAGCATATTTAAGTTCTTACTACCGTTAGTAAATTTCAAAATAATATTATTTAAGTTTTCATTTTTACTCTTCAGATCACTAGTTTTCTTTTCATGCGAGTCGACTTCTTTAGCATGCTTTTCAACTAAACACACATTTTTCTTTTTCAACAGGTTGTATTTAGACTTAAGCATGCTGTATTGTTTGACTAAATCATTGAAGGCATCAATTAAATTACCTTCATCATCATCACTATCGGTAGAAGAATGACTAACCTCATCCTCCTTGGCCATGAAGCACAGGTTGGCGACTTCCTCATCTTCTGAAGAAGAGTCGCTTTCACTGTCATCCCATGTGGCCTTCATTGCCCTTTTCTTGAATTTCTTGGGGTCTTTCTTTGCATGAGGACATTCAGCCTTGATATGCCCTGGCTTCCTGTATTCAAAACAAGTGATCTCCTTTTCCTTTTGCAACTTGTCTCTCTTTGAGAATGTTTTTCTTTGCATCCTCTTTCTCTTAAGGAATTTGCCAAACCTTCTGGTAATGAGGGCTATGTCCTCATCATCATCTTCTTCCTCAGAGTCATCTTGTTTGCTTGAGGAGGCTTTAAGAGCAATGTCTTTTCTCTTGGAGATCTCCTTTTCCTTAAGATCTTCATTTTCATTTGCTCTCATGGTTATCTCATGTGTCATGAGTGAACCAATGAGCTCTTCAAGCTTCATTGCTTTGAGATCTTTTGCCTCCTGGATGGCTGTCACCTTGGATTGCCAGGCTCTGGGTAAGCACAAAAGAATCTTTCTCACAATTTCTTCACCTGAATATGTCTTACCAAGACCTTTCAAGCCATTAGTTATGTTAGTAAAACGAGTAAACATAGTGGAGATATTCTCATCCTTTTCCATTGAAAATAGTTCATACTCGTGTACAAGCATACTCAGTTTAGTCTCTTTAACCTGGTTGGTTCCCTCATATGTGACTTCTAACAAATGTCATATCTCCTGTGCACTGTCACACCCATGAACTCTATTGAACTCATCTTTATTCAATGCACAATATAGTGTACATATTGCTTTAGCATTTAGACTCAAATTTCTCTTATCGGATTCTGTCAATTCATGAGTTTACTTAGGAACACTAATCTCGTTTTCAGTTTTCATGGCTCTAAATGATCCATATTCTATAATACTCCATATATCATAGTCCATAGCCTGAACAAAAATTCTCATTCTAGACTTCCAATAAACATAATCATTCCCATCAAAGAATGGAGGTCTAGTAATAGATTGACCCTCTACGTGTGTAGTGTCGGTGTTGAATACCATTTCAAATTTTATCACAATACAGACAATATTAACCTTGCTCTGATACCAATTGTAGGATCGTTATTGTCTAAGAGGGGGGTGAATTAGACTTATTAAATTTTATTAACTTAATCTAATCACTTTCTCACTTGTATGCAATTACTAAATATACAACAAACACACAGGCAAAAACAAAGTAAGAGATATAGAGAAAATTGACACCGTAGTTTTTAATGTGGTTCGGCCAAACTTTCCTATGTCCACGCTCCAAAGCTTCCCCTTGAAGATTCTTTCTTTCTCCTCAGAGAAAACTAGATTGCACTTCACGGGCGACGATCTACAGCCTTTTACAAATCTGGATTGTTCTTCACGGGCGACAATCCACTGCTTTACACTTTTCACAGTAAGGATATGATTTTTTTGCACACTCTACACTCTTTCAAAAGTTAAATATCAAGTTAACAGAGTAGAGAGATGTAGTAGAAATACAGAGTATTGCCAAGTATTTGCTCGTGAGAATTCAAAGATAATTTCAGCAAAAGTTCTTCCCTCGAGGTACAGTTCTTCATTTTATACTCTCGTCTGCAATCTGAGTCTTCTTCAAAAATATGACCGTTGGAGAGCTTTCCGTACTCAGAAAAATAGCCGTTTAAAATTCTGGAGTCACTATCGCTCACGGTCTTTAAAGTCTCTGGCGCTAAGTCTTTGGACGAGTAATAATGGACAACTGCGCTGCTATTAGCGTGGACGACTGCGTCTTTACTATTCATTGTGGACGACTGCATCTTTACTAGTCATCGTGGACGACGGCGTCTTTACTATTAATCGTGGTCGGCTGCGTCTTTACTATTCATCCTGGACGACCGCGTCTTTACTATTCATCATGGACGACTGCGTCTGTTGTTAGCGTGGATGACTGATTTTGACAGAAGTCATCTGACTTTCACGTGATACTTTGGACGATTGAATTTGTCTTAACTTTTCTGTCTTGACCATGGACGATTGACTTTGGCAGAACTGTGGACAATTGATTCTGACTAACTTTGGATGATTGATTTCCACAGACTATTAACACTTAGCCAAAATTGTTAGAAACTATAATACCCTTTTCAAGGGTATTTCCAGATAAATACAGTTTATGTCATAATCCAAATATGCAGTCCATGTATCTCAAAATAATCATCAGTTCACCAATATAATATTAATCATAATTATCTAGTTTAAACATAATCATCAAAAATATAATAGTTACTTAAACACATTTTAAGCTAACATCTAGATGTTTGACTTGTCAGTAGATCAAAGCTGGGCATCAAAGACTAGCTAGGTTGTCAGGTCTCGAGCCCCGATTATTGCCCAAATCAGTTTAATTTACTAAATATCATCATAATTAATGTAAATTCGCAATGGGTCGCAATAAATATAAAAAATCAATCCATAGATAACACAAGCTCATTATATACAAAACTTATCCAGATTTAATTACATACATGGGTCATACTAAACTAAATACAACAAAAGATAAAAATCTCAAAACATTATTAGGTCTATGTTGTACTAGACCCTTTAATCTATATTGTCTTTACATTTACCTTTATTTCGTGAGCTGCTACCAACCTGTTCCAAAAAAAATTAAGGAAATTTACTTGTGAGTTTAATAAGCTCAATAAGAATCCTAATTTAAGAATTCACTAAGTTAAACTAACATCACATCTAATTTTGTACTAAAATCCTACATGATTAGTCCTCACAACCGTAACTTACAGATTCAATATCGATGAACACTCATAACACATCGCATGTTCTATGTGTCATCAAGATTCTCTAAACATTTCTTATTAATTTTTATCGATATGTCACATCTCATTATATAAGAAGTGTATGATGCATTTGTATGAATATTTAGGCATATGACTTGGATCATAGCCTTACTATACTCTATTCTCTTGATTAGTTTAATTTCAAACATGCACTTTCTCCATTTGCATCTCTTACCTGAAATTCATTCTTAATTGTAATATAATCATGTATATTACTCCAGACTTTCTAGGCATATCTATTTAATGTTAATTCTATTATCTTTACACAACTCGTTAGACATATTTAATTAATGTCTAACTCAATGTCATGTTTACCATATTCCTCTACATGTAGGAATGCACACATGATATATAAATAATTGCCTAGATGCCTCAACTCATTTGTTTGTCATTCTATACTCAACTGTATGTAATGAGAATGAAATGCTTCTTCTACACAAACAACTCTTGTCATAATAAGTGATCAATGCAAGTGTGTGCGCTCTCATGCTATGATAAGTAAATCACAACATGTCCATGTACAATTTTATTTAAATGATCTATTATTTGTCAAGTACCATATTGACATATTATGTGAATGTCAATATGCATAATTCATATCAACATATAATGTGAATGCTGATAAGCATGATCAATAACAATCATATCTAAAGTTGCATACACATGTACATCTTACTGACTATCTTCATAGTAACCCATGTAGGTCACTGAAATAAATCTTCAAAAGGACTAGGAATTTGTGATATAAGGGGGACTCACAATCACTCTCCTTTCATTTTCTGACTTTACATACGTCACATAATCCACCACTAGTGAGATATCTACTAGATTCAAATGTTACCAATAATGTCCCACGCAATTCTGTTCCACATGTAAATGATTCATGATGCATGATTAGAGTATAATCACTAAGCAATCATTGAATACATATGATATACTAATAATGCATGATATATGAGGATGCAAACCTTGTTTATATAACAAGCAAAATAATGCATGAATAATGAAAATTCGCATCTATCAAAACATCCTCTAATGATGTCTCATACCATGTCTAAATGAGAGCTAAAACGATTAGCAATCTCGGTTAAAATATAAATATTTCATAGATTTTAACTTTTAGCCTTTAGCTGATCGACCGTTCCCACTACTCGATCAACCTCCCACATTTGCCAAGAGCATTTTAAGTCTAAGTTTTTTAATATGAGAGTGGTCTAGTCGACCACCTTCAAGATAGGTCGACCTATCAACATCCCAAGAGCATTTCAGACAATTCTGGCATTCATCAAGTCGACTGCTTTCAAGAGCAGGTCGACCACTCATTCACCCAATTCTTAGTTCCTCACAATCTTAGCTTATATTTCATTTCAAACCATTTCAAAACTCATCCCATACTTCAGTCACAATATGTAAACCTCAAATTGACATTTTTTATTCTAACATAATCAAAATCAAGCATTTGTTCCATTAATGCTTTCTAAAGTAAACAATAAACAACATGATCAATCTATTACTAAAATCATCATTTTATTAATCAAAATGATCTGCTTTCTTGCTTTCTAATCAATATTATGAACTCATTTTCATAACAATATGGCCTCAAAATAATATTGGATACAATTTTCAATCCAATTTTCATGCCTTTTTACCTGGCTTTTATATTCCTTTTTTGTTTGGGAATTCTTTACATTAAGACTTTTGATCCTTACCACATCAATTTCATGCTTTCTAAATAATCATCAAAATCTAAATTTAACATTAGATATTTTTATCTAATCTGACAAGCCAATATCATCCATTTTAGCAATATAACATATAATCAATTTCAACCACATAATGAGTATTATTTCCTTTTCCAAATTTACTTCAATATCATTCTCTTTTAATCATTTTAAATCAAATTCATCTCATATCATCAAAGATTTTCAACATGCAATTCCATAATCTTCATGTATAATACCATAAATCACAATTTGTTTAACCTAAACCATACAATTTCAACATAGTTTAGAAATCTCTAAGATTAGAGAACCCTACCCCTTCATGTCTTTTCTTTCTTCACTTTATTTCTATTATTCTTAGCTCAAATGAAAGCTTTAGGTGAGAGGAACAACTTTCCTTAAGGGGTTGAAGATCAAATCTGTAACGCCCCGAGTTTTCTGAACCTGGTTTGCTACGCAAAATGCTGAACCGAACTATGACATTTTGAGAAAATTTTAAAATTTCATTCAACGATCAAAATTTGACCCTTTAAACGTTAAAACTTGGCGCGGAAAACTATTTGTATAAAACAACATTTATTAAATAATTAAAATATTAGAGACAGTTGGTTGAAAGAAGAGAAAGGGAAAACAGAACACATCTACCGCTGAATAGTTCCAGCGGTAGAAATAGAGACAGAAGAGTCTCAGCGTTAGAAGCAGAATAAAATACATCCACTGCTCGCATCCACCGATCACAAAGCGACAAAGTTTACTACCCACATCTACCGCTCACATCCACCTATCACAAAATGATAAAATTTACTACCCACATCTACCGCTCACATCTACCGATCACAAAACGACAAAATCTACTACCCACATCTACCGCTCACATCCACCTATCACAAAATGACAAAATCTACTACTCACGTCTACCGCTCACATCCACTGATCACAAAACGATAAAATCTACTACTCACATCTACCGTTCACATCCACAGATCACAAAACGACAAAATCTACTACTCACGTCTACCGCTCACAGCCACCGATGGACAACATCTACAGATAGACAACAGAACAGCGTATCAACCATTTACACTCTAAACAAAGAACAACTCTGCCTACTAAAAGAACTTATAAATTTTACTGCAATCATTCAAAATAACTTAAAACCACAACTTTCTAAAAATCCATAATAGCAAGCTACAATTAAACCAATCGTGTTTTCATAGTCAGGATAATCCCAAAACATGTCAAAACATTAAAACTACTACTGTCATTAAAATCTTCAGCACATTTCAACAACACACTTGTCCACTAAGACTACACATACTGACATTTGTTAAACGGCCTCATCAGTTACCAAGTCGTTGCCTGGATGCACTCCTCCAACTGCTCCTATTCCTCAGTATACTCAGAGAACTCACCCTTGGTCACTTCTTCACCTACATCACAAAACTCATCTATTAGCCTAATACTAAATAAGTAGAGCAATAATGAAACGAAATGCTGAAACACAAATCTTATTCATGCAGTTTCTACTCTCTTAGCTCATGTTGTATTCATGTTCGTACCCTGTTGATCCCCCTGTTCGATGGGAAGCGGATCATTTTTCCCAAAGTAAGTATCCTCTGACTCGATTAAGGGGTGGATTAGTTCCCTTAATAGTTAATCTAATTCAAAATAGCTGTTCTTGATCCCCCGGTTCGATGGGAAGTGGATCATTTTTCCCAAAGTATAAATATCCTCTAATAAATTAAGGGGTGGATTAGTTCCCTTAACAGCATGATCTGATCCCCCTGTTCGATGGGAAGCGGATCATTTTTCCTAAAGTATGTATCCTCTAACTCGATTAAGGGGCGGATTAATTCCCTTAATAGCTGATCTGGTTCAATCTGTGCATACCTTACCATGTCATTACATGTAAATTCGTTTTCGTATTCTTTCAAAAACATGATGCACAACCTACTGTAAACATACAAACACGCATAAACCCTACTGTTTTGTGATGTAGGCCCGAAAGCACACACATACTCTACTTACCTGGCCTCCTGGAAAATGTTTGGTTGTAAGCTACTTCAGAAGTTTGCTCAAACCTAAAATCATAAATAGAGTATTAATTAAATATTCACTAAACTTCATTCTAAACCATCTAGAAATCAAAGGAAACTAGTTGGAAGCTCAGTTCCTCGAGCGTTCCCGATTTATCACCAAAACCCGAACTCAACTCCTACTCGCAGCATTCTCAAAATACGCATCTACAACCCTCTCTATTACCTATAATCACTAAAACAGTGAGAGATCGAAGTAAAACTCACCTAAGTCAAAGAAGAATCGAAGGGGGTAAATGCTGGAGAAGAATCTGCTCTGCTGAGCTGAATGCCGAATAAGGAAATGAGAAACAGTGGCGGCTAAACCTTCATTAAACTCTCCATTTATAACACTTGCTTCACAATTACTCAAATGCCCTTGTTTAACCAACTTTAACCTATTTAAGCAACCAATCAAATTTACTTAATTCTATAAAAATAAGAGTCACAAAAATGTTACTAATAAAAATCTAGACTGGCAATTACCGTTTGCTACAATCTACCCTCCTTAAAAGAATTTTGTCCTCAAAATTCAGTGCTTAAATAACTCAGGATATCGGCTCATTATGTCATGCTGGCTTTCCCAAGTTGCCTCCTCTACATTCTGATTACGCCATAACACCTTCACTAGCTGAACTTCCTTGATTCTCTCCAAAATAGTAGGCCTCAAGGATATGGCAGAAAGCATGGCTGACACGCTGGACACAGCTTCCAGGTCAAATCTTTGGAATTCTGTCTCTAAGGCTATCGGTATGTCAAGTATCAAAGTTGAGGCTGATGTCGTTACTCTACTCAATGCATCAGCCACTACATTCGCCTTGTCGGGGTGGTATTTGATCTCAAAATCGTAATCCTTGACAAACTCCAACCACCGACGTTGCCTCATGTTTAACTCTTTCTGTGTGAAAATATATTTCAGACTTTTATGATCTGAGAATATTTCACAAGATCATCCATACAAGTAATGTCTCCAAATCTTCAACGCAAAAACTACTGCAGCTAATTCCAAATCATGTGTAGGGTAATTCTTCTCATGTGTTTTCAACTGTCTAGAAGAATAAGCTATTACTTTTCCATCCTGCATCAAGACACAACCAAGACCAACTTTGGATGTATCACAATAAATGCTAAACTTTTCATCTTCAACAGGGAGTGTTAATTATGGGGCATTGGTCAGTCTCTGTTTCAAAGTTTGAAAACTATTCTCACATTCCTCAGTCCACACATAATTCATGTTTTTCCTTGTTAACCGAGTAAGGGGTGTGGCAATCTTCGAGAATCCTTCAATAAGCTTCATGTAATATCCTGCTAATCCAAGGATACTCCGGATATCTGTAGCATTCTTTGGTTGGGGTCATTCCTTAATTGCTTGAACCTTGGCTGGATCGACAGATATCCCATCTCCCGAGATGACGTGACCTAAAAAGTGAACTTGGTCCAACCAAAACTCACATTTGGAAAACTTGGCATAAAGTTGGTGCTGCTTAAGTACTCCTAATACCAAGTTCAAGTGTTTTGCATGTTCATCCTCAGTACGTGAATAGATTAAGATATCATCAATAAACACTCTGACAAATTTATCTAGATACTCGTGATACACTCTATTCATGAGATGCATGAAAGCTGCTGGTGCATTTGTCAATCCAAAAGACATAACCAAAAACTCATAATGTCCATATCTTGTGCGAAAGGCTGTCTTAGGAATATCTTCTGATTTGACTTTCAATTGGTAATAATCGGACCTAAGGTCAATCTTAGAGAAGACTCGTGCACCATTAAGTTGGTCGAATAGATCATCAATCCTTGGTAATGGATACTTGTTCTTGATAGTTAATTTGTTCAATTCTCGATAATCAACACACATACGCAACGATCCATCCTTCTTCTTAACAAAAAGAACAGGTGCACCCCACGGTGAATAACTCGGGCATATGAATCCTTTCTCCAGCAATTCCTCCAACTGTGTCTTTAGTTCTCTAAGTTCTGTTGGTGCCAATCTGTAAGGATTCTTAGACACAGGCTCTGTGCCCGGGTAAACATCTACAACAAACTCAATTTCCCTATCTGGCGGCAAGCCAGGAAGGTCATCTAGAAATACTTCTGGAAAGTCTTGGACAACTAAGACATTTTGAGGACTTGATTTTCCTACAACCTGTGTGTCTAAAGCACTGGCCAAAAAGCATAAATACTTTCCGCATAGAGAAGGTCTAGCATCGATAGGGGCAATAACAGACATCTCCTTACACTTCTTCAAAGCTTGGAGGGTATGTTTCAAACCACCAGGGGGTTGAAAACTAACAATTCTAGTCCTACAATCGATTGTGGCATAATGCTTAAACAACCAGTCCATTCCTAGGATTTCATCAAATCCCGTCATCTCCATGATAATGAGATCAGCAGGCAGATTCACGCTTCCCACTGACAACACACTATTAAGCATCACTCAGCTAGAGTGCATGCATTCACCAAAGGATAACGTGACATTAAACACATGTTTGGTTGACGTAGGCTGTATATCTAACTTAACAGCAAATGCAGACGCTATAAAAAAATGTGTTGCACCAGAATCACGCATAGAGTTAATCAATATAGTACTTGACACTACCGCAGGCTGATCATCATCACCCAACTCCAACATGGAGAATATCCTCGGCTTTATCTTAGCAGGACTATTCTTTAAAGCTGGGCAGTCTCGGTTAATATGACCAACCTTATTACAGTTGTAGCATCGGGTGACCTTGGGCTTCAGGCAATCCCTGAACGTGTGTCCAACTTCTTCACAGTTGAAATACTTTCCTGACCTAATTCTGCACTCTCCCAGGTGATTCTTCAAACATATCGGGCATTGGAGAAACTTCCTAACATTCTGTACTTTCTTTCCTGCTCCCTGGCTACCCTGGCCTTCACTAAGCCTCTTCATTCTACTCTGTTGGTGTTGCTGAATATACTTTCGTGGGGTTTCCTTTGGTCCAGAACACTTCAATTCTGCATCTTCCACTTCCAATGTCGTGGACACAACTTCTCCGTTAAACAAACCTTTAATACCCGATAACTTGACTCCTCTGTAAATCTCTGGTTTCAGTCCATGCATAAATTTAAACACCTTATCCTCATTCCTGTGAACAAAGTGTCCTGCAAACCTGGACAGGGACTCAAACTGTCTATTGTACTCAGACACGGACCCCGTCTGCTTCAAGTTCAGAAACTCTACCTTCTTTGCGCCTGGACGGTGCTGTTGAAGTATTTCTCATAAAAAATTTCCTTGAATTGGGACCAAGACATAGTCAAAACATCATTGGTGGTCTCCATTGTTTCCCACTAAAGTAGAGCATCCCCAACCAAATGGAATGTTGCCAAAGTGACTTTGTCTCCTTCTCCAACGTTGGCACACCTAAACATACTCCCAATTTTCCTAAGCCATCCCTCGGCAACAACCGGATCGGATGACTGTCCATCAAACATGGGAGGTCGTAGCCTTCAGAATCTGTCTCCTGATTGCTCATTGCTGGAACTTGAGTTGGCACTTCTTTGTACTTCTCGGTTCAACAATACACCTAACAGATCGGACTGCTGACGAACCAAATCGGTCTGCTGACGCACCAAATCCGTCAGCTGCCTAATTACACTAGGATCCTCTTCACGTCTCAAATTTGGAACCTCTCTTGGTACACTTGGTCTTCCTGGTCGTCTAGCCATTTGCTATATTCCTGTTCAAGGTTAATTACTCTCATAAATATATAATAACTAAGGCTAACACACACACTTACAGTTGTTGGAGTACTCCTATGCGACGATCGGCACTGATGAGTAATCTTTTGAACGGTTTAACAAAATGTCTTTGATACCAAACTGTAACGCCCCGAGTTTTCTGAACCCTGTTCGCTACGCAAAATGCTAAACCGAACTATGACATTTTGAGAAAATTTTAAAATTTCATTCAACGATCAAAATTTGACCCTTTAAACGTTAAAACTTGCAGCGGAAAACCATTTGTATAAAACAACATTTATTAAATAATTAAAATATTAGAGACAATTGGTTGAAAGAAGACAAAGGAAAAACAGAATACATCTACCGCTAAATAGTTCCAGCGGTAGAAATAGAGACAGAAGAGTCTCAGCGTTAGAAGATGAACAAAATACATCCACCGCTCGCATCCACCGATCACAAAACGACAAAGTTTACTATCCACATCTACCGCTCACATCCACCGATCACAAAACGATAAAATTTACTACCCACATCTACCGCTCACATCCACTGATCACAAAACGACAAAATCTACTACCCACATCTACGGCTCACATCCACCGATCACAAAACGACAAAATCTACTACTCACATCTACCGCTCACATCCACCGATCACAAAACGACAAAATCTACTACTCACATCTACCGCTCACATCCACCAATCACAAAACGACAAAATCTACTACTCACGTCTACCGCTCACATCCACCGATAGACAACATCTACTGATAGACAACAGAACAGCGTATCAACCATTTACACTCTAAACAAAGAACAACTCTGCCTACTAAAAGAACTTATAAATTTTATTGCAATCATTCAAAACAACTTAAAACCACAACTTTCTAAAAATCCATAATAGCAAGCTACAATTAAACCAATCGTGTTTTCATAGTCAGGATAATCCCAAAACATGTCAAAACATTAAAACTACTACTCTTATTAAAATCTTCAGCACATTTCAACAACACACTTGTCCACTAAAACTACACATACTGACATTTGTTAAACTGCCTCATCAGTTACCAAGTCATTGCCTGGATGCACTCCTCCAACTGTTCATATTCCTCAGTATACTCAGAGAACTCACCCTTGGTCACTTCTTCACCTACATCACAAAACTCATCTATTAGCCTAATGCTAAATAAGTAGAGCAATAATGAAATGAAATGCTGAAACACAAATCCTATTCATGCAATTTCTACTCTCTTAGCTCATGTTGTATTCATGTTCGTACCCTGTTGATCCCCCTGTTCGATGGGAAGCGGATCATTTTTCCCAAAGTAAGTATCCTCTGACTCGATTAAGGGGTGGATTAGTTCCCTTAATAGTTAATCTAATTCAAAATAGTTGTTCTTGATCCCCCTGTTCGATGGGAAGTGGATCATTTTTTCCAAAGTATAAATATCCTCTAATAAATTAAGGGGCGGATTAGTTCCCTTAACAGCATGATCTGATCCCCCTGTTTGATGGGAAGCGGATCATTTTTCCCAAAGTATGTATCCTCTAACTCGATTAAGGGGCAGATTAATTCCCTTAATAGCTGATCTGGTTCAATCTGCGCATAACTTACCATGCCATTACATGTAAATTCGTTTTTGTATTCTTTCAAAAACATGATGCATAACATACTCTAAACATACAAACACGCATAAACCCTACTGTTTTGTGATTAGGCCCGAAGGCACACACATACTTTACTTACCTGGCCTCTTGGAAAATGTTTGGTTGTAAGCTATTTCGGGAGTTTGCTCAAACCTAAAATCATAAATAGAGTATTAATTAAATCTTCACTAAACTTCATTCTAAACCATCTAGAAATCTAAGGAAACTAGTTGGAAGCTCAGTTCCTCGAGCGTTGCCGATTTATCACCAAAACCCGAACTTAACTCCAACTCTCAGCATTCTCAAAATACGCATCTACAACCCCCTCTATTACCTATAATCACTAAAACAGCGAGAGATCGAAGTAAAACTCACCTAAGTCGAAGAAGAATCGAAGGGGGTAAATGCTAGAGAAGAATCTGCTCTGCTGAGTAGAATGTTGAATGAGGAAATGAGAAACAGTGGCGGCTAAACCTTCATTAAACTCACCATTTATAACACTTGCTTCACAATTACTCAAATGCCATTGGTTAACCAACTTTAACCTATTTAAGCAACCAATCAAATTTACTTAATTCTATCAAAATAAGAGTCACAAAAATGTTACTAATAAAAATTAAGGCTGACAATTACCAGTTGCTACAAAATCACCTTCATTTTCCTGCAACTTCAAACTTTTCCATTCTTTCTTCTGACTTTCTCTCTTCTCCTCTCTCTAGACTTCTCTTCAGCTTGGAGACACAAAATGTGTCTTCTTCCAGCAAATTCCATAATATTTATCTTTTCATTATGTTTAATGATAATCTAGAAGGATGAATTTACTAATTTGTCTAATCTATCTTCCAAATTTTCCCATGTTGACCTCCTATTTGCATATAATTATAAAATATTCAACTCAATTAGATTTTAGCCATAATTAACTTAATATAATTAATGTAGATTATTCTTAAGTTAATCACTAAAATTAACATAATTAATTAACTTTACTTACCCATTAATCGTCCACTAATGACACTTTAATCATCCGCTAATTATACTTTATTCACATATTAGTCACTAATCCAATAGTCACATGTGACAGTAGCCCACTAGTCATCTAATTTATTGCATGTCACATACTTTAAGAAGTTAGAAACATTTTCCATCTATAACGTTTTCTCAACTGCCACTCTAAAATTTGATTTAGAGTAATTTATCAAAACAATACAATTGAAAATCAAATATAGATCAACCAATTTCAAGCTCATATAACATTTTCTACATACATCCAAATCCTTTAAAAAACCATTCTCTTACTTCATGTAACTAATTTATCATTATAAAATTTTAAAATTATTTGATCATCACAACAATTGTTATAGAATTTACACATACACTTGTTCCAATGAAATAATTTTTACTTTTACATATAAGTGTTTTATACTATTCTTAATCATATTTTATCACTCCAATTGTGATTATCTTAGTTAATCTTAACCCTAAACATCACGCAGATTGTTGCAGCCTCTATCTATCCCTGCATGGAAAAAAAAGGGATAGGAGTACTATGAATTATGTACTCGGGTTGCCGAGCACAACACATTGATGCAATATGGGTGATAGTAGTTAGAGTGACAAAGTTTGCACATTTTATTTCAGACAAAATGGATTTCTCTTTGACAAGGTTTAGTAAATTATGTATTGAAAACATCGTTTGCCTTCATGGTGTTCCCTTTACTACTGTGTTAGATAAATATCCAAGATTCACTTCAAAAGAGAGCCTTTGAGAGAGTTTTGGGCAATGAACTTAATTTGAGCACGACAGATCATCCCCAGATAGATTGTCAATCTAAGTGTACGATCGAGATTCTCAATAACATGCTGAAGTCATGCATTTTGGATTTTGGTGATAGCTGGGTGAATCATTTTCCTTAAGTGAAGTTTGTTTATAATAACATTTATCATTTCAGTATTGGGGTTTCGCCTTGTGAAACCTTATAAGGAAGACCATGCAAATCACCATTGTGTTGGGTTGAGGCTAAAGACCGTGCTACTCTTGATTATGATTTGATTCAAGAGGCAACTGAGAAAGTGTAGATTATTAAAGATTGTTTGAGAATAGTTCAAAGTCGGTAGAAACGTGATGTAGTTCTTATGAGAAGAGAAGTCAAGATTTTGTATTTTTAAAAGTCAGGCCAATAAGAGGTATAAGCAGTTTTGGTGCTAAAGGAAAGTTAGCCTCGAGATATATCTCTCCTACAAAAGAATACATGCTTCCTTAAAGAGTGATCGGGCGAGTGAAGTTTTACTTTTGAATCAGTGAAGGTGATGAAGGAGCGATTAGTAAAGTCATTGGCAAGCAAGTTATTCTTCTTCCTTCTCTAAGTATCTATTTCTCATAGAAAGCTTCAGAACCTTATGAGGGTCTTATGTTCTGGAGTTTGAAGGAAAACATTGAAGAAAGGGATCAAAGTGCAGGTTAAACCTTTGTAGGTAAAGACTTAAACTGCTCTCCTTCAATTTTATCTATTTGTAGACTTTTATGGTGTAAAAATTTCTTTTTGAGGAATGATTCAGATAATTACATAAGATGACAGTAAAATCCAGGTGTAGAAAACTTTAATCTTCAGAGGAAAATGCCAACAATTTCATAAAGGTAAACCAACTTCCCAACTTCCTTTATGATTGATGAAAGTTGCGATTTTAGTTAAAGTTATGGAATTTAAAGTTAAAGATTTTAACTTTTAGTTGGAAACCATACTTAGCAATTTTCATGGGAATTGTTAGTAGTTTGGGAAAAATTTGGGTCGAAACATGGAGATTCTAGCAAAAAATGTTGTGTTCAGCATCGTCTAGACGACACTGAGTTGCGGCCCAATCCCCATGGCCACAGCTTGAGTAGGCCGAATGTGGCTCGAATAGGTCGACCGCTGCTCAGATCACTTGAGTTGCTGCTTAGGGCCTGTTTTGAACCCGATTTGGATTTATGACCCAATCATTCTTGGGTCATTATGTAACGCCCCAAACCCGCCCCGGCTCGGTGCGTCACTTTGCTAACCAATCCCGCGTTCAAAACGACGTTTAAAATAATTTTCGTAAATTTTTTGACTCGGTTTTTGGGTTTTTCGAGCCCTCGAAATTTATTGGAAAATGGGCCCAAAATACGTCAAAAAATGTCGGGTCAAAACATTGTAGAAATCGGGAGAAATTTAAAAAAATTTGAAATTTAGCCGAAATGGGCGCTGGGCGCGCGCGCCCGGCTGCGCGGTGGGCGCTCCTGTGCGCCCCTACCGCGATCGATCGCAATTTTGCCGGATCGATCGGGCACGCTCAGGCTATTTTCACCCAAAAACATCTCGACCACGATCAGTCGCGCCCCGGGCCCGATCGATCGGGCCGGCTCGGGTTTTTCTCAACCAAAAACCCTTAAAAATGCCCGTTTTAACCTTTCCTCACTTTTCTACACTTTTCTTCACTCCGAACACCTCCAAAAATCCCGAAACTTTAACCATACCTCCCCGACTCCAAAATCTTCAACTCCCGTAAAAATTTTAGAAAACCGACTTGAAACGGATATTAATAAAATAGCTAACTTAAACCCGACATCGTTTGGTTTTAAAATAAAAAAGGACGGCATAACGCCTAAATTTCTTTAAACCAAAACCTGCAAATAAAATCGGGAAATATATATATTTTCCAAGTCCCAAATACGACAACCAATATCCACAATACCACTGACTCAAAAACTTTAAAAATAACTACGAAAACATTTACAAATACACGTACTAAATCCTCCACGTCATCTAAGTTATTTCAAACCAAAATTCTTACAAAACCATCACAAAACTAACTATCACAAAACCTTCACCTCCCACACTTCCCGAGGAAGGAAGTAGCCGAGACGCCCCGACAATAACCTGCACCGGCGCACCCCGTACTCCCCGACTGCAGCCTAGTCCTCGGCTGACTCATCTACCTCACCTGTAACGAACACGTCACCTACACCATAGAACACAAAAAGGTAAGCCTAACGCTTAGCAAGGAGGGAAATAATGCACATTAACACACAAAATGCTCAACTCAACCCTAACATGCGGTTTCTACACACTCCGTTGTTTTCTTCTCGTTCTGGTTACATTTATCTTTCACTTTCATGTGAATCAAGTAGGCACACGACCCAACACAATCCTGGACGGCCACGCCTTGACCCACGGAGCAAGACCGGAGGCCCACGCCCCAACATAATCCTGGACGGCCAACCAAATCTCCCCCAATCGATCGTAGAATCCTCATTGTGCCTTCAGGCACGAACATATCGAGGTATTCATACTCACGACACATTACGTACATTAGCATAGCATCTCAAGTAAAATCCCCCACGGGGTGCTCAGCAAACCATGTGCCCGACGAGGCTTTTCTACCCGAGACCAAGTTGCATAGCATCTCTAATAAAATCCCTCATGGGGTGCTCAGCGAGCCACGTACCTGACGAGGCTATTCGACTAGAGACCAAGTTGCATAGCATCTCTAATAAAATCCCTCACGGGGTGCTCAGCGAGCCACGTGCCCGACGAGGCTATTCGACTAGAGACCAAGTTGCATATCAATTTTCTTATCTTACATTTTATCCTCACCACTCAAGCATGCAAAACACGTGGTTTTGTAGTTAGAAAACGATGATGCATGACACACGATGCATGACACCAATTAAAACATAGTAACAAACAAACATAGCAAACAAACAATCATTCCCTACCGTTCTATGGTTTAGGCCCGAAGGCAACAAACACTCATCCACTACTTACCTGGCTGCTCCAAAAACGTACTGTCACTTCATTCAACCAAAGTACACGCTCGATGATCTAAAATCACAAAAACTCAACTTAGTAATTTACTCACAACTCTAGGAAAATTCTTAACCTAAATTACCTAAAACTATAACACAATTCATTTCCCAAAACACAAACCCGATTTTTACCCCAAATTTGACCGTCAAACTTCAAACGATCATAACTTTCTCGTTTTTCAACGGATTTCAACGTGCCACCCCAATTCGAAAACCTCTACACGTCTACTATTCATTGAAACACTCAAATCAACAACCAACACACTTAGCCAAACCAAAATATACAGACCAGAACCGGTTACACATTTACATAAAAATCGGTTTTGTGTAACTTCCTTCTAATCCATAATCTAATCACTCTAACCACCTAAACTAATCCATCTAACAATTAAATTCACAAATCTAGAAAGAAAACCAACATTTAACCTAAATTTTCGGAGGTCACTATTTAGGGTTTTCAAACCCTATGCAAATTCACCCAAAACCCACTAAAAACCTTTAAAAACTAACCCTAACCAACATTAAACTAAAACCCACTTATTTTTACCTCAAATCACCTTGAAAACTCTTGATGAGAAGAAGCTTTGGAGGGGCTTCAATGGTGGCAAGCAATCGTGAATGGCAAGAAGAAGAAGAAGACCTTTTTGCATTTCTTTCCTTCACTTTTCTTTTAATTTATAAAACAATTATTTACTTTTACTTTTCCACCACCAATTTGTTTAAAATTTGAATTGAACCCTCTTTTTCTTTCTTTGAGATTTCCAACGTTGAGACCACCTTTCACCTCCACTTTTCTTAATTCTCCTTTGAATTGTCAACAACAAATTCCATTGGTTGAAACCTTTGACTTTTCAACCTTTGAAAGTCAATTGTTCACCATTTTCTCTTCTCATCTCAATACACATACTTTTGAATAATTAACCTCCCATACCACTTCTACTATTCTAATCTACGGCTACATAAGTTTTAAGAAAATTTCGGGTGTTACACATTACATGGTCTATTTTTTACCCCGATTTGAGCTCCGACTCAATCATTCTTGGGTCATTTTTAAGATTAGATTATGACATTTCAATCCTGATATTGGTTTGATGATTATGTACAAGATCTTAAAACCAAATGTTTTAGAATTTCTTGTATTGTTTGAGATTTGACTATTGGTAGACTTATTTTGAGGTAGAGATTTGATTTTATGTTTAACATAACATCATTACTAAAATATTATTTTGAGATGTATTCTCATATTAAATAACATGTTCATTATTATGGCTTGTCGGTTTTTATATTATCTCTGAATTTTTACTGAACATGTTTTAATTCGAGCCTGCACATTATAGTTCATTTATCACCTTAGTCATGTGAACCATCTTTGATCGACCAATGTGGATAACCTATTTTTATTTACACACATTTGACCATTGAAGGATATGTTTGCTTGTTGTTAACTAGAGTAATATTATAGTTAAATGTCACGTCATTTGACGCAAAATCTTAAACTTGATCATGGTCATTATGTGTGTTATGATCGCCTGAGTATGCTAAATATTTTATTATTTATGTTATGTCATTGACATGGTATGCCTTGAGTTTGTGAGTGACTCCATTTTCACTGGAATTGTTATACAGTAGATGCTATTTTATGTTTATACCATACTATAGTGGAATGTTTTAACTCTTGCCTTATTGTACAATTTCTAACCATTTCTTATAAAATGTTTACTAAATTTTCATGCTCTTGCGTAAATTAAAAACTGAATAGAAAACTTTATCCTTATTGAGCTTAGTCGATTTACCCCAAACGATTCATTCTTTCAAGACATATTTAGGCTATCCTCAATTGCTAGTACATGTGTAACGCCCCCGAACCCACCCCGGCTCGATGCAGTACTTTGCTAACCAACCCCACGTTTAAAATATAATTTAACATAATTTTTGATAAAAATTCAACTCGATTTTTGGGTTTTGCGAACACTCAAAATGGTTGAAAAACGTGCCCAAAAATGGTGCAAAATGTGTCGGAAAAGGTCGGGTTAAAACATAGTTAAAAATCATAAATTTAAAAAAAAAAACAAGTTGTCTCGGTTTGAGCACCGCGCGCGCCTGCTGCATGCACCGCGCGTGCAGCAGCGAGCCATGCGTGCCACCCCGTGCGCTCCAGCTAGGCATTCGATCGGCGCACAGTGCTGATCGAGCGCGGAACTATCTGGTCTGCCCAATCGATCAGCCATGGCGCTGCGATCGATCGGCCATGGCGCCTCCTGCACACCACGTCTGAGCCATGCGCACGCTTCGCCTGCGCCACACCCTGCGTCTGGCGCGCCACCCTCGGCCACTAGTGCACTCCTCTCTCTTTTCTTCAACTTTCTTCAAACCACACTTCACCAAATTCCCCAAAATTTATCCCACACTTTTCACGACATCCCCGACTCTGTGACGCATAAAAATCCCTGAAAAATCGACTCCAAATTCCTACGAAATACAAAAATCGTTAAAACCTGACATCGTTTGCTTTACTAAAAATCGAGCAGCATAACGACTATATTTTCTAAAACCAAAACCTGAAAATCAAATATTTATACAATCCCAAAACAGTAGTCATAAAGTCTAGAAATTCATGGTCATTTATACCAACGAAGTTCAACCAAAACTAGCTATATACAGTCAAAATACCAAACCCCTCACAACCTCCCAAGGACCATGGTCGAGACGCCCCGACAACTGCCCGCATCGGCATACTGCGTACATCACCGACTGCGTCCCAATCCTAGCTTTCCTCAAAGCCCTCACTTGTAATGTCGTCGTCACCTACACCACAGAACACAAAACATAAGCCTAATGCTTAGCAAGTAGGGAACAATGCAGTTCAAAACCATGCACAATGCATCACAACACTCACACACAACCTTAACACAAGCAGTTTCTAACTCTCAGTTGTGTTCGTTTCATTTGCTTTGCATTACTCTTTCACTTTCACGTGGCAGTCAAGTGGATACCTATCCTAGTGAGATGGTCACGCATTGACCCCATAGAGCTAGATCCGAGGCACACATCGTGTTCACACACGGGACGGCCATACACGATCTTCACCCATACACGATCGCATAACCTTCTAGTGCTTTCTCACTAACATCGAAGCGTTATACTCGATCGCTAAACCTTCTAGTGCTTTCTTACTAGCATTAGCATCGAAGCGTTCACGGAACCTTCTACTTAACAACGAAGCGTTCCCCTTTTACGTATTTTATTCCACGTTTCTTTTGTAGAGACCCTCTCGAATTGCCCTATTTCATGCATCGTATATCAACGAGGCGACTCCACCAAAAGATCGCATTGCATTTCATATCTTTTTATCTTTTACGTTTCACTCCCACAGTTTGCAAACAATGTTCAAAACACGTATTTTCGTAGTTGGAAAACAATGATGCATGTCACACAATGCACAACACAAAATAAAACACAAGAACAAGCAAATAATCCCTACCGTTCCATGGTGTAGGCCCGAAGGCAAAACACATACACTCCGCTACTTACCTGATTGCTCCGCACGTGATTGTTCCCTTCGACTAGGCTAAAAGCTCGCTCATCAACATAGCACGTTAAAGGAATAACTTAGCAATAATCTAAAAATGCTAAACTAAGTCTAATCAACACATTTAACCATAATTTAAACAAAACAATCACAAAACCCGATTTTTCCTACAATTTCTATCGTCCAACTTCAATCGGTCATAACTCCCTCATTTTTCATCGGATTTGGACGTTCCACCCAATCCGTAAACCTCTCCATGTCTACTTTCCATTAGAACACTCAAATTAACCATCCAAACACCATGGCAGATCAGAAATTCCAGAAAAAGATTCGGCCCCCAATAATTTAAAAACTGGTTATTACACAACTTTTATCCAATCACCAATCTAACTCTAAAAACAACCTAACTAAGCTATTTAACATTTAAACCAACAATTTTAGAAAGAAAACTAGACAAAGCATGCAAATTTTCGGACTCCATACTTAGGGTTTTCCAAACCCTAACTAAACTTCACTAAAAACCATTAAAAACATCAAAAACCTCCACCTAGATGCATTATCAACAAAACCCACAAAATTTGTACCTTAAAACCTTGAGAAATCTTGAAGAAATTGACAGGAAGAAGCTCTCCTTGCTGCTGAAATTTCTCGTGGAGAAGGAGAAGAGAAGAAAGCATTTTGACTTTCAAACCTTCACTTTACTAAATTTAAAAACAAAATTCTTTTCCTTTTTGATTTTTTTTCCACCAACTTTCCTCATTTTATAAAGTTGCCTCTCCTTCCCTTTCTCTTCTCATTTTCCAACGTGAGGCCCTCCATTCATTTCTCTTTTTTTTTTTCTATAAATTATTTAATTCACCTTTAATTAAATTCCTATTGGTTCTCAACCTCTTTGACTTTGCAACACTAACCATTCACTTTTTATTTCATTTGACTTTTCAAACATTTCTCATTCTTCCACTTGCTATTAACTTTTTCATTCCATTAGTTAAATTTCCCTTTTTGACTTTTCAAACTATCACCTTTCTACACTTCCTTTCATTTAGCTTCTTAACTTTTCTATTTTATAAACTATCTCTCTCTTTTCTCTTTGTACAAAACCAACGTGGAAGGCTTATCTTTAATCATTCATCTTCCTCTTTTATTTCCTTTGCCTATAATATAAACAACCAAAACTCTAAACCACTTCAATTCTAACATTTTCTCTTCAAATTTCACTCTTAAAATTATACGTTTAGCATAACCTCAAATAAAACATTAAACTCCCTTAATCGTCTAATCCTAGGCCTACGTACGTTGTAGGAAATTCCCGGGTGTTACAACATGAGTAGACTCGAAGAATTTTCCATCAGAAGTTTTTATTTTCTTTGATAAGTTTATTTTTATTTTAGTGAGGTTAGTTTATTAGTTAAATATTCATTTTTTTTTTAATATTCATATAGTTGTTGGACCTTTTATTTCATACTATCTCTAGTGTCGCTATTAGACCTTTAATTTTGGGTTTGACTATTTAATTTAATTTAAGACTTCTACTACTGATCAAGAAATAATGTTAAGGTTCAGACATTTTAGTCCTTTTTGAGTCGAGTCATTTTCTGTTCTGTCTCAGATATCTTTTGGGGTGTGACACGACGTTTACGTGTTATTAACTTATTCATTCATCTAATTTATAAGTTTATCATAATAATTCTATAAATGGGTTAATAACACGTAAACGTCAAGTCAAATTGTGAAATTAGAAATAAAAATTATAATATAAATGTAGCATTACTCAAAACATAAACAACATCAAAACTAAGTCATAATTAATTTTTAATTTTGATTTCCAAACTCAGTCAATTCCATTCAAACAAATAATATGAAGAAAGATCCATATTGCCCTAATACATACATGACCCAGGGATGAAATGGAGCAGAAATGTTGGGTCGGGAGAAAAGATTCCCAAGAAGGGAACCCGATCACCCAGCCCAATGTTAGATTTGACAGCAGAAGCGTTAAAGTAAATACAAGCCAAATCTAATTGGTTAAATCTCAAACATCCAATGTAATAAAAGAAATACTTAACAACATTCAACTGTGCGGAAACGTAAAGTAATTCAAATCTATAATTTAAGTTTACAGACTAAATCATTACCAAGGAAAACAATCGAAGTTCTAAAAGAAAATGAAATACTAGCAGTCTCTCCTTGGTCTACACCAAAACTAGCCGCTCTTCTCTTTACCTGGATTGGGAGGGAGTCGTTGAAGTGAGTAACTAGCTCAGTAGAAATATTATACCTAACGCATCCTATTTTAAAAACGAGTTTCTTTCTTTATTTCAAAGTTGTGGTTAAACTTCAAAACTATGGATGAGTTATATAAAAACTGTTTAGGAAACCTTTTTCCTTCTTTTTATCAACACCGGCTCCACGAGCCCTCAGTGAAGATATTTTTACAAAACATTATCACATACATAAGTGACTATACAACGAAAATAAACGTTATTATTTTCTACAAAAAAAGTCATTAGTGAAAAAAGAGGATCACACAAGGACTTTTTAGGCACAAACCACGAAAAAATGTTGATCTGAAGACCCAACAACATCTCATAAGACTAGAGGAAACCGTGACAGTGATCCAAAGATCCAACTCGTCACCTAGGTGATGGATGACCAACAATCATCCAAGACATGAACTCGAATAGTCAACACCCTAACCAGGTTTAGAGATTCCAAACACAAGGGACTTGTCGTCACTGCCCTACTGTCAGTTTTTTGTACGTACAAATAATACCACCTTCACATATCAAAAGGTGTAACGGGATAACCTCGTAATGCTTTGGTGCCAAAATTGCTCAAATAATAAAGATGATTCATGTCCTCAACAAATCACAACAAAAACATATATCGTGTATGCTAAAAATAAACAGAAAAACCATACGAACATATACTTATAAAACCGACACGATGGGAACCAGAGCCCGTTATATTTTTACATGTGGCAACCAACCAAAATAATATTTTTGAAAAGAATGCAATATGATGCATAATACATAAAATCCATGCCTCGGCGATGATTACTCCTCTTCCGTATAGAAGCGACAACCTCTGGTACTCGCTCGAAATCGGCAAACTAATTCGAGCCTAAAAGAAATTAGTACCATAAATATCTCTTTCGAGTATTAACAAAATAAGGGTGGGTCCTGTAACACCCGAGTTTTCTGTATTATGTAATAGTCCCTAAAACACTTTAAGAATCTACCTTTAGTCCTATTACCAAACATCTCTCTCTCTCTCTCTCTCTCTCTCTCTCTCTCTCTCTCTCTCACGTTAAAACCCATCAGCAGACTAACCCCTCCCTCTCTTCATTTTATTTTCATTCCTCCTCTCCTCTGCGCAAGAACCATCAGCCCTCCTCTGACGATTTCTTCTCCACGCCAAGCTCCGATTTTCCTTCTCCTTTGCATCATAAAGGTAAACTTAAATTTTTGTTAGTGATTTGCTGATTTAGGTCATCGATACATTGATTTCGGTGAAGGGTTTTAAATTAGGGTTTGGTTTTCCTTCATTCTTTTGATGCTAATATATGTTAGAAAGTTGTTATAAGGATTGGAATGGATTGACGATAGAAAACTAAGCATGTTTGATTAAATTCGAAAATTTAATGAGTTTAATACGTATGTTTAGGTTCTAAACTCCAAAGAAAAGTGATCAAGGTTGATTGAATTGCTAAGGACCGAGGTAAGTTCATATTGCATGTGTTTGGCCCTTAAGGCCTACATCAAAAAGGTACTAGGATTTATACGCTTTACGGTGTACACTGATGGATAACTAGGATTATAAAATAGGGAAATTATCAATTTTAACCCTGTACTATACACGTTTTTTCAATTCGGCCCCTGTACTAGCAAACTGAACCCTGTACTTTGATTATGTTATTAGTTTTGACCTTCTATCAACAATTTCATTAAATCCTCATTGAAAAAACTAACAAACGATCTTGGATTCAGTTGAAATTTTTACCACATGCTCACTGCTTAATGAGAAGATAATCTGAAAATTTTTGTAATTTTTTAACACATGTACGATTTATTAAAATTTTATTTTAGTATTTTATAAAAATATTACAATAAATCATACAAATTTTATAAAATCACGAAACTTTTTCTATTATCTACCCATGATAGGTTGAACATGTGGAAAAGTTTTCAAATAAATTAATTGTTGTTTGGTATTTGTTTCAAAATTAATTTATAAAGTAAAGAAGAAACTGAGATTAATTTAAAAGAATACCAAACAATATTAGATTTATTTGACATTTTTTTCAGATGTTTACCATATTATGAGTAGATAATAGAAAAAGTTTCGTAATTTTGTAAAACTTGTATGATTTATTATAATATTTTTAAAAAATACTAAAATAAAATTACAATAAATCGTACATGTGTTAAAAAATAACAAAATATTCTAGATTATCTTCTCATTAAGTAGTGAGCATGTGGTAAAAATTTTAACTGAATTCAAGATTGTTTGTTAGTTTTTTAAATGAGTGTTTAATGAAGTTGTTGATAGAATGTCAAAACTGATAACAGAATCAAAGTACAGGGTTCGGTTTGCCAGTTTTTATAGTACAGGGGCAGAATTTAAACAACGTGTATAGTACAGGGTTAAAATTGATAATTTCCTTATAAAATATGTTTTAGATTAAGTGTTATTGCTTTACTGAACTGTCTTGAGGAATTGTCTATGTATACGCTTCGAATACATGTCTGTTGTTATGTTATGTTTTATGTACATCGTATATTCATGCATCACGTTTTTCAATAAATAATGCAAAAGTTTTATGCACATGTTTTATGTAAAACAGATAAGTAAATGTTAAATGTAATGTATCGGTTAAGTTGTGGGACAGGGACTAGCATATGTTCTTGTCCTTTTCTAGGACTTATGTAAAACCATTCTCGCCAAGAACAATATGTATTTTATCCCTCTCTAGGACGCGAAAAAACACTAACCCATGTAATGTCATGTATGTTGAGCCTACTCCCCTATACGCCCCTTTAACCAATATGTCCACTTGAACCTAAATGTAAAGTATGTACATGTTTTGAAAAATATCATGCATAGCACGAGCATTTTACGTTTATGTATGATCTTACTATGTGTAGGCTCATTAGTTAAATTTTATAATGTAGGTACGAATCATACAGATGAGGATTTTGAGCCTCAAGTTGATGAGTAGACGCAGTTGGAGGAACGAGCTCGTGGGGGTTGGTTATGGCAATCAGGCAAATTTTGACCCGTGGGTGAAGTTCTAAGGTTTATGTTTATGTCTTAAAGTCTTTTGGAATAGGATGTACAGTTAGTTTTGATTATAGGAAAAATACTGGAATGTTTGGATGTTATTTCATCTAGAAGGATATGTCTAATATTTAGAGCCTTCCATGCGTTTTGTTTTTAAAACTTCCGCTACGTATTTAGGGTTTTAAATTTGGTTAGGTTTTCATGAAATGATAGTTAAAATGGTGGGAAGTGAATTGAAGAATGTATAAAGTAGTTGTAGATGAAAGAATTGAAGAAAAGATAAAAAGTGGAAAAAAAAAAAAGATATGGAGAATTTTTTTGTGTGAACAGTACTGTAGTAGTACTGTTCACTTGGCAAAAAAAACCACAGAGGCTTAGCCGATCAATCGGCACAGTACTGTAGCTACAGTACTGTTCATTAAAAAAAAAAGTTTTTGCCATTTTGCTTCAACCTTTCAATTTTGATTTTAAACGAAGAGTTTTCACGAAATTTCACATATTATAAAGAGTATAAACGTACCAAAAACCGAGTCAATGTTTTAGCAAAAATGGTTTTAACCTTCGAGTTAAAGTTCTAAGTTTGCGAAAAAAAAATTTACGCAAAAAAGTAAAGTATGTCAAGTCTCGTGGCGGCCCTCGGGGCAGGGGTCATCACAGTAGTGGTATCAGAGCACCCGGATTTTAAAATATGTTCTGTAGATTGCCTGACTACACAACCTATCACGTAAGATCACTCCAACAATTGTAAGTGTTTAAGTTTAAGTTTGAGTTAATTATTAAGTTATTTAATGTACAGGAATTTCAATATGCCGAGAGAACCAAGAAGAGAAATGGACAGCAAAGATAGCACTATCGATCGACTGACATCTCTGGTGGAAATACAATCACAGTTACTGGCTGGGGTGATGAATAGAAATGAGCAGGGAAATGGTAACAACTACAACAACGCTAATGCTCCATATGACACATGTGGAGAAAGGTTTTGACGGCTTCGGCCGCCAACGTTCGACGGACAATCTACAGACCCAACAAATGCGGAGGATTAGATTCGGGCAATGGAAATAATGTTCAATTATGCAGAAGTGGAGGAAAGTAAGAAAGTTACATGTGTCGTGTTCCATCTCGCGAAAGATGCAGGATATTGGTAGGAAACTATACAGACAATGTAACAACCCCAGTAGGTCCAAGACCAAACCAGGACTCTTTTAGACTTCTCCATATATCCTTACTAATTTTATTTAAGTTATACCCCTTTATATTTTTTTTAAAACATAACTTGGCTCAAGACATCACTCAGTGATGAAATACATTACACATCTGCCGGCGAGCAGTGCAAAATGCTTCAGCCGATGAGCAGGAACTTCAACTCTTAAACTGCTTCTACCGATAGAGAAATAAACTCACATCTGCCGATCATAAAATGACAGAACTCATTACTCATTCACTCGCTCCTGCCGATCGCTAAACGACAAGCACAGAGTTCGCTTCTGCCGGTAGTGAAAATCTACATCATCCGGTATTGAAACACACTACATCTGCCGATCGCTAGACGACAAAACACTTATATCATCCGGTATTTGAAACACACTACATCTGCCGATCGCTAGACGACAAAACAACACTTATATCATCCGGTATTTGAAACATACTACACCTACCGATAGACATGTGCCATCCACGTGTTTATTTAATACATCTTCCGATAGAAATCATCTATCGGTGGATGCAAACTCTTAACATCTTCCGATATGGAACATCTATCGGTGGATGCAAACACACACAGGCTTCAAACCTCATTGACTCAACACTCATATGAATGAAAATTAGAAACTCATCCAGAATTCTTATAGCGGAAGACTTAGTTAAAATAACTCTTTCCATATCCTTATAATCATCCCCAGTCTCAGTAGTTAAACCAGACAATTTCAAAAGCTCAATGTTAAAAATATAATCTCATCCTACTTATACTTCTATATTCATAATCATCACTAAAATCATAAGAGCATTAACCAGGGGGTCTTGTTCACCATCCAGCCACTGAATTGCTCCCTGAACACCTTCCAGCAACCAAACTTAGACATCTCCATTAACTTTGAGATCCTCACCTGAAAACTCGTCACTTACATCATGAGGTTTTAACTATAAGCCTAATGCTTAGTAAGGAATGCAAGCTAACATGTATTCATGAATGTACAGTTGAGAGAAAACATGTTCATGATTATTTATCATTCTTGTTTCTGTTCATCGTTTTCATCATATGGATTAAGGGAGGATTTGTGCCGTAAAATGGGGGTTGACAGTGATTTTTATCATATTCCCTTTCGGGTCGTTTTCATGATCCCTCTTTGGACTGTGGCATGCGTCAACCACCCCCAACCCTCACTTAATCATGTTGTTTGAGATCGTTTTCATATTCATTCTCATATCTTGTTCATGGGGAAAACATGCTCATAAATCATTTTCATATGCTTGAGCAGTAAATCATGATGCATGACATGAATGTTCTTAAATCATCAGACTATGGAAATTATCATACTAGACAGTTAACTTCATAGACTCTAAGAGAACATCACATAACATAGTTCTCAAACATCCGTAAATCATCCAAATACAAACCATCTTACTAACTTAAAACAAACACCAACATAAGTAACAGACAATAGCTTAAATAACTTCTAATCATCGTATCAGTTTCTACCTAGCATCCTTATGATGTAGGGCCCTAATGGCCGGGAATCCTACATATTCACTTACCTGGTTTCCTTAGCAACTTGAGCTCCTTTCCTTCAGACTTCTTCACCTAAAACATTACATTGTAGTAGTTAAAATAAAAATCTTAATAATCTAAACTCAAAACTAGTAAAGTCCTAACCAAGGAAGATTCCTAAAGATCTAACTTATCTCATTCAGACATTTTATTGAACACCTTGTACGCATAGAAATCCTAGTTTATCAGTAAAGGAAATCGGATTCTCTAACTACCCGAGCTCAGCCAACATTCATAATTCCTACTTATTATCATCAAAATCATAAATACTACGTTAATAGCTAATAATACTCTGATTCTATTCATTATTAGGCAAACCCAAATCTCAACCTCTAACTCAAACCAACACCTAAATGGATACTCAACCACTGCATTGTCGAAGCCTTACCTAGTAAGCTGAGTATCGGCGAGAAGGATGAAGAGTCGGTCGTTGATGAAAGGGCTACTGGCTGAGAGAGTGTTGCGAAAAATCGTATACGCAAGTGCACGTGTCGCAAAAGTAATAAAGTGTGTATAAGTACGAGTGTCGATCCCACGAGGAATAATTATGTTAAATATTGAGTATCTAAATTTTAGTTTAATTTGAAAAGAAATAATAATTTTTGTGATTTAGATTGTAAAACTAAAATAATAATTCAAATAAAATTAAGCAGCAATTTAAATAAAAGATTTAAAAATAAAGAAGTAAGATTATATGATGAGAAAATCTAGGGTTCCGATTTCACTTAACTAATCCTATTTATTAGACCTAATCCAAATAATTAAATCCTATTTCTATGTGTTGATGGCAATTTCACGAAAATATTTATCAATCTCTCTCGAGCAAAGACAAACTTATTCAACTAACGAATTATCACCTCTCGGTCTCTAATCCTGAGAATTAATTGAATACATTAGGAACAAGAAATTATATTACCACTCAAACGTCCTAACTATCTCTAGCCTAGGATCCTTTTCAAGGCAAAATATTCAGTGCACGGTTAAATTCTCCGCTCTCGCATCCCGAACTAACCCTAAAGTTCTTAGTTTTGGTGATCAATCAAACCTAAGTATTATGTTCAGAATAAATTACTCAACACAGAAAAGGAACAGAAAATTAAGAACTTGAATTAAGAAAAATAAATAATCATAGTAAAGTTACGTCGAAACCCTAGAACGAAAAGTTAGTTCATGCTAATAGAATTAAAAACGATAATAATAAAATAGTGCATAATCAAATAGAAGAAATAAAAATAATAGAAATAAAAAGAAAAGAAAAACTAGTTAAAAATGCTTCTCTTCGCTGCTGCTGGTCGCCAAATCGCAGATTACTCTGCTCTGTAAATCGCCCAACGTTTCTCTGCCAAGGCTAGCCGAATCGCCGACTCTCGTTGCTCGCCAGAATCACCGACTCTGCCGAATCCAGAATCGCTCAACGCCGAATCGTGAATCGCTTCTCGCCAGAACCGCCGAAGCTTCCTCTCTGCCGCGTTCCCAAAATCACAGACTCGGCGCCTGTCAAAATCGCCGAGCTCCGATCGACTCTTGCTGCCCGCCAAAATCCCTCTTCCTCAATCGCCGAATCTTCGCTTGCCCCTCTTTCGCTGCTCTGAAAGTTGCTGAACTCTCCAAAATCGCAGCCTCCTCCCTGTTTCTTGCCCTGAAAGTCGCTTAGCTGCTAAAATCGCTGCGTGTCCTCAAGTTGCCGCCTCCCTGTTTTGGTTTTATTAATTTCTTTCTTTCCTTTTTTTTTTTTAATCCATGGATTAGATTTAGCCTTTCCAAATTTGCGCCCCACCGAATCACTGCTTGTTTCCAAAATCGTTGACTCTCCTCTTCTGTTGCTTTGTTTTAGGTTATATCCTTCCTCTAATTAGATCAATGACTTTGATTCTCTGATTCTTACATTGACGGTCCAGCAGCAAACTTTCTAAAATTGAATTAATGTGGCGATTAGTCGCTGGACGGTGGCGATTGATTACCACAGCCTCTGTTTTTCTTGTGCAAAATTTCTGTTGTTGTTTTTGGATATTGTGGTGATGAATCGCTGGACTTTGTGGAGATCGATCGCCATTTTATTGTTTTACCACTATTTTGTCTTTCTCCCTGTTTTAAATACGTTTTCTGCACACTTAAACAAAACTCATCAAATACTTTCACACATTTGAGAATAAACTTATCAAATCAAGTGTAAAAAGTATAAATAAGTGTGTAAATTACACACTTATCACACCCCCAAACTTGAATGAAAGCTTGTTCTCAAGCGAACAAAATATAACTCAGTTAACACAGAGATAATTCTGATCAAATATAAAATGCTCAATGTAATATAATGGTAAAACAATCTGAATCAAAGCTTTCGGTAATTTGTCTCAGCTAGAAAAACTCATACTAAAAACACCAAGTGTAACACTTTGCAAATGAAATAACTCATATTAGTGCATTGAGAATAACTTACTTAGAAATCTTCGTGTGTGTGTGCGTTCATTCTCATTCTCTTCTAATTGTTGGTTCAACTAATGTAGCTACAGGTAAGGGCATCATTCTCATTTCACTCGGGATCGCTCCAGTCACTCTAATCATTCACTAGCCTTGCCCACTATCCAACTAATAGCAAATATCAATAAATCAAAAACAAAAGTCAATAGGTCTTCACAAGCTTGTAATGAAAGGCCGGGTTAAAGGGTAGGAATTTTATGGATTCAAGCGAATACTTAGAGCACCACTCATTCCTCCTTATTTCACCCATTCAAAATTTTCTTCTATTCACTTACTAGCTTGCTGAACTCACTCAACTTTCTTCTAATTGCTCACCCCCAAACTTACTTCACTCAATATCACCCACTTTAACTCCTTGGTCATTGTTACAACACAATATCAATACAAACCTAATAATTGTCAATAATCAAAACAAAAGTCAATAGGTCTTCACAAGCTTGTAATGAAAGGCCGGGTTAAAGGGTAGGAATTTTATGGATTCAAGCGAATACTTAGAGCACCACTCATTCCTCCTTATTTCACCCATTCAAAATTTTCTTCTATTCACTTACTAGCTTGCTGAACTCACCTTGAAAGCTGAATAGTTCAAACTTGCTCTTTTTTTTTTTTTTTTTTTTACAATTAAAGTAAATACAACAACTTAATACATGACAAAGGAATTTCTATTGAATTTCAGCAGCTCCTCCAATTCTCCCTTAATTTAGATTAATATCTCTGTGCTCAATGAATAAGGTAGGAGAAATATATAAGGCTAGGCTAAGTTCAGGTGATAAATGAATTGTAAATAATAGGCTCAAAAGGGTGACTATGGGTGTCATTAGATGACACAACAAGGTAGGCTCAGAAAGCTCAAACGGTTCAAAGATGGCCTAAATCATTCTCTTATTTCTGAAAAATGTTCAATTGCATTCGTGAATAATGGGCAAAACTAAGAAAGATTTTCCTCTCAATGTTCTCACTATCAATGGTTTTGACTAGAGTTACACTCCCTCACCGTGTTTACGCTCGATCACTCCCTTACTGTGTTTGGGTTTCACTCTCAGTAGACTACATAAATATCACCAACACATAGGATCAAATAAGAATAAAACGTGCTCAAAGTTGTGAAGATAACTATGTAAATTCTAATCAATGCAACTAAAACAAGTCATTCTTTTACTCAGCATTTCTCAAGAAGTTTAAAGCATGAATCAATCATTTAAATCATCATCGACACCTCAACCAAGATTTCAGATTGCAATACCAAAATATATCAAAGTGCTAAGATACGCTAAAATCACCCCCAAACTTAAAATAGACATTGTCCTCAATGGATAAAAAATATAGGGTAAAAGTCGCGTACCTTATAATGTCTTGAGCTGGTCGTGGAGTTTCGGTCGAAGGAGTAATCGAGCAGAAGAGCTTTTTTTTTTTTTTTTTTTTTTTTTTTTTTTTTTTAACAAATATTACTATCTTGAAAACGTGAAAACCAAAATAATACAAATAAAATAAAAATAAAAAGAAAACTAAATAAAAATAAAAAGAATAATAATAAAAAGTAAAAGAACAGTGACAAAAAAAAAATAATAATAATAATAATAATAATATTAATAATAATAAAAAATAAATAAGTAATTAAAGATAATAATAATAATACGACTAATAATAATAATATAAAATGAGAACTAAATAAATAGATAAATGGGTTACCTCCCACCAAGTGCTTAATTTATCGTCTTCAGCCAGACGTCCCACTGAAATCAATCCTCGGGTATGAGTTGAGTTACGGACGAGTCACTTGGAATATCGCCGCCAAAGTAGGGTTTCACTCGTTGGCCGTTCACCTTGAATGTCGTGTCATCAGCCCCTCGTAACTCGATCGCTCCGTGAGAGAATACTTGCACCACCGTGAAAGGACCCGACCATCTCGACTTTAATTTCCCTGGAAACAATTTCAAACGGGAGTTAAATAAAAGTACCTGCTGTCCTGGGAATAGCTCTTTCTCCACGATGTGCTTGTCGTGCCATGCTTTGGTCTTTTCCTTGTATATTTTGGAATTCTCATACGCATTATTTCTCAGTTCGTCCAGCTCATTGATTTGTAGAAGACGTTTCTGGCCTGTGGCTGTTAACTCAAAATTCAGCTTCTTCATTGCCCACAACGCACGATGTTCCAACTCAACCGGTAAATGACATGCTTTTCCGAATACCAACCTATATGGTGACATACCCAGAGGGGTTTTGAATGCGGTCCGGTATGCCCATAAAGCATCATCCAACTTGCGAGCCCAATCTTTTCTTGAATTTGCAACTGTTTTCTCAAGGATCTTCTTCACTTCTCGATTAGAGACTTCGGCCTGTCCGTTTGATTGAGGGTGATATCCCAATGCCTTGCGATGCTTAACCCCATATTTATTTAGTAGTGCTGCAAACTGTCTATTGCAGAAGTGAGTTCCCTCGTCACTAATGATAGCTCGAGGTGTGCCAAAGCGAGTAAAAATATTCTTCTGCAGAAAACGCAAGACCACTTTGCCATCATTGGTTGGGGAGGCTATCGCCTCAACCCACTTGGAAACATAATCCACCGCCAAAAGAATATATTTGTTATTGTACGACGATGGGAACGGTCCCATAAAGTCAATACCCCATACATCAAACAGCTCAACCTCCAAAATATTAGTCAAAGGCATCTCATTACGGCGAGAAATATTACCGGTCCGTTGACATCGATCACAAGCGACAACAAATGAATATGCATCTTTAAACAAAGAGGGCCAATAAAATCCACACTGAAGTACCTTAGCTGCTGTTCGTTGTCCACCAAAGTGTCCGCCACATTCCAGAGAATGGCAGTGTTTCAATACAGAGTGCACTTCGTCTTCTGGGATACAACGTCGGATGATTTGATCGGCACAATGTTTATATAAAATCGGCTCTTCCCAATAGTATCGCTTGACATCGGCAAAGAACTTCTTCTTTTGGTGATGCGACAAATCAGACGGTATAACCCCACTGGCAAGAAAATTCACATAATCAGCATACCATGGTAACGCTTCGATTGCAATGATCTTCTCATCTGGAAAGTCTTCAGCTATTTGAACGTCACCATCTGATACATGAGCTCGTGTTTCCAACCGAGATAAGTGATCAGCCACCAAATTTTCTGTGCCTTTCTTGTCCTTTATCACAATATCAAACTCCTGCAGAAGTAATACCCAACGAATCAACCGGGGCTTGGCATCCTTCTTTTCCATCAAATATTTAATAGCCGAATGATCCGTATAGACTGTGACTTTGTTGCCGATAACATAGGGACGGAACTTGTCAAATGCGAAGACTACTGCTAACAATTCTTTCTCAGTGGTGGCGTAGTTTAGTTGAGCATCATTAAGAGTGCGGCTGGCATAATAAATTGTATGAAATACTTTATCCTTTCTCTGCCCCAGAACTGCTCCTACTGCGAAGTCACTGGCATCACTCATGATTTCAAATGGTAGTTCCCAATCAGGTGCGACTATGATGGGTGCCGATACAAGTTTCTCCTTCAACACATTGAACGCTGCAAGACACTCAGCAGTAAAAACAAATGGTACTCCATTCTCCAATAACTTACATAGTGGTTTGGTGATCTTAGAAAAATCTTTTATGAACCTCCGGTAGAATCCTGCATGCCCTAGAAAACTCCGCACTCCTTTTACTGTCGTCGGCGGTGGTAACTTTTCGATTGCTACAATCTTTGCTCGGTCCACCTCAATACCTTGTGCTGAAATACGATGGCCCAATACAATACCCTCTTTCACCATGAAGTGACACTTCTCCCAATTAAGTACTAGATTTGTCTCAACACACCTTTCGAGCACCTTGGATAGATTATTCAAACATGAGTCAAATGAAGATCCAAATACTGAAAAGTCATCCATGAAGACTTCTATGAAGCGCTCCACCATATCTGAGAAAATAGCCATCATGCATCTTTGAAATGTAGCAGGTGCATTGCATAACCCGAAAGGCATCCGACGGAATGCAAAAGTACCATAGGGGCATGTAAAAGTCGTCTTTTCTTGATCTTCTGGGGCAATGGCAATCTGATTATATCCGGAATACCCATCGAGAAAGCAATAATATTCGTGCCCGGCAAGTCTATCCAACATCTGATCAATGAATGGCAATGGGAAGTGATCTTTGCGTGTAGCCTTGTTCAATTTCCGATAATCTATACAAATTCGCCAACCGGTGACTGTTCTAGATGCAATCAACTCATCATTCTCATTCTTGACAACTGTCATTCCACTTTTCTTTGGCACACACTGCACTGGACTCACCCATGAACTGTCTGAGATCGGATAGATAACTCCGGCGTCCAACCACTTTAAAACCTCCTTTCGCACAACTTCTTTCATGGCTGGATTTAAACGGCGTTGATGCTCTACAGATGGTCGATGCTCTTCTTCCATTAAAATCCGATGCATGCAAAATGAAGAGCTGATTCCTTTGATATCTGACAGTGTCCACCCTATAGCCACTTTGTATGTCCGAAGTATACGCAACAATTTCTCTTCCTCCGTCTTAGATAAGTCACCTGCAATAATGACTGGAAGAGTGGAGTTAGCACCAATAAATGCATACCTAAGGTGAGACGGCAGTGGCTTTAGCTCCAACTCAGGTGGGCTCTCAATAGAAGGTAAGACTCTAACTGGTGGCTCCCCCAAACTTTCGAAATACCTTCTTCGATTAGGCTCGAACGAATCCATCCATGATATAAATTCCAGCACAGAAGAGTCAAAATCGAAAAACACATCATGATTTAGTAGAGCAACCTCGAGAGGATCACTAGAATGCTGAGAAGCTCCGTCCATCGCTGAATCGAGAGAGTCAATCCTAAATATATCATCGCTGGCTTTCAGATATTTCATGGAGTTAAATACATTAAATATCACTTCTTCATCTTGCAAGCGTAATTTCAACTCTCCCCTCTGAACATCGATCATGGCACCCCCCGTAGCTAAGAATGGCCTGCCCAAAATAATAGGTATGTCCCGATCCTCCTCCATGTCGAGAACTACAAAGTCTGCTGGGAATATAAATTTGTCGACTTTAACCAACACATCTTCGATTATTCCTCTTGGATGTTTTATTGATCGGTCGGCCATCTGTAAAATTACCCTTGTTGGTTTTGCTTCCCCTAGTTCAAGCCTTTGAAAGATAGAAAGAGGCATTAGATTGATGCTGGCACCTAAGTCACATAATGCACGCTCGAAGATGTAATTTCCAATCTCACATGGAACCGTAAAACTGCCCGGATCTTTCAACTTTTGTGGTAGTTTACGTTGAATTATTGCACTGCATTCTTCAGAAAGGGCGATCATACCACAATCCTCTATTTTCCTTTTATGGGATAAAACCTCTTTTAAAAATTTCGCATAGGTTGGCATTTGCTCCAGGGCTTCGGCAAATGGAATGTTGATATGAAGCTGCTTGAACACCTTCAAGAATTTTTCAAACTGTTTATCCAACTTTGAATTTTTCAGGCGTTGTGGGAAGGGGACCTTAGGGATAATCTCCATTGGAATCTGAGGTGGAGTGTCCAGTGGCTCGTGATCCTTTGGTGTGGACTCGGATGATGACGAATGCACTCCGTCTGTGCGACCACTTTCTTATTTTCTTTGGCACAATTTTCAATCACTGCTCCACTTTTAAGTGTGATGGCGTTGCACTGTCCTCTAGGATTGACTTCAGTAGAGCTGGGTAATGCACCTTGAGGGCGACCATTTAAAGCAGCTGTTATCTGGCCCATTTGAGTTTCCAAACTACGAATTTGAGCTGACTGGTTTTGCAAAGTTGTTCTTGTTTCAGCCATAAATTTATTGGTATGCTCCCCCATTTCGGCAATGATACTACTAGTGCGCTCACCCATTTTGGCAATTAACTCTTCAAGATTAACCTTCCTTTCCTGCACTGGTGGTCCTTGCTGAGGTACTTGAGGCGGTTGCACAGCGTTATTATGATTTTTCCATGAAAAATTCGGGTGATTGTTGCTCCCCCCATTAAAATAATTCCCTGAATTCTGATAGGTAGGTCTAGTATAATTTCCCACAAACTGAGCTTGTTCAGACGAAATGCTAGCCCTTTGGTTCCCTTGCTGACAGTTTTCACTAGCATGTGGTCCTTGGCACCAATGACATTGTATGATTGTGGAATGAATTGCATTAACTGGAGCTTGAGTACCCTGGATGTGCTGAGTGAGGGATGCAATCTGTGTAGTCAATGCTTTTATTGCTTCCAATTCTGGGGTATATGGCTGCCTCCTCAAAATCTGACGTTCAACCGGGCACTGATCATTATTGAGGGATAACTCCTCTAACAGGTTGAATGCCTCCTCTTCCGTCTTTTGTAATAGTGATCCACCAGCCGCTGAGTTGACAAGAGTCCGTGTAGAAACTGATAAACCAATGAAGAATGTCTGTATTTGCATCCATTGTGGTAGACCATGTTGGGGGCATCTTCTTAAAAGCTCCTTGAATCGGCCCCATGCTTCATAGATTGTCTCACCATCAAATTGAGCAAAATTGGTGATTTCATTACGGAGTTTCGCCATCTTTTCAAAGGGAAAGAACTTGGATAGAAATTTCTGCACTAATTCATTCCACGTGGTAATTGAATCCGAAGGTAAGGAGTTCAACCAATTCTTTGCGCGATCTCTTAGTGTGAAGGGGAATAACCTGAGCTTGATAGCATCCTCAGAGACATTATGGTATTTAAAAGTATCACAGATCTCGATGAAGCTAGCAATATGATCCTTAGGGTCCTCATTAGGCATACCACAAAATTGATACTGTTGGATCATTTGTATTGTTCCCGGCTTTATTTCAAAATTATTGCATGTGATAGCAGGTTTCCGAATTGCTGATTGAATCCCGTCCATGGATGGCATAACATAATCGAGCAAAGTTCGTCGTCCGACCTCTGCCACTTCAACCCTCTGTTGTAGATTTGCGTTTTGATCATCTGCCATAATTGCTTGTTTTGTTTCCCTTCGATTTCGGCGACAAGTTCGTTCAATTTCAAGGTCGATAGGGATTAGGTTGGCAGTACCTAATTTTCGCATACACCTGTAATGTGCAAATAATGTAATGTAAGCCTAGCAGCAAAAAAAAAAATTCAAATATAAACTAAAATAAAATAATTCAATAATAACAAAATTAATTCCCCGGCAACGGCGCCAAAAACTTGTTGCGAAAAATCGTATACGCAAGTGCACGTGTCGCAAAAGTAATAAAGTGTGTATAAGTACGAGTGTCGATCCCACGATGAATAATTATGTTAAATATTGAGTATCTAAATTTTAGTTTAATTTGAAAAGAAATAATAATTTTTGTGATTTAGATTGTAAAACTAAAATAATAATTCAAATAAAATTAAGCAGCAATTTAAATAAAAGATTTAAAAATAAAGAAGTAAGATTATATGATGAGAAAATCTAGGGTTCCGATTTCACTTAACTAATCCTATTTATTAGACCTAATCCAAATAATTAAATCCTATTTCTATGTGTTGATGGCAATTTCACGAAAATATTTATCAATCTCTCTCGAGCAAAGACAAACTTATTCAACTAACGAATTATCACCTCTCGGTCTCTAATCCTGAGAATTAATTGAATACATTAGGAACAAGAAATTATATTACCACTCAAACGTCCTAACTATCTCTAGCCTAGGATCCTTTTCAAGGCAAAATATTCAGTGCACGGTTAAATTCTCCGCTCTCGCATCCCGAACTAACCCTAAAGTTCTTAGTTTTGGTGATCAATCAAACCTAAGTATTATGTTCAGAATAAATTACTCAACACAGAAAAGGAACAGAAAATTAAGAACTTGAATTAAGAAAAATAAATAATCATAGTAAAGTTACGTCGAAACCCTAGAACGAAAAGTTAGTTCATGCTAATAGAATTAAAAACGATAATAATAAAATAGTGCATAATCAAATAGAAGAAATAAAAATAATAGAAATAAAAAGAAAAGAAAAACTAGTTAAAAATGCTTCTCTTCGCTGCTGCTGGTCACCAAATCGCAGATTACTCTGCTCTGTAAATCGCCCAACGTTTCTCTGCCAAGGCTCGCCGAATCGCCGACTCTCGTTGCTCGCCAGAATCACCGACTCTGCCGAATCCAGAATCGCTCAACGCCGAATCGTGAATCGCTTCTCGCCAGAACCGCCGAAGCTTCCTCTCTGCCGCGTTCCCAAAATCACAGACTCGGCGCCTGTCAAAATCGCCGAGCTCCGATCGACTCTTGCTGCCCGCCAAAATCCCTCTTCCTCAATCGCCGAATCTTCGCTTGCCCCTCGTTCGCTGCTCTGAAAGTTGCTGAACTCTCCAAAATCGCAGCCTCCTCCCTGTTTCTTGCCCTGAAAGTCGCTTAGCTGCTAAAATCGCTGCGTGTCCTCAAGTTGCCGCCTCCCTGTTTTGGTTTTATTAATTTCTTTCTTTCCTTTTTTTTTTATCCATGGATTAGATTTAGCCTTTCCAAATTTGCGCCCCACCGAATCACTGCTTGTTTCCAAAATCGTTGACTCTCCTCTTCTGTTGCTTTGTTTTAGGTTATATCCTTCCTCTAATTAGATCAATGACTTTGATTCTCTGATTCTTACATTGACGGTCCAGCAGCAAACTTTCTAAAATTGAATTAATGTGGCGATTAGTCGCTGGACGGTGGCGATTGATTACCACAGCCTCTGTTTTTCTTGTGCAAAATTTCTGTTGTTGTTTTTGGATATTGTGGTGATGAATCGCTGGACTTTGTGGAGATCGATCGCCATTTTATTGTTTTACCACTATTTTGTCTTTCTCCCTGTTTTAAATACGTTTTCTGCACACTTAAACAAAACTCATCAAATACTTTCACACATTTGAGAATAAACTTATCAAATCAAGTGTAAAAAGTATAAATAAGTGTGTAAATTACACACTTATCAGAGAGAGCTCAGGAAGGACGAGAATCGCAGAGGAGAATGTCGGCTACAGTGAGGTTTAAGGTTTCCATTTTCTATTTATATTAATAAGATCCTTCCTAATTACCATTTTGCCACTCCAAAATTAGAAATCAAATAAATTTTGGCATTAAAATTAAATTCAAGTATTAATAATAAAGGTGACAGTTAATTTCGTTAAGAAAATCACCTAGCAGAGATTGTCGGGTGTTACAGACAACAACGGCGGTAAGGGAGATGACCTGGGATCAGTTTAAGAAAATGTTTTACGAAAAGTATTTCAGTCGCAATGTAAGAACCAGCAAATTAGTGGAATTTGCTCAACCATGACAATATGGATCAATGGCCGAATATGTCCGCAAGTTCGAGTCACTCTTCCGCTATGCAAGCCACTTGGTGGACACCGAGGAAAATAAGGTCCATCAGTTTGTCCAAGGTTTAAAGATGGATATTTTACGAGGGTTTACGACGGCAGGAGTTGACGATGCACCGTATACAAAAGTGGTGGCCAATGCACTACAAATTGAAGCAATGGAAATGAAGTTCCAGAAGTAGAAAAAACCACCTAGAAAGTTTTTTAGATAAGTATATCCACAGTAGCAACAACAAAACAGAGGATGGCAGCCACATCAACAGAATAGGGGCACAAAACGACTCAATGAGACACCTGCTGATCAAGAAAAAGGGAAGAGACCCCAAGGAGCCCCTCAACTTCCTACATGTCCTCTGTGCAAGAAGAATCATGTTGGAGAGTGCAGGCTTTTCATAGGCCGTTGTTTCAGGTGCAATAAAGAAGACCTTCAAATTAATGATTGTCCAATGCCAGAAAGGAGACCAAATAGGACTGCCCGAGGTTTTTACATTGATCGAGAATGATGATGTCGCACAACATTCTGTTATTACAGGTACAATTCTGATTTGTAATGTACCTGCTTATACATTGTTAGACACGGGAGCCACACACTCGTTTGTAGCAAGAGATTTTGTGGTTAGGAGGAATTTATGGTTTGTGCCGGCCAACCAATTATATAATGTGATTGTAATGACCCATTTTCCCAATAAGATATTGTCCGCTCTGGGGATTGGACCGCAGCCCAATATCCTCCCCTCACGGCTTTGTTTGGCAAAGACTTCTCAGTCGGTCACCCAACCTGGTACTACTCTCGCCGAACCACTTTTAACTTCGAAGTTCTTATGAGATCCGTTGTCAATTGTGCTCCAAAACGCGTCTTACTATATTGAGAGGGTCTCTTTACATATGTTTCATTTCCACATACTTCCCCAAGCGATGTGGGATTGTCACGACCCCCCTTTCTACGACTGAACCCTCCGGCCCGAATCCAACCCGGGATCCGCGGAGTTTTAACCCAGCACGTCACCCTTCGGCCCAAGTCTCACTTGGGATTCGCAGAGCATTGGGTGGTTCCTCCTCATACGTGTCCATTCTGGTCATCACAATGACGTTACCATCCGGTGAGTCTATGCACTCCGATCAGGTAGTACAAGGCAATATTGTATCTGTGGGAGACCAACAATTATATGCTAATCTTATCATAATTGATATGAAATGATATTATGTAATTCTGGGGATGGACTGACTGTTTAGACACCACGCCACGATGAACTGCAGATTGGGATTAGTATGTTTTAGATGCCAAAATGAGAAAGAGTTTTCTTATCAAGCAATACCAAAGAGATACAAGATGCCTATTGTGTCCTCCATGAAAGCTCAACAACTGACGAGATTAGGGTGTGTGAGATTTTTAGCCATCGTAGTTGATATACAGAAGCAATGTGAGGTGAAACCTCAGAATATTCCCGTAGTTCAAAGTTTTTCGAAAGTTTTCTTAGACGATTTACCAGGACTACCACCAAATCGCGATATAGAGTTCAAAATAGAGGTATATCCTGGCGCTGAGCCTGTCTCAAAGGACCCGTATCGTATAGCACCGATCGAATTGAAAGAGTTGAAAGCTCAGTTGAAAGAATTGGTGGACAAGGGCTTTATACGCCATAGTTTCTCTCCGTGGGGGCACCAGTCCTATTCGTTAAGAGAAGGATTGGTCCCTGTGTAAGTGCATCGACTACCGGGAGCTAAACAAGCTGACAATCAAGAATAAATATCTGTTACCAAGGATTGATGACTTATTCGATCAGCTTTAGGGAGCTTAAGTATTTTCTAAGATTTATCTACGCTCAGGCTATTACCAGCTGAACGTCAAAGTTGATGATGTTCCAAAGACAGCCTTCAGGACCCGTTATGGACATTACGAATTTCTGGTGATGTCTTTTGGTTTGACGAATGCCCCGGCAGCGTTTATGGATCTGATGAACAGGATATTCCAAGATTTTCTTGACAAATTTGTAATCGTCTTCATCGACGATATCCTGGTCTATTCTCGGAATAAAGAAGATCAGAAGGAACATCTGAAGATAGTACTATCAATTTTGAAGCAGCATCAGTTGTATGTCAAGCTGTCGAAGTGTGAATTCTGGCTAGACAGAATTAAATTTCTAGGTCATGTTGTTTCTGAAGAAGGAATTTTAGTAGATCCGGCTAAGATTCAAGTCGTAAAGGAATGACCACAGCCAAAGAATGCCAGTGAAGTGCGAAGCTTTATTGGGTTAGCTGGTTATTACAGAAAATTTATTGAAGGATTTTCTAGGATAGCAAAGCCTCTGACTAGTTTAACAGAGAAAGACACAAAGTACAAGTGGTCTGGAGCTTGCGAAAGGAGCTTTCAGACACTGAAGTATAAGTTGACTACGTCTCCATTGTTAATATTGCCAGTAGAGGATGGCAAGTTCAGTGTATACTACGATGCTTTAAAAGTTTGGTTGGGATGTGTAATGATGCAGGAAGAAAGGGTGATAACTTATGCATCTAGGCAACTAAAGAGTTATAAGCAAAACTACCATACTCACGATCTTGAGTTAGCGGCAGTTGTTTTCGCATTGAAAATATGGAAACACTACCTATATGGACAACAATATGAGATGTTTTCGGACTACAAAAATTTGAAATACATATTTACTTAGAAGGAATTAAACATGAGACAGAGGTGGTGGTTGGAATTGTTGTCGATGCATTGAGCAAAATGTCAACTACGATGCAGCCAGCAGTGTCAGTGTCTCTAAGAACAGAAATTCAGAAGTTTGAATTAGAGATGGTGTAATACCCGAAAAGTTTATCGTGCCATTTATTATAGGTATCTCGTAATTAATGTTTAAATTATCTTCACCCAATAGTAAAGGATGTAAATTTAGGTTGAAATGTCAAAAATATATATTAAGAGGTTAATTGTAGTAATTTTTGTTAAGGTAAAGTAAATCATGTTAGTTGACCAATAGAAAAAGGAATTTATTAGTCAAAATTAAGAGAATAAGAATAGCTATTGGCATTAATGAGAAAGAGAAGATGAAGAAGCAAGGTTAACAAGAAGTTTGTATAGTCAAACCTTCGTGTAATTACGAAAAATGAAATGGAGGAATGGAAGACTAGTCAAAGTTTGAATAGTCAAACTTATATATTCATTTATTAGTTGAAAAAGTAAAATTGGAAAGCAAGAGGTGGGTTTTAGGGAAATTACTAATTCAGACCACAAACTACGAGTATTATTCGTTTCCAACCATGAAGAATTTTTTTTAACAATGCAAACCATAACGTATCGAAAATGTGACAAATATGACCATGCCGGATGGACGGACATGGATTGAGTTCGTCCAGACGTAATCTGGTCACCACCCGGACGAACGGAATATACTAGCGTCCGTCCTCCTTTTTTTGTTCAATCAAAAGCTGCCACGTAGTCCGTTCGGACTCTATAAATCCCCGTCCGTCCTGACTAACTTACGAATTTACCAGACGGACGGTGATTTATAGCGTCCGAATGGACAAATCATCTTAAAATCAGTGAAAAAGCAAAATTTGGACTTTTCACCGGCGACAAAAAACGGCGAGAAGGTGACAAAATTCAACTTTTATCGCGAATCTTGCAAATTTTTCATAGATTTACGACCAAAAAACGTTTCTGGTAATTGCTTTATCAATTCTGATTCATTTACTTCAAGTTTTAATATAAATAACGCGATAATCCTTAGCCCTAATTTGAAATTGGGAAGAAGGTAGCATATCGGACGGACTCCATATATAGCATCCGTCTGAGTATCCTTATTCAATGCTAATCAGACAGATGCGGAAAAAGGCATCCGTCCGAGTATCCTTATTTAATGCTAATCGGACGGATGCTGAAAAAGGAATCTGTCCGGCCGAAACTAAATCGGTTGAAAATGTTATTTTTTTGTCCTTTTCAATTTATTGCCGAAACTAAATATGTTCATTTATTGGTGTATTCAATTCATAGGATATTGTTTAACTTGAATAACATTTTGATATTTGTACAGATAATTGTCGTAAATGACTTAGTGATTGGATTATGTAAATGAGCTTGCGAACATACACTGGTATATGGAGGAGGATGCTCCCATATACGGTGATATTCAAGCATTTGATTACTTAGAGGGTGATGTAGAAATACAAGTGTGTTCAATTTCGAAAACTTTAGACCTACGAGAACCATTCAATTCTGAGGATGACGAGGTGCAAAGCAGACACACAAGGGCTGGAGATTCTGGTGATTTTGCTGTGAGTAGACAATATATATCTTTGCAGGCCATTAGAAATTAAATACGAGATTATTCTTTGAAAAAAGAATATGATATCAAGATCGTTAAAAGTGGGAGGAACAGACTAACGGCAAAATGTGAAGGAGTAGATTGTCAATGGCATCTGCATGCGTCGGCCATGCAAAATGAGGCCACCTTCCAAATAAAGTCATACAGTAATGATCACAATTGCATAAGGGTATTGGATAATCGACTCGCTACGGCAAAGTGGTTGGTAACAACTTATTCGGGTAGGTTCAAAAGTTAACCTGACTGGCCCATTCATGATATTATCGAGACAATGAGGCGGGAACATAAAGTTAACATTAAAACAAGCCTTGCGAGAAGAATGTACATGTGTATGGCTGCTTGCAAAGAAGTTAATTACGGGAGGAACGAAGAACAACTGAAGATACTTCGTTCTTACGGAGCTGAAATATTAAGATCAAATCCAGGTAGCACACTGGTAATAGATGGTGACCTGGTGGTTGAGGATACAAAGGAGAAGATGATGTTTAAAAGAATGTACATGTGTATGGCTGCTTGCAAAGCACGTTTGTTGGATATGGGCAGACCTCTTATTTGTTATGATGGATGTCATCTGAAGGGAGCCTGCCCCGACCAATTACTCACTGCCGTGAGTATTGATGGCAACAATGGTATATATCCCATTGCTGTTGCCAACGTGGAATCCGAATCCCAAGTCTCGTGGAAGTGGTTTTTGGAGATATTGCGAAACGACTTAGGCATTGACGAAGGCCGAGGATGGACATTTGTGTCGGATCGACAGAAGGTATATATTGTTATTACTATTATTATTTGGATCGGCAAAGTTATTGTTTTAATCTGAGCCTATTTTTCTTTACAATTGCAGGGATTGTTGAATGTTGTGGACGGGATATTTGGTTTAGCCGAACACTGTTTCTGCCAAAGGCATATGTATGCAAACTACAAAGGACAATTTCGGGGTCTAGCGTATAAAAATGTGATGTGGAATGCAACCAAGGCAACCACAAGGGAATATTTTGAGCTAGCAATGAGGAAAGTATATGAGCTTAATAAGAATACCCATGCATGGCTTCGACGAACACCACCTAGATTTTGGGCCAGTCATGCATTTTCGACAATTCCCAAGTGTGACTTGGGCTTGAATAATTTATGTGAGTCTTTCAATTCAGTTCTTTTGCCTGCCCGGATTATGCCGATTTTAACGATGTTTGAGATGATTCGAAAGAACATGATGACACGTATTGTCAAAAAACACGAGGAGATGCTCAAGGTAGAAGATGTTCTGTGTCCTAAGATTAGGAATAAGCTATAGAGGCTGAAAGGGCCAACTTACGATTGGAGTGTTGAGTTAGCAGGAAATGCACTGTTTCAGGTTTGTTCAACTTGTTCATACTGATATGTTCTTCTTAGTTTGTTCTACTTGTTCATACTAAATTTGTTTAAGCACTGTTTCAGGTTAGCAACGACAACGAACAATATGTCGTTGACCTTAATGAAGGCGATTGCGCATGTCGGGGGTGGGAGATTTCTGGAATCCCTTGTGTTCACGTCGTTGCATGCATTAGTTTGATGAGAAAGCCAATGGAAGATTATGTTCATATATATTATCATCGGGACACATATCTGGAGATGTATTCGCACTTCATTCGTCCCATTAATGTGCAACAAATGTGGCCAGAACCAGAGAATAGGACCCCAATCATTCCGGGTCAGAGAAGGCCCCAACCTGGTAGGCCAAAGAAGAAAAGAATTCGCGATGTCAATGAGCCTTCTACCGGTTCGCGTGGTCCACGTGTTCTGACTTCTAAAAAGAAGTCTACGATGTCGTGTCGTAAATGTGGACGTCAGGGGCATAACAGTCGCACATGTTCCGAGAGGAGATCCACTTCACATGCTTCTGCTTTGCGTGACACATTTATGGGTTTCTGAACAGCTGGCAGGACGCATGTACATTTTTACTATTATTCTCATAAACAAAATTTCGCTATTATGTTCTAATATAACTCTCAATATGTGCAGGAATCTAATAAAGGCAATGAGGAAAGCGGCCATGAGAGAGAATGATGGAAGACGATGACATAAAGATGGTGGACAGCGGATCATCTTTATTTTATGCATATTTGATGTATCTTATAGTTTGTACAGCAAATTGTATTTTATAATTAAAGTAAGAAAAAAATTAGAAATTTGGGCAGAGTTTCCTTTGTTTGTAGCCTCCCCCACAACTAGTATCATCATGCATATTTGAATATCCAAACAGTTCCAGTATTTTGGCTCAGACATCAATTGCATCCAACAAAAATAAATCTAACTACTGTGCATCAAATTAATAAATGTAACTAACATACATCAAATTAATGAATCTAACTAATGTACATCAAACTAACAGCAAATGCATCAAATTAAATCTCTGTGCATCGCCCTCTGTCGTCCTCTATCGTCCCCTCTCTGCACGTAATAAAAGAAAGTTAGATTATAATGAGTTGAAATGTAACTAATAAGAGAAAAATGGGTTCAAATATACCTAAGTTTGGGCAGCGTTGTCATCTCCAGCCCCCGGCAGCACACCCTCGTCAACTCAACCCCAGTTAGAACTACCTCATCATCGACATCATCACCTCTCCCAAGATCATCAGGATCAAAGGCATGGGCCTCCATCCAATCCTGGAAGATCTATCTCGTCTCTCTCTGGTACTCCATCATACCTCCGAGGTACTCCATAATCTCTGCTCGACCAGATGCGACCTCTGCTCGAACAGCCTGCACCTCCGCTCGAACAGACTCTATCTGCGCCCTAATAGAATCCATATCTTTGAGAGGCATGATATGAAGGGGGGTTGCCCTCGACGAGAGTGTTGCAGCACATGAGGGGGCCGAACATCATTCCCCTCAGTCCACCTTCTGTCTACCTCATGCAGCCCCATCTTCACCAAATGCAGCCTGCCAAATGCATCCTCAGGCCGCTGTGATATAGTCTATGCCCCTCGTGGTAATTGAATATGAAAATGCTCAATAATCTTCTGAATCAAGATAGTGTACGCGAGGTTCTTGTTGCGTGTGCGTGAGATCTAACTCATGTGACTCACAATCACAAAGCCGAGGTCGAAGAGGTTACTGCTATACAATTTCTCCATGACATAGAGACACATGTAGCTAACATGATCACTATGTCCAACGCGCGGTAGAAGGGTGTGTGCTAGAAGGTTGTGGATGACGCGAGATTTCACATTCATATCTTTTGCTCCTAGCTTCACGAAATCCACAATATCAGTGTTCCGATAAATCTATCTAATGAACGTTGTTCCCTCCGCTGTTGCGAGCACGTGACATTTTTTTATGGGCATGGTAGTACCTTTCTGCCTCTTCTGCATGAAAGCCAAGCACCTGATTCACAACATGTGCCGTCACTTCATACTCTTCACCCATTATGTAGGTCTTTATAGTTCCCGACCTCCCAGAAAATTTCATGTTCGCATAGAATAGGCGAACAATCTTTTCACAGCTGACTCCCCGAATAATGTAGAGTCCTTGTAGTACAATTCTGACGAACATTTTCTTTATCTCTAAGGACTCCCACCCTAAAAATTTTTAATAACAAATGAATGAGACTAGTTCAACGAAATATTGTAGAAACAATTTGTAAGAATAATTGACTCAACCTGTAAAGTCCACCATCTTCGTCAACGACACCTTTCGGTGTACTGTATCTAGCTGATATTGCTCTAGACAATGCTGATTGCGAAAGTCCTTCGATTGTGAGGCCGATGAAGCTGGCTGTGAGGTGGCTATAAGGCCCTTGGAGGTGCCTGTGGAGCCTGTCGATGTGGCTCTGAGGCCCGTGAAACTGACTGTGGGGCCGGTGGATGTGGCTCTGAGGCCCCTGGAGGTGGAGGTGGCTGTGACATCGTTGGCCGCTTCGATAGTCCACCTTGTGACGTCGAATTCGTCTTTCGTTTATAAGCAATTTTATCTGCCATTTTATTAAAGTCTGCAAATTGGAAAGTTCCAAGATTAGCCACAATAACTCGACCCGTGGCAAAAATTAGAGCCCGGTGTAAATCTAACTTCACAGCGTTAACCCGGACGGACGCAATATTGGCGCGTCCTTCCTGGTTAAGGCTGTGATCACCTGGACGGACGGACTAAAATCGCGTCTGTCCAGGTAATCCTAAAAGGGCTGATTTTGACCTAGGACTCGGATTTTTGCGTTCTTAACGTTAAAATTAAACTAAATCAATATAAAAGGAGTAAGATATTACCTGATGCAATTTTCGGTTGAAAATCGTCCAAGAAATTCGCAGAGCGTCAAGAGATAAAACAAGAGATAAAATGGATTGCGGCCACTGTGAGCTCCGTCCCTGTACGTTTTTAATCGACGGTCCATTCGGACGCTATAAATCACCGTCCGTCCGATAAATTTGTAAGTTAGTCAGGATGGACGGTGATTTATAGAGTCTGAACAGACTACGTGGCAGCTTTTGATTGAACAAAAAAAGGAGAACAAACACTAGTATATTCCGTCCGTCCGGGTGGCGGCCAGATTATGTCTGGACGGACTCAATCCATGTCCGTCCGTCTGGTGTGGTCATATTTGTCACGTTTTCGATACGTTATGGTTTGCATTGTTAAAAAAAATTCTTAGGGGTTGGAAACGAATAATACCTGTAGTTTGTGGTCTGAATTGGTAATTTCCCAGGGTTTTATTGCTTTTGGCGTGGAAAGGGATAAGGAATTGAAATGGTTACTATTTAGTCAAAATGAAGTAGGTAAAGAGTTGATTGTGTTTTCATCCAATAAAATTATGACACCTCCTTAACACTTATTCTTTAAAGTGTAAGTTAAGTGGGAGAAACATCATATGAAGACATCCAAAACCCACGAAACCTTCTTCTCCCAAAGATGAGTATTTCTTCCACCAAAGGCTTCATTTCTTGAAGAGATCTCAGGGTAAGTTAGACATTAGGTTTTATTTACGAAAAAGAGTTGTTATATGTGGGAAAGATAGTGGATTTTAGGGGTTTTATTGAATGTTGATAAACCCTAGTCCGTGATGCACGGAAATGGTTTAGATTTCTCTATTTCTTGGTTGTTTTGATGTTTAAAATGGATACAATGATTGTTATGGAATGAAATTGGTTAAAAAGTATACAATGGTGAATGAATGGTAAAAAGGAAGAATTATGTGACAACCTAAAGTCGTTGTACGATTTATTGTGTGTGTTTATTGAGTTATGTTATATTAGCATTTGTTAATGGAAAGAAAAATGGTTAAAGTGAAATTTGAAAAGTCAAGGTATGAAAAAGAGGGTATTGTGGCGTTGATGGAATGAAAGAGAAGGAGAAGTTGATGTTTGAAAAGTCAAGATTTCCTTTAACCCACATGGTGACACCTTCTCTCTTTTATCCTTATCTTTTACCTTTTTAACGTCAATTGGGAAACCCTAAACCCACCTAGTTTCTTCCCATTTTCTGTAACGACCCCAGTAGGGCCGAGACATAATTCATGACTTTCTTAATCATTTAATTCTTACTTTCTGCACCTTGTTCGTTAGTAGTATTATATATATCTTTTTTTTTTATTTCTCGAAGCTTAGAACTTAAAACTTGACTCGCGGACAATATATCATCTGACAAAAACTAAACCATCCAAACCCGACTCTTTCATAAATCTAATAACTCGTTAGTTCACAGAATCGAGCGACTATGCTCGGTTATCAGTTCTATGACATAATCGAGCAGAGAAGAAATGCCCTCAGATCACTCGACGTCATCCTGCTCGGGCTGCATGGGTTTGCATGCATCGGCTGATAGGGTACACATCATCCGATCTGTCACGTGCACTTTACGTGTAACACCCGACGAGTTTGACCAGGTGACTTTCTTAACCGTTTTAACGGTCATGTTTATTTGATATTTTTTGTTCGGAATTTTATGCCAAAGCTTAATTAATTTCATGTGGTGTCAAACTAGATTGAGTGGCAAAATTGTAATAAGGGTGGGTTGTGGCCGACATATAAAGGAAATGGAAAATTTTTAAACCTCACCAACGCCACTATAGCCGACACTTCCTTCTTTCAGCGATTTTCTCTCCTGAGCTCTCGCTCTCTGCCTGCCAGTAACCCTCCCTTCGACGACCAGCTCCCTTGCTATTTCTCGGATACTCTACGCTCAAGGTATGAGATAGACAATGTAGTTGTCAGTTAGTCGATAAGCTCTGTTTTTCAGCTTGGTGTTGGAGTTTGGTTTCTCCAATGGCCGAGTAATGTTAGTAACATTTATAATCTGGATTTAGTAATGTCATTTCCGAATCGATTTTGGACATTTAATATAACCGACCCTGATTAATCGTTAGGTGAACCTAGCTGCTTTGGTTTTGGGATTTCAGACTGCTCACAGAAAAACTAAACTAAGGGATTCAGGAATGACTTTAGCTATTAGATTCTAGGATGACTTGTGATTAGGACTATTAGGATTTTCATTTTAACTACTGCAATATAAATATTTTAGGTGAAGAAGCCTGAAGAAAAGGAGTTCAAGTTGCTAAGGAAACCAGGTAAGTGAATATGTAGGATTCCCGGCCATTAGGGTCCTACATCAAAAGGATGCTAGGTAGAAACTGATACGATGGTTAGGAGTTATTTAAGTTATTGTCTGTTACTTACGTTGGTGTTTGTTTTAAGTTAGTAAGATGGTTTATATTTGGATGATTTACGGATGTTTGAGAACTAGGTTATGTGATGTTCTGTTAAAGTCTATGAAGTTAACTGTCTAGTATGATAATTTCCATAGTCTGATGATTTAAGAGCATTCATGTCATGCATCATGATTTACTCCTCAAGCATATGAAAATGATTTATGAGCATGTTTTCCCATGAACAAGATATGAGAATGAATATGAAAACGATGCAAACAACATGATTAAGTGAGGGTTGGGGGCGGGTTGACGCATGCCACAGTCCAAAGAGGGACCATGAAAATGACCCGAAAGGGAATATGATCAAAATCACTGTTAACCCCCCTTTTACGGCACAAATCCTCCCTTAATCCATAAGATGAAAACGACGAACAGAAACAAGAATGATGAATGATCATGAACATGTTTTCTCTCAACTGCACATTCATGAATACATGTTAGTTTGCATTCCTTACTAAGCATTAGGCTTATAGTTTAAACCTTATGATGTAGGTGACGAGTTTTCAAGTGAGGATCTCAAGACTAATGAGGATGTTTAAGCTCGGTTGCTGGAAGGTGCTCAGGGTGGAGATCTGTGGCTGGCTGGCGAATTTGACCCGCGGTTATGCTCACATTAAGTCAGTAAGGATTACGAAAGACTGAAGTCTGTGTAGGTTGAGATTTCTTTTATAACATTGGGATGTTGGGTTTTGTAAATTTGATCTCTCAGTTCGAGGGATTATTTAAGTTTATAGAATGATCTGCTTAATTAAGTCTTCCGCTTCACGTATCTTGAATGAGTCTATGATTATTATTCGTTTAAGGTTTATGCCTATCAAGTTGAAATCTATGAGAGTCGGGGTATTTTCCTGTTGGTTGAAGTCGCTAGATGTTTATCGCGTTTTACTGCTGAGTGATAGGCGTCGGATGAGTGTATCATCCGGCTGACGTCATCGGCGGATATCGAATGATAGTAGTTGAACGATTGAGTCTTCCGGCTGACGTCATTGGATGATGTCGAGTGTTTACTCACCGGATGATATGAGTAATGTTTTGTCGTTTAGTGACCGGGCGATGTAGGTGTTTTCTTTACCGGATGATATGAGTAATGTTTTGTCGTTTAGTGATCGGGCGATGTAGGTGTTTACTCACCGGATGATATGAGTAATGTTTGTCGTCTAGTGACCGGGCGATGTAGGTGTTTACTCACCGGATGATATGAATAATGTTTTGTCGTCTAGTGACCGGGCGATGTCCATTGAGTCACGCAAAGTGCACGTGACAGATCGGATGATTTGTACCCTATCAACCGTTGCATACAAACTCATGCAGCCCGTGCAGAATGATGTCGAGGATTCTGAGGGCATTTCTTCCCCACCCTATTATGTCATAGAATTGATAACCGAGCATAGTCGTTCGATTCTGTGAACTAACGAGTTGTTAGATTTATGAAAGAGTCAAGTTTAGATGATTTAGTTTTTGTCAGATGACATATTGTCCGCGAGTCAAGTTTTAAGCTCTAAGTTTAAAATATATATATATAATACTAATAACGATCAGGGTGTGAAAAGTAAGAATTAAATGATCAAGAAAGTCATGAATTATGTCTCGGCCCTACTGGGGTCGTTACATTGCGTGACTCAATGGACATCACCCGGTAGAGGTCATCTACCGATGGGCACGTGCAGTGCACGTAATCCATTATACATCGCCCAGTATTTGGAATACACTACATCGCCTGGTCACTACACGACAAAACATTACTTATATCATCCGGTAAGGAAAACACCTACATCGCCCGGTCACTAAACGACAAAACATTACTTATATCATCCAGTAAAGAAAACACCTACATCGCCTGGTAAGAGGCATTATCCGGTGGGCAACAATCGTCCCCATCCACAGATGTCATCAGCCGGATGATGTCCTCATTCAACAGAGACATCATCCGGTATGCATGTACAATACACACGACTCACTTACCTCAACCGATAAGGGTCATCATTCGGTGAACAACAAACGTTCGCCATCCACCGGTGACGTCAACCGGATGATTCACCCATCCAGCTTCTATCATTCAGCTCATGCTGGTGACGTCAGCCGGATGATATATTCACCCAACTTCAATCACACAACAGTAGAATACAGAAAACTTCAAACAACTCATTCCGACAGAAAGATAATCTGACCTTCACAGTTTTCATACTCGTAGACATAAACATAGGCAGACATGAATCATGGACTCATCTAGAATACATGTAGCGGAAGACTTAATTAAAACAGATCATTCTATACCCTTATAATCATCCCCAAATTTGGTAACCAAACTAGACAATCACAGAATCCAATATTCTAAAGAAAATCTCATTCTACTTAAACATCAGTTCATCATAAATCTTACTGACACATTATGAGCATAACTACGGGTCATATTCGCCTCCCAGCCACAGACTTCCACCCTGAGCACCATCCTGCAACCAGCCTAAGACATCATCACTGAATTTGGAATCCTCACCTGCACCTACATCATAAGGTTTAAACTATAAGCCTAATGCTTAGTAAAGAATACATTACTAACAAGTATGCATGAATGCTCATTTTAAGGAACAAATGCTCATGAATCTTTTCTTGTTCATATTCATACTCAAAGTCCTCATTCTTGTTCATCGTTCGTATTCATCGTTCGTAATCATCATTCATGCTCATCATTCATATTCATCATTCATGTTCATCAATCATATTCTTCGTTCATGTTGTGTGGATTAAGAGAGGATTTGTGCCGGTAAAGGAGGTTTGACAGTGAGAGTGTACATAGTCCCTTGCGGATCGTAATCATGGTCCTTCCTTTTGGACAGTGACATACGCCAAACCGCCCCCAACCCTCGCTTAATTCATGTTGCATAAGTTTTATGTTCTTATCTTGTTCATGAGGAAAACATGCGCTTAAAACATTTTTCATATGCATAAAACATTCATGATGCATGAACATGAGAACTCTTAACTCATCAAGCTACAGAATAGTGCATTCATCCGACGTGAAATTATACCATTAAGTCAAACATCAACATAAGTAACAGACAGTAGCTTAAGTAACTTCTAATCATCGTATCAGTTTCTATCTAGCATCCTTTTGATGTAGGGCCCTAATGGCCGGGAATCCTACACATTCACTTACCTGGTTTCCTTAGCGACTTGAGCTCCTTTTCTTCAGACTTCTTCACCTAAAACATTTACATTGCAGTAGTTAAAACGAAGATCCTAATAGTCCTAATCACAAGTCATCCTAGAATCTAATAGCTAAAGTCATTCCCGAATCCCTTAGTCTAGTTCTCTGTGTGTAGTCTGAAATCCAAAACCAAAACAGTTAGGTTCAACTAACGATTAATCAGGGTCGGTTATATTAAATGTCCAGAATCGATTTGGAAATGTTATTACCAAACACCGATTATAAATGTTCCTATTATTCGGCCATTGAAGAATCTGAGATCTCAAGTTCAACTGAAAAACAGTACTCAAATAGGCAACCAGCAATCCACATTGTCTGAGTCTTACCTAGGGTGTCGATTGTCGAAGTGGGGAAGGAGAAATCCGCCGTCGATGAGAGAGTCGCTGGCGGAGAGGGAGACAGCTCGGGGAAATGAGAGAACGCAGAAGGGAATGTCGGCTACAGTGAGGTTTAAAAGTTTTCCATTTTCTATTTATACTTAATCCATCCATTCTTAATTACAAATCCTGCCACCCAACCTAATTTATGACACATGCACAATAATTAAGCCTTGGCATAAAATTCCAAACCGAAAAGATCAAAATAAACATGGCCGTTAAAATAGTTAAGAAAGTCACCTGGTCAATCTCGTCAGGTGTTACATCCACCCCTCCTTAAACAAAATTTTCGTCCTCGAAAATTGCTCAAACAAAGAGCTCCGGATATTTATCCAATATGTCCTGCTGTCGCTCCCAAGTGGCTTCTTCAATGCCATGATTCATCCACAAAACTTTCACTAGTCGAATTTCCTTATTCTTCAGAGTCTTAACTGCAGATTCTATGATCCTTACAGACTTCTCTTCATACATCAGTGTCGGCTCGATATCGATTCCAGTTGGTTCAACAACATGTGTCGGATCACGTATGCATTCCCTTAACATTGACACATGAAAGACATTGTGTACCTTTTCCAATGATGGAGGCAATTGCAGTTTGTAGCCTGTACTGCCAATCCTTGCTAAGACAGGGAATGGTCCAATAAATCGCGGATTAAACTTTCCCTTCTTACCAAATCTTAAAACTCCTTTAAAGGGTGAAACCTTTAAGAATACCTCATCCCCTACAGCAAATTCAAGATCTCTTCTTCTTTGGTCTGCATAACTCTTCTGTCGGCTTTGTGCAGTCACCATTCTCCTCCTAATAATGGCAATCTTGTCTGACATCTGTTGTAAAATCTCGGGTCCTAGGAGTCTTGCTTCACCAACTTCATCCCAATACAAAGGTGATCTACATTTCCTGCCATATAATGCTTCATATGGTGCCATACCTATGGTGGACTGATAACTATTATTGTAGGAGAATTCCACCAAGGGTAAGTATCGACTCCAAGATGTCTGGAAATCCAGCACACACGCTCTCAGCATATCTTCTAGTATCTGAATGGTCCGTTCAGATTGACCATCGGTTTGTGGGTGAAAAGCAGTGCTGAAAGATAACTTTGATCCTAATGTGCTCTGAAGACTCTGCCAAAATCTTGAGGTGAACCTGGGATCACGATCAGAGACTATGGATATCAGAATCCCATGCAATCTAATGATTTTCTGAATATACAGATTGGCAAGCTGGTCCATCGTGTATGTTGTCTTCACGTGTAGGAAGTGAGCTGACTTCGTCAATCTGTCAACCACAACCCAGATGTTGTCATGACCTTTAGTTGTCTTAGGTAATCCAACAACAAAATCCATGGCAATGTTTTCCCATTTTCATTCGGGGATCAGTAAGGGTTGAAGGGTATCTCCTGGGCGTTGATGCTCTGCCTTAACTTGTTGGCATACAAAACATGACTCCACACACTTGGCAGCATCCCTCTTCATATTTGGCCACTAATAATGTAACCTTAAATCCCGATACATCTTGGTGTTACCAGGGTGTACAGAGAAAGAAGATGAGTGAGCCTCAGCCAAGATCAACCCATGCAACTCCTTGTCACTAGGAATGTACCATCGATTCCTAAATTTCAGAATACCATCATTGGAGAGACTGAAATAAAAGGAGTCGTCCTTTAACTTACTCATCATACTATTATTCTCCTTTGAATCCTTCTGTTGTGCCTCTTTGATCTTATCCAAAATAGTTGGTCGAATGGTTAATTCAACAAGTAAAGTTGACAACTCAGGAACTATTTCCAACTCGAACTTCTGAACATCCCTCCATAATGGTACAGACATGGTTGATACAGCGGGCTGCATTGTCTTAGACATCCTGCTTAAAGCATCTGCTACAGCATTAGCCTTGCCCGGGTGGTACTTAATTTCAAAGTCATAATCCTTAACAAATTTCAACCAACGTCTTTGCCTCATGTTTAATTCCTTTTGGGTGAATAGGTACTCCAGGCTCTTATGGTCAGAAAAAACCTCACACTGCTGACCATATAAATAGTGTCTCCAATTCTTTAACGCAAAAACAACTGCGACTAGCTCTAAATCGTGAGTGGGGTAATTCTGTTCATAACTCTTCAGCTGCCTTGAGGCATACGCCACAACCTTACCTTCTTGCATCAAAACACACCCCAGACTAACTTTGGATGCATCACAGTAAACACTAAACTTTCCTTCTTCCATTGGGAGAGTCAAAAGTGGGGCTGTTGTCAACTTCAGCTTAAGTGTATAGAAGCCATCTTCACAAGCTTCAGTCCAAGAGTACTTGATGTCCTTCTTTGTTAAATTAGCTAAAGGTTTAGCTATCATAGAAAATCCTTTAATGAACTTTCTATAATAACCCGCCAGACCAAGGAAACTATGTACTTCACTAACATTCTTGGGCTATGGCCAGTCCTTAACGGCCTGAATCTTGGTTGGATCTACTGATATGCCCTCAGCAGAAATGACATGGCCTAAGAAATTGACCTTATCCAACCAGAACTCACATTTAGACAACTTGGCATAGAGTTGCTGCTGATTTAATGTCGTCAAAACCACTCTTAAATGCTCTGCATGGTCAGCCTCAGTACGTGAGTATATCAGTATATCATCTATAAACACAATCACGAACGTGTCCAAATACTCACGAAACACACAATTCATCAAGTCCATAAAAGCTGTAGGCGCATTAGTCAGTCCAAACGACATCACAAGAAATTTATAGTGTCCGTAGCGGGTCCTAAAGGCTGTCTTTGGTATATCACTCTCCTTAACCTTCAGCTGGTAGTAACCCGAGCGTAAGTCAATCTTTGAAAATACTCTAGCTCCTTGCAATTGGTCAAACAGATCATCAATTCGGGGTAAAGGATATTTATTCTTAATTGTCAACTTGTTTAGCTCCCTATAGTCAATGCACATTCTAAAGGAACCATCCTTCTTCTTAACGAATAAAACAGGTGCACCCCAGGGAGAACTGCTAGGGCGTATAAACCCCTTATCCACTAATTCATGCAGTTGGACTTTTAATTCTTTCAACTCAACAGGTGTCATGCGGTAAGGGTTCTTAGACACAGGTAAAGCCTCAGGGTAAGTATCTATTACAAACTCAATTTCTCTGTCGGGTGGTATTCCGGGCAAGTCATCCAAAAATGTATCCGGAAACTCTCTGACTATGGGAATATCCTGTAGTTTTACCTTATTCTCCACCCGAACATCAATTACACAAGCTAGAAAACCCTCACAACCACTCTTCAGTAATCGTTGAGTCTCCAGTGAGGAAATAATTGGCATTTTACTTAGTTTTGGGATAGCTTGGAAGGAATACCGATCACCATTCGGGGGTCGGAACTCAACTAATCTAGTCCTACAACTTATCGTGGCATAATGCCTGAATAACCAATCCATCCCCAGTATGACTTCTTACCCTCTCATATCGATTACAATCAGTTCTACATATAGCTTCTTATCTCCTAAGGACATAATGTAACGCCCCGAGTTTTCTGAACCCAGTTTGGTACTCGTAAACTCGGATATTACTAAAAAAAAACTTGGACCGAAATTTAAACTTCCTTCGAAATTCAAATTTTAACGTTTGATAAAACATGAAAACTTGCAGCGGAAATCTTTGAGCAAAATAGAGTTGAGCAAAACTATATAAGAGTGTTTGAATGATCACATAAAATATTAAGAAAATAATTCAACCGGAAGGGATGAAAGTTTAGGCGTGAAATACTTGAAATTTATGAAAGTCAAACACATCATCCGAAGAACGAAGTCAACCGGAAGGAACTGAGGTAGAAAACAGAAGGCTTTCCCTGATAACAGTTTCGGCTACATCATCCGGTCACAAAACGACAAAGTTTCGGCTACATCATCCGGTCACAAAACGACAAAGTTTCGGCTACATCATCCGGTCACAAAACGACAAAGTTTCGGCTACATCATCCGGTCACAAAACGACAAAGTTTCGGCTACATCATCCGGTCACAAAACGACAAAGTTTCGGCTACATCATCCGGTCACAAAACGACAAAGTTTCGGCTACATCATCCGGTCACAAAACGACAAAGTTTCGGCTACATCATCCGGTCACAAAACGACAAAGTTTCGGCTACATCATCCGGTCACAAAACGACAAAGTTTCGGCTACATCATCCGGTCACAAAACGACAAAGTTTCGGCTACATCATCCGGTCACAAAACGACAAAGTTTCGGCTACATCATCCGGTCACAAAACGACAAAGTTTCGGCTACATCATCCGGTCACAAAACGACAAAGTTTCGGCTACATCATCCGGTCACAAAACGACAAAGTTTCGGCTACATCATCCGGTCACAAAACGACAAAGTTTCGGCTACATCATCCGGTCACAAAACGACAAAGTTTCGGCTACATCATCCGGTCACAAAACGACAAAGTTTCGGCTACATCATCCGGTCACAAAACGACAAAGTTTCGGCTACATCATCCGGTCACAAAACGACAAAGTTTCGGCTACATCATCCGGTCACAAAACGACAAAGTTTCGGCTACATCATCCGGTCACAAAACGACAAAGTTTCGGCTACATCATCCGGTCACAAAACGACAAAGTTTCGGCTACATCATCCGGTCACAAAACGACAAAGTTTCGGCTACATCATCCGGTCACAAAACGACAAAGTTTCGGCTACATCATCCGGTCACAAAACGACAAAGTTTCGGCTACATCATCCGGTCACAAAACGACAAAGTTTCGGCTACATCATCCGGTCACAAAACGACAAAGTTTCGGCTACATCATCCGGTCACAAAACGACAAAGTTTCGGCTACATCATCCGGTCACAAAACGACAAAGTTTCGGCTACATCATCCGGTCACAAAACGACAAAGTTTCGGCTACATCATCCGGTCACAAAACGACAAAGTTTCGGCTACATCATCCGGTCACAAAACGACAAAGTTTCGGCTACATCATCCGGTCACAAAACGACAAAGTTTCGGCTACATCATCCGGTCACAAAACGACAAAGTTTCGGCTACATCATCCGGTCACAAAACGACAAAGTTTCGGCTACATCATCCGGTCACAAAACGACAAAGTTTCGGCTACATCATCCGGTCACAAAACGACAAAGTTTCGGCTACATCATCCGGTCACAAAACGACAAAGTTTCGGCTACATCATCCGGTCACAAAACGACAAAGTTTCGGCTACATCATCCGGTCACAAAACGACAAAGTTTCGGCTACATCATCCGGTCACAAAACGACAAAGTTTCGGCTACATCATCCGGTCACAAAACGACAAAGTTTCGGCTACATCATCCGGTCACAAAACGACAAAGTTTCGGCTACATCATCCGGTCACAAAACGACAAAGTTTCGGCTACATCATCCGGTCACAAAACGACAAAGTTTCGGCTACATCATCCGGTCACAAAACGACAAAGTTTCGGCTACATCATCCGGTCACAAAACGACAAAGTTTCGGCTACATCATCCGGTCACAAAACGACAAAGTTTCGGCTACATCATCCGGTCACAAAACGACAAAGTTTCGGCTACATCATCCGGTCACAAAACGACAAAGTTTCGGCTACATCATCCGGTCACAAAACGACAAAGTTTCGGCTACATCATCCGGTCACAAAACGACAAAGTTTCGGCTACATCATCCGGTCACAAAACGACAAAGTTTCGGCTACATCATCCGGTCACAAAACGACAAAGTTTCGGCTACATCATCCGGTCACAAAACGACAAAGTTTCGGCTACATCATCCGGTCACAAAACGACAAAGTTTCGGCTACATCATCCGGTCACAAAACGACAAAGTTTCCTCTATATACACCGGTGGACGTCAGCGGATGATTCCTCATCCGATCGACTTTACTCTATATCCCACGGTGATGTCAGCCGGATGATTCCTCATCCGATCGACTTTCCTCTATAACCACCGGCCGCAAAACGACAAAAGTCCTACTTATATCTTCCGATAGTCGACAGAACAACAACTCAACTACTCCATGCTACGCAAACACAACTCTAATTACAGAAATGAAATTACTCATATTACTGAAATCATTCAAATACCATTCTAACAAATGCATTACTTAAAACAATCCAGCAAGTGCTATCGTCAAATCTCAGCAGAATACCATTATTAGAAAAATTCAAAACATTGAAACAACTACTGTCATGAGGACTCAACCTATTCAAATCAAAACGTTGTCAACTTCACCTTTACTCCAACAGACATCAGTTAAACTGCCTCATCAAATACCAGGTCCGTGGCATGAGTGTGCTCCCCCAACCAGCCTATCCTTCAATGAACTCAAAAGGCTCACCTGCTGTAACTTCTCCACCTACATCACAAAACTCATCTATTAGCCTAATACTAAGTAAGTAAAGCAGTAGTGGAATGAAATGCTGAAACATAAATTCCTAAACATGCAATTTCTATTTTCTCATCTCAGTTGCATTCACATACGTTCATAAGCTGATCTGATCCCTCGGTTCCCTTGGGAAGTAGATCAATTTTCCCAAGGTCATACATCCTCTACTCGATTAAGGGGCGGATTAGTTCCCTTAATAGCTGAACTGATCCCTCTGTTCCCTTGGGAGTGGGATCAATTCTCCCAATGTCATACATCCTCTACTCGAATAAGGGACGAATTAGTTCCCTTAATAGTTTGTCTGTCACATACAGTTCATACTTCACTATTCTTACATGGAAATTAATTTTCGTAATCTTTCAAAAACATGATGCGTGACATACAAAATCATTCTCAATATGCATAACCCTACTGTTTTGTGATGTAGGCCCGAAGGCACATGCATACTTTACTTACCTGGTCTCCTGGAAATCGTTCGGTTTCAACTACTCTGGAAACCCTGCTCACCTAGCGTCATAAGCAAAAATACTGATTAGATCACCACTAACCTTATCCTAAATCGTTTTGAAACCTAAGGGGCTCGTTTGAAATCTCTAATCATCATGCACTCTCGGCTCAATACTAAAATCGAACTCAACTCACTCGCAGTATTATCAAAATACGCGCATTACACTATCTCTGCTATCTAGCCACTAAAATCTCGAGAAATAAAATGGAAAACTCACCTAGTTTGAGGAATGAGGATCGGAGAGGGAAATCGCCTGGAGCTCTGCTGTGCTTGAGCTGAATACCGAGAAGGAAAATGAGGGAAACAGTGGCGGCTAAACCTCATTAAATCCTCCATTAAATACGTTATCCATTTATAAAATTGCTAATTACCCATTTGTCCTTACATAGTTATTAACTAACCTAATCACTTTCTCCCTCAATTCTTCCATAAAATTAACACATTATAATTGGCAATTAAATTTGGTTTAATAGAGCCGGGTGCTACAATCTACCCTCCTTAAAAGAATTTTGTCCTCAAAATTTAGTACCTGAATAATTCCGGATATTTGTCCATCATGTCTTGCTTGCGCTCCCAAGTTTTCTCCTCAATATTCTGGTTGTGCCATAAGACCTTTACCAGTGGAACTTCTTTGTTGCGTAATACCTTCACTGCATAATCTAAGATTCTTACTGGTTTCTCCTCAAATGCAAGAGTAGGAAGGACTTCGATACTCTGCTGTTCTATAATCTGCGAAGGATCTCTAACACATTTCTTTAGCATGGAAACATGAAACACATTATGAATTCCCTCCAGAGAGGCTAGTAACTGAAGTTGATATGCTGACTTCCTAATTCTCTTCACGATTTGAAAAGGTCCAATATATCTGGGGTTCAACTTGCCTCTTTTCCCAAATCTCACAACTCCTTTGAAAGGCGACACCTTAAGGAAAACCTCATTACCGACATCAAATTCTAATTCTCTTTGTCTTTTGTCTGCATAGCTTTTCTGCCGGCTTTGAGCTGTTAAGATCCTCTGTCAGATAAGAGCAATCTTTTCCACTGTCTGCTGCACAATGTCAGGACCAATCAACTGTGCTTCTCCAACTTCATCCTAATATAATGGAGATCTGCACTTACGCCCATATAATGCCTCGTATGGTGCCATGCCTATTGTTGCTTGAAAACTGTTATTATAAAAGAATTCAATCAATGGTATATACTTACTCCAAGAACCTTGAAATTCCAGCACACAAGCCCTGAGCATATCCTCCAACATTTGGATAGTTCACTCGGATTGTCCATCGGTTTGAGGATGAAAGGCTGTGCTAAAACTAAGCTTTGTCCCCATAGCCTTGTGCAAACTTTTCCAAAACTTAGATGTAAATCTGGAGTCTCGGTCTGAAACTATGGTGCTTGGAACACCATGCAGTCTAACAACTTCGTGCACATACAATTCAGCAAAACTGATCCATCGAGTGAGTCATCTTTATTGGTAGGAAATGAGCTGATTTGGTTAAACGATCAACTATCACCCAAATTGCATCATGTCCCTTTTTTGTTCTAGGTAATCCCGTAACAAAATCCATAGTTATTTGTTCCCATTTCCATTCGGGAACTGGTAAAGGTTGTAATGTCCCAACAGGCCTCTGATGTTCAGCTTTGACTTGCTGGCAGACCAGACATGACTCCACATGCTCTGCAACACTTCTCTTCATACCTGGCCACCAATAATGTTGCTTGAGATCTCTGTACATTTTCGTACCTCCAGGATGAACGGAAAGCCTAGAGGAATGTGCCTCAGATAGGATTTCCTTTCTAAGTTCAATATCAGCCGAAACAAACCATCTACTTTGAAACTTAAGAATTCCATCAGCTGAGCAGTTGAAATCCGACTTATCAGTAGAATCTATGCACAACTTATACTTATTACATTCAGCGTCATTCATTTGAACTTCCTTTATTTTCTCCAAAATAGTTGGCCTCAAAGATATGGCCGAAAGCATGGCTGACACACTAGACACAGCTTCCAGGTTAAATCTTTGGAATTCTGTCTCTATAGCTATTGGTATTTCTAGAATCAATGCAGAGACTGAAGGAGTCACTCTACTCAAAGCATCAGCCACTACATTAGCCTTGCCAGGGTGGTACTTAATCTCAAAATCATAATCTTTAACGAACTCTAACCACCTACGTTGCCTCATATTCAGTTCCTTTTGCGTGAAAATGTATTTCAGACTTTTATGATCCGAAAATATCTCACAGGTTTGTCCATACAGGTAGTGCCCCCAAATCTTTAATGCAAAAACCACAGCAGCTAATTCTAAGTCATGTGTAGGGTAATTCTTTTCGTGTACTTTTAACTGCCTAGAAGCATAAGCTATAACCTTTCCATCTTGAATTAACACACATCCAAGACCAATCTTGGAAGCATCACAGTAAATGCTAAACTTTCCACTCTCATCGGGTAGGGTCAATATAGGGGCATTGGTCAGTTTCTTTTTCAAGGTCTGGAAACTGGACTCACACTCCTCTGTCCAAGCATACTTGATTTTTTTCCTGGTTAACCGAGTGAGGGGTGTTGCAATCTTTGAGAATCCTTCAATAAATTTTCTGTAATATCCTGCTAACCTAAGAAAACTCCTGATATCAGAAGCATTCTTCGGTTGGGGCCATTCCTTAACAGCTTGAACCTTAGCTGGGTCAACAGATATCCCATCTCCAGAGATGACATGTCCTAAAAAGTGAACTCTGTCCAACCAAAACTCACACTTAGAAAATTTGGCATAAAGTTGGTGTTGCCTCAGCAATCCTAACACCAAGTTTAGGTGTCCTGCATTCTCATCCTTAGTTCTAGAATAGATTAAAATGTCATCTATGAATACAATGACAAACTTGTCCAAATACTCGCGAAACACCCTATTCATGAGATCCATGAAGGCTGCTGGCGCATTTGTCAAACCAAAAGACATAACCAAAAACTCATAATGCCCATACCTTGTGCGAAAGGCAGTCTTTGGGATATCTTCAGATTTAACCTTCAACTGGTAATAACCGGACCTAAGGTCAATTTTTGAGAAAACTCTTGCACCCTTAAGCTGATCAAATAAATCATCGATCCTCGGCAGTGGATACTTGTTCTTGACAGTTAGCTTATTCAATTCTCTATAGTCTATGCACATACGCATTGATCCATCCTTCTTTTTGACAAAAAGGACAGGTGCACCCCATGTTGAAAAGCTAGGGCGTATGAACCCCTTTTCCAACAAGTCCTCTAACTGTTTCTTCAACTCTTTAAGTTCTGTTGGTGCTAGTCTATATGGATTCTTAGATACTGGCTCAGCGCCGGGGTAAACATCTACCACGAATTCAATTTCCCTATCCGGTGGCAAACCAGGAAGGTCATCTAGAAATACTTCTAGAAAATTTTGGACAACTAAAACATCCTTGGGGTTCGATTTTTCTACAGTTTGTGTGTCTAAAACACTGGCCAAAAAGCACAAATATTCTCTACAAGGGGAGGGTCTACAACTAACAGAAGTCATTACAGTCATTTCCTTACTCTTCTTCAGGGCTTGAAAAGTATGGTTTAAACCACTAGGGGGTGAAAACTAACTATTCCAGTTCTACAATCTATAGTGGCGTAATGCTTAAACAACCAATCCATTCCTAGGATCACATCAAATCCCATTATGTCCATAACAATAAGATCAGCAGGTAAATTCAAGTTCCCTACTAACACCACACTATCAGGCATCATTTGACTGGAGTGCATGTGCTCACCAGAAGGTAATGCTACGTTATACACATGCTCAGAAGGAGTAAACCGTACATCTAACTTATCAGCAAATGTAGAGGCTATAAAAGAATGAGTTGCACCTGAATCTGTCAAAGTAAAAGCAGGTACAGAGTTAATCAATATAGTACCTGACACTACAGCAGGCTGGTCCTCACCACCTGACTCCATCATAGAGAATATTCTTGGCTTAATCCGTGCAGGGCCACCCTTCAAAGCTGGGCAGTCTCTGTTGACATGGCCAACCTTGTTGCAATGGAAACATCGAACGATCCGGGGCTTTGGGCAATCCTTGTACAAATGTCCAACCTCTTCACAGTTAAAACACTTACCCGATCAAAATCTACACTCACCCGAGTGATTCTTTGAACATATCGGGCATTGAGGAAACTTCTGGGTATTCAGTACCCTCTTTCCAGATCCTTGGTTACTTTGGCCTTCACTTAAACCTTTAATGCCACAGAATTTGACTCCTCGATAAATCTCCGGCTTCAGTCCATGCACAAATTTGAACACCTTATCCTCGTCCTTATGAGGAAAATGTCCAGCAAACCTGGACAAGGACTCAAATTGCCTACTGTACTCTGCCACCGACCCTGTCTGCTTCAAATTCAGAAACTCCAACTTCTTTGCTGTTTGGACCGTGCTGTAAAAATATTTCTCGTAAAAGATGTCCTTAAACTGTGACCAAGTCATAGTCAGAATGTCAGTGGTGGTTTCAACTGTTTCCCACCAGAGTTGAGCTTCACCAGCCAAATAGAACGTGGCCAACGTGACTTTGTCCTCTTCTCCAATATTGGCACACCTAAACATACTCTCAATTTTTCTAAGCCAACCCTCAGCAATAACTGGATCAGTTGACTGACCATCAAACGTGGGTGGTCTCAGTCTCCGGAATCTATCTCCAGAATGTTCACTGCTAGAACCCGAGTTGGCACTTCCTTGTGTCTCCTGGCTCAACAGCACTCCTAATTGGTCAGACTGTTGACGTACTATATTAGTCTGCTGACGCATCAATTCTGTCAGCTGCCTAATTACACTAGAGTCCTCCTCCCACCTCGGACTTGGTATCTCCATTGGTAACCTTGGTCATCCTGGTCGTCTAGACATTTGCTATATTCCTGCACAAGGTTAATTATACTCTTAAATACCTAGTAGCTAAGGTTAAGGTAAACACTTACAGTTGTTGGAGTACCCCCATGCAACGATTGGCACTGATGAGTAATCTTTTGAACAGTTTAACTGAATGTCTCTGATACCATACTGTAACGCCCCGAGCTTTCTGAACCCAGTTTGTTACTCGTAAACTCGGATATTACTAAAAAAAAACTTGGAGCGAAATTTAAACTTCCTTCGAAATTCAAATTTTAACGTTTGATAAAACATGAAAACTTGCAGCGGAAATCTTTGAGCAAAATAGAGTTGAGCAAAAGTATGTAACAGTGTTTGAATGATCACATAAAATATTAAGAAAATAATTCAACCGGAAGGGATGAAAGTTTAGGCGTGAAATACTTGAAATTTATGAAAGTCAAACACATCATCCGAAGAACGAAGTCAACCGGAAGGAACTGACGTAGAAAACAGAAGGCTTTTCCCTGATAACAAAACGACAAAGTTTCGACTACATCATCCGGTCACAAAACGACAAAGTTTCGGCTACATCATCCGGTCACAAAACGACAAAGTTTCGGCTACATCATCCGGTGACGTCAGCCGGATGATTTCCTCATCCGATCGACTTTACTCTATATCCACCGGTGACGTCAGCCGGATGATTTCCTCATCCGATCGACTTTACTCTATATCCACCGGTGATGTCAGCCGGATGATTTCCTCATCCGATCGACTTTACTCTATAACCACCGGCCGCAAAACGACAAAAGTCCTACTTACATCTTCCGATAGTCGACAGAACAACAACTCAACTACTCCATGCTACGCAAACACAACTCTAATTACAGAAATGAAATTACTCACATTACTAAAATCATTCAAATACCATTCTAACAAATGCATTACTTAAAACAATCCAGCAAGTGCCATCGTCAAATCTCAGCAGAATACCATTATCAGAAAAATTCAAAACATTGAAACAACTACTGTCATGAGGACTCAACCTATTCAAATCAAAACGTTGTCAACTTCACCTTTACTCCAACAGACATCAGTTAAACTGCCTCATCAAATACCAGGTCCATGGCATAAGTGTGCTCCCCCAACCAGCCTATCCTTCAATGAACTCAAAAGGCTCACCTGCTGTAACTTCTCCACCTACATCACAAAACTCATCTATTAGCCTAATGCTAAGTAAGTAAAGCAGTAGTGGAATGAAATGCTGAAACATAAATTCCTAAACATGCAATTTCTACTTTCTCATCTCAGTTGCATTCACATACGTTCATAAGCTGATCTGATCCCTCGGTTCCCTTGGGAAGTGGATCAATTTTCCCAAGGTCATACATTCTCTACTCGATTAAGGGGCAGATTAGTTCCCTTAATAGCTGAACTGATCCCTCTGTTCCCTTGGGAGTGGGATCAATTCTCCCAATGTCATACATCATCTACTCGATTAAGGGGCGGATTAGTTCCCTTAATAATTTGTCTGTCACATACAGTTCATACTTCACTATTCTTACATGGAAATTAATTTTCGTAATCTTTCAAAAACATGATGCGTGACATACAAAATCATTCTCAATATGCATAACCCTACTGTTTTGTGATGTAGGCCCGAAGGCACATGCATACTTTACTTACCTGGTCTCCTGAAAATCGTTCGGTTTCAACTACTCTGGAAACCCTGCTCACCTAGCGTCATAAGCAAAAATACCGATTAGATCACCACTAACCTTATCCTAAATCGTTCTGAAACCTAAGGGGCTCGTTTGAAATCTCTAATCATCATGCACTCTCAGCTCAATACTAAAATCGAACTCAACTCACTCGCAGTATTATCAAAATACGCGCATTACACTATCTCTGCTATCTAGCCACTAAAATCTCGAGAAATAAAATGGAAAACTCACCTAGTTTGAGGAATGAGGATCGGAGAGGGAAATCGCCTGGAGCTCTGCTGTGCTTGAGCTGAATACCGAGAAGGAAAATGAGGGAAACAGTGGCGGCTAAACCTCCATTAAATACGTTATCCATTTATAAAATTGCTAATTACCCTTTTGTCCTTACATAGTTATTAACTAACCTAATCACTTTCTCCCTCAATTCTTCCATAAAATTAACACATTATAAAATTAATAGAGCCGGGTGCTACACATAACGTCACCTTTCAATATCTGCTCAGAATGTAGGGACTTCCCCGACGGTAACATGACACTAAATGACCTCTCAGCTGGCATGAGTTATAGTTTATGCTTAAGTACAAACAGGGTTGATACAAACGAGTGTGTGGCCCCTGTATCTATAAGTGTGTAAGCAGAAATACCACAAACCATAATGGTACCTGTTATGACTGTGTGCTGCTCAGCATCTTCATCCTCCATTAAAGCATAAACCCTTGGTGCTACCCTGACTCGATTCGGGTCTGGCGGCAAAGGGCAGTCTCTGACCATGTGTCCAACCTTGTCACATCTATAACAGCGGTCAGAGTGTAACTTGCATTCGCCGGGGTGGTTCTTCTGACAGGTGGGGCATAGAGGAGCCAGGGGTCGCTTTCCTTTTCCTTTGTCATCATTTGGATTGAAGGGTCTCTTTATACCTTTCTGCTGTTGCTGTGGCCCTCTGTTCGGTTGAGGTAGCCAACCTCTGCCCTGGCGCGGTGGTGGCTGAGTATCCTTGAAAAACTTCCTTGGCGGTTCACATTGTCCTCGTACTGCCAACTCTACTTCTTCCAATTCCAAAGCCTTAGCAACCACTTCGGAATAAGGTATGTTATGGATCCCTGCAATCTTCACTCCCTAGAAGAGGCTCGGCTTCAGCCCGTGGACAAACTGGTGGATCTTGTCCTCCTCATCATCCACCAGACGGGGTGCAAACCGAGACAGTGCCTCAAACTTACAGATGTAATCAGCCACAGAACCGGTTTGACGTAGTTGCATGAATTCCATTTTCTTGCTGGCCCGAACAGCTCGGCTGAAGTACTTGTCAAAGAAGGCAGTCTTAAACATTTTCCAGGTCATAGCTCCTACATTAGCGGTGCTTTGGATTGAGTTTCACCAATGCCTTGCATCAAGTTCCAAGTGAAAGACAGCACACGTAACCTTATCTCCGTCTTCAACTTTCGCATACTTGAACATGTCCTCCATCTTCTGAATCCATTCCTCAGCATAAGTAGGGTCTGAAACTCGACCATTAAATGTCGAGGGTCAAAGCCGATGAAAACGCTCGCCACTATGATCTTGGACTGCATTTGAACTAGAATTCGCTTGCTCCTCCCTGGCAGTCATCAGCTGTTCGATCTGGCGAGATTGGCACATTACCAACTCTGTCAACTGAGCAATGGCATTGCTGTCCTCATTGGTCTCTCTTTGCTGACCTCTTACCATTTTGAGATTCCTAAACAAATATTCATAAATACATCTTAACTTAATGACATTTACTAAAATCATAAACACTTACAGTTGCCGGAGTGTACTCAGGTGGCAATCTGTGCTGGAAGGCAGTCTGCAGAATCGATTTTAGAACCCGATTTTGCTTTGATACCATAATTGTAACGACCCCAGTAGGGCTGGGACATAATTCATGACTTTCTTAATCATTTAATTCTTACTTTCTGCACCTTGTTCGTTAGTAGTATTATATATATATCTTTTTTTTTATTTCTCGAAACTTAGAACTTAAAACTTGACTCGCAGACAATATATCATCTGACAAAAACTAAACCATCCAAACCCGACTCTTTCATAAATCTAATAACTCGTTAGTTCACAGAATCGAGCGACTATGCTCGGTTATCAGTTCTATGACATAATCGGGCAGAGAAGAAATGCCCTCAGATCACTCGACGTCATCCTGCTCGGGCTGCATGGGTTTGCATGCATCGGCTGATAGGGTACACATCATCTGATCTGTCACGTGCACTTTGCGTGACTCAATGGAACTCGCCCGGTAGAGGTCATCTACCGATGGGCACGTGTAGTGCACGTAATCCATTATACATCACCTGGTATTTGGAATACACTACATCGCCCGGTCACTACACGACAAAACATTACTTATATCATCCGGTAAGGAAAACACCTACATCGCCCGGTCACTAGACGACAAAACATTACTTATATCATCCGGTAAAGAAAACACCTACATCGCCCGGTAAGAGGCATCATCCGGTGGGCAACAATCATCCCCATCCACCGATGTCATCAGCCAGATGATGTCCTCATTCAACAGAGACATCATCTGGTAAGCATGTACAGTACACACGACTCACTTACCTCAACCGATAAGGGTCATCATCCGGTGAACAACAAACGTTCGCCATCCACCGATGACGTCAGCCGGATGATTCACCCATCCAGCTTCTATCATTCAGCTCATGCCGGTGACGTCAACCAGATGATATATTCACCCAACTTCAATCACACAGCAGTAAAATACAGAAAACTTCAAACAACTCATTCCGACAGAAAGATAATTTGACCTTCACAGTTCTCATACTCGTAGACATAAACATAGGCAGACATGAATCATGGACTCATCTAGAATACATGTAGCGGAAGACTTAATTAAAACAGATCATTCTATACCCTTATAATCATCCCCAAATTTGGTAACCAAACTAGACAATCACAGAATCCAATATTCTAAAGAAAATCTCATTATACTTAAACATCAGTTCATCATAAATCTTACTGACACATTATGAGCATAACTACGGGTCATATTCGCCTGCCAGCCACAGACTTCCACCCTGAGCACCATCCTGCAACCAGCCTTAGACATCATCACTGAATTTGGAATCCTCACCTGCTAAATCTTCACCTACATCATAAAGTTTGAACTATAAGCCTAATGCTTAGTAAGGAATGCATTACTAACAAGTATGCATGAATGCTCATTTTAAGAAACAAATGCTCATGAATTTTTTCTTGTTCATATTCATACTCAAAGTCCTCATTCTTGTTCATCGTTCGTATTCATCGTTCGTAATAATCATTCATGCTTATCATTCATATTCATCATTCATGTTCATCAATCATATTCTTCGTTCATGTTGTGTGGATTAAGAAAGGATTTGTGCCGGTAAAGGGGGTTTGACAGTGAGAGTGTACATAGTCCCTTGCGGGTCGTAATCATGGTCCTTCCTTTTGGACAGTGACATATGCCAAACCGCCACCAACTCTCGCTTAATTCACGTTGTATAAGTTTTATGTTATTATCTTGTTCATGAGGAAAACATGCGCTTAAAACATTTTTCATATACATAAAACATTCATGATGCATGAACATGAGAACTCTTAACTCATCAAGCTACAGAATAGTGCATTCATCCGACGTAAAATTATACCATTAAGTCAAACATCAACATAAGTAACAGACAGTAGCTTAAGTAACTTCTAATCATCGTATCAGTTTCTATCTAGCATCCTTGTGATGTAGGGCCCTAATGGCCGGGAATCCTACTCATTCACTTACCTGGTTTCCTTAGCGACTTGAGCTCCTTTTCTTCAGACTTCTTCACCTAAAATATTTACATTGCAGTAGTTAAAACGAAGATCCTAATAGTCCTAATCACAAGTCATCCTAGAATCTAATAGCTAAAGTCATTCTCGAATCCCTCAGTCTAGTTCTCTATGTGCAGTCTGAAATCCAAAACCAAAACAGTTAGGTTCAACTAACGATTAATCAGGGTCGGTTATATTAAATGTCCAGAATCGATTCGGAAATGTTATTACCAAACACCGATTATAAATGTTCCTATTATTCGGCCATTGAAGAATCTGAAATCTCAAGTTCAACTGAAAAACAGTACTCAAATAGATAACCAGCAATCCACATTGTCTGAGTCTTACCTAGGGTGTCGATTGTCGAAGTGGGGAAGGAGAAATCCGCCGTCGATGAGAGAGTCGCTGGCGGAGAGGGAGACAGCTCGGGGAAATGAGAGAACGCAGAAGGGAATGTCCGCTCCAGTGAGGTTTAAAAGTTTTCCATTTTCTATTTATACTTAATCCATCCATTCTTAATTACAAATCCTGCCACCCAACCTAATTTATGACACATGCACAATAATTAAGCCTTGGCATAAAATTCCAAATCGAAAAGATCAAAATAAACATGGCCGTTAAAACAGTTAAGAAAGTCACCTGGTCAAACTCGTCGGGTGTTACATTTTCGCTGAAAAACTCTTCTACAAAAGAAAAAGGAAAAGCTCTCCCTTCTTAGAAGGTTTTCAAGGTAAAGTGATTTTGGCTTTGGATTATGAATTTCATGGGTTATTTGTAGATGAAAGGTTAAAGTTTTGTTGGATTTAGTTGATGGTTGATGCGTTCTTTCCTAGCTATATGAAAAATGGGTTATTCTTCTTTTAACTTTGATTTTAATTAATGTTTAAATTGGATGGTCACATATAGTTGGATGGGAGGAAAGATATTAAGGTAATGATAGAGAGATACAAGTGGAAAGTTACAGGGCAGTAGGGAAATCTGGAATTTTCAATTTTGTGAGTTGATTTTCTCTAAAATGTGATTTAAGCATGTTAAAATAGACATCCTAAGGTTTACACAGAATTTTGAATTGACGAATTCGGATATGTATACGATTTATGGTGAATTTTTGAATTAGTTAAAGTTTAATGAAATCTGGAATTTACAAAATAACAGGACAGCTCAATTTTTGGCCAATTTCTATTATGCTGTTGAAGTGGGTTATAAAATAGATTTGACCATTAGAAACTAGACACTTTAAGGTTTAAATAGAATCTTGAATCATTAGATTCTGATATACACAAGATTTATTATGAAATTTTGAATATATTGTACAAAAATTGGAAAATTCTTGGAGCAGTTCGGTTTTGGTAATTCCGAACCAGTTGAAAGTTTTTAGTTTATAAATTGACCTTAGAATGTTAAAATAGACGCTTTAAGGAGTCCATAACCTTTGGAATTTCCGAATTCGGATATGTGTAGTAAAAGATATGAATTTTTGAATTATATCAAATTATAGTTGAATTTCGAAAATGGGATATGGAATGATTGAAGTTAGTTTGCCTGTTATTTGAAACCATTTGGTAGGGATGATCAATTTTGATTTAGGACCATGTATGTTATACTTGTGAAGCATTTGGATTTGGAAATATATATAATTGGATATTTTCAAGGATTTAAATTTGTATGTTGTATTATTGTGAAGTTACTAATGGATTTGACTTGTTTTAGGTTTTCAAGTCTCCAAGAATAAGTGATTAATTGCCTTAAATTCTGCTCAGGAGGTCAGGTAAGTGCATGTTTGCATGCGTTTTGACTGATTGGCCTACACCACAAAGATGATGGCTAGAATGTGGATTTTGAAGATTTTAGGTTGAGAGTTTTGGTTTGGGTAGATGCTTTAGGTTATGAGTGAGTTCATTTATATTAGTTGTTTATTTAATTGATGAGTTTATTTTATATTACGCTTACAACATTCGAGGATATGTATGTGCATGAATTCATGCATCATGGTTTTCCAAATCATAGAAAATGATTTTATGCATATGTTTTCATGTAAACAAGAGCAAAAGAATACAATACAGTAAAATATGTAATAGTTATTATGGGTAGGGAACTGAGTTTGGTAGTTCCGCTAGAGGAACCGATTCCATCAAATGGACTGTTAGATATATCATTCTACTTCCCCTAGAGTGTTAGATGGTCGTTCCGCTAGAGGGACAGCAGTTAGGCCATCTCTCCTCTAGAAGCAATATCCCAATAACTTATGTCATGCAAGAAAATAATGAACAGATCCAGTGCATGTTTTATGAACAGCATAGCATATTCATGAGCCTGCATGCATTCTTCTTTCCGTACATCACTTACTGAGCATTAGACTCATTAGTTTACTTTGTGGTGTAGGTGACATCGTTTCAGGTGAGGACGTTGATCCTCAATATGATTGACGAAGCAATTAGGGAAGGATGTCCATGGCGTATGCTTGGAACTGCTAGGGCGATTTTGACCTGTGGCCATCCGTACAGTTTTTGTATAGTTTGTATGTATAGGTAAATAGGTTGCTAAGATTTTGGTAAAAAGGATACGTGTTATATGTTTATTTGTAATTAGATTGCTAATACATTTGAAAGTTTCTGCTGTAGAATGTGAATATTAGGTTTGAGGTGATTTTTGGAGAAATGATTGTGAAGTGGTTGAATGGATGGTTTAGGTATGATTTTAGGATTTTAATGAATCTTATAGATTGTGGGAAGTTGATTTAAGTTATGGTGTTTCTATGAAGGAATTTAGGTGTATAGTGAAGTAATGGAGGAAAAAAAAAGAAAAAAAGAAAGGGTGCGAGCTGGGTGTGTTTGGAAGGAAAAACTAGAACTAGAGCCAATCGATCACCGGTTTTGGGCGGTCAATCGGCAAAATTGATTTTTTTTGTGGTTTTGGCAGCAAGGTAGCTGATTGGTCGGTTAAACACTGTTCACGCACTGTTCATGGGTACTGTTCACTGATACTGTTTGTAGGTACTGTTCACGGTTAAAAAAAAAAGATTTTTACACACGCTTTCTGCGATGTTTTCTAATAGGATTTCATGCGTTTTGGAGAACTTACATACAATTTATATTTTCTTAAAATTTCTTAGAAAGTTTCATGACAAGTCAAGTTAGTGATGTCCGAATTACGGGGCGTTACAGATGGTCTCAGAGTTATCAGCCGTACTTGCAGATCAGACTACACGGCCAACCATCTTAGACTGGATAAAAGAAGCTCAAAATATGGATACAAAGGAGAAAACTGATGTATTAAGCAAATTGGTCGGTGCCTCTTCCAATTTTAGCTATTCGAATGATGGTATGTTAAAGTTTTGAAACAGGTGGTATGTTCCAAGAGATGAAGAACTACAGAAAGAAATATTGGCTGAAGCTCATTCGTCTTCTTTCTCTGTACATCCTAGAAATACTAAGATGTATCGAGATTTGAGACAGCACTTCTTGTAACACCCGACAACTTCAGCCAGGTGACTTCCTAACTGTATTAACGGTCATAAATATTCAATCTTCACGGTTTAGAGTTTTATACCAAGAATAATTAATTTCATGTGGATTTAAACTAGGTTGGGTGGCAAAGTTGTAATAATGGAGGGTGATGACCAGTATATAAAGAAAAAGGAAATGTTTTAAACCTCATTTTAAACCACTGTAGCCGACACCTTCCTTTTCGGCGATTTCTTCTATCCCGAGCTCTTCCTCTATGCTTTCAGCATACTCTCTTCGACGATCGGTTTTCTCTGCCACTACTCGACTACTCTGTGTCCGAGGTATGCAATAGACAACGTAGCTATCTGTTAATTTGTTAGCCCTATTTTCTACTCGGCATTAGAGTTTTGGATTTTCCAATGGCCGACTAATAATAAGAACATTTGAAATCTGAGAGTGGGAATGCTTTTATCAAATCGATTCTAGACATTTAAAACAACCACCCCTGAGTTATCGATAATCGAATCTGTCTGTTTTGGTTTTGGAATTTCAGAATACATTGAGCATTAAACTAAGAATTCGGGAATGACTCTTAGCTATTAGACCCTAGGATGACTTGTGAGTATAACTTTTAGGATTTTGTTTTAACTACTGTAATGTAAATGTTTTAGGTAAAGAAGTCTGAGGAAAAGGAGCTCTCATTGCTAAGGACACCAGGTAAGTGAATGTATAGGATTTCCGGCCAATAGGGCCCTACATCACAAGGATGCTAGATAGTAACTGATATGACGATTAGAGGTTATTATGCTACAGTCTAGTACTTATGTTGACGTTTAGTTTAATGGTAAGTTTTCATACTGGATGAATGTTCTGTTCTGTAGCCTGAATGAGTTAAGAATTCCCATGTTCATGCATTATCAATGTTTTATGCACATGAAAACATTTAAAAGCATGTTTTCTCATGAACAAGATAAGATGATAAAATCCCTGCAACGTGGTTGAGTGAGGGTTGGGGGCGGTTCGGCGTATGTCACAATCCAAAGAAAGACATATGAATACGACCCGCAGTAGGGACCATGATCAAACTCATTGTCGAACCCCCTTTACCGGCACAAATCCTCTCTCATTCCACACAACGTAATTGATGAATATGAACAATGATTACGAATGATGATTATGATTCATGATTATGGATGATGATTATAGAACAAGAAAAGACTTATGACCATGCTATTCTCTGATCTATGCATTCATGCTTCATGTTATTGTCGCATTCCTTACTAAGCATTAGACTTATAGTTGAACCTTATGATGTAGGTGAAGAGTTAATAGGTGAGGATTCCCAATTCCAAGAGAACGTTTAAAGCTGGTTGCTGGAGGATGCTTAAAGTGACAGTGCAAGGTTGGATAGGCGATTAAGCTCCCTGGTTATGCTCATAGTAAGTCAGAAAAGTTTATGATGAACAGATGACTAAGTAGAACAGAATTTCTTATAACAATGAGATTCGGATTGGAATGGTTTTTCTTTAGAGTCTGATATGATTTTAAGGATTATTGAATGGTTTGTTTTGCTTAAGCCTTCCGCTATGCGTATTTTTGGATGAGTTTATGATTCTTACTCATTGAGGTTTATAGTTACTGAGTTAAGATTCGGGTGAGTTGTGGTATATTCTATTGGATAAAGTTGTTAGATGATTATAGTGTTTTACTGCCGTATGATAGAAGCTGGATGAGGCAATCATCCGGCTGACGTCATCGGCGAATGTCAAATGATGGAAGTTGAACGATTGAGTCTTCCGGATGACGTCACCAGAAGATGTAGTACCTCATCAAATGGTATTTTGTCGTCTAGCGTTCGGTGGATGAAGTGTATTCCTTCACCGGATGACGTAAATGGTATTTTGTCGTCTAGCGTTCGGTGGATGAAGTGTATTCCTTCACCGGATGACGTAAATGGTATTTTGTCGTCTAGCGTTCGGTGGATGAAGTGTATTCCTTCACCGGATGACGTAAATGGTATTTTGTTGTCTAGCGTTCGGTGGATGAAGTGTATTCCTTCACCGGATGACGTAAATGGTATTTTGTCGTCTAGCGTTCGGTGGATGAAGTGTATTCCTTCACCGGATGACGTAAATGGTATTTTGTCGTCTAGCGTTCGGTGGATGAAGTGTATTCCTTCACCGGATGACGTAAATGGTATTTTGTCGTCTAGCGTTCGGTGGATGAAGTGTATTCCTTCACCGGATCACGTAAATGGTATTTTGTCGTCTAGCGTTCGGTGGATGAAGTGTATTCCTTCACCGGATGACGTAAATGGTATTTTGTCGTCTAGAATGAAATTACGAATGATGATTCTGATTCATGATTATGGATGATGATTATGAACAAGAAAAGACTTATGACCATGTATTTCTCTGATCTATGCATTCATGCATTCATGTTATTGTCGCATTCCTTACTAAGCATTAGACTTATAGTTGAACCTTATGATGTAGGTGAAGAGTTAATAGGTGAGGATTCCCAATTCCAAGAGAACGTTTAAAGCTGGTTGCTGGAGGATGCTTAAAGTGACAGTGCAAGGTTGGATAGGCGATTAAGCTCCCTGGTTATGCTCATAGTAAGTCAGAAAAGTTTATGATGAACAGATGACTAAGTAGAACAGAATTTCTTATAACAATGAGATCGGATTGGAATGGTTTTCTTTAGAGTCTGAATATGATTTTAAGGATTATTGAATGGTTTGTTTTGCTTAAGCCTTCCGCTATGCGTATATTTTGTCGTCTAGCGTTCGGTGGATGAGTGTATTCCTTCACCGATCACGTAAAATGGTATTTTGTCGTCTAGCGTTCGTGGATGAAGGTATTCCTTCACCGATGACGTAAATGTATTTTGTTGTCTAGCGTTCGGTGGATGAAGTGTATTCCTTCACCGGATGATGTAAATGGTATTTTGTCGTCTAGCATTCGGTGGATGGTGTAATTCTTCACCGGATGATGTAAACGTTATTTTGTCGTCTAGTGACCGGATGATGTGAGTATTTTCTTATTGTTTAATGTTCAGGTAATGATTTAAATCGGTCACGTGAAGCACACATGACCATCGGTCGATGTAAGTTTATTTCTTTGTTGGCAGACCCAGTTTAAGAGATGTTAAAAAAAAAACAAATAACTCTAACAACGAATAAGTTAAAGAAAGTAAGAACTCAATGATTAAGAGGCTAAGTAATGAATTGCGTGGCGATTCCTCCGCTGGGGTCGTTACAATTATGGTATCAAAGCAAAACCGGGTTCTAAAACCGATTCTGCAGACTGCCTTCCAGCACTGACTGTCACATGAGCACACTCCAGCAACTGTAAGTGTTTATGATTCTAGCAATGTCGTTAAGATAAGATGTGTTTATGACTAATTGTATAGGAATCCCAAGATAGTGAGAGGTCAGCAGAGAGATGATAATGTGGATAGTCACACTATTGCTCAGCTAACTGAGTTAGTAATTCGCCAATCCCGCCAAGTTGAGCAGCTCATGACCGCCAGGGAAGAACAAGGAAATTCGAGTACGAATATTGCCCGAGAACATGGAGATGAGCGTTTTCACCGACTTCGACCCCCGATTTTCAATGGTCAAGTTTCAGATCCGGTTTATGCTGAGGAATGGATTCGAAAGATGGAGGACATGTTCAAGTATGCAAAGGTGGAAGAGGAAGATAAAGTCACATGTGCTGTCTATCACTTGGAACTGGAAGCGAGGCATTGGTGGGACTCAATCCAGAGCACGACTGACGCAGGAGCTATGACCTGGGGAAGGTTCAAGACGGCCTTCTTTGACAAGTATTTTAATCTAACTGTTCGGGCCAATAAGAAAAAGGAGTTTATGAATCTACGACAGACTGGTTCGGTAACAGATTACATATGTAGGTTTGAGGCCTTATCTCGGTTTGCATCCCATCTGGTTGAAGATGAGGAGGATAAGATCTATCAATTTGTTCAAGGACTGAAGCCAAGCTTGTATATGAAAGTGAAAACTGCTGGTATCTACAATGTGCCGTATAGCGAGGTCACAGCTAAGGCCTTGGAAATGGAGGAGGCTGAAATAACAGTGTACGAGCAGCGTGATCAGTCAAAGAAGACTACCAAGGATGTCCAACAGCCACCACGACCGAACAAGGGCTGGCAGCCACAGCAGAACAGGGGACCACAACAGCAGAAAGGTGTGAAGAGGCCATACAACCAGAATGATGACCAAGGAAAAGGAAAGAGGCCTCTGGCACCCTTAGCCCCACCTGTCAGAAGAACCACCCCGGCGAATGCAAGTTGCGTTCTGGCCGCTGTTTCAGATGTGACAAGGTTGGACATATAGTCAGAGACTGCCCCATGCCGCCAGATCCGAACCGTGCAAGGGTAGCACTTAGAGTCTATGCAATGATGGAGGATGAGGAAGCCGTGCAGCATACAGTCATAACAGGTACCATTATGATCTGTGGTTTTGCTGCTTACACACTTATAGATACGGGAGCCACGCACTCGTTTATATCAAACTTGTTTGTATGCAATCACAACTTAGAACTTTTACCAGCCGAAAGGCCATATAATGTTACGTTACCATCAGGGAAGTCCCTACATTCAGAACAGATTGTTAAAGGTGATGTTGTGTCCTTAGGAAGTAAAAAACTATATGCAGAACTGATTGTAATTGACATGAAAGGGTATGAGGTGATATTAGGAATGGATTGGTTATTTAGGAATTATGCCACAATAAGTTGTAGATCTGGAATGGTTGATTTTCGACCCCCAAATGGTGATCATTATTCTTTCCAAGCTATTCCTAAGATAAGCAAAATGCCGATTATATCCTCACTAGAAATTTACCGGTTACTGAACAATGGTTGTGGGAGTTACCTAGCTAGCATAATGGATGTTCGGGTGAAGAATAAGATAGAGCTACAAGATATCCCCATAGTCAGAGAGTTCCCTAAGGCATTCTTGGATGATTTGCCAGGATTACCACCTGATAGAGAAATAGAGTTTGTAATAGTCACGTACCCTGAGGCATTACCTGTATCTAAAAACTCTAACCGTATGGCACCTGTTGAACTAAAGAAGTTAAAAGTCCAATTACAGGAATTAGTAGACAAAGGATTTATACGCCCTAGCAGTTCTCCTTGGGGCGCACCTGTCTTATTTGTCAAGAAGAAAGATGGTTCCCTTAGAATGTGCATAGACTATAGGGAGCTAAATAAGTTGACAATTAAGAATAAGTACCCCTTACCTCGGATTGATGATTTGTTTGACCAACTGCAAGGAGCAAAGATGTTTTCAAAAATAGATTTACGTTCGGGTTATTACCAACTGAAGGTTAAGGAAGGAGATATACCAAAGACAGCCTTCAGAACCCGTTATGGACACTACGAATTCTTGGTCATGTCATTTGGACTGACCAATGCACCCGCAGCCTTTATGGACTTAATGAATCGAGTGTTTCGTGCGTATTTGGACAAATTTGTAATTGTGTTCATAAATGATATCCTGATATACTCACTGACTGAAGCTGACCATGCAGAGCATTTAAGAGTAGTTTTGACAACATTGAAGGAACACCAGCTTTATGCCAAATTGTCCAAGTGTGAATTTTTGTTGGACAAGGTTAATTTTCTTGGTCATGTAGTTTCTGCTAATGGTATATCAGTGGACCCGACCAAAATTCAGGCAGTAGAGGATTGGCCACAACCAAAAAATGCCAGTGAAGTCCGCAGTTTCCTAGGATTGGCAGGCTATTACAGAAAGTTCATCAAGGGATTTTTCTTAATAGCTAAGCCTCTGACGAATCTGACAAAGAAGGATAATAAGTATTCTTGGACCGAAGCTTGTGAGGATAGCTTCCATACATTGAAATCGAAGTTAACAACAGCCCCTGTTTTGACTCTTCCAACCGAAGAAGGAAAGTTTAGTGTATATTGTGATGCATCTAAAGTTGGTTTGGGCTGTGTTTTGATGCAAGAGGGTAAAGTTGTAGCGTATGCCTCTAGGCAGTTAAAGAGTTATGAACAGAACTATCCCACCCATGATTTAGAATTAGCCGCTGTTGTTTTTGCCTTGAAGATATGGAGACACTATTTATATGGACAGCAATGTAAGGTGTTTTCTGACCATAAAAGTCTGAAGTACCTCTTTACACAAAAGGAATTGAACATGAGACAGAGGAGTTGGTTGGAATTTGTTAAGGATTACGACTTTGAGATCAAGTATCACCCAGATAAGGCTAACTCTGTAGCTGACGCATTGAGCAGGATGTCATCAACAATGCAACCCGTTGTATCAACTATGTCTATACCTTTGAGGACAGAGATTCAGAAATTAGAGTTGGAGATAGTTCCAGAGTTGTCAGCCTTGCTTGCCGAGTTGACCATTCAACCAACGATTTTGGAAAAGATCAGAGAGGCACAACAGAGGAATTCAGAGGAGAATATCAGTATGATGAACAAGGTGAAGGACACCACCTCCGAGTTTTGTCTTTCCAAAGATGGAATTCTGAGGTTTAGAAGTAGATGGTATGTCCCTAATGATGAAGGATTACGTAAGTTAATCTTGGCCGAGGCACATTTGTCTCCCTTTTCTGTACATCCTGGCAGCACCAAGATGTATCGAGACCTGAGGTTACTCTACTGGTGGCCAAACTTAAAAAGGAATGTTGCTAAGTATGTGGAGTCTTGTCTAGTATGCCAGCAAGTTAAAGCCGAGCACCAATGTCCAGGAGGTACCCTTCAGCCTTTACCTATTCCCGAGTGGAAGTGGGAACACATAGCTATGGATTTCGTTGTAGGATTACCTAAGACAACTAAGGGACATGATAGTATTTGGGTTGTGATTGATAGATTGACGAAATCAGCCCATTTCTTACCAGTAAGGGCAACCTACTCAATGGACCAGCTTGCTGATCTTTATGTACAAGAAGTTATTAGGTTGCATGGAATTCTTGTATCTATTGTCTCTGATCGTGACCCTAGGTTCACCTCACGGTTTTGGAGGGGTCTACAAGGCACACTTGGTACGAGGTTATCCTTCAGCACTGCCTTTCACCCACAGACAGATGGTCAATCTGAGAGGACTATTCAGGTAGTTGAAGATATGTTAAGGGCGTGTGTACTAGATTTCCAGTCGTCTTGGAGCCAATACTTACCTTTGGTTGAGTTCTCCTACAATAACAATTATCAGTCCACTATCGGAATGGCACCTTATGAGGCGCTGTATGGTAGGAAATGTAGATCACCTCTGTATTGGGATGAAGTTGGTGAAACAAAACTCCTAGGCCCCGAGATGTTGTAGCAGATGTCAAACAAGATTGCCACTATTAAAAGGAGAATGATTACTGTACAAAGCCGACAGAAAAGTTATGCAGACCAAAGGAAGAGAGATCTTGAATTTGCTGTTGGTGATGAAATTTTCCTGAAGGTTTCACCATTTAAAGGAGTACTAAGATTTGGCAGGAAGGGAAAGCTTAATCCACGATTCATTGGACCATTCCCTATTTTGGCTAGAATCGGTAGTACAGCATACAGACTGCAGTTGCCTCCATCATTGGATAAAGTTCATAATGTCTTTCACGTGTCAATGTTAAGGAAATGCATACGAGATCTAACGCAAGTTGTTAAGCCAGTGGATATTGAGATTGAACCATCATTAATGTATGAAGAGAGACCAGTGCAGATATTGGAATCCACAGTTAAGACTCTGAGGAATAAAGAGATTCCGTTGGTCAAAGTCTTATGGAAGAATCATGGCATTGAAGAAGCCAATTGGGAGCGACGACAGGACATGTTAGACAAGTATCCAGAGTTATTTGTTTGATCAATTTTCGGGGACGAAAATTTTGTTTAAGGAGGGGTGGATGTAACACCCGACAACTTCAGCCAGGTGACTTCCTAACTGTATTAACGGTCATAAATATTCAATCTTCACGGTTTAGAGTTTTATACCAAGAATAATTAATTTCATGTGGATTTAAACTAGGTTGGGTGGCAAAGTTGTAATAATGGAGGGTGATGACCAGTGTATAAAGAAAAAGGAAATGTTTTAAACCTCATTTTAAACCACTGTAGCCGACACCTTCCTTTTCAGCGATTTCTTCTCTCCCGAGCTCTTGCTCTATGCTTTCAGCATACTCTCGTCGACGATCGGTTTTCTCTGCCACTACTCGACTACTCTGTGCCCGAGGTATGCAATAGACAACGTAGCTATCTGTTAGTTTGTTAGCCCTGTTTTCTACTCGGCATTGGAGTTTTGGATTTTCCAATGGCCGACTAATAATAAGAACATTTGAAATCTGAGAGTGTGAATGCTTTTATCAAATCGATTCTGGACATTTAAAACAACCACCCCTGAGTTATCGATAATCAAATCTGTCTGTTTTGGTTTTGGAATTTCAGACTACATTGAGCATTAAACTAAGAATTCGGGAATGACTCTTAGCTATTAGACCCTAGGATGACTTGTGAGTATAACTTTTAGGATTTTGTTTTAACTACTGTAATGTAAATGTTTTAGGTAAAGAAGTCTGAGGAAAAGGAGCTCTCATTGCTAAGAACACCAGGTAAGTGAATGTATAGGATTTTCGGCCAATAGGGCCTTACATCACAAGAATGCTAGATAGTAACTGATATGACGATTAGAGGTTATTATGCTACAGTCTAGTACTTATGTTGACGTTTAGTTTAATGGTAAGTTTTTATATTGGATGAATGTTCTGTTCTGTAGCCTGAATGAGTTAAGAATTCCCATGTTCATGCATTATCAATGTTTTATGCACATGAAAACATTTAAAAGCATGTTTTCTCATGAACAAGATAAGATGATAAAATCTCTGCAACGTGGTTGAGTGAGGGTTGGGGGCGGTTTGGCGTATGTCACAGTCCAAAAAAGGACATATGAATACGACCCGCAGTAGGGACCATGATCAAACTCATTGTCGAACCCCCTTTACCGGCACAAATCCTCTCTCATTCCACACAACGTAATTGATGAATATGAACAATGATTACGAATGATGATTATGATTCATGATTATGGATGATGATTATGAACAAGAAAAGACTTATGACCATGTATTTCTCTGAATTTTGCATTCATGCATTCATGTTATTGTCGCATTCCTTACTAAGCATTAGGCTTATAGTTGAACCTTATGATGTAGGTGAAGAGTTAATAGGTGAGGATTCTCAATTCCAAGAGAACGTTTAAAGCTGGTTGCTGGAGGATGCTTAGTGTGACAGTGCAAGGTTGGATAGTCGATTAAGCTCCCTGGTTATGCTCATAGTAAGTCAAAAAAGTTTATGATGAACAGATGACTAAGTAGAACAGAATTTCTTATAACAATGAGATTCGGATTGTAATGGTTTGTCTTTAGAGTCTGAATACGATTTTAAGGATTATTGAATGGTTTGTTTTGCTTAAGCCTTCCGCTATGCGTATTTTTGGATGAGTTTATGATCCTTACTCATTGAGGTTTATAGTTACTGAGTTAAGATTTGGGTGAGTTGTGGTATATTCTATTGGATGAAGTTGTTCGATGATTATAGTGTTTACTGCCGTATGATAGAAGCTGGATGAGGCAATCATCCGGCTGACGTCATCGGCGGATGTCAAATGATGGAAGTTGAACGATTGAGTCTTGCGGATGATGTCACCGGAAGATGTAGTATTCCTTCACCGGATGACGTAAATGGTATTTTGCCGTCTAGCGTTCAGTGGATGAAGTGTATTCCTTCACCGGATGACGTAAATGGTATTTTGTCGTCTAGCGTTCGGTGGATGAAGTGTATTCCTTCACCGGATGACGTAAATGGTATTTTGTCGTCTAGCGTTCGGTGGATGAAGTGTATTCCTTCACCGGATGACGTAAATGGTATTTTGTCGTCTAGCATTCGGTGGATAGTGTAATTCTTCACCGGATGATGTAAACGATAATTTGTCGTCTAGTGACCGGATGATGTGAGTATTTTCTTATTGTTTAATGTTCAGGTAATGATTTAAATCGGTCACGTGAAGCACACATGACCACCGGTCGATGTAAGTTTATTTCTTTGTTGGCAGACCCAGTTTAAGAGATGTTAAAAAAAAACAAATAACTCTAACAACGAATAAGCTAAAGAAAGTAAGAACTCAATGATTAAGAGGCTAAGTAATGAATTGCGTGGCGATTCCTCCACTGGGGTCGTTACACTTCTGGTGGCCAAATATGAAAAGAGAGGTTGCCAAATATGTGAAATCCTGTATGATATGCCAGCAAGTAAAGGCTGAACATCAAAGACCAGGAGGATCTCTTCAGCCTCTACAAATTCCTGAATGGAAATGAGAAAATATTACCATAGACTTTGTTGTCGGATTGCCGAGAACAGTTAGAGGTCATTATAGTATATGGGTCATTGTGGACAGATTAATTAAATCAGCTCATTTCCTGCCAGTGAAGACAACTTTTGCTATAAGTCAGTACGTGGAGTTGTATATCTAGGAAATTATCAGGCTTCATGGAATTTTGATTTCGATTGTTTTTTATCAGGATCCCAAATTTAACTCAAGATTTTCGATAACTTTGCAAAGTTCCTTGGGTACTAAGTTGAATTTCAGCACGACGTTTCACTCACAGATAGACGGTCAATCTGAAAGGATAATTCAAATATTAGAAGATATGTTGAGATCGTACGTGTTGGAATTTCAGACTTCTTGGAGCAAGTTCCTACCATTACTGGAGTTTTATTACAACAATAGCTACCAATCTACGATGGGTATGGCTCCATATAAAGCTCTTTACGGCAGGAAGTGCAGATCTCCTTTGTATTGGGATGAAGTTGGAGAAGCGAAACTTGTCGGCCTCGAGATTTTAGAGCAGATGTCTGAGAAAGTAACTATTATCAGACAAAGGATTGAAACTGCTCAAAGCCGACAAAAGAGTTATGTAGACAAAAGACGAAGAGATCTGAAGTTTGCAGAAGGTGATGAAGTATTTCTGAAGATCTCACCGTTTAAGGGCGTTATGAGATTCAGAAAGAAAGAGAAGCTCAGTCCACGGTTCGTAGGACCGTTTCCTATCTTGAAGAAAGTAGGAAGTACAGCTTATAGACTGCGGCTACCTTCGTCTATGGATGAAGTTCACAATGTCTTTCACGTATCCTACTCAGATTGTGGAGCCAGTGAACATAGAAATCCAACCAACACTGACATACGAGGAAAGGTCAGTGAGAATCCTAGAGTCTACAGTCAAAGTGCTATGTAACAAGGAGATTCCATTGGTGAAGGTTTTATGGCGCAATCAAAACGTGGAAGAAGTCACTTGGGAAAGGCAAAAGAATATGATGGGTAGATATCCTAAACTATTTGTCTAAGCAAATTTTGAGAACAAAATTTTATTAAGGAGGGTGGAATGTAACACCCGAGTTTTCTGTATCATGTAATAGTCCTTAAAATTCTTTGTACGAAAGGAAATTGTTATAAATACGATGTATCTTTTCGTGGAATTTGGACGTCAAAACTTAAGAGAGAAAAATGGGGTAGAATGATAAAAGAGGAAATTAAAACGTAAGGAAATTTTAAGTGAAAATTTGAATCGAATTGTGAAGCTTCTTCAAGAAGCTACCCTTATCCCTATTACCAAACATCTCTCTCTCTCTCTCTCTCTCTCTCTCTCTCTCACACACACACACACACACACACACACACACACACACACATGTTAAAACCCATCAGCAGACTAACCCCTCCCTCTCTTCATTTTATTTTAATTCCTCCTCTCCTCTACGCAAGAACTAGCAGCCCAGCTCTTGCGATTTCTTCTCCACGCCAAGCCCCGATTTTCCGTCTCCTTTGCATCATAAATGTAAGCTTAGATTTTGGTTAGTGATTTTTGCTGATTTAGGTCATCGATGCATTGATTTTCGGTGAAGGGTTTTGAATTAGGGTTTGGTTTTCCTTCATTCTTTTGATGCTAATATATGTTAGAAAGTTGTTCTAAGGATTGGAATGGATTGACGATAGAAAACTAAGCACTTTGGATTAAATTAAGAAAATTAGCTTAGAAATCGGCCAAAAATAGGGCATCCACAATTTTGATTTCTGACCCTAATTCTGACTTGATTTTTATAAATGGATGGTTTTATGATAAACTAGATATTATGATGTTTCCAAAACATCTTGAACCATAAAAAACGAATATAAATTGAGGAAGTTACGACCGTTTGAAGTCAGACCAAATCGGTTGTGAAATCCGAATTTTTTGGTTGTTGTTTATCGAAATTTCATAAGTTGAGTTGGTTAAGTTAGTTGAATTTAATGCTTGATGGATGTTTAAATGTTTTAAGTAAAGTTTGGAGTCATTGAACGTATAAAAGTGGTTATTTAAATTATCATGTATTAACGAGTTCAATAAGTATGTTTATGTTCTAAACTCCAAGGAAAAGTGATCAAGCTGCTTGAATTGCTAAGAATCGAGGTAAGTTCATATTGCATGTGTTTGACCCTTAAGGCCTACATCATAAAGGTACTAGAATTTATACACTTTAGGGGGTACACTGATGGGTAACTAGGATTATAAAATATGTTTTAGATTAAGTGTTATTGCTTTACTGAACCGTCTTGAGGAATTGTTTATCTTTACGCTTCGAAGACATGTCTATTGTTTTGTTATGTTTTATGTACATCGTATGTTCATGCATCACGTTTTTTCAAGAAATCGTGCACATGTTTTATGTAAGAAATATAAGTAAATGTTAAATGTAATGTATTGGTTAAGTTGTGAGACGGGGACTGACATATGTTCTTGTCCTTCTCTGGGACTTATGTAAAACCGTCATCGCCAAAGACAATATGTATTTTATCCCTCTCTGGGACCCGACAAAACATTAACTCATGTCATGTCATGTATGTTGAGCCTACTCCCCTATACGCCCCCCTTAATCAATCTGTCCACTTGAATCTAAACGAAAAGTATGTACATGTTTTGAAAAGTATCATACATACCACGAGCATTTTACGTTTATGTATGATCTTACTGAGCGTTAGGCTCATTAGTTAAACTTTATGATGTAGGTACGGATCGTATAGATGAGGATTTTGAGCCTCAAGCTGATGAGTAGACACAGTTGGAGGAACGAGCTCATGGGGGTTGGTTATGGCAATCAGGCGAATTTTGACCCGTGGGTGAAGTTATAAGGTTAATGTTTATGTCTTAAAGTCTTTTGGAATAGGATATACAGTTAGTTTTGATTATGGGAAAAATACTTGAAAATTTGGATGTTATTTCGTCTAGAAGGATATGTCCAGTATTTAGAGCTCTCCATGCGTTTTGTTTTTAAAACTTCCACTACGTATTTAGGGTTTTAAATTTGGTTAGGTTTTCATGAAATGATAGTTAAAATGGTGAGAAGTGGATTGAAGAATGTATGAAGTGGTTGTAGGTGAAAGAATTGAAGAAAAGATTGAAAGTGTAAAAAAAAGAAATGGAGAATTTTTTTGTGTGAACAGTACTGCAGCAGTACTGTTCACTCAGCAAAAAAAACACAAAGGCTTAGCCGATCAATCGGCACAGTACTGTAGCTACAGTACTGTTCATTAAAAAAAAATTTGTCTTTTTGCTTCAACGTTTCAATTTTGGTTTTAAATGAAGAGTTTTCACGAAATTTCACATATTATAAAGAATATAAACGTACCAAAAACCGAGTCAATGTTTTAGCAAAAATGATTTTAACCTTCAAGTTAAAGTTCTAAGTTTGCGAAAAAAAAAATTTATGCAAAAAAGTAAAGTATGCCAAGTCCCGTGGTGGCCCTCGGGGCGGGGGTCGTCATAGGTTCTATACTGGGCTAGGAACCTGATGTGCCACGGGATGTCATCATCCGATCTCAAGCCAAGACCATGGTCTAACCTTCGACTAATATGTTTGCTCATTTTTAGGCGATGATGTTGGAGGCCAAAGGGAGCTAAAACCAATCAACTTGTCAACATGGAAGCATTCATATGATCGAGCTAATCAAGAATAAGGAGCACCACTCGGCCACAACAAGCTCAAAGGAGAAAATGACCCCCAGCCACCACGAGCTAGATTGAAGAGTTGTGACTCTTGCCCTTAAGCAATTGAGGGCAAGGATTGACACTCTAGTAGGCGTGGAGGAGCTTGTCAATTACCAACTATAGGAGCATCTTCGGCCACTGAAGTTTGAAGAGGGAGTTTGTCCTCCTTAATCAAATATTGTTACCGAATCTAGTTTATTTTCCTTGCAAAATACTTTAGTTTCTAGTTGCATGCATGATTAAAAACCCTAAGAGAGATGGAGAGATAGGTTAATACTTTGGGGGAGAGTGAGACACATTTTGAAGGTAAAATAGGACACTTGATAATAGAAGAGAGAAGGAGAATCAAGTACCATTGTACTTGGCCAATGAGGGCTGAACACCTCCTCCTTTTCTAGAGCTTTGTTCATCCTCTTGTGAGATGAACCCTAGCTGCTCATTTGAAGGGAAAATGAGATATATTTGGAGGGTAGAATGAGGTACTTGATCACGGGAGAGAGGAGAGAGCTAGGACATGAGGTGGCCGATGAGGTGTCCCAATGAGGGTCCTCTTCTAGAACCTCTTCATCATCTTTGTGCTTGAACCCTATCTATCATTTGGGGGGAGGGGGGTGGTATTTAAATATCTCTTTCAGATTGTAACCTCAGCTTAGTTGAATAAAAAATCGTGAAGTTCATCTTTCAAAAACCAGAAGTTTTCTCTCAGGTTTTCTTTGGCGGCTTTACTCCATTTGTGTGTAATATCCGACTGAGTATGTTGTTCATTGTCACCAAGTTTTAAGGTTACTTGGAAGCTCTTATTGCCATCCTTTTCTCCAGCCTTCCCAAGGGTTGAAATCACATCAAAAGGGTGGGAAACATTGTATCGTTTGCTGAAGTTTCATTACAATTTCGGAGGTCTCATAATCCGAGGGTGCTCTTCGTGTAGTCTTCGGAGCAGCATCAATTCCACCGCCCATATCTTGGTCATTTATGCAAATTTCCTTCTAAAATTTTTGGAGTCCACCATCCACGTGTCAAGTAAGGTTGTCTTAAATTTTCAGTCTATTTGGTTCAGAATTGAAGAATTTGTGCATATGGAAAGTCCAATGAAAATCAGTCATCTAGTCGTTTTCAAAACAGCAGTTTTTGTGTTTTGATTCGTGCATAACCTTTTGGCCACAACGATTTTGGTTTTGAAAGTCAGCCTGCGTGACTCCACTTTGCAAAGTGGGACTCCGCTATGAAAGTCAGCCTATGACAGAGGTTGCTCGGAAACACCATTTGAGCGACGAGTTTCGCAAGAAATGCGTTGTTTTCACAATTTTTCACCTCAAATCAACTCCAATAACTTATTGAGACTTCAAATATACTAGAATAACCCATAAATAAACAAAATATTTGAGTTTCCAAGCTCGAATCCGACTTTCACCAAAATCCCAAACTTTAACTACGAAAATAGGAAGTTCTAGCGACTTACCCTCGAATTTCCTTTCTTAAGTCATTGCTTGTAGTCTCGTGAACACTTCCTTGACCTTAGAACGCGACGATTTGCACGATGGAGAAACTCTCCTTACTCTCCCTCTCTCACTTGCGGCAGTTTTCCAAAATGAAAAGAGAAGGGTTCCCACCCTCTTCTATTAAAATAATATTCTTCATTCCATCATTGCATTTATTTTGTTATTCTTATTTAATATAATTCCACTTTATATCAAACACAAATTTGCCACGTCGGCATACATAAAAATTTCAAACATTATCTAATATTAATTTCTTTTAATTCAACCACACCATAATTTTCAAATTTATTGATTTTTAATCAATTGACAGACAAATCTAACGTGGTTGCAAAACAGAAAAAAGAGTCAACTCTTGATACGTCGTTAGTTAATAATAAAAAATTCGACATGTGAAATGTTAATTAATACAAAAATACGTGTTTTTACATTTTGCTTCTACAATTCTAACTTGCTTAAATACACTAGATAATATTGGAAGGAAGGGTAACCACAAATGTCTGTAAAACCACTTTTCTTCGGTTACATTCTATTGAGTGTCGTGTTAGATATAATTAAACAATTATCAATGAGCTCGTATATATTAGTTATTATACATTATAACGATAATATGAGCTCGTATATATTAGTTATTATACATTATAACGATACTACACCGACAAACAAACAACTCGTAGCTTTCTCTAGCAAATCCCATTTCTTTTGAAATTTGCTCTTAAAAACTCTTTCGAAGCGTATAAAAGATGCACTAAATTGATCAATCTTCTTTTTTTCCATAAAAGAAACGAAGCAATTCCTTTTATTCTCAAGATTTGTTTCAAGACGATGCTCAAATTAGCGGCAAATGTTTTTGCAGTGAAGTCGGACAATAATATAACCCGAACCGACCCGATCCCATCCACAATTTTCGTCGGACACAATTAGGTCACGGAGTGGAAGCATAGCCCAGAAACGATCGCCTTCGTAGCTCAAACCTCGGTTTCTCTATCTCTCTGTCAATGGGTGAAATAACTGGTACACAGTTGGTGATTTTGTTTATCATCCCAGTCCCACTCTAGGGTTTGGTTCCTCTGTGCGTTGCTGTTCTCTCCTTCTTCCATGTAACTCTCTTTCTCTCTCCTTGTGATTGCATTGTTCCACTGTTTAGGGTTTGATTCCTTCGCTTCTACTTACACTTGAGTTTTTCGAATTTAATTCTATGGTTGTTTTCTTACGTACAAGTTTCAGGTTGATGGGGTTTCTTTCCTTTCTTCTTTTCCTTGTCTTCCTCCATGCACCTTTATCTAGTTTTTTGTTTCTGTTTTTTCCTTTGCATTGTTGTTGAGATTTCATTTATTGTTCTGAGTGCTACCTTTATGAAAATCATCCTTTCGAGAATTAGGTTTAATTTGCTAACTGCTTGGACGGGAAACTGTGAAGCAAGAACGAATTTTTTCTTCTCTATGTTAGTGGGCTTCTTTTTATAAGTACTCTAAGTTTCTGTAATTTTTTAACTATGCCTACGAGATAGTTTAGTGTCTGAGATACCAGTGGAGAAAAGTCACGCTAAAGATATAAAATAGCTTAGAAATCTATCTTAATGAAGTAGCCCGTATGTTGTGTTGACTGAAAGCTCTGCTAAGTTGATGCTAAAAGTTTTTCAGAAGGGTTTTACGTTAAGTTTATGTGATCCGTGAATGAAACGTGGGAAGAATTTTGGCATCCTTAATATTATTTATATATATGAAAATGCACAGTGCAGATATGGTATTTGATCTAACAAGTAAACACGGATAGTCATGTAAAGACTTTTTTCAATGCCTCTTTTTTATTATTCAGCCCTCTTTTTTAGTATTCAGCAATGAAAAGAAAGTATGATTACTTTAATTTTTTTCTAGCTAACCGTTCCATTCCATTCTATGGAAAAAGGAAGAAACATTTTAGTCTTAGTTATCACAAAACTGGATGTGTGGAAACTTTGATATGCTCCATGTCAACCTTTCTTAATTAATTAATATTCAAGTGAAAGTTTCTACAATGAATACTTTAATTTAGGTCTTACTGTCATATTTTATATTGCCGGAGTTTTGGATTTCTACTCTTGGAACTAAGTTTTTTGGTTATTTTAATTTGTGAGTTTTCTATTTACTTTATGATATGTGCAATTCTTTGATGTTGATCCTTGTTTTCAATTATGATTTTCTGGCAAGATATGTATTAGGCATTCTAGACTGTTGTGTTACTAGTAAACTGATTTTTTTACGGTTAAACCAGATTGTACTGTCAATTGATAGAGTTATTATCACAAGTTGTACTCTAAGTTAACTTGTGTACTTCTATTTGTCATAATTGAGCTTTAATCATTCCATCTTATATATTCTCTAAAATATTTTATTGAAGAAGAATTAATTTTTCTTCCTTTTGAAGGCGATTATGGATTCCTCCTGCTCCGTGGTTAGACTCCAATAGCGTGATTTAAGAAATGTGTAATTGTATTCTTAAAATTACAATATATTACATGTTGTGAATGTAAGTAGGAAGCCATCTGAGACACTTGTTTGTAATTGTTTTGAAATGATAATACGCTAAAGCGCTTTATTCATGAATGACTTTATTAGGCCCATGTGCTTTGGTTAGATTTCTCAAATTTGGACAATGTGAATTGTCTGCTTTTATATTGATTCTCTGATTTCTACGCACCTCCTTTACTTTGTTTCTTGTGTATGAAATATCCTAATTTTATTTTTTCCAATGATGCGTAGCTGAAATTGATTTTTTTTTTTCCCTTCCAAGGTCACTTCTGTAAGGGTGTTCCGTTATTCTTGGTGAATGTTGTAGAAATATTTCTCTGTTGACCGTTGGACTATTTTTTTTATATTAGCTTTTCATGGTGAACTTTTTTTTTTGTCCTCTTCAAAGTGATTAACAAACAATTAATTTGTTGTGCATACAGATTGCTCTGCATTTGAGCTGGAGAAGGTACCATTGCTTCTGGCCTTGAATTAATGAGTGGAAGTAGTAGAAAACGTGCATCCAAATGGGATTTAAGGGAGGAGCCCTGCTCTGAGTCTGACAATGTCCAGGATCGTGGTTGGTCTGGACAAGCAAGCATGTCAATACCAGAGAAAGAGTTGCAAGCTAGTTGGAAATCTCCAGAAATTCTTGGCAGTACTGGTTCAAAATGGTCTAGCATGGAGGTAAAAGCTTCTTTGAAGTATAAGCAGGACAAGGACTTGCTTCCTAGTGAGCCTTTGGTTGGAAGCAGAGGTTCACATAAAGATGATGTGATTAGTAAAGGCTATAGCAGAAAATTGGAAAGCAGTGGGGGCTGGGATGGTGATGGAAGTTACGGAACAAGAATGTCTCCTGGTTTGGATGGGTGGAGGAAGCAAAATGGTAGCGAGTCAACTAGAAATGGTTGGAGTAGGTCACTGAGGTTTGAAACTCTTGCTTATCTCAATCTGGTTTTGTTCTCTGACTGCAGATTTATTAATAATCCTTTCTTTCCTTTGTAATGCTTATGTGTGCACCTAGAAATGTGTCAAGATACATCCAATTCGTTGGATCTTGCCTTGACTTTGAGTATCACATGCAGGGATAGGAGCAGGAGCAGAAGTAGGAGCAGGAGCAGGAGCCCTGCTCATGGCTTTAGGAGGGAGATAGGATTCTATGACAGAAGCAGAGGTAGGTCGGGAGTTTCAGCTCAGTTATGCAGAGATTTTGAATCTGGGAGATGTAGGAGAGGAAGTGATTGCCAATTTCTTCACCATGATAGTCAAAATTATGATGATAATTTGGAAAATAGACATAGAAAAGGCGGCTCTGCAAAATATTCAACTTCATATGAAAATAGGGAATATCAAGGTAGGAGTGGAAGATCTATTCCTCAGTGTGCTGATTTCTTAAAAGGAAGATGTCAAAGGGGGGCATCCTGCAAGTACATGCACGATGATTCTTCTGACTTTAGCAGAGCATCTTCAAATGACATTATTCGAGAAAGAGACATTGATAGAAGGAACAAAGATTCTTCTGTTGACCTAGATGTTGTTCCTGAAAGTCGCAGAACTGGTGATATTCCTTGCAAGTTTTTTGCTGCAGGAAACTGTCGCAATGGAAAACATTGCAGGTATGCACATCACAATAATGCAAGTGTGAGCCCTGAAAGAAAGCCGAAAAATGATAGACTGTTGCTGGTCCGCAAGCCAGATGGTGCAAAACGGCTGTTGCATGAATCAAGTGATGCAACTACCTCTAACAATGCTGCTTGGTTTAGAGAAGGAAAAAATGAAGAAATAGGTGTCCTGGAGCCAAGAGTTGCTTCTTGCTCAATGGATGGAGATAGATGGGAGCATGGTTTAAATAATGAGAGCAAACCACACTGCCATCTATCATTTTCTTATGAAGGTAATCAAAACATTGACAATGAATCTGTTATACATAAGGCAAAAGATGCTACTGATGGTATTATTATTTCTGAATATAGAGATCCTGAAAAATGGCATGATGATATGGAGATGTCTCCTGATTGGAATCATAAGGGGCGACCTTCCAACCTTCTGGTTAAGGTTGAACGTAACCTCATCTCCCAGGACTCAAATTCACTTGTTGATATTTCTTTATCCTCACATAAGCATGATGCCAGTCCATTGTCACAATCTATTATGTTTGAAAAACCTTTCTCGTTACACAGCAACAATATGATGCCAGATAATACCACTGGGTCGTACCCCAATGATAAGGGTGCTATTGAAAATACGAGGGCTTCACATGCGATAGCCTCACTTGCTGATGGTAGTCTTACTGCCAATAACTTACTTGGACAGAGGATTATTATATCCAATGAATATCTTGGACATGAAACGACAAAAAATCCTAATTTTTTGCCTGAGTCTGTAGATGGAAGCTCTACCCTCCAAAGTAATAATAAGGATGCAAACTTATCAGGTATGAATTCTGTCAGCAGTGAGCAACTCAACCATTTCTCTAATCTTTCAGCGTCTCTGGCACATTATTTTGGAAATGGGCAGCCAATTCCACCATCTCTGTCTGCTTTGAATTCTCACTGTGTAGTAGCTTCATCTACTGTTGCCATCTCTGAGATCCCAGCTCAAGAAATTTTAGCAGCATCCATAAGGCCAGATCAAGTAAATCAACGGGAGCAATACGACCCTATATGTGATAGCCAAGAGCATTATAAGGCTGACATCAGTGAAAAGCCCCCTCTTATTTTACTAAATCCTTCTTCTCAAAGTTTTACAGATATAAAACTAGGAACGACATCAAAAGATCTATCTTCATCTTCTATTGCTGGGAGAAACGGTGGTAGTTTTATCGAGACTGGGATTTCTATGGAAGATCCTCTATACAAGAGAAACATATTAAATCAACCTAGTGGAAGCCTTGAGGATACCGAGGAAAAGATTGAAGTGGATGATAAAAGCGGGAAAACCCATGGTGAAAATAAGATGTCCCAGGAAAACAGTATATTGGTTGACACAAAAACAAATAATGGAAATGATGATAACAAGAAAAATAAAGATTTGAAGGGGATTAAGGCATTTAAATTTGCATTAGTGGAATTTGTTAAAGATCTTTTAAAACCGGCATGGAAGGATGGTCAAATTAACAAAGATGCTTACAAGACTATTGTTAAGAAAGTGGTGGAAAAAGTTACTGGATCAATGCAGGCTGCTAATCTACCTCAGACACAAGAGAAAATCGACAGTTATCTTTCTGTTTCAAAACCAAAGCTTACTAAACTTGTACAGGTCAGTTTTCGTTTCTACCATTTTTTCTAAATAAATTGAGCTATCATGGAAGTCACTGATACATTTCTTCTTTAAAAGATATCCATATCTTTTCTTTTACCTAGGATTTGTTGGCGCATAAAGAATTTTTATTTTCCTTTTATGTTTCATGTATTGCTGTTCAAATAATTTCCTCCGACGTTGAAAAGGACAAATATTTCATTCATGTCCCCAGAGTATTTTCTGGTCATGCTTGTTTTTGTTGCAAACTTAGTGTAGGTTTGAAACTAAGAAACCTTAAAGGTGATATAGGGATAATTAGAATTTCGACTTGTGCATCTTAGTTCTTCAGGTATATGGAACGGTGAAAACACTTTTTTCTGTCTATTCTAAGCCCTAATTGTCCTTGTCAATGTGAAGTGCTTATTCATTTTGCTATCTATGCAATTACCTGTGCGCATATCGAACTGTTTACCTTTATCGTTAAGGGTTTTTATGCTTCTGTTCATCTTAGAAAGCCTGACTTGGTCGATGGCTTTTTATATTACTATTTTAATGGTTTGTATAATCCTTTATATGCTGAATCACATTCTCATAATCTATATGGTCCTTTCTCTTCTCTTTGAGACAAAAAAATAAAAAATATGTTTGTTTGGGATTCAATAGAGAACCTTGTCTACATAACATGAAAAGACTACCCTAGGAATACTTATTGTCTGATGAGATGATTGTCATGTTTTGGACCCGTGGTGGCCCGTCTTTATGATTTGATTGTGTTTTCTAATCTTAGAAGATCATAGTAAGATTCTATATCAGATCTATGACTACGTTCTAATGCAGCAAGTAATAATATTAATTCTGTGAAGTGTTCTCCTTTTTGTATGCCCTTTGCGACAACAAGAATCTGTGTCTTTTCTTGATAGTTGTGTTTGTTCTTTCTCATATATGTCGTGTGGCGGCACCAGTCAAAAGTCAAATGATCCGTACAAGCAAACATCAGTAGGTGCTACATAATGATTGCAGTTAGATATATTAGTTTTGCAACACGTTGGCAGCTCACAAAGCTCATAAAAGCCAAGTAAAAAGGAAAAGATCAATATGTGCTGCACACTTGTTGGACTAGGCAGCTTATAAGAGACTTTTGACGAAAAGTAATATGCGATACATGTATTACCCAGGAACATACAGAGCTTATAAGAGTCCGAGAAGGCAAGGCAAAGCAAAGATTAAGACCTGGGATAAAGTGAAAAAACATCTTATCATTTTTTTACCCTATGATTGTAGAAGAGTAAAGTGTCCGTGATTGGGTGATAAACCATAAAAATTATAACCACTAGCCATGAATGAGATAATAAGTCTACTCGATGACTCAAGATCTCTACCTACTTCTTGTAGTCCTTGTAAGATTTCTTTTGTCTAAGGTAATCCAATGTTTTCAAAGTCTTTTTGGCCGTCTCTAAAATTCATCTAGATTCCTTAGTATGTTAGGTTATACGATGACCCATGATCTTATGTCTGACCTCGTGAGGCTGTCCTTTCTAGGTGACCTAACATTCTCAATAATTACATTTAATCTGTTTATCTTAATCTTTAATAAATGCTCAAGTGTATCAATTTATCACAATAATTGTCAACAACTAATTTTCATTGTTAATTAATTCATGACCTGCATCAATGTATAGCATTCCACAATCATTCATATATAACATCAAGCAAATACGTTTTTGGGACCATGACAAAAACCACAATTTTACTTTTACGTTGGTCCAAGAATGCAACAGTAAATGTCCTATCAGGTAGTCTTGTATCCTTCCTTACCTATACAAAATGTTTAGTCATTAACACCTATCTAAATTTTTTACAATAGGCAATGTCAATCGTCGTAGTTAAGCTTTGCTTATATTGTCTTTTTTTGACTACTTTAAGTTTGTTCCTTCTTGATCTACCCTACTGTGTGTAAACGTAGATGCATATCAAAGTTTCTAGAAGATAGGTTTAAAATTCTTACTATGTGATTATTTCATAATTCCAACATGGAGCGGAGCAGAAGATGGTACTCAGTTTGATCCAATTTGGGTCATATCAGGTCAATTTCCATCTATTGGGGTCGTGTGGGGTCGGGTCGGGTCGAGTTACTATAAGGTTGACTATGTCGGATCTCGTCTTCTTCCTTTAGTAGGATCAAATAGATATGTTCCTTCGCTTGGTTTTTTGCCGAAGGTGGCCATGGTCTAGAAGGCAAGAGTTTGAATGTCTTCAGGTGTGGTTCTAGTTTTTCGTGGTGTCACAAGCCTTATAGTGATGTGGCAAGAGAGAGGAAATAACTTTTGAATTTAAAAAAAAAAATAGTTAGTTGATAATGTGATGTTTAAATTATGAATAATTTGATATCTTTGGTTAGTTTCTATTACACTCTTTATTTGAAAAAAAGTTATGAGCAGAGAATAGGTAGATTTAGCAAATAAAAGTATTAATTCTCATGACTCTGTCTCTTCCTTTTTTCGTCTCATCTGTGGTTTTGTCTGTCTGAATCCATTTTCTTTCTATTTCTTTACTTGGTTGTTGACTGTCATTCGATTCTAGGAATAAAGATTGTCTTCTTTTCCAATTTCATTCTCTTATTTTAATTGAGATATTATTGCATATGCTACAAAGATCTTAACAATTGATATCGAAGCGGTGCAATCTATGAGGATGGCATATAATGAAAAACTTGTGCGGCTCAACAAAAGAGTGAAGGACATTAAAGCAACAAAAGATTGTCCACGAGAGTGAACTCCTCTAATCACTCACTCCAACACCTATAGTTAGATGGTGCACGAGTTGAATCACCTTGATATGGCTGGAGTCATCAAAAGCCATTGGATAACCACCAAAAGCAGAACTCCATTCCTTTTCTCGAAAGGGCCTAGCTCAATATGGTATAGATCTACTCCCTTGCCAGACTTCAAAACCTTTCTCGATGTAGAGTTTAAAAATAAGATTGATTTGCCGCAAAGAAATGTAACAAAAAGGTGTTCATAAATCAAATTTAAAGGAGTTAATCAAAAGAGAAGCTGCAATAGTTTAGTGCAGCTACTTGACAAAATTTATTTGCACCCTACCTGGTACGTTGATGAGGAGCTCATCATTTCTTTCGATGAGACTAATCTCTATTGCTCATGGGTCAAGGCTTCCATAAAGAGACCTCCAAAGAAGAGTACCAGTTTGAAGAATGTGTTAAACTACTTAAAGGAGAAGAAACTCATAGAAAGGTTAAGCGTCTCTTTCAACGTTTCAAGGGTCATCAAATCCCTGTAATAATGTGGGAAAACAGCATCTTGTTTCTAAGAAGGTGTAGGCCGTTGAAACCTGAGGAAAAAGTTAGTTTGAAGGAGACTGTCACGAGTCATTGATTGACGTTGTAAATTATAGAAAATTAGTTAGGTGATAATGTGGTGTTTAAATGTGTTCTTTAGTTAGTTTTTATTAGACTCTTTATTTAAAGAAAGTGATAAAAGAAGAATAGGTTGATTTAGCAGATGGAAATCTGAATTCTCAGAACTCTCTCTCTCTGTCTTCCTTTTTTTTTGTCGTCTGTCATTCATTCAGAATCCATTTTCTATCTCTTTATTTATCTATTCCTTTGTCGAATAGTTGTAATTTGTTTCCAACAATGAAATATTATTGCTCAAGTCACAAAGATCGTAACACCTGGCTGGTGCATAGAGAAAAATTCAAAGATCTTCAAAGCAGTTGGGTGTGTGGAAAAGGGCACTTCTTTATACCCTTGTTTTCTCTCAAACCTGAGATGCAAACATGGACCAATTTCGAGTGGGTAGGAGGCGAATTTTGCAAAACAAAAGAAAAATTCTTGTTGATTGGTTGAAGGATGATTTTCTTATGACTGGTTGGAATTGAGGACTTTGTCGCTAATTTTCCATCAAAGTCTGTAATCTTAGGGAATTTGAATTTGAATTTGAATTCTTGCAAGTTTATGGTATTGATTTTAATCTTACATTGCTTTAGAAAAATAAACCCGGAACCCAATTTTGTGAATTCCAAGTCATTCAAATCATGTTATAAATTCCTAATTTGTCATTTAATTTCCTGTTTTTGATTGTTGCATATTATTTCGTTGACTTGATTGTATATATCATTATCATCCTTGGAAAATTCTATTAGGAATCTAATATTATTTCGTTATGACTTGATTGTATGTATCATCCTTGCAAAATTCTATTAGGAATCTATAATTAGCTCGAAGAAATTTTATCGGGAGTCTAGTAATAGGATCTCTAACGGTGTTCTAAGGTGCAATTTGAGTAATAAAATTATTTTTGAGAAATGTTCTGATAGTTATCTAGTATAGAGTAGATTATATTTCTCTAAAATTTTGTGCACCGCAGCCATTCTTCCTTTGTACATCATAATCTTTATTCCCTTCTGCCCCCTTTATTTTAATCTCACTCACACAGCTCCCCACAACTGCAAATTTAAATTATAAATTAAAAAATAATTGATCAACCAGTGGCAAATGGCCTGGTTGCAGAATAGTCGGCGATGATCTCTCAGTGAATTATCATGTTCTTACCGTTTCTCATCGTGCTTCTATTGTCGTGTGAGTTTACAAGACTTTTATTTATTCTCTGATAATTATGTTTGTTTAGTCTTTCTCATTCACAGTCTCGATGCTGAACATGTTCTTTAATTTATTCTTTAGAATCTACTCCTCGGTCTTCTTTTATTCTTGGTAGCTTTCTTTGTGTTATTTAATTTTCTGCCTTAATAGCTTTTTGTGGAAGTCATTTGTTTCCGGAATCTTAAATGCATTGGGATCTCGCATTTCTTGCTCACACAATCTTATCAGTCAAGATGCATTTTGCATACTCATGTTTTCTTATTCAGCTATTCTGTCGTCTTTTGTAAGTTATTAAGTCTGTTCACTCAACCCCTTGTTTTTGATTAATCTGATAAAAGATTTTGAAACGCAGATTATTAGGTATTATGGTTTCAGTGAGCTTCACACTATCTAGGTATTCTATTTGGCATGTCTGAAATAGTATTTGAGTTTTCTATACACCTGTCGTGTATTTCCTCCTATTCGTGTAAACCTCTTCATTTTCGGTCAAATATAATAATATTTCAACATTTTGCTCCTAAGTTCTTTCCCATGTTTCCTTTTATTTTTCTGCATAAACATGGAATAAGAGCCTCGTTTTTCACTTGTGCTCTTTTCTTATTCATGCTTATCACTGCCATTCTTCAGTTACAACCTATATTTTGAAAAGACTGCTTATTTTTGAGGCCATGACTTTCTCTTTTTTTGAATATTTTGATCTTGTTTAATGAAGTATTCTAATGAAGCAATGATTTAGTATCCGTGATTTTGATGGTAATTGCTTTCTACTTCTAAACAGGCATATGTGGAAAAAGCTCAGAAAGGTTGAAGATTCAAATAACACGGCGATGGCTGTCATTTTAAATGTCTTGCTGTTTGCTTGAAAAAGATTAAAATTTTCCTCAAAGTGGATGTATTTTATATATCGGTAAATGTGCTAACCAATCGTTTCTCTGTAGCATGTAGATATTTCTCTTTATACTTGGAATATTTACTCCGTTTTACCGTAATTTTTGCCAAGAGCTGTATGATTTTCAGAATGTGATTGTTGGTATCAATTCGTAGCTGTGCAATTAGTGGTAAATCTATTTTGAGCACTCAAACTGCTGTTGAAACTCAGCTTAAGCTTAAGGTTGTTTTTAGTTCATTGTTTCAAATCTGAAACTTCATAGATCTGGCTGTTTTCCTGAATCAAGATCGAGGGCTGTGTAGTCTGTAACACTGAAGTAGAGTGGATTTGGAGGATTGTAAAGATTGTTCATTCTCATTGATGTTGCTTTTTGGTGTAAATGTAAGGTTAAGTTTCATGTTTGATTTGTTATAAATCTCTCATAATTTGTCTACAATAAGGGGGTGGGAACAACAGTAGGCGGGAAGTGGTAAAATCGAACCATAAACACGTGAGTTTTGTACCCATAAAATTGCTTTTGGTTTGCCTGAGAACCAGATTGGGCTTTTGTTTGAATTGAAAATTTCTCTCTTTGAGAAATATATGATCTGACTAACCAGAAGAAAGATGAAAGTTATAAATGTAAAGGATGTGAACAAAAGAGACGTCAGCTTTTGGCACCATTGTTGGAGAAGAGGAAACACCAAATTCCAGAATGTGTAAGCAAGGCAAATTGGGTCAGACTCTGAGGAGACCATCGGATAGCATAAGGTTGAATTCTATGAATGGATGCTTCGTTCATAGTTGTGGTTGAGTTTTGAATTTCAAACTAAAGAGAAGACTGTAAAAAGTTAATTTTATTTTTCAATTTTTTAAATTTTAGAAACGAAGACACGTGGAGCTAGAACCACATAATGTCATGAGATATGTCAATTGAGTCGATACAAAATAAATTTGGTAATTAAAAAACAAGATAAAACTAATAAAGATAATAATAATTTTTTCAAATTGCTGTGAGCTGTTCTCACTGTTCATCCAAATCGCAGTTGTTTTCGAAGGTCGACCTACTAGACGTCGGAACCTTCTTCTTCAAATGTTTCGGAAGACTCTTCGTGCGGCTTCTGCCGCCGCCGCGGACGCCCACTCCTTTTCTTCTCTAGCTTCTCCTCCAAATGGTAAACTTTCATCTTTATTCACAGGCCCGCCAAAGCCACCTTCTTCATATTCCAGAAATCCATCTCTTTTCACAATCCCAGCTGAAACGACGTCCTCTTGTCCAGATAATTCGCTTTATGAACCAAAAATTGGGGTTTCGAGAGAAAGACTTCAGAAGTTTCTTCAAACAAAGTGCAAGTCCGGCGATGTGAGCGCGGATGAAGCGTTTAGCTTCTTCCATCGCATGGTTCAGATGAAACCTAGGTTTCCATTATATTCATTCAATCTCTTATTAAACAGGCTGGTTAAGAGTAAGCGCTATTCTGATGTCCTCTCGCTTTACTGTAAAATGAATTCTGCTGGGCTAACTCCGAGTTTTGTTACGCTTAATATTTTACTTAATTGCTTTTGTAATGCAAATCGAGTATGCGATGCTTTTCTGGTTATGGGAAGAATTTTGCGAATGGGTTATAGTCCAAATATCTCGACCTTCAATTCTTTGATTAAGGGGTTATGTATTGGGAGTAGAGTTGATGATGCAGTCCAGTTGTTCCTAAGATTGGAAAAGTTTGACTGTCGTCCAGACGTGATTACTTGCAATACTTTGATTAGTGGGCTATGTAGATCAGGAAATACAAGTAATGCTCTTAAATTACATGAAGAAATGGTTAGTGGGAATGGTCAATATGGTATTGGGTGCAAACCAAATGTTATTAGTTATAATTGCATTATTGACGGCCTTTGTAAAGCGGTGAAGGAAGATAAGGCTATGGAACTATTCTTAGAAATGCAAGGCAGGGGATTGTGTCCCAACGTCTTTGTATACACCTCTCTAATGAGTGGTTTCTGCTGTGTTGGAAAGTGGAAAGAAGCTATAAATTTATTTAATGAGATGTTGGATCGAGAAATCCAACCTGATGTCGTAACATTTAATGTGCTGATAGGTGTACTTTGCAAGGCAGGAAAGATGGAAGAAGCCAACCGGTTATTAGAAATGATGATTGAAAGAGGAGTGAATCCTAATAACTTTACATATAGCACGTTGATGGATGGATTCTGTTTAGTAGGAAACCTAAGTGCTGCATCAGAATTATTTATTTCTATGCCAAGTAGAGGTTGTGAACCTGATGTTATCAGCTACAATGTGCTAATCAACGGATATTGCAAGAATTGGAAAATACAGGATGCTTTGAATCTTTATAGTCAAATGCTTGAAAAGAAAGTTAAGCCAACTAGGACAACATCTAATACTATATTGACTGGTTTATTTCAGGCAGGTAAAGTAGATGATGCAAAGAAGTTATTTTCAAATATTATAGCCGATAGCTTGGGTCCCGACGCAATCACATTTTGTATATACATAGATGGACTTTGCAAAAATAATCGCATTTCAGAGGCATTAGAACTTTTTTACAAGTTAGAAAGTTCCAGTTTTGAACTAAATATTTGTATATTTAATTGTCTCATTGATGGGTTGTGCAAAGCAGGGAAGCTCGAAACTTCGTGGGAGCTTTTCAATAGTTTATCTGAAAAAGGTGTGAGGCCTGATGGCGTGACCTATAATGTGATGATACAAGGGCTATGCAAGGAAGGGAAACTAGAGAAAGCAAATGATTTGTTTCTTAAGATGGAAGATCAAGGTTGCTCTCCTGATATAATCACTTGCAATACAATTTTGAGTGGTTTTGCTGAAAATAATCAGTTTGAGAATGTAGTTGAAATTCTTCACAAAATGGTTGAGAAAAAGGTCTCCCCTGATGTTTGGACTCGTTCCATTGTTTTCGACTTACTTTCGAGGGACGAGAACTCTCGTGATTGTTTGCACTTGCTTCCAACATTTCCTGTAGAAGAGACATGATTTTGATGAAAGTTGGAGCTCGGAAAAAATCCCAATTTGAACCTTACAGCTTGAAAGAAATGGAATTGATTCTGAACAGTAGACTGTAACTATAAGTTGCAGTTATATTTAAATGATGTTTTAACGGTGGTCATGCCGTGTAAGAAGCCATTTATTGAGGAATTCTAGTGGTTTCTACACACATATATTAAGCCTCATTGAAAAACCGCACTTGTTACGTGATTAATTAGAACAAGTCGATCGATATTTATCATGGGATCTCTCTTAAAACTGATTTTGATATGCTATTTAGGGGACTGTGCAAGCTCTGATTACTGCTGGAAGTCTTATAAGTTAATTGATAGAACATCTCTCCTTACTGCTGGATTTCAAGACATGGTATAGGCCAGTGTATTATTGCAGGTACTGAATTTCATATGTTAGCCTCGCCAAGTCCAATCTTTAAAAATGCTAGCTTTATTTTCTTACAATGAATGTATCTTTCGAATGGAGAATCTTTTTTGGACATGAATGTTTTTTTTCAGACCTTGCATATGAATATTGAATAATTATCATCCTTGTAATATTGTTGCTAGAGCAGTCAAAACAACGAAAGGCTTTAAAGAAAAATGAGGGTAGCATGACAGTGTTCCCACAAAGGTGCTTCTAGTACTACTTCTCATACGAATTTGACCTTCATACTCTCCAAAAGGGTTTACAGTCATAGAAGCATTGACTAACCAAACGCGAAGAAGACTTGAATAAAGTTATTGCTTGTGAAGAAGACTTCATTTTGAATCATAGACTTGATTTTCATTACTGTATTGCCACTTTTCTTTGTTTTTGGCAAGTGTAATCATCTAAAGATGAAGCAATACAGTGTCTTGTCCTTGTCCTTCCATCCTATCAACTTCACACCATTTATAATGTTAGAAAAATACAGCACATTCGAATATAGTGTCGATTCTCCCAGAGTTCATTGAGATTTCACAGAAATCGTGGATGAAAATTTATGTTAACTTCACATCATTCATAATGTTTATGTTTGGTTAAGTTTGTTTAACTTGAAATTTGTCCATGACAGGCGGTGGCGCACCTTAGGTGGACCTTATAATGCACGTTTCTAGTCATAATTACTATTTGTACTACAAATGGAGCCCACAAAAATATGCAGTCTGTTATTACATCTCGCCATTCCTACCGAGTGTGAGGTCCGATTTGGGACGAACCGGGTAACAATGGCGCACTAAAGTTTCTGATTTCATGCATTTGATGCTTTCAAGGTAGTCATGGTTAAGCTCCACACTCACTCACTCCCTTTATGCAAAGCACAGTAGAAAGATTATACGTTCAACTAGAAATTAAACAAAAACTAAATAAAAAAAAATAAAAAAACAGCACCAATATTTAACATGAAAAAACCTTTTTAAGAATAAATCATAGTAAGATGAAATTTCACTGTAAATCAAAATATTACCGTCAATTTTACAATTCAAATTTCTATAAATTTATAGAAAAAGCAAAATCCTAAATGAGATTTGTGATAAGAGAGTGTTGGCCCAACTGAAAGGTCACGGAACTCTTAACACATTATGTTTTTCTTACCGCATGAATATTTAACGCAGTTTCATTGTTGTTACCAGCATGATTGTGTAAATGATTCGGGATTTGGCGAATCGTCTCCAAATTCAAATGCCGTTGAATCTCTCCAGTTTGCAGCTTTTGAAACAAGGATATGGCCATTGCAGGAATATCTCACTCTTTAAATTGAATCTGGTGAATACCACTCTATCTTCTTCTCCCTTGGCTGCTCATGAAACTGTTTTATTGCTATTAACAGGCTACCCATCACACTTTCAGGAACTCCATGAAAGAACCCCCAAGTTTCAGACGCTTTGCGTATTCTCCTCCCCACTTGAGCTCTCCGAAATAACTACAATCCATGAAGATCGATCACTGGAACTCAAAAGTCGGATTTGGCAGGTGAAAACAAGGCCTCCAGGCAGCATCAACAAGGCCCTTAACTCCGTCTTTTGTTTCATCAAATTCCTTCACTTCCTTCCCTGTCACAGTAATGCAACCGGTCTAACTCATCTTCTGGGATGAATTCCATTTTCTTGTTTAGGAACTAAAAGTTTCCAGCTTATTGTTTCTTCTTTCCTCTGCTTTTTGAGTCTAGAAAGAGGTGACAGTAAAAAACAATGAGCAAAAGAACAAACTTCCTGCATTAAACCAGAAATAAATTACGCATCATCAGATCCCACTGCTTGCACCAACATCAGGAATACTTTAGAGAAATGTGTATTCCTTGAATAGTTAGCCTCACTTCCTGAAAAAGAAAGTTTGTAGAGAGGTTAAGTCTGTCCTATTTCAGTCTAACGCTTCAAAAAGGTGAGAAGATTCCTTGAAACATACGTTAAAAATGTCATATCGGTTGTCGGATTTTAATGGATTTGTATTGTTCTTAGCTGAACTTGGACTATGAGTTGTTTCCATCTAAAATTTTGTGATTATGATCACCATTGTAGATAAGATTGACATCTTGGTAATGATATTTGAATAGTTTTTTCGTCTTTGCCCAGCAAAATATAGCAACCATTTTCTTTTTCCCAGGAAGGCAAAACAACTTCTTTAAACTAAAAAACATACAAATTTGAAGACATGAAATAGTGGAAGTAGGAGATAGTGATGGAGAAGCAAACTCATTGATTGGGGATGACTGATGACAATGACCTTCACAATCACCATATTTTCTCTTTTAAAATATAAGGCTGTTTTAGGGTATCAGAATTTCGGATCAAAACTTTATTTTTGGTCTTTAAAAGCTACAAACAAAAAACTCATATGAAACTGATGTTTTCAGAAACAATTTTGTGTTTATACTGTTTTCTTTTACTTTTTGCATGTCTCTCCCAACCCTCTTCTTTGATGGGTAAACCGATTGCTTGGAAAGGTGGTGAAGTGCAGTGGGTGAGACTTGATAGCAAAAGAGTTTTCTAAAGTTTTTTTCAATTCCTTGTTTCTGAAAATTGTTGTTCAAAGTTATAGTTTAAAACAAATATCAAAAACAGAAACTAAGACAGCTGCACAACCCGTAATTCATCAAAGAGACATATACTGTTTGATTCGTGATGGATCTGAGAGAAGAAAAAAAGAAGAAGACAAATGTCTCAAAATTTAAGCTAGAAATAGTGAGCAAGAGAAGAAAAAAAGAAGAAGACAAATGTCTCAAAATTTAAGCTAGAAATAGTGAGCAAGAGGAAATTTAAGGAAATGTTGATTGGAAATGCCTAAAACTTAAAGGACTCAATGGATTGATTACCCACACCACCATCAATGAAGTTAACTAAAAGTTGTTTCCAATCTTAAATGTAAGAAGAATCCAATAATCTTTGGCCTAAAACTACTTCAAGAAAATTGGGGGATGCATAAACTAGAAGCATTGAATTTTGCCGCTTGCATGTCTAAAATATACGATGAAACCCGAATACTAACGACATAGAGCTAATAGAAACTTAATAGAAAAACAAACATACCAGAAAGGTAGTTCAAAGGTCGCTTACTCAAGCGTGCTTCATTCCTAGGTTGTTACAGTCTGAACCTTCTTTCGATGTTTTCTTTCAAGGATCGAGTTCTTCGCTTTGATGAAAAATAGTGAGGCCACAAATAGAGCCATGTTCTGCCACAGAATAATGTATTTTTCAGAAAATAAAGTCAAGATAACTATTTTTACCCTGATTGCTTTTTTATTAGGTGTTCTGACATAATAATAATAATTAAAAAAAAGAAGAGATTTTCTCAAAATTTGATGAAAAGTTGGTTGAAAGGTATCCTAATTGTAGAAATTATGAGAACCAGGAGTGAAAATCATCTGATGAAGAAGTTGTAGAAGATAGAAAAATAAACTTCTCAGCAATAGGGAGAACTAGATCAATTTCCATCTAGTGTTCCAAGTAAAAAGGAAAGTCTCAAAAGGACATGAAGCAAACTAAATATCAACCAGGAAACAAGATCCAATCGAGCTGCAAGATAAGGAAAAAAACTTCCTCCAATGCGCGTAACCTCTATTGCCTAGCAACTAAATGCTTAATCTGTACACATATTTCATCAAACTATAAAATACAGTATCTTGGACAAAAAAAAAAGGTTTAAACTCATGATGAATGAATAATGCAACATTGTAACTTGATTATCTACTTTGTAAGAGTTTTTCATATGATATTTAAAATACGGATGGACTTAAATGAATGTTTAGAACAACATTCTACAACTCAAAAAAATCACAAATACTATGACTATGACTAGTAAGATTGAAAGACAACTTCATAAAAAAGGGTGTTCGATTAGATCAACTCTGTTTCCGTACCTCTACTTTTGGCAATTGCATGCCGTCATGAGAGTTCATACGATTGATGAAGATCTCAAACCTGGGCTTGGAATGCAGCTGGTCCGCCATTAATTCTATACTCAGTGAGCTTGTCATCATCAAACGAAAACACAAACCTTTTTAGGATCTTCCATCTTTAATTTACCGTCTTACTATAGTTCTACTAGTCACTAGATGAATTGCATGAACAAATGAACTAGCTTCTGTAAATTGTGAAGTAAGTTTGAGCCAATCGATTAGTATAAACACTTGTGTTGGTACAAAAACACTTGGCAAATGAAGATTCGAAAGCAAATTAAATTAGACACTGAATAACCAATAGAACATCAAAATTGGCATGAGGAAATTTTACTTCTCGCAATAGAGCCTATGAATGTTGGTAGTATTAATATTAATTTTTATGATAAATTTTTTTCACCCAATGGAAATCTTGAATTGTATCCTTGAAAATTTTTGAATGCATGAATTAAGAGAATCAGGACCTTGATTAAATTAAAAATTAAGTTCACAAAAATATTAATCAATGAAAATAAATAACAATCTCGTAAACACTGGAAAAATAAAATAAATTAGAAACAAGAAGAGAAGAAAAGTCCCGCACCTCATTCTGCCATGATTGTCCAACGAACAAATTTTGAATCACACAAACAGATAGAATTGTGTTGTATTTTCTAAGTGCAAAGAATAGCCGTATGATATTTAGCTTCTCATAGGACGAAGAACCCACCACCCACAATTAGATAGCATTCAAGTCCACAAAAACCACTCAGCTAAAAAAAAAAAATCATTTGTAGTAGATATGATCATTTTACAAGTTTGCACAATTTTCTGCAGAAAGTTTGCTCCTTGTCATTGTCAGCCTCATAAACTTTGTGCTTGTTAAGTACTAAAAGGCAATTTCCAATGTATACAGCTCGACAACATATTTTGGAATAACACTTTAGAACAAAACTACCCAAACATGTCATGACCCAAAAAATGGGGTCATGATGGCAATGAGGAACGATTTGACCATTGGAAGGATTCGACTGCCTTACCCTATTTAAATTAAAAGATAAAGCATAAATTAATTATGAACTTTAGGGGTCCGTTCAATTTAAATCTTGAATGAATAAAATGACTCTCAAAACTTACAATCCGTTTTACCTAAATTTTGTGCACCGTGAATAAAATGTACCTCAAACTATTTTTTTTTTTTTTTTTTTTTGCTCGATTTGATTATGGTTCGGTTTGATTTTAGATTTTTTCAATTTGGACTCAAGTTAAGTCAATTTATGCTCTATTGGGACAAGTTTTGGTCTGTTAGGTTTGGTTTTTTTTATAATTTTTTAAATAAAAATTAAAAAATATCTAAATATTATAACATCAATTTGGTTTGGTTTCTGTTTGAGCAAAAATCTCGGAAGGTGTAATTTGTTCACAGCGCAAAATTTGATATATATTTTGTTCAAAAAAAATTCTGGGTTAAAATTGAAAGGACTCTAAATTTCGAGATTCATTTAATTAAAAAAATAAATAAATTATGAGTGTAAGTTGATTGGATCCTCAAAGTTTAGGGTTTGATTTGTACGTTATCTTAAATTCAATGGCTCACTAGGTTTAATAGCAAATAATTTGAGAGAAGGCAAGACACTAAAACATTTTGTTTAATTCACATCAGTTGAACAGTAACATCAAAGTTATGTAATAAAACAACTTCTAAAGAAATAGTTTTGTGCAATAATGTAAACATACCATGATAAAATTATTAGATAATCTATATAAATGAAACTAAAATAATACTGAAAGTTCTCACCATATAAATTCATTCAAAAGCAAAATGAACTATAAAGAAGATTCTTATCCAAAATGGTAGCCATTGTACTGTCAGCTGAATATACCGAAATATAGATTCTTATTGTTATCAAACAAATGGTACGTGCGTGATCACAAGGCAGTTATTCAAAAATAGGTTCATCGAACCATCAACAGAGCAGTGAGAAATCAATGTACTTTCGGTGCCATATGCGTAAGATGGAGAAAAAAATCATCAAAAAATATCATGATGAAACAGTAAATACCCTGATAAAATTAATTTTTTTTTTCCAAAAGACATCATTGTAAGTTGCATGATATTGCTCATGTAACATGCGCACACATACTCAAATGATTGTATGCACACAACAAACAACAATCGGACTCGCGGGTCAAGAAAATTTTCTCTCCATGACTGATATGTACAAGTAATAGTAAATGTGTGCACAAAAGTAAACATACAAAAAAGAATTTACATATATAACAAGAATTCAACATACTACAAGACAAGACATGTCATCATATGAATGAGTTATAACTCAAAATATGGTTATATAAACATAGATATGCAAATACCAAATATAATAAATAAAACTTCTACATTAAATGGTATCTACTTTGGATACTACTAAATCTGCATCTTCGAAATCCGAACTACCAAATAGTGATATTGTAACCCCCTTACAATGCCAACATTGAGGCACCCGAACATGGACGCACATGCTGAGTCGTCATTCGAGTCGTCGCCACCCTTTACCAGTGCAAAATCCCAGGCAAGTGATGTATCTAAGAGTTTTGGTAAAGTACCTCAGCACCGCAACTCGATGTTTTTCACTATCACGACGCCATTCAATAATTCCTTGGCATTACGACAAGATTGAGTTTTCATAAAAATAGATATTTATCTGATTTCTTAACATAATCAGTGTTGAATCCAATCTAGACATATAATTATTCATTTTTGATCAACATAGTTGTTTATTAACCAAAAGGTTTTGAGTTTTCAAACTTAAAATCAGATTTTCAATTAATTTTGAATTTAAGAGAAAGGATTTAAATCCAACTTAACCTGTCCTTTGGTATTTGTTATAGATTAACTAGTCTGGTTCTCTCGATGGCTGCAAATTAGCACTAACAAAATATGAGAACCATGTAGAAGGAGAAAAATGTCGCTCTTATGACATAACCCTAACCATCAGTGTGCAAACCTATCATGTCACGTTAAACAATTATAACAGCCCACAACATAAATAATGTGACATGATATTCTTTTCCAAGGCAATTTAATTAATTATATGTATATTATTATTAAGTGTCTGATTGCTACAGTTCACTAAAAAATAACAGATTTTACAAAGAAGATTCGAGATTATCGAATGGAAAATAGAATCAGAATTGAAAAAAAACTCAAATCTTAAATACACTAACGTTGGATTGTGATAACTACAAACTTAATTTATTTTAATGCAAACATTACCTTGACCACATAAATGGGGGATGAGAAGGCTAATATAATAACTACTTTTTCTAATTTTGACATAATTTTATTACTTTGTGGTGAAAGAGGTTGACGGCTAAGAGAGAGAGAGACTGAAACTGAGAGAGAACTGCTGAGCAAGATTTGCCAAATTAGCAGTGGATTGACGATTCCATCAATTAGAATTATAATTCTTAAAAGATCTTTGCAAGTATGATAGTTCTTTATTAATTCGTTATTTGGTTTTATAGAAATTCAGAACTCTAACTTGTGTATCTGATTTAGTTTCAAATTTATCTTATAGTGAGGCTGGAACCGTGTTACTTGACGGATCTACAAGGGTAAGTAAAGTTTAACCTGAATCTTGTAGCTTTTGTTCAAATGTAGAATTTTATCTGAAAAGGTTTGACTTTTGATGGGAAAATTGACGATGTAAATTAAGGATTATTGCACGAAAATACATTATATTTGGTATGTTTGGGTTTGACAACAATGATGTCGAGAAATTGGGAAAAATGATCGAGTCTTGGAGGAGAAAAATGATTTGGGTGTATGCCTTCGTCGCGACATGGAACGCATAGAGCCGCACATTGTTTAAACTATGCACTATGCCGCAACATTATAGAACAGGCTAGGTCATTTTCCAAATTGCACAATATCGTGACACGTGTCAAGACACGTGGGAACATTGACTCATGATACGACCACCACAACGCCAACGTTATGGCATCACTCTGTGTCATGGTCCTACTTTTCAGGAGCTAGAAAGAGACCGTGTGGCATTCGTCGTCTCTCGAACACAATGAGTCAGCCTTCTATGGGTGCAAACGGCACCGGATGCCCACGACGTTAGAGCGATGTTTTTATCTAACGAGAGAGCATTGTGCAAGCGATATTAATCGAAAAGAGTGTCATTGAGCATAGTGAGCATAAATAGAGTTTGTATGTAAAAAACTTGTTCATTGATTGACAACAAATTACATCAGTGAGTAGGGGGTCTAGGTGCTATCATGCCTCTTCTCCCCTAAAGAGCAATTTGAACCATCTCGACCATGACAGGAGTGTAACGTCCCCGAATCCACCTTGGCTCGGTGCACTACATTGCACACTCAATACCACATTTAAAACGGAATTTTTTTATAGAATTTTTGATAAAATTTTTGGGTTTTTCAAACCCTCGAAAGCGGATAGAGAACGTGTATAAAATACATACAAAACATGTTTGAAAAAGTCGGATTAAAACATATTCGCAAATCAAAAATAATAATTAAAAAAAATTTCAAACTCGGTTACCATTCACTCTGCCGATTGATCGGCTCTTGGGCCGATCGGTCAGCAACCTTTCTGTTGCCAAAGAAAACAAACATACCTGCCGATTAACATCTGCCGAATCGACATTTGCCAAACTGACATCTGTCGAATCGACAGTTGGGAAATTCAGTCAACAGTATCGGTCTGCAATTTCTTACTGATCAGTAAACGTTTTCTACTACAGAATCGGTCGATGTTTTCTACTAAATTGATATCTCCAAACCAACTTCGACCGATTACAGCACAGCAACTTCGACCGATTCCAGCACTCATCAGTCGACATCATTACACCATCTTCAACCGATTTCAGCACTAATCAGTCGACATCATCACACCAACTTCGACCGATTTCAGCACTAATCAGTCGACATCATCACACCAACTTCGACAGATTTCAGCACTAATCAGTCGACATCATCACACCAACTTCGACCGATTTCTCCCTTTTCCAATTTTCTTCACTTCCTTCATCAACATTTCACCTGAAAACCCTCAACATTCATCTTCCAATATTTTTAATTTTTAGATACATTAAAACCCCTAAAACCTGACTCGCACACCTAAACAGAAACATAAAAGTTTTGTAAAAACTAACATCGTTTCTTTTATATATAAAAACCGGGCAGCATAATGGTTAAATTCTCTAAAAACCAGAACCCTGAAACTCAAACGTTTATATATCACATTCAAAGTACACACCAAAAAGGTTTTATTTCTCTAACTTATTTACAATCCAAAATACCAGTCAATCACATATCTTAGCAATCTTATGGTTAAGACGCTACGACAAATACCCGCACTGGCATGCCCTGTGCATCGCTGACTGCTCCCTAGTTCTGGCCTCCCTCATCAAGCTCACCTGCAAACACGTCGTTACCTACACCACAGAATACAAAACATAAGCCTAATGCTTAGCAAGTAGGGATTAATGAACAACAACACAATGCAGACTAATCTTCGAACACATGCAGTTTCTAACTCTCTGTTTTGCTTATTTCATTTTCATTGCATTAATCTTTCCATAAGCCGTGTGGATCAAGTAGGCACACATCTTATAACTGTCTAGGACGGCCACACATGATCTACTCCTACATCGATCATAGAACCCTATAACTATTTAGGAGTTCATACTCAAGATACATTACGTATTTTAGCAGTACATCTCTCGTAGAAGTCCTCTCGGGGTGCTACACCCCAGCACTCATTCCCGACGAGGCAGCTCTACTCAAGACCAAATTTGCATTTCTTTTTATCTTATTACATTTCACGTTCACATTTCAAACCATGCTAAAACTCGTATTTTTCGTAGTTCAAAACCATGATGCATGCCAATAAAATACTCAAATACAAAATAAAATAATCAAACAATTAAACAACCTTACTGTTCCATGTTGTAGGCCCGAAGGCAAAACACACACACTCTTCTACTTACCTGGATACTCCATATGTGTTCGTAATAGCTAACTCGTTTGGTCCAACTGTTCACTCGTTAACCTTGAAGAAATATGGAAACAGGGAGGAGGAGAAGAACTCTGGAAGGAAAAGTTTTTGGAAAATAGCGTGGCTAAGTTTCATAATGAAGTTTTATCCCTCTTTTTACTTAGTTTGACTTTTAAAAGATAAGATCAAAACACCTACCCTAAAGGTATGGCAACGTGTAGAGGAGGAAAACCAAAAGCCATCATTTTTTTTTATTTAGCTTTTTAACTTGACTTTTCAACTTTCCACTATTCCTCTTCTTCCTTTCAACGTGAAGTGTTTTTTTTTTAAAGTTTGATTTTAGAAATTTCTATGATCCACGTTAGGCTCTAATAACTTAATTAAATATATGGCAATTCACGTTGAGCCACCCTCAAAAAAAATTTGTTCTCAAAATTTGCATACCTGAAGAGTTCAGGATAGCGTTCTATCATATCCTGCTACCTTTCCCACGTCGCCTCCTCAATATTATGGTTACGCCATAACACTTTTACCAGTGGAATTTCTTTGTTGCGTAACATCTTCACTGCATAATCCAATATCTCCACCGGTTTCTCATTGTCTGATAGTGTAGGCTGCACCTCAATATCTTGTTGCACCACAACGTGTGATGGATCCCTTAGGCACTTCCTCAGCATAGAAACATGGAAAACATTGTGCACTCCCTCCATCGAAGTTGGCAGCTCTAACTGATATGTCGTCTTTCCAACTCTCTTAGTGATTGGGAACGGTCCAACGTACCTCGGGTTCAGCTTACCCCTTTTCCCAAACCTCATTACACCCTTGAACGGCAAAATCTTCAAAAAAACCTCATCTCCTACCTCAAATTCCAACTCCCTCCTCCTTCCATTGGCATAGCTCTTCTGTCGACTCTGAGCTGTCAAAATACGCTGCCGAATAAATTTGATCTTGTCAGTTGTCTGTTGCACGATCTCGGGTCCAGTCATGCTGACTTCCTTGACTTCATCCCAATAAAGAGGTGAACTGCATTTTCTCCCATATAAAGCCTCGTATGGAGCCATACAATCGTATCCTGATAACTGTTATTATATGAGAACTCTACCAAAGGTAAATATCTGCTCCAGGAACCCTGAAACTCAATAACACAAGCTCGAAGCATATCCTCTAAAATCTGAATAGTCCGCTTAGATTGTCCGTCAGTCTGAGGATGAAATGCGGTACTGAAATTCAGCTGAGTCCCCATGGCCTTATGCAGACTCTTCCAAAACTTGGATGTAAACCTCGGGTCTTTTTCCGATACAATAGAAGTCGGTACACCATGCAACCTCAGAATCTCCTGAATGTACAGTTCAGCAAACTGATCCATGTTAAAAGTCATCTTCACCGGTACAAAATGGGCTGATTTGGTTAAGCGATCCACAATCACCCATATACCATCAAAGCCCTTCGTAGTCCTGGGTAATCTGACAACGAAATCCATAGAAATTTGGTCTCACTTCAACTCTGGAACCGGCAATGGTTGCAACTTCCCTGCAGGTCTCTGGTGTTCTGCCTTAACTTCCTGACAGACCAAGCATGTTTCCACATACTCCGCTACGGATTTCTTCATGCTAGGCCACCAATAATGTTGCTTGAGGTCTCTGTATATTTTAGTACTGTCAGGATGAACAAAAAACCTCAAAGAATGCGCTTCAGCTAAAATCTCCTTCCGCAGTTGCTCACTGTTTGGATTATACCACCGATTTCGATACTTCAGAATTCCATTTTCTGAATAGCTGAACTCGGTCCTGTCATCAGTCAACATACTCAGCTTGAACTTGTTGCACTCGGGGTCCTTCTGCTGACCTTCTCTAATCTTTTCAAGAATAGTAGGTTTCAATGATAAAGCTGATAATACTGCTGTTATGTCTGAAACCAACTCCAAATTGAACCTTCGAATCTCAGTACTTAACTTCCTTGGCATCACGGCCTCTAAAGCTGAAAGTGAAGTCGATACTTGGATCAACGCATCTGCTACCACATTGGTCTTACCTGGGTGGTACTTGATCTCCAGATCATAGTCCCTAACGAACTCTAACCACCGCCGCTGCCTCATATTCAACTTCTTTTGAGTGAAGATATACTTCAGACTTTTATGATCTGAATATATTTCACACTGCTGACCATACAGGTAATGCCTCCAGATCTTCAAAGCAAACACCACGACTGCTAATTCCAATACATGGGTTGGGTAATTCTTCTCATAAGACTTTAACTGCCTAGAAGCATAGACAATCACTTTATCATTCTGCATCAATACACAACCCAACCCGATCCGAGAGGCATCATAGTAAATACTGAATTTCTCCTCTGCTACTAGCAATGTCAACACTGGAGCTGTAGTCAATTTCTGTTTCAGCATCTGGAAATTAAGTTCACAATCTTCTGACCATTCATACTTGACATCTTTCCTTGTCAGCCTAGTCAGGGGTGCTGCTATCTTAGAAAAGCTCTCAATAAACTTCATGTAATAGCCGGCTAACCCTAGAAAACTTCGAATCTCGCTGACATTCATCGGCTGAGACCATTCTCTAATCGATTGTATCTTGGCTGGATCCACCGATATCCCTTCACTAGAAATGACATGTCCAAGGAAATGAACCTTATCCAGTCAAAACTCACACTTTGAGAATTTTGCATACAACTGATGCCGCTTCAAAGTCTCCAACACGATCCTCAGATGCTCCTTATGCTCGTCTTCATCACAAGAATATACCAGAATATCGTCGATAAACACAATCACAAACTTAGCGAGATACTCCCGAAATACCTGATTCATCAGGTCCATGAATGCAGCTGGAGCATTCATCAGTCCAAACGACATAACCAAAAATTCATAATGTTCGTATCTCGTTTGGAAAGCTGTTTTCAGGATATCTTGTGATTTAACTTTTAACTGGTAATACCTCGATCTCAAATCTATTTTCGAGAAAATTCGAGCTCCTTGGAGTTGATCGAACAAGTCGTCAATCCTCGGCAAAGGATACTTGTTTTTAATAGTCAACTTATTCAACTCCCGATAATCAATACACATTCAAAGTGACCCGTCCTTCTTCTTCACAAACAAAACAAGCGCTCCCCACGGCGAGAAACTAGGGCGTATAAACCCTTTATCAACTCGCTCTTCCAATTGCTTCTTCAGTTCCTTGAATTCAGGCAGAGCCAACCTGTAAGGATTCTTCGACACTGGCTCTGCTCCAGGGTAAGTGTCAATTACGAACTCGATTTCCCGGTCCGAAGGTAAACCAGGCAAATCATCCAGAATTAACTCAGGAAAATCACGAACAACTAATATATCCTGAGGTTTAGTCTCTACTTGAAGTTGAGAATCAACTATAGTTGCAAGAAAACAAACAAACTCACCCATTAGAGATCTCCGAGCATCCATGGGCGCCATTACTGAGAGTTTCCTTACGTTCCTCAAAGATTGCAGTGAAAGCTTTTCACCGTTCGGAGGATGGAAATTAACAGTCCCCGCTTTGCAGTCAATTGTTGCATGGTGTCAAAATAACCAATCCATATCGAGTATCACATCATACCCGGTTATCCCTATCATAATTAAGGTAGCTGGCAGTTTCTTCATTATGACCGATATCATACCATCCTGCACCACTTGATCAGAATGTAGACACTCGCCAGACGGTAGTTTCACATCAAACATACACCCCGCAGGCTTTACCTCCAGATTCAGTTTTACCACAAAAGCCGTTGCTACAAATGAATGTGATTTACCCGAATCTATCAATGTAAATGCAGGCACTGAGTACTGTACCTGTCATCAAGGCGGGTCGATCCTCACCATCCGGCTCAATCATGGCAAAAATTCTAGGTGTCGCTTTAGCTGGTCCCTTCTTCGATGTAGCACAATCTGTGGCGCTATGACCAAGTTGGTTGCACTTGAAGCACCGAGTCACTCTCGGCTTTGGGCAGTCTCGGGAAAGATGACCAGCTTCAAAACAATTGTAACACTTGCCCGCATACTGCCCACACTCTCTAGGATGGGACTTCATACACTTTGGACATTGCAAAAACTTTCCCTTTTGTTGCTGTTGTGGTTTCTTTCCACCTCTTTGATCACTCAAATTTCCTCCTAGCCTTTTCGTTCCTTGTTGCTGAGAAGAAGATCCACCTCGGCTCATCTGGGCAGTAATCTCCTTAAACATCCTTCTTGGAGCTTTAACTGGTTTAACACACTTGTCATTAGCCTCTTCCACTTCAATAGCTTTGGCCACCACATTTACATACGATACTTCCATGATTCCTGATATCTTTACGCCTTTGTATATTTCTGGCTTCAGTCCCTGTACGAATTGGAGCACTTTGTCTTCCTCCCGGCTTATAATGTGGCTTGAAAACCATGAAAGAGATTCAAACTGCCTGATATACTCTTCCACAGATCCGGTCTGCTTTAACTGTAAAAACTCTACCCTCTTGGTAGCTTGGACCGTTCGGTTGTAGTACTTCTCATAAAATAGTTCTTTAAATTCTTTCCAGGCGATCCCCTGAGCAGCTGTGGTGGCTTCTACCGTCTCCCACCAACTCTGAGCATCATTAGCCAAGTGGAACGTTGCACATATTACTTTATTTCCTTCCTCCACATTGGCGTACTTAAACATGTTCTCGATCGTATGTATCCATCTCTCGACAGCTGTTGGATCTGTTAACTGTCCTTCAAAAGGCGGAGGCTTCAACCTTCTAAACCTTTCTGCACTGGAGCCCGCCCCCACACTGTAACCTGCCCCAAGATTTCCCTGTCCACCTTGGTTCAATAGAGCTCCCAACAGTTGAGACTGTATATTAACTAACTCCCTAAGTTGTCTATTTGCCTCCTCGGTGTCCTCTCTTGGCTATCTTGGGTTCCTAGGCATTTTTATTTTATTTCTGTACAAGGTTAAAGAAATCTAATCTTAATTATTAAACTAACTAAAGTTAAGAAAATACTTACAGTCGGTGAAGCACGTTGTATGGCAGCCGGCACTGTTGGGTAATCCTTTGAAAGACTTGACCATTTTGCTCTGATACCAACTTGTGACACCCCCGAACCCACCTCAGCTTGGTGCGATACATTGCACACTCAATACCACATTTAAAACGGATTTTTTTTATAGAATTTTTGATAAAATTTTTGGGTTTTTCAAACCCTCGAAAGTGGATAGAGAACGTGTATAAAATACATACAAAACATGTCTGAAAAAGTCAGATTAAAACATATTCGCAAATCGAAAATAATAAAAATAAAAAAAATTTCAAACTCGGTTACCATTCACTCTGCCGATTGATCGGCTCTTGGGCTGATCGGTCGACAATCTTTCTGTTACCAAAGAAAATTTACAAACATACCTGCTGATTAACATCTGCTAAATCGACATCTGCCAAACTGACATCTGCCAAATCGATAGCTGGGAAATTCGGTCGACAATATCGGTCGGCAATTTCTTACTGATCGGTAAACGTTTTCCACTACAGAATCGGTCGACGTTTTGAACTAAGTTGATATCTCCAAACCAACTTCGACCGATTACAGCACAGCAACTTCGACCGATTCCAGCACTCATCAGTAGACATCATTACACCATCTTCGACTGATTTAAGCACTAATCAGTCGACATCATCACACCAACTTCGACCGATTTCAGCACTAACCAGTCGACATCATCACACCAACTTCGACCGATTTTAGCACTAATCAGTCAACATCATCACACCTACTTCGACCGATTTCTCCATTTTCCAATTTTCTTCATTTCCTTCACCAACATTTCACCTGAAAACCCTCAACATTCATCTTCCAATATTTTTAATTTCTAGACACATTAAAACCCCTAAAACCTGACTCGCACACCTAAATAGAAACGTAAAAGTTTGTAAAAACTAACATCGTTTCTTTTATATATAAAAATCGGGCAGCATAATGGTTAAATTCTCTAAAACCAGAACCCTGAAACTCAAACGTTTATATATAAAAATTGGGCAGCATAATGGTTAAATTCTCTAAAACCAGAACCCTGAAACTCAAACGTTTATATATCACATTCAAAGTACACACCAAAAAGGTTCTATTTCTCTAACTTATTTGCAATCCAAAATATCAGTCTATCACATCTCCCAACAATCCTATGGTCAAGACGCCCCGACAAATACCCGCACCGTCATGCCCCTTGCGTCGCTGACTGCTCCTTAGTTCTGGCTAGGGGTGAGCAAAAATCGGTCTGGTCCGATTTTAAGGAAGATTGAAACTGAAATAATAAAATTCGGTTTTTAATTTTTAGGACCAGGACTGTTTTTATTTTTTTAAGGACCAGACTAGAATCGGATCCGAATTTCGGTTCCGGTTCTAATCCAGTTCCAGTTTTCCCACTTTTTTTTTAAACAAAAAATGCTTATTCTTTTTGTTTTTAAATCTGAAAAATGAACCATGAGCATTCCTTTTGATATGTCAGTGCTCTTTGATCTATAAAATAAATTATAGATAGAAGACTTAATGAAAGTCAAAACACTAAAGATAATTAATCTATGATTAGTTACGCCAATAAATGACACACATACGTTTCTTTCCATTGATATGGTCCAAGTAGTTTGCTGAATCCTTTACAACGCATTCACAAACTGAACAAAAATATCCTGCCTGCAGAATAACCAATTACTCACACAATATGACATTAATATTATATTCAACAGAAAACTAAAAACATAATTGGCTAACTCAAAATTCATCCTCACTCTTAACTTAAACTATAGCAAAAGAATTGATCTTTATCATAGAGTCACAAAATAATGAATAGCCATGACGTCCAAAAGAAAATAATCACAATAAATTGAAACCTTTGCTTTGTAAACTGGTGGTCACAGACTCACAAAACAACAATTGCAGAAGATGCTAAATAATGGAGTTTTTTTAGCTGACGAAATGATTTCGCAGCTTCAAACTGAAGAACACATAGGTGGAGGCTTATATTAGAAAGCATACCTGAAGCTGAAGGAAACTAGAAGACTATAATTTAAACTAGCTTCCTTAGCTTTACATCAAAAACAAAACACCATCACTGTGTAAGCATAACAATTTTCTAGGAAAAATATTTATAGTCACTGAGTCTCTCATCCAGAATGATTCACAGAATGAGCTAGTCCAAATTTATTGTAACTTAAGTTGACTCCTTCCTAACATGAACCTTATAGATCGGGTCTTTGACAGCCGCAATCTGCAAAACAAATGGCAAAACACATAGAGACCGACCAAACACAACAATATGGATCAGACCCCACCCAGAGAGAAACCAAAAGCCGGCGGGCAAAGACAAGAAAACATGAAAAAAAAATAATCCTTCAGCAAAAGACAAACAAAGCCGACGAACGAGACAGACAGTCGAGCGATCTAATTTCTGATTTCGGAAGTCGGCGACTGTGGTTTGGCATCGGGCGACTGCGAGTGCGAACTGCGAGTGCGAGCAGAGAGAGATAGAGACTGAGTGGTTGCCTCGTTGGGCGTCGGCGACGGCGAACTGTGACTGCGCGGAGACAGACAGTCGAGCGATCTGATTTCTGAAGAGTTGAGGAGAGAACTGAATGAGCGAAGTGAGACTGTGAGAGGCAGGAGCAGAGCAGTCGAGCAGAGCCTTAGGGCTTAGGGTAGAAAATCCAGTTCTAGAATTTTTTGGTTTTGCATCATTAATCCCAAAAACCGAACCGCATTTTTCGGTTCTACTTAAAAAACCGAATTTTGATTATTTAATTTGCAAAACCAACCAAAACTGGACCAAATTTTCGGTTCCAGTCCGGTTCTTTGGTCCAATCCAGTTTTTGCTCACCCCTAGTTCTGGCCTCCCTCATCAAGCTCACCTGCAAACACGTCGTTACCTACACTAAAGAACACAAAACATAAGCCTAATACTTAGCAAGTAGGGATTAATAAACAACAACACAATGTAAGCTAATCTCTGAACACATGCAGTTTCTTACTCTCTATTGTGCTCATTTCATTTTCATTGCATTAATCTTTCCATAAAACGTGTGGATCAAGTAGGCACACATCCTATAACTGTCTAGGACGGCCACACATGATCTACTCCCACATCGATTGTAGAACCCTATAACTGTCTAGGAGTTCATATTTACGATACATTACGTATTTTAGCAGTACATTTCTCGTAGAAGTCCCCTCGGGGTGCTACAGCCCAGCACTCATTCCCGACGAGGCAGCTCTACTTAAGACCAAATTTGCAGTTTTTTTTATCTTGTTACATGTCACGCTCACATTTCAAACCATGCTAAACTCGTATTTTTTGTGGTTCAAAACCATGATGCATGTCAATAAAATGGTCAAACACAAAACAAAATAACCAAACAATCAAACAACCTTACTGTTCCATGGTGTAGGCCCGAAGGCAAAACACACACACTCCTCTACTTACCTGGATACTCCTTACGTGTTCGTAATAGCTAACTCGTTTGGTCCAACTGTTCACTCGTTAACCTTTAAGAAATATGGAAACAGGGAGGAGGAGAAGAACTCTGGAAGGAAAAGTTTTTAGAAAATGGCGTGGCTAAGTTTCACAATGAAGCTTTATCCATCCTTTTACTTTGTTTGACTTTTAAAAGATAAAGATCAAAACACCTACCATAAAGGTCTGGCAACGTGTAGAGGAGGAAAACCAAAAGCCATCAATTTTTTTTTTTTTATTTAGCTTTTTAACTTGACTTTTCAACTTTCCACTATTCCTCTTCTTCCTTTCAACGTCAAGTGTTTTTTTTTTAAAGTTTGATTTTAGAAATTTCTATGATCCACGTTAGGCTCTACTAACTTAATTAAATCTATGGGAATTCACGTTGAGGAAATTTTCCAGGTGTTACAAGGAGTATACATGTGATGGTGGCGAGGAGTCACTCTTTCCTAAAGTAGTAAAAAAGGCTACTACATGTCATAGTGGCGAGGAGTCACTTTCCTAAATAAGAAAAGAAATACAAGTGAAGTACCTAAATCTAGCATCGGCGGCCATGGACAACATGTCCTGGACAAGCCATGACTTTGACATTCTCCCCTATTTGAGTTGTTGACGTCCTCATCAATTCTTTATCTACTGGACATCTTCAATCTTTTGCATAACATTCTCCAAGTCTTTTGCATTCTCCCAAGTAATTTTATCATCTCAAAGTCTCTTCCATCTAACAAGGTACTCCATGCATAGGCGGCGACCTGTCTTGACACTTGGATTTGCTAGAATTTCTTTAACTTCCTTTTTCTAATTGATGATGGAGATGTTCGGTCTAATTGCTGATGGATGATACAGCTTCAGGTTGCTGATATGGATCACCAAGTTGATTTTGAGCCACACAAGTAGATTGACTCTGTAAGATGCTCTCCTAATCTTTTCGACAACTTGAACTGGACTTTCATATTTTTGGACAAGTCGCTTGTCTCTCTTACCTCTGAATTGAAGCTGTTTAGGGAATAACTGTACCAGTACAAGATCTCCAACTTTGAACTCTAATGGTTGCCGCTTCTGGTCTGCCCACTTCTTCATGTGTTTGGAGGCTCGTACCAGGTAGGCACGAGTTATTTTGGTATTCTGCTTCCACTCCTTAGAGAAGTTGTAGGCTTTTGGGCACTTCCCTGAATATAGATGATCGAGGGTATGCAACATAGTCAATTGTCTTCCACAAACTACTTCAAAGGGCTTATTCTTGTTGATGAACTCTTCTAACAATTAAAGCAGAATTGTGCCGCATCAAGCAAACTGACGCAAAAATGGTATCCTAAACAAAGCATACGGAAGCGATATTAAGCATAAGAATTCAGTGCTCGAAGAGCACCCCAAAACAGACACATAAATGATGTAAAAACAGAGAAATGTTAAACAGAGAAGACGTAATGATAGAAAATGTTACTAAGCAGCTGAGGAAGTGGGCAAGCTTGCAAACTCCTTAGAGAACTCCAATGGAATAAGAAAAACACAATGGAATGGGAAGAAATGGACTGAACAACCCTCGGCTGGTTTGACAAAAACAATGGCACTTCTTGGCAATGTTACAACAGCGTGGGGAAAATAAGTTTACCACCTTTCTCTGGGCAATTCCACTCTCAAAATAATGGAGGAAAGAGTGGAACTAAGAACCAAGCAAGTACCTGTGAACTTGAATGACAATTGGAGGCACACTCCACTCGGAAGACAAACAACTGAGGCAACCAGGTGAAGGTCGACGACTATTCCCTCTTGAAGATAACTTCAATTCATTTCATTTTCATCAAAGGTTCAACAACCATTACAAGAGCTCAAAAGGAAGCTTAAATAGGAGAAGAGTTATCGGAAGAAGAAAGAAAAGAGAAAGCTCAAAAGAGCCGTTGGAAATCGTCAGCTAAAAACATAGCCATTGGCGGTAGGGCCTAGCCACGTGCTCCTGTGCTCACATGCGCTGCTTGGCGCCGTGCACTGTCCTTCGCGCCAAAATGTGTGCCTTGATGCTTGGCGCATGATCGGCTCCTTGCGCTCGCTGGCTATTGTGCTGGTCCTCCTGTGCGTGCGCTGCCTGTGTCATGTGCGCGTCCTGCTGCACCCTGCTGCTTCTCGTGCGTTGCTGCTGCTTCTCGGTTCCTTGTTGTGTGCGCTGATCTCTTGATCAACATCTTCTCTTGTGAGCCAATCCTTGATCAATCAAGCTTTCCTAAAGCTAAACAAAATATGCAAATATCCTAAACAATAATAAGGCTATCAGTTTACCCAATTACAATCAAAGAAGACTAAAGTTTACAAATTGCTAAGGTTTACTAAACATAATTTATGTGAAAAGCTTGGTTACATCATTTGTTAAAGGGAAGACAAATTCCCTCTTCAACGCATCCATTCCAAGCTTTTAAAAGTTCTTTTCCTACAAAACTTACAAATCGGTTAGATGCAAATTAGTTAGAATACTTACCTTGGTTTGTGCTCGTCGGGTTGGGCTCGTAGGCACATCACAAACTTGGCCAATTCTTCTGATTGGTGTTGATGAAGTGTCACAAATATTCTTTGAGCAAGCTGTTGAAGCATTCCGTCTAACCATTAGTTTGTTGATGATAACTAGAGGAGATGTTTAAACTTGATCCCAGCAACTTGAACAGTTCTACCCAGAAGGCTCTGGTGAATCTGGTGTCTCTGTCGCTAATGATACTTTGAGGTATCCCTCATAATTTGATGAAATTCTTAAAGAAGAGTTGTGTCGTTGTCTCTGTAGAACAATATTTCGGGGCGGCAATGAATGTAGCATACTTCGAGAAGCGGTCAATTATAACTAAGATTGCTTGAAAGTCGTTTGCAGGTGACAGATTTGTGATGAAGTCAAGGGATATGCTTTCCCAGGCTTTGTTGACACCAGTAATGGCTCTAGCAGGGCTACTTTGTTCATTCTAGTCTTGTCTTATTGACACACCAAGCAGATGGTGGTGTATTGCTTCACATCGTCATTCATCTTCTGCCAAAAGTATCCCCTATTCAAAAAGGCATAAGTTCCTTGTCATCTGCATGACTCGCCCATATGGTGTTGTAGCACTCTCGTAATAAAGAACATCACAACTCATTACTTCTAGGAGCATAGAGACGACTTCATTTGGTTAGTAGCAAATCGTTTTCTAGCCAAAACTGGACTTTGCATTATTGCATCTTTTAAATTGGCGAAGGCATTTTGGCATCCTGGATTCCCCTCCCAGGTAGTTCTTTTCTTTGATAGCTCAGTGAGAGGAGCAGCCCTCTTTGAAAACCTTTCAACAAGGTGTCTGTAACAATTCGCAAGTCCTAGAAAGGAACACAGTTCACTAACGAAATTGAGAACTTTCCAATCCATAATTGCCTTAACTTTGTCGATGTCATGCGAAGACAGCCTTGCTTGATGATGTGACCAAGGATGACACAACCTGGGGATGAGCTGGAGCAGAAACACCAAATCAGGCGACCTGATTCCTTAGAAGGGAACCCGATCACCCAACCCAATACTAGATTTGACAGCGGACATCTTAAGGATAAAAACAAGCCAAAGCCACAATATGAAATCCCAAGCATATAGTATAATAAAGATAAATGCTTAAATAATATCCAAACGTGCTATTAGATATTGTTACAGACCCAAATCAAATACTAAGTTATAAAAGAAATTAACAACTCGGTGCCTCCTTCAAACTACACTAAAGCTATCCACTCTTCTCTTCACTTAGATTCAAAGGGGGTCGTTTGAGTGAGTGACTAACTCAAAAGAAACATTATACTTAATGCATCTTGTTTCAAAAACGGGGTTTCTATTTTTATTTTAAAATTCTTATTACACTTTGAACTATGCAGAGTTATAAAACAGTTAAAGAAACTTGTTTTTTTTTTTTTTAACAAAACCAACTCCTCGAGTCTTAAGTGAGGTAGTCATAAAAATCTGTCACGTACATAGATGGCTATACAATGAAAATACCCTCATTGTTTTCCACAGAAAACATCCCCAGTTAAAATGAAGTGTCACACAAGGACCACTCCAGTGCACTATCATAGAAAGACGGTGATATAAAGACCAAACAACGTCTCATGAGACTGAAGAAATCTATCACGGTGATTCCAAAAATCCAGCCCTTCACCTAAGTGAGTGGCGACCAACAGTCAGCCATGACATCAACTCAAAACATCAACCCACCCTGTCAGGTTTAGGGATCCAAATTAGGAGTGCATCATCATCGCCCTATAGCTATTTTTTCGTACGTGCATACAATATCACCTTCGCGCAATAGAAGATGTATGAGATAGCCTCTGATACTTTGATGCCAAGACTGCTCCAAGTATCAAGAGGATTCATCCTCCCAACATACCACAACAAAAAACAAATGGTGAAATGCTAAAATTTAAACATGAGAAAATCATATGTACATATACATATAAAATCGACATGCTGGCGACCAATCCCCCTCATATTTTTATATGTAGAAATTCCCGAAAATATTGTTTTTCGAAAACATGCTATGCAATGCAGAAAACATAAAATCCATACCTCGACGTTGACTACTCTTCCTTATAGGATCGGCAACCTTAGGTACTAACTCAAAGTCTACGAACTTATCCGAGCCTATAAGGAAAAACCAAGTCATAAATATCCCACTCAACTTTAAGGGAAAATACAAGTGGGCTCTATAATGGGGGTAGCAATCCAATCTGACAACTTATGAATTGCTGCAAACTTTGGCTAGGCGCATAGTGCCGAGGCGACAAAAGTTCCCAAAACTAAACCTGTGCGCTTGACACTTCTAAGTTATCGGTCGACACTTCTAAGTGAGGGTCAACCCACTGGTCGACACTATCAACATTCAGACTAACCAACGGTCGACACTTCTCCTCACCACTTGACACTACAAACCTCAATCAAAATTTGCACTAGCGGTCGACACTTCTCCTCACCACTTGACACTACAAACCTCAATCAAAATTTGCACTAGCGGTCGACACTTCTCCTCACCACTTGACACTACAAACCTCAATCAAAATTTGCACTAGCGGTCGACACTTCTCCTCACCACTTGACACTACAAACCTCAATCAAAATTTGCACTAGCGGTCGACACTTCTCCTCACCACTTGACACTACAAACCTCAATCAAAATTTGCACTAGCGGTCGACACTTCTCCTCACCACTTGACACTACAAACCTCAATCAAAATTTGCACTAGCGGTCGACACTTCTCCTCACCACTTGACACTACAAACCTCAATCAAAATTTGCACTAGCGGTCGACACTTCTCCTCACCACTTGACACTACAAACCTCAATCAAAATTTGCACTAGCGGTCGACACTTCTCCTCACCACTTGACACTACAAACCTCAATCAAAATTTGCACTAGCGGTCGACACTTCTCCTCACCACTTGACACTACAAACCTCAATCAAAATTTGCACTAGCGGTCGACACTTCTCCTCACCACTTGACACTACAAACCTCAATCAAAATTTGCACTAGCGGTCGACACTTCTCCTCACCACTTGACACTACAAACCTCAATCAAAATTTGCACTAGCGGTCGACACTTCTCCTCACCACTTGACACTACAAACCTCAATCAAAATTTGCACTAGCGGTCGACACTTCTCCTCACCACTTGACACTACAAACCTCAATCAAAATTTGCACTAGCGGTCGACACTTCTCCTCACCACTTGACACTACAAACCTCAATCAAAATTTGCACTAGCGGTCGACACTTCTCCTCACCACTTGACACTACAAACCTCAATCAAAATTTGCACTAGCGGTCGACACTTCTCCTCACCACTTGACACTACAAACCTCAATCAAAATTTGCACTAGCGGTCGACACTTCTCCTCACCACTTGCTCCTCACCACTTGACACTACAAACCTCAATCAAAATTTGCACTAGCGGTCGACACTTCATCTCACCGGTGGACACTTTCGAGCTCCCGAGTTAAACCACCAAATGACCAAGCGGTTGGCACTTCCCTCAAAGTGTTGACCTCTGCGAAGATTCCAGCGAAGGGGAGTTCGTGGAACTTGCCATTTCTTGTTGCTTTTCTCCTCCAAACGAAAAATAAACTTGCATAAACTCCAAATACACCAACAATCCATAAAAGTAGGATGAAATCGAGCTCCATTAATCAAATCCTTCCTCAACCTAAAAACCTAAGTTTAAATCCTAAAACAAGGGGTTTAGAATTACTTACCTACAAAATGTCTTCACAAATTTTGATGCTCGTAATCGTGCGAACACAACCCTTGCCTCTAAGCTAGACGATCCGATGTTTCTCAAATTACACTTTGACCCCTCAATTTCCTTAATTTATAATATGTACCCACACCTTATATTAAACAAATAAATCCTTCATCCTTTATGACTTGAACATTATCACACATAATGACTTAAGGTAAATTCCCAATTACCCGGTTACTAACTTAAAATCCAACGTATCAATTTAAAAGACGACTGAGTCAATCCTTGACACGACATTAGTCAACTAAACAAGAGTCAACATGTGGAAAATAATAAATCATAAAAATACCAAGTTTTACAAAAAAAAAAGCCAATGCTTTTATGAGCAAAAAAGCACTTCTCCTTCTTCACATATACCTAGTTCTCCTTTAATTTTTCAAAGACAAGTCAAAGATGAACTTATGTTCTTCTAAGGTTTCGCTGTAGACTACAATGTCATCTAAGTAGACTAGAACAAAATTGTCTAAGAACTTATGAAATACTTGATTTATGAGGGTGTAAAACGTTGCTGGTGCATTTGTCATTCAAAAAGGCATTATTAAGAACTCGAAAGCTCTATAGCGAGTCATGCATATCATCTTTGGTTCGTCAGCCTTTGCTATCCTGACTCGATAATAACCCGATCACAAGTCAAGTTTGGTGACGTATTTTTCTTTGTACAACTAATCAAATAGATATGTGATTAGTGGAATGGGATAGTTGTTGTGCACAATAACCTTGTTGAGAGCTCGATAATCAATACATAACTGTAAGATACAATCTTTTGTTTTCTAGAACAATATAGGTGCTCCAAATGTTGCTTTCGCCAGTCTAATGAATCCTGCCACAAGTAATTCATCAAACTATTCCCTAAACTCTGCAAGTTCTGGTGGAGCCAATCTATAAGGGACCTTTGCTTGAGGTTTACAGAGAAAGCTCAATTTAGTGATTAATATTTCTGCGCAGAGTTAGTGTCTTGGGTAAACATTCATACATGGTGTCTTGGTACTCTTCCAAGACTTCTAGTGGCACATTTTCTCCTTTACCTTCATCTAATATCCATCGAACCAAGATGTAGGTCGAATCTTGGTGTTTCAACACTTTCTTGAATTGCATCGCAGAGATCATCTTTATATTGCTTGTATTTGGCTGTATTAGAATCACAGGAACGAGTGTCAGTTTGTTTTCTGTATTTACCAAGCATTTGGCCGATAAGAATAACTTTATGTTCCATCAAGAAGTCCATCCCCAAGATAGTATAAAAGTCATCTATATGTGCGACGATAAAGTCGATTGGCCCTGTCCATAAGTTGAGATCTCCTCACCACCCCAACTACTAGCATCGCCTTTGCATTGACGGTTTCCATCTTGTCGTTATGCATCAAAGCTTGCAGGGCAGTTAGCAATGACCTATGAGGGCATTGAGCCACATGATAATGTCCTTTCACAAGAAACATGACATGAGTTTTTTCATTGGTCGGTGAGTATTGGCTACTGTAACACTCGAATTTTTGGGACTATGGATTTTATTTACAGGTCTCCAATTTTGTTGTATAGTGTTCCTAATTCGTAGAAGTAGTAAGTTAAGCTCGTTTCGCACGTGGAAAGTTTTTGTGGGACCCCATGGATTTATGGGGATTTTGTGAATTTAAGTTATTTGGGGAAAACCAAATTACAAGATAAACTAATGAAATTAGGTTAAGGGTTAATAGGAAGGGCAGATTGGTAATTGTGCATGTAAAATATTAAAATAAAACCTAAAATCTTTTCCCCCCCTCACGTTTCTCCCTCTATCCAGCCGACTCCCTCCTCTCCCACGACACTTCCTCCTTCTCTGGCATCCTCCCACTTACCAGCAACCGAACCCTCTCTGACGATCGATTCTCTTCCCCGTTTTCTTCAAGATTTCATCCCTAAGTAAGTCTTAAATAATTTATTTGTTGAGTTACGGTCTTGGGGATTGTTATTTATTAAGTTTTGATTGGAGTTGTTGGGGGGAGTTATAGATTTTGTTAGGAAACGTTTTGGCTATCAAATTTATAGTTGTTTATGATGTAGTATTGATGATTGTTGGTTGACTCATTGATTTTGGTGGTTAGGAGGAGTAAATGCTAATTATGTTAGGTTAGTTTTATTTATGCACACCAAGTATTCGATAAAATGCCCGAATAGAATAAGTTAGATATCTAGGAAACCTCTTTAGATAGGATTTTCCTAGTTTTGAATTTAGATTATTTAGGGTTGATTTTAACATCGAAATATGAAATTTCTTAGGTGAAAGAGCTTAAGGTGAAGACACGACGTCGCTAAGGAGCCCAAGTAAGTGAGTGTGTGTAACACCCCTATGTCCGTACCCACTTACCCGTATAAATTTTTCATTTTATAATTTTTTTTTTACTTTTCTATTCTTTAAATAAAACTTACTGTGTAATCTAAACTGAGGTTGAAATCGGAACTGAAATCGGAATTAGAACTGAACTTTAAAAGCATTTAAAACATACCTTTAATAAATAATTAAAACTTAAAAACATTTATTAAAAACTTTTAAACAAATGAGAAGACGGGAGGGCAGAATCGGAATTCTGCCCTCGATAAGGCAGTAGCGCTTGGTCGCTGCCCTGTGCAGCGACCAGGCGCTGGTCGCTGCAATGTGTGCAACGCCCAGTCGCTGCACACAGCAGCGACCAGTCGCTGCGCAGTGTGCAGCGACATCGCTGCACTCAGCAGCGACATCACTCTCTGGAAATTTTGAGATTTCTAGAGAGCAATCAACCTTGTACTCTAACATTTTCACCTCTCTGGAACGTGATTCCAAAGAGCAGAATTCCACATTTTTCCATTCTTACACACAGATCACAAAATACGCTCTATACACACTTTAACCGGATTAATCTTAAGAAAACAAATCGCGTGGTTATATCTAAAAACTGAGTATCCTTCAATACCGAGCCTTTACCAAAATTCATTTCAAAACGTTTTCAAACATCAAAATAACCTATCAACTACCAGACCAAACATCCTAATATGTTCTATACAGTTTATCATCAATCCAAAATGTCTCAAAAACCCCCAGAATACATATTCATTTTCATTCCTTCAGATACAGAAACAGATACAGATTCAGATTACAGATTCATTTTCATTCCTTTCAGATACAGAAACAGATACAGATTCATTTTCATTCTTTTCAGATACAGAAACAGATACAGATTCAGATTACAGATTCATTTTCATTCCTTCAGATACAGAAACAGATACAGATTCAGATTACAGATTCATTTTCATTCCTTCAGATACAGAAACAGATACAGATTCAGATTACAGATTCATTTTCATTCCTTTCAGATACAGAAACAGATACAGATTCAGATTACAGATTCATTTTCATTCCTTCAGATACAGAAACAGATACAGATTCAGATTACAGATTCATTTTCATTCCTTCAGATACAGAAACAGATACAGATTCATTTTCATTCCTTCAGATACAGAAACAGATACAGATTCAGATTACAGATTCATTTTCATTCCTTCAGATACAGAAACAGATACAGATTCAGATTACAGATTCATTTTCATTCCTTCAGATACAGAAACAGATACAGATTCAGATTACAGATTAATATTCAGATACATTTTCATTCCTTTCAGATACGAAACAGATACAGATTCATTTTCATCCTTTCAGATACAGAAACGATACAGATTCAGATACAGATTCAGATTACAGATCATTTTCATTCCTTTCAGATACAAAAACAGATACAGATTCAGATACAGATTCAGATACAGATTCAGATTACAGATTAATATTCAGATACATTTTCATTCCTTCAGATACAGAAACAGATACAGATCAGATTACAGATCATTTTCATTCCTTCAGATACAGAAACAGATACGATTCAGATTACAGATTCATTTTCATTCCTTTCAGATACAGAACAGATACAGATTCATTTTCATCCTTTCAGATACGAAACAGATACAGATCAGATTACAGATTCATTTTCATCCTTTCAGATACAGAACAGATACAGATTCATTTTCATCCTTTCAGATACAAAAACAGATACAGATTCATTTTCATCCTTTCAGATACAGAACAGATACAGATTCAGATACAGATTCAGATTACAGATCATTTTCATTCCTTTCAGATACGAAACAGATACAGATTCAGATACAGATTCATTTTCATTCCTTCAGATACAGAAACGATACAGATTCAGATTACAGATTAATATTCAGATACATTTTCATTCCTTCAGATACAGAAACAGATACAGATCAGATTACAGATTCATTTTCATTCCTTTCAGATACAGAAACAGATACAGATTCAGATACAGATTCATTTTCATCCTTTCAGATACAGAAACAGATACAGATCAGATTACAGATCATTTTCATTCTTTTCAGATACAGAACAGATACAGATTCATATTCAGATACATTTTCATTCCTTCAGATACAGAAACAGATACAGATTCAAATTACAGATTACCGATTCATTTTCATTCCTTCAGATACAGAAACAGATAAGATTCAGATTACAGATCATTTTCATTCCTTTCAGATACAAAAACAGATACAGATTCAGATTACAGATTCATTTTCATTCCTTTCAGATACAGAAACAGATACAGATTCAGATTACAGATTCATTTTCATTCTTTTCAGATACAGAAACAGATACAGATTCATATTCAGATACATTTTCATTCCCTTCAGATACAGAAACAGATACAGATTCAGATTACAGATTCATTTTCATTCCTTTCAGATACAGAAACAGATACAGATTCAGATTACAGATTCATTTTCATTCCTTTCAGATACAGAAACAGATACAGATTCAAATTACAGATTACCGATTCATTTTCATTACGTCACAGACAGATTGTTACCGAGATCTTAGCCCTCTAAATGGAAAGGATACATTCCGCGGTCGAACTACCACTTTCCACCTAGAGGAGGGGGGGTACATGCTCACAAACCCTACAGCCATGCCTGAGCCCCACCTTGCGTAACCAGATACAGATACAGATTACGTACATTAATTACAGAGGTTCATTTCTTTCCTTAAAACACGTGCGGAAATTCATTTTCTATCCCATTTGAAATACGTGATGCATGAACAGTTAATTCAGCGGAAAGTAAACAAACAACATACATATCAATAAGACAATACAACATAACCTATAACCAACTAACCTGCTACCCAACCTAAACAACGTAAACCAAGGAACCCTCAAGGATCCTTGATACAACGACGAGTATGGTGTAGACCTTTCGGTCAAGCAAATCACGAGAACTTACCTTGAGCGCGCTGGATCTCAAGCTTCGTCCACTGGAGTCGTGTGTCTGAGGTAAAACACGATATTTGCCGTTAAAACCGAATTAAGCTATTAAACGTCCAAATTAACAAAACCTTAACTAAAGATATTTCCTAATGCTTTAATTCGATTTATTAAGCTAATTCATCGAGCAATCGAACTTTTTCCGAAAACCCTAAAATTCTCGGATTTTTAAACTTTTTCACAAATCGATTTATCTTCGTCCGATAACGTCAAATACGTTCAATACATACTTAATCATAGCTAACCTATTAATTACGAAGCCTAAATCGCGTTTTTAACGGAAAACCTAATTTAAACCCTAACCCTAAATCGAACCAAAACTCGAAATAAACGACCGAAGACTAAAGCTACATACCGAGGGTAGCGAGAGAGGAAGAAAACGTGAAGGACGGAGGAGAAACAGAGCTTGAACGGAGTCGGAACGGAGGAAACACGCCGGCGGCCGAGAGAGAAATTGCTCTCTGTTCGTGGGTAGCCGAGAAGAAAAGGAGAGAAAGAGAGAAGTGAGGGGAAATGAAGGAATTTGTGATGTTTTAATATAATTATTTTGCAAATTACCATTTTGCCCTTCTTACTTAATTCTATTTGTTTCGTCCTTCGTTTCGTTAATCGTCCATTTTGCCCTTCTTAATTAATTCTACTTGTTTCGTCCTTCATTTCGTTAATCGTCCAACGATCTGGATTCTCGAAAATTCCATATTTTGCCAATAACTCATATTCGTCGTCAGGGCTTTATCAAAACTGTCCGTTCTCCATTTGGACCCCATTTGTTATTTTTACTAAAACGTCATTTATATTACCATAGAGGTAATTACTCGGAATATAGCGGTTAATCACCGAAAATTCCCATAATTTCCTTAAAATTCCAATTAGTTGTCAGGATCGTAATGACGCTTTCTTTTCGTAAAACGGACTTGATTTGACATATTTACCAAAAATGTCACATTCTATTAAAATATCAATAAAATATATTATATCAGAAATCCGTACAAGCCGGATATTACATTTTACCCTCCTTATTCAGAATTTTGTCCACAAAATTAAATTATGCAAACAAATCAGGATACTTAGTCATCATATCCTGCTGTCGTTTCCACGTCGCCTCCTCCACCTCGTGGTTCCGCCATAGGACTTTGACCAGCGGAATCTCCTTGTTGCGTAAGACTTTGATAGAATACTCCAAAATGCGTACCGGCCTCACCTCGTAAGTCAAGGTAGGCTGTACCTCGATCTCTGTAGTCTCCACGGCATGTGATGGATCACGTAGACATCTCCGAAGCATGGACACGTGGAATACGTCGTGGATACCCTCCATAGAAGCCGGAAGCTGCAATCTATACGCCAACTTCCCGATCCTCTTTAGAATAGGGAAGGGCCCCACATAAAGTCCATGGAGATCTGCTCCCACTTCCACTCCGGAATCGGCAGTGGTAACAGCGTTCCAGCGGGTCTCTGGTGCTCAGCCTTTACCTGCTGACATACTAGGCAGGTCTCAACGTACTTGGCAACCTCCCTCTTCATGTTCGGCCACCAGAAGTGCTGTCTCAAATCCCGGTACATCTTGGTACTCCCTGTAGTCAATGCACATCCTGAGGGTCCCGCCTTTCTTCTTGACGAATAGAACAGGCGCACCCCAGGGTGAAACACTGGGTCGAATGAAACCTTTCTCCAATAACTCATCGAGCTGAGTCCTCAACTCACTCAACTCGACTGGTGCCAACCGGTATGGGTTCTTAAACCTCGGTGCAGAGTTAGGATATACGTCAATAGTGAACTCAATCTCCCGGTCTGGTGGTAAACCGGGAAGATCATCAAGGAATATGCCAGAGAACTCTCTGACAACAGGAATGTCGCTCGGCTTCACTCCATTGAGCAACTGACAATCAAAGACAGAGGCCAAATAAATAGAGCACGCACCTTTGGATTGCTCGTTGACCTCCATAGAATAAGAGATAGGCGATCCAGTCAATCGGTTCCTCGCCTGATAGTAAAACTCGGCTCTATCCGGGGGTCGGAAGGTCACAATCCCGGAGCGACAATCGATGGTGGCGAAGTGCTGTGCTAGCCAGTCCATCCCCAAAATAAGATCGTACCGCTCTATGCTCATAACTATCAAACGAGCATAAAGGGTAATACTCCCCACCGAGACGATATTGCCCTGGAGAATACGATCTGAACGCATATGCTCTCCCGAAGGCAGCATCACACTGTACTCATACTCTGACGACCCAGACTCTAACCCCAATCTAGCCACACATGCAGTCGATACGAAGGAGTGCGTAGCTCCAGTATCCATCAAAGTAAACACAATAGCGCCCATAAGCAAAATAGTACCTGCAATCACGGCAGGCTGAGCCTCATCATCAACATCGCCAGGCCCGATCAATGCAAAAACCCTGGGTATAACCCTCCTCTGATCATCGCCTGGTAAATCTCGACCCGGATGCGGGCAATTTCTAACAAAATGGCCGACTCCACCACATCTGTAGCATTTGTTCGTGCCAACTCGGCACTCGCCACTATGTTCTTTCTGGCATCTGGGGCACCAGGGCATCTGAGAAGTCCCCTGTACCTGCTTTCCCTTGCCCCGATCATTTCCTCCCTCAAGAGGTCTCTTCGCACCCCTAGGCTGTGGCTGAGGTGGCTGTGCTCCAGGCTGCCATCCCTGATTCCGAGACTGAGGACGGATCTCTTGGAAGAAGCCCTTCGCTGGCTCCCTCGGTCTAACACAAGTGGCCCTGGCAGCCTCTATGTCCAGAGCTCTAGCTGTGATGTCAGAAAAGGGTACGTCGATAATACCTGAGACCACAACATGCATCCGTATCTCCGGATTGAGTCCCTCCATAAACTGGTGCACCTTCTCCTCATTATCGCTGACAAGACGAGGTGCAAACCTGGACAATGCCTCAAACCTCCGAATATAATCCGCAACTGAACCAGTCTGCTTCAGCTGCGTAAACTCGTTCCTCTTGGCCACTCTCACTGTGCGGCTGAAATACTTGTCGAAGAATAAGAACTTGAATCGATCCCAAGTCATAACTGATACATCTGTAGTCGACTTGATCGAGTCCCACCAGAAACGAGCGTCCAACGCTAAGTGAAATGTGGCATAAGCGACCCTGCTCCCGTTGGCAACCTCGGCGTAATCTAGCATGTCCTCCATAACCCGGATCCATTCCTCGGCACGTGTCGGATCCGATGATTGGCCCTCGAACACAGGAGGCCGAAGGCTTTGAAACCTCTGCATACCCTGATTACTGGGGACTACCAACTCCTGAGCCCTCTGATTCTCTCGCTGGTTCTCTCGATTCACTAGGTCTGTAATTTGTTGCGCTTGCCGGTCCATATGCTGAGACTGGCGATCTAACAATTCCGTAAGACGATCCATCGCGTCGTCTCTAGGATCCCTTCCTCGAACCATATTTATAAAACTCCTATAAAATTTAAAACAAGTAATCCTAAGAAACTGAAATCAAACAAAGCAGTAAACAGACTTACAGTTGATGAAGGATGTTCGCGTAGTGGCTGTGCAGTCGAGCAGTCTACAGAATCGATTTTAAAACCCGGGGGCTCTGATACCATAACTGTAACACCCCTATGTCCGTACCCACTTACCCGTATAAATTTTTCATTTTATAATTTTTTTTTTTACTTTTCTATTCTTTAAATAAAACTTACCGTGTAATCTAAACTGAGGTTGAAATCGGAATTAGAACTGAACTTTAAAAGCATTTAAAACATACCTTTAATAAATAATTAAAACTTAAAAACATTTATTAAAAACTTTTAAATAAATGAGAAGACGGGAGGGCAGAATCGGAATTCTGCCCTCGATAAGGCAGTAGCGCTTGGTCGCTGCCCTGTGCAGCGACCAGGCGCTGGTCGCTGCAATGTGTGCAACGCCCAGTCGCTGCACACAGCAGCGACCAGTCGCTGCGCAGTGTGCAGCGACATCGCTGCACTCAGCAGCGACATCACTCTCTGGAAATTTTGAGATTTCCAGAGAGCAATCAACCTTGTACTCTAACATTTTCACCTCTCTGGAACGTGATTCCAAAGAGCAGAATTCCACATTTTTCCATTCTTACACACAGATCACAAAATACGCTCTATACACACTTTTAACCGGATTAATCTTAAGAAAACAAATCGCGTGGTTATATCTAAAAACTGAGTATCCTTCAATACCGAGCCTTTACCAAAATTCATTTCAAAACGTTTTCAAACATCAAAATAACCTATCAACTACCAGACCAAACATCCTAATATGTTCTATACAGTTTATCATCAATCCAAAATGTCTCAAAAACCCCCAGAATACATACACAGACGATCCCCCACGGGTCAAAAGCGCCTCGACTGCCCAGCGCACTCCCACGAGCATCATCCATCAGCTGCTCCTACATCAGGAGGAGGAATATCATCCTCACCTGGGTCGACGTAACCTAGAACGTCACCTACACCATACAGACACATATGAGATATTGAAATCTCAGTAAGCTACGTAAATGCAGATGCATGCGTGCGTATGCCATTCATAAAACGTGCAGATTACAAATTAATATTCAGATACATTTTCATTCCTTTCAGATACAGAAACAGATACAGATTCAGATTACAGATTCATTTTCATTCCTTTCAGATACAGAAAGATACAGATCAGATACAGATTCAGATTACAGATTCATTTTCATTCTTTTCAGATACAGAAACAGATACAGATTCATATTCAGATACATTTTCATTCCCTTCAGATACAGAAACAGATACAGATTCAGATACAGATTCAGATTACAGATCATTTTCATTCCTTTCAGATACAGAAAAAGATACAGATTCAGATTACAGATTCATTTTCATTCCTTCAGATACAGAAACAGATACAGATTCAGATTACAGATTCATTTTCATTCCTTCAGATACAGAAACGATACAGATTCAGATACAGATTCATATTCAGATACATTTTCATTCCTTTCAGATACAGAAACAGATACAGATTCAGATTACAGATTCATTTTCATTCCTTTCAGATACAGAAACAGATACAGATTCAGATACAGATTCATTTTCATTCTTTCAGATACAGAAACAGATACAGATTCAGATTACAGATTCATTTTCATTCTTTCAGATACAGAAACAGATACAGATTCATATTCAGATACATTTTCATTCCTTCAGATACAGAAACAGATACAGATTCAGATTACAGATTCATTTTCATTCCTTTCAGATACAGAAACAGATACAGATTCAGATTACAGATTCATTTTCATTCCTTTCAGATACAGAAACAGATACAGATTCAGATTACAGATTACCGATTCATTTTCATTACGTCACAGACAGATTGTTACCGAGATCTTAGCCCTCTAAATGGAAAGGATACATTCCGCGGTCGAACTACCACTTTCCACCTAGAGGAGGGGGGTACATGCTCACAAACCCTACAGCCATGCCTGAGCCCCACCTTGCGTAACCAGATACAGATACAGATTACGTACATTAATTACAGAGGTTCATTTCTTTCCTTAAAACACGTGTGGAAATTCATTTTCTATCCCATTTGAAATACGTGATGCATGAACAGTTAATTCAGCGGAAAGTAAACAAACAACATACATATCAATAAGACAATACAACATAACCTATAACCAACTAACCTGCTACCCAACCTAAACAACGTAAACCAAGGAACCCTCAAGGATCCTTGATACAACGACGAGTATGGTGTAGACCTTTCGGTCAAGCAAATCACGAGAACTTACCTTGAGCGCGCTGGATCTCAAGCTTCGTCCACTGGAGTCGCGTGTCTGAGGTAAAACACGATATTTGCCGTTAAAACCGAATTAAGCTATTAAACGTCCAAATTAACAAAACCTTAACTAAAGATATTTCCCAATGCTTTAATTCGATTTATTAAGCTAATTCATCGAGCAATCGAACTTTTTCCGAAAACCCTAAAATTCTCGGATTTTTAAACTTTTTCACAAATCGATTTATCTTCGTCCGATAACGTCAAATACGTTCAATACATACTTAATCATAGCTAACCTATTAATTACGAAGCCTAAATCGCGTTTTTAACGGAAAACCTAATTTAAACCCTAACCCTAAATCGAACCAAAACTCGAAATAAACGACCGAAGACTAAAGCTACATACCGAGGGTAGCGAGAGAGGAAGAAAACGTGAAGGACGGAGGAGAAACAGAGCTTGAACGGAGTCGAAACGGAGGAAACACGCCGGCGGCCGAGAGAGAAATTGCTCTCTGTTCGTGGGTAGCCGAGAAGAAAAGGAGAGAAAGAGAGAAGTGAGGGGAAATGAAGGAATTTGTGATGTTTTAATATAATTATTTTGCAAATTACCATTTTGCCCTTCTTACTTAATTCTATTTGTTTCGTCCTTCGTTTCGTTAATCGTCCAACGATCTGGATTCTCGAAAATTCCATATTTTGCCAATAACTCATATTCGTCGTCAGGGCTTTATCAAAACTGTCCGTTCTCCATTTGGACCCCATTTGTTATTTTTACTAAAACGTCATTTATATTACCATAGAGGTAATTACTCGGAATATAGCGGTTAATCACCGAAAATTCCCATAATTTCCTTAAAATTCCAATTAGTTGTCAGAATCGTAATGACGCTTTCTTTTCGTAAAACGGACTTGATTTGACATATTTACCAAAAATGTCACATTCTATTAAAATATCAATAAAATATATTATATCAGAAATCCGTACAAGCCGGATATTACAGTGTGTTAGGATTCCGGCCTTTAGAGCCCTACATCTCAAGGATACTAGGGAGTTTTGTTTGGGTGGTTGTTTTACGATTATGACTTGTCATGTGCTATGTTGTGATGAATTTGTGTAGAGTGATGTTATGATACGCGATGTATTGCTTGTCCTTTTAGTATGACATTCCTATATGAACCCATGTCTATGTATCATGTGCACGTTATATATGACTAAGTTAAGAATATGAAATGTATATGTAAGCATGATTAAGTGTGGAATGGGGTGAATTGGCCATGATTATGTTCATAAGATTTTTCGTACGGTTCGCGGATCCTCCCGCTGGTGGAGGCCGGACTAGCAGGAAGGCTCGCGGATCCTCCCGCTGGTGGGGGCCGGGTTGATACTGCAGGATAGTTCGCGAATCCTCCCAATGGTGGGGGCTGGACTAGTCGTTATTTTTATTATCTGTTTGGACCACGATTATGATTCTCTTGCCCTTTTTCCCCGTGTCCTCCCTTAATTCATGCCAAGTAAAAGATGAGTAAGAGTATGATTACAAACAAGAATATGATTTTGTAATGTATGCATTCATGAGCTTTTATGTGTTTGTTGCACTCCTTACTAAGAATTTGGCTTATAGTTTGAACTTTATGATGTAGGTGACGAGTTTGAAGGTGAGGACCTCAAACCGAATGACAAAGTTTAAGTTGAGTTGCTGAATGGTGCTCGTGGCGGGATTTGTGGCTGGGCGGCGTTTTGACCCGAGGGTGGTATTCTTAATAAGATTGGTAAAAGTTTATGCTATAGAAGTTTAAGTAAAAGGATTTCTATAGGAGTATCGTAGGATGTCAAGTACCATGATGTTTAATGGTTTTCCCTACGTTTTAGGATGAATTTGTGACTAAAGCATTTTCACTTGTTTTGTCTTCCGTTACGGTCTAAACGTTTTGGTTCATGTTTGATACTCAATGATGGTTGATTTGGAGAATTTAAACTTCTCATTTGGATGATTTTAAAATGATTGATGAAATTTCAGGGGTTGGAATGAGTTGCTGTATGCTGTTCTGGTGTACGTGAAGTTTTATTTCCATATGTTTGTTGTCGGCCAGAGAATATGCCGATCGATCGGCAAGGGCTGCGATCGATCGGCAGATTGGTTTTGTCAATTTTAGAACTCCAAAAGAGGTGTCGAACTATCGGCGGAGTTCGCGATTGTTTGGCTGTATGGATTTAGTGGGGCGATCGATCGCTCACCTTATGAGCAATCGATCAACTGAGTAATATTTTGAGGGGGCGAACGATCGGCTATTTTAGTCGATCGATCGCCCCTGCATAATTCCCAATCTTGCCCCTTTTCTTTTCTCTTAAATCCGAGGATATCCTCCTCCAATTTTCCTTCGAGTTTTACATATGTTTGAATTTAATTCCATGAGATTTCCAAATAAGTCTTATTTTGATTCTCGATGATTTTAGCAGGTTTTCTTCCAAGTAGTTTTCTCTATGTTATGTATGAAAAAAAAAATGTGTGTCATGAATAGGAATAGGAATAGGAACAAGTTTATGTGAGTCGCGGTCCGCTGGGTTTTGGGTCGTGACAGCTACTCTTGAAGTTTCTTGGCCTTCTTTTGGGACAAATGGCTTTCTTTTCATAGGGTTAGCGTTGGATCTTTGAGGCTTTGATTTTTTTGAATTGTTGGGTGGGTTCTTCTTTTGGCCATGGTTTTCACTAACATAATCGAACAATCGTTCTGCTGCAGCGATGGCACTTGAGAGACTCTGCACTCTTCGTTTGTATATCTTTTTCTTGACCCAAGGTTTTAGCCTTTCAATAAAGGCGAATATCTTGTCTTTTTTTGACATGTTTTAGATCTCCCACCAACCGACGAGCATCGATGATGCGCTACGAGATCCATCCATTACCATTCGAGTATCGAGAATTTCTAATGATATTGTTGGTATTGGTCTTGTAGGTGATCAAGGAAAAAAGAGTGGTCAACGCCTCAATTTCAACCATATGGCAAATAAAATTAATCGGGAGTTCAACATGGTGAAACACAAATGGAGAACAAAGCACAAGTCAAAGGGATTGTTGAAATCTGCTCAGAATCTGAGCCCCAAAGTCTATTTTGCCTTTTCTGAAGTCTTTGCAATCTTAGACAAAAAAATGTTTCTTCACAAAGATTGTAGCTGACTTCTTAAGATTTCTAAAATGAGATATAGCATTAGAATTGGACATCATTTGCTGTATCAACCAGATCTGTTACAGAGTGCCTTATTTCTTCCAAAGAAGTCCAATAGGTGAACGTGCTAAGTTTGAACCAATCCTTGAAACCCACGGCCACTTAGCTCATGTTGGTTTAATCCATAACATCTTTGGGAGCCTTGAAGACCAGCCTAATATTCTATCTTTATTATTATGTTGTATGTGTTTTATTTAAGCATTCTACTTGTGTCTATTTTCATTAGTTTGTTGGACTTTTAGTTGTAACCCTCACTCAGTTTGTCCTCAATGGCTGAGTGAGTTTATGTTGTTTTTATTGTATTTGTGTGTGCGTAGTTTACATTATAGACCATCACTCATGAGATAAGCATTGAGTTTAGAATCTATGGTAACTTGAAGGGGAAACAAGTTTAAAGTACAAGGAGAAGCACAAACATTTAGACCACTTGGAAATCACTAAGGAAGCCAAACCCAAGACCAACTTGGATTCATCCTTTTTTCATGCAAAAAATAATTGGCATGCACGACTAGGGCTAATGTTTTATGATGTTCAAAAGCCTTGGAAAGACAAAGAGTAACTCCTTCATGAGGGACAATTGTAGACATTTCCTTTTTGTTACAAACCGGATTTCTATTTCAGCTCTTTTTAGGGGCTGCCACATTAGCTTGGTTTTGAGAAGATTAAAAATTTTGTTTTTCAACAATAGAATTAAGAGTGATTTCCTTTTTGACTTTGGTGTGTTTATTCGAAGATTTGTGATGTGATACCATATTGAAATTACTTTGTGAGCTTGACTAATTTCATTTACTGTGCAGCCGTGTCCTCCTTTTTTTAGAGGTAGGTAATGAGAAGTGTTGTGCCAAAACTTGTGGATTACAAGATAATTAAAGAATGAGAAAGAGTTTCCATCAGAAGATTTGAAGTTGAGATTACTTTGAGTGTATGACAGTCATTTGTGGATATCTCTTGGATCTAAATGAATTTGGCTTCTAAATTTATAGACATCTAACTGCCTTTCTAGAGGAAGACCCTGTCTAAATTTCATGTCAAAAGACCTTGAATCTATCGAGATATCGTTTCTATAAGTTAGGTCAAAATCTCAACAACAAGGTTTAATTTCACCTCTGTCGACCAAAATTGTTTTGGTCTTCTCAACCACAACTAGCTAGTGCTTTTGTTTAAATTTCATTAAAAAAGGAGTTGATTCAAAAGAGATATAATTTCCTAAAGAAAGCACTCGAATCTGCCCTAGAATTCCGTGTTTGCCTTTGGAGAGCAAAACATTCCATATTGTTGGTGCATCAATTGAACTTAACATTTTTAGGAAAGAACAGATCCTTTAACTGCCTCTTGAGGTGTTCCCAGGTGTCGATCACGTAGTCACTGTTGCAAATGTCATTGTATTTTGATCTCCACCAAAGTTTTGCATCTCCAGCAAGATGCATTGTGGGCAAGGTCACCTTCGACTCTTCATTAGTTCTAGTTGCCTTGAAATACTGTTTCATGTCAAAAATAAGGTTTTCTATGTCTTTAGCGTCTCTGGTTCCCCCAAAAGGATTTTGGCTCTGGGATTTTTACGTGGTTGAATTATGTTGTGCTTGGAGCTTGGGCTAGATTTCCTATAGAAACGATAGATTCAAGGGATTTTCCATGATAGCTAAACCCCTGACGAGTTTGACAAAGAAGGACATTAAGTATTCTTGTACCGAAGCCTGTGAAGATAGCTTTCAGGTATTGAAACTGAAGTTAACGACAGCCCCTGTTTTGACCCTCCCAACCGAAGAAGGAAAATTTAGTGTTTACTGCGATGCGTCTAAAGTTGGTTTAGGTTGTGTCCTGATGCAAGAGAGTAAAGTTATAGCATATGCTTCTAGACAGCTAAAGAATTACGAGCAAAATTACCCCACCCATGATCTAGAATTAGCTGCTGTCGTTTTTGCTTTGAAGATTTGGAGACACTATTTATATGGACAACAATGTGAGGTGTTTTCTGACCATAAAAGCCTAAAGTACCTCTTCACACAGAAGGAGTTGAACATGAGACAGAGACGTTGGTTGGAATTTGTCAAGGACTACGATTTTGAGATCAAGTATCACCCGGGGAAGGCTAACTCTGTAGCTGATGCACTTAGTAGGATGTCAACAACAATGCAGCCCGTGGTTTCAACCATGTCTATACCTTTGAGAACAGAAGTTCAGATGTTTGACTTGGAGATAGTTCCAAAGTTATCAATCCTGCTCGCTGAGTTAACTATTCAACCAACAATTTTGGAAAAGATCAAGGATGCGCAACAGAGGAATTCAGAGGAAAATATCAGCATGATGAACAAGTTGAAAGACACCACCTCCGAGTTCAGTCTCTCCAAGGATGGAATCCTGAGGTTTAGGAATCGGTGGTGCATTCCTAATGATGTGGAATTGCGTAAGTTGATCTTAGCTGAGGCGCACTCCTCTTCCTTTTCTGTACATCCTGGCTGCACCAAGATGTACCGAGACCTGAAGTTACTGTACTGGTGGCCTAACCTAAAAAGGGATGTTGCTAAGTATGTAGAGTCCTGTTTAGTATGCCAACAAGTCAAAGCCGAGCACCAACGTCCAGGAGGTACTCTTCAGCCTTTGCCTATTCCCGAATGGAAGTGGGAACACATAACTATGGATTTCGTAGTAGGACTACCTAAGACGACAAAAGGACATGATTGTATTTGGGTTGTGGTGGATAGGATGACAAAATCAGCCCATTTCTTACCAGTAAGGACCACCTATACGATGGACCAATTCGCTGATCTCTATGTTCAGGAAATTATTAGGTTACATGGAATCCCTGTATCCATTGTCTCAGACCGTGACCCCAGGTTTACCTCTCGATTCTGGAAAAGTTTGCAAGGCACATTAGGTACAAAGTTATCTTTCAGCACGGCTTTTCACCCACAGACCGATGGCCAATCAGAAAGGACTATTCAAATACTCGAAGATATGTTGAGAGCATGTGTACTTGACTTTCAGACAACTTGGAGTAGACATTTACCGCTAGTTGAGTTCTCCTACAATAACAGTTATCAGTCCACCATTGGTATGGCACCATATGAAGCACTGTACGGTAGGAAATGTAGGTCACATCTTTATTGGGATGAGATTGGTGAAGTAAAACTTCTTGGACCTGATATCCTGCAGCAATTGTCAGATAAGATTGCCACTATTCGGAAAAGAATGATGACTGCACAAAGCCGGCAGAAGTGTTATGCAGATCAAAGGAGGAGGGAACTCGAGTTTGCAGTAGGAGATGAAGTATTCTTAAAGGTGTCACCATTTAAGGGAGTCTTAAGATTTGGCAAGAAAGGAAAACTTAATCCGAGATTTATTGGACCCTTCCCTGTCTTGGCAAAAGTCGGGAGTACAGCTTACAGACTGCAACTGCCTCCATCATTGGATAAAGTTCATAATGTCTTCCACGTATCAATGTTAAGGAAGTGCATGCGTGATCCAATGCAAGTCATCCTGCCACCGGATATTGGCTTAGAGCCGACACTGGAGTATGAGGAGAAACCGATACAGATATTGGAATATGCGGTCAAGACTCTGAGAAACAAAGAGATTCCATTGGTGAAAGTTTTATGGACAAATCACGGCATTGAAGAAGCCACATGGAAAAGACAGCAGGAGATGTTGGACAAATATCCTGAGTTATTTGCTTGAGCAATTTTCGAGGACGAAAATTTTGTTTAAGGAGGGGTGGATGTAACACCCGACATTTCGGCCAGGTGATTTTCTGACCATTTTCATTGTCACCCCCTCTTATTTAACCTTTATGATTTAAATTTAATGTTAAGACAAAATTTATTACAAGTTGAGTAAAACTAGGTTGGGTGGCAGATTTGTAATTAAAAATTGATGGATTGAGTATAAATAGGAAATGGAAACCTTAAACCTCATTTATTACCACTGTAGCCGACATTCCCTCTCGACGATTTCTTCTCTCCCAAGTTCTTGCTCTCGGCTACCAGAACTTTCCTTTACCGACGGCTGGTTTCAGCTTGCCTTTCCTCTACGAATCCGTATCCGAGGTATACATTGACATTGTGACTATCTATTAGTTTGTTACCCTATTCTTAGCTCGGCGTTTGAGTTTCGGTCTTTATCAATGGTCGTGTGATATTAGAACATTGTGTAAACTGAGTGTGGTAACGTCCTTCCCGAATCGATTCTGACCATTTAGAGTAATCAACTCAGTTTCAATCGATGGTAGAACCTGCCTGCCTATTTTTGGATTTCTGGCAACACGGTGTATCAAACAGAGTATTTAGGAATGACTTTAGCTATTAGAGTCCTAGGACGATTTATGATTAGAACTATTAGGACCTTTGTTTTAACTACTGTAATGTACATGTTTTAGGTGAAGAAGTTTAAAGGGAAGGAGCTCGGATTGCTAAGGAATCCAGGTAAGTGAATGTACTAGGATTTCCGGCCACTAGGGCCCTACACCGCAAGGGTATTAGGAAATCATTGAGATGTTAGTCTGTTGATTATGATTAGTTATTTCCATGATATGAAGAATTTGTGTAAGAAATGTTAAGTTATGGGATGTTTTGCTTGTCCTTATGGTGTGACTTTTCTCCATGAACTTCATGTCTATGCATTATGTCCGTGCTTATGATTAAGTTATGAACATGAAAAGCAAATGTAACTATGATTAAGTGCAGAGCGGGGGAAAAGACTATGATATGTATGGCTCGCGAATTCTCCTACCGGTGGAGGCCGAGTTAATGATTAGTATGGCTCGCGGATTCTCCCACTGGTGGAGGCCGAGTTGATGACATGTATGGCTCGCGAATCCTCCCACTGGTGGAGGCCGAGCAAGTCGTTACTGTGATTGCCGCGATAGGCAAATGACTTTGTACCCCTGCCTTCCTCCCTCGTTTCCTGCCTTAATACATACCATGTAAATAATGAAAATGAACATGAATGAAGAGAGGTTTATGAACTTGTGTTCTTTAATTTGTGCACTCATGTATATCTGTCAGCATGCATTCCTTACTAAGCATTAGGCTTATAGTTGAACCTTATGGTGTAGGTGAAGAAGGTTCAGGTGAGGATACTATGTTCAAAGAGGATGCTTAAGGCTGGTTGCTGGGGGATGCTCAAAGTGACAGTGCAGGGCTGGAAAGGCGATTTATGACTCCTGGTTAATGCTCTTTTGTTTCAGTAAAATAAAGGATATGGTAGTTTAAGCAGGATGAGATTATTTTACAATGTTGAGCCTTGAGACTGTCTAGTTGATCACTGAGTCAGAGAATGATTATATAGATTTATAAATGATCTGTAGCTTAAGTCTTCCGCTATATGCATTCTGAATGAGTTGTGGTTTCTTTCTGTTGGAAGGAGTCATTTGATGATTTAGTGTTTTCTACCGTAAGATGGAAGCTGGATGAGGCAATCGCCCGGCTGACGTCATCGGCAGATGCCGAATGATAGTAGTTTGATGGTTTAGTCTTCCGGATGACGTCACCGGTAGATGTAGAATGTGTTTTGTTGTTTAGCGACCGGTAGATGTAGAATGTGTTTTGTCGTTTAGCGACCGGTAGATGTAGAATGTGTTTTGTCGTTTAGCGACCGGTAGATGTAGAATGTGTTTTGTCGTTTAGCGACCGGTGGATGTTGGCTGACGTCACCGGAAGTTGTAAATGTTATCTTATCGTTTAGTGACCGGTGGATGTCACCGGATGATGTTTTAATTGAGCACGCGAGGACCACGTGCCCACCGGAAGATGTCTCCTTTTAGGCGGTGTTAAGTGAGTCACGCGCAATGCACGTGATGACCGAACGATGAAATTTCTGTGGATTGTCAACACATGCAACCCATGCAAACCCGAGTAGAATCATGTTAAGAGAGTTGAGGGCATTCCTTCCTTGCCCGAATTTGTCAAGAAACCGATGACCGAGCCTAGTCGCTCGACTCTGTGAGAGTTTGAGCCGACGAGGTGTAGGAAATCGAGCACGAGAGGATTCGTCTTCCTTGATGGTTCTACGTCTCTGTTTCCAGTTCAAATAAAAAAAAAATATATATACATTATGCAAATGTGAATGTCTGTCGAGAAATAGAAAAGATGTAATAATAGTAAAAGTCAAGCGAACGATTAATGAAAGATTATGAACACGTGACGGCTCCTGGCCGGGGTCGTTACAGTAGTACACTTTCGATTTAGTGAAGAGGTGTTTGCATGTTACACGTATGTGTAATGGGACAGCCCACGATATCGTGTTCATAGGTGAGAATCCCTAAACATGATTAGAGTTTGTTGTTTTCCAACACGATCATTTGAAGACCATCTTCTCCCTCTCATGCCTATGACATTGATGTTCGGGTTCTGTGACAGACTCTTTTTTGACTTATGGTTTCTATATAGTTACAATAATGGTATTAGTTTCATTACTTAGTACATATTAGTGGATTGTTTTCACTTGACCTTATTAATAGTTCTTGGAACCTATTTTCAATGACATTTTTATTCCTATTGCATGCACACTTATTATTTTCAAAACACTAGATATAGCAATTGAAAGCCTTGAGTTTAATCAACTCATCCAAATGACTTTATTTTTCAATTCATAGACAAAGAGATGTTGAGCTACTAGAGTAGGATTAAGCCAACCTTCATTTTTTTATTCATTTCCTATTTCCCTTTAGGACTATTTTCCTTTGATGAGATATACAACACTTTATTTTAATTTTATTTATTTTGGATTATTGTATCTCATGTCATGATAGTTATTAAATTATTGTGTTGTCTATGACATGGCCTTGAGGTAAGGAAAGATAGAAATGTCAGATTGGACGACCTGATCGTTGGAAAACACACAACTGCCCAACCGAAAGCATGATCCATGGCATACAACAGAATACTTAAAATCATTTCAAAGTCATAGCCCACATGAGATATGTCGAAGTTCACAAAGTAGTCATTGAATAAATGATAGTTCAACAAATATCACAAAGAAAGTACTGTGTAGGAAAAGTAAAATATTTGACACTCAATATAATTATACAGATAAGAAAGAAAGAAAAGAATATTCAAAGCCTCATTAGTCAAATAAACACTCTAAACAAAGAAAACAAAAAAGGTCACAAACTCCCAAGAATAGCTATAGTTAGTCACCACGATCGTTGCTTGGAAAAAATTGGTAGTATTTCAGAGGGTGTGACTAAACTCAATAAATATTCTAAAACTATACCCAATGCATGAAAAATTTTGTTTTATCTTTTCATCAGTCTATAATCATAGGCTGGAGAAGAAAATGAAAGCATGATGTACTTTCAAAACCTTTTCATCATTTTAAAAACAGGCTTCATGAACCATTAGTTTCAAAAATCATTGCTACATGCTATATTGTAGTTTTATATAGATTGGCGCCATTATTTTTCATGCAAAACAGTTCAAGTGAAAATAAGGTTACTCACAAACCTTTGCATAACGAATTCCCAAGGGTGTGCAAAAGAAAGAGAGGTGACTCTCCGGAGACTAGTTAAAATGTAATGAAAACACTTGCGCTAGGTTTAAGGATTAGGACCAAGGGACACGACTTGGAAGCTACGCCATTATAATATCCTGCTTATAAACAAACACCTTCTCACTTTAGAAGGTGTGTATCAAACAAGTGGCCTAAATCACAGACACCAAAACAACTGAGAACTCTATCTGTAATATAATATGAAATACCGTGCGTGTAGAAATAAACATGTAAAACCAACATACATATAATATATTAGCTAACATGATATAAAACATGACTTTTCAAGTTTATATGTGGTTTATCACAAAATAAAGTTTTGAAAACTATGATACATGTGCAAATATAGTAAATGAAAGCCCTACCTTGACGATGATTAGCTTTCCTATCGGTGGGAATAAGAAGTTTGTGAATCAGCTCAAATCAGCAAACTCATCAAAACCTACAACAATGATTTCAAAATCCCTTCTAAAACTCTAGGGACAATGGTTGGGTCCTATATTGAGAATAGGAATCCGAGTTGAAATGACACAACAATTGGACTGTAGCGCCCTATGTCTCCACGACCCGATTAGCTACTCGCTCACTCATACCACTCTCTGACACCACACTGTAGCGTCCCTGAGTCCTCATCCGACCTGGGTCGCCACATCACGCTCGGCACTCGCTTGTACTTATACCCTTAAACCATGCTAGAAAAATCTCGTAAAAAATTAAAACTTTACTCATCGACTTAAAACAACTTCGTTTAAGACAACTAAATTATTGCAGCTGAAAACTACTTTAAAACCCGTTGAAAATCATACGTTAAAAGTTGGAAATCAAAAGGGTGAAAGTTTAAAAATCTGTAAAAACTCGCACAGGGAAAATGATCGACACCCATCAAAACAGGTCGACCTTTCATTCCCCTCGGGTTTCAATCCTTCGTAACATCGGTCGACACTTCAATCCATCGGTCGACACTTCTCATGGCTTAACGCCCTTGGGGGTCGACACCTCGTAGCCTCTATTTGCAGTTTGCACGAAAACTAGTAGACACCCAACTCACGGGTCGACACCTAAAGGAAAGGGGTCGACACCTGCAGGTTCAGGTCGACACCTCACCCTCTCGGGTTTCAATCCTTTGCAACTTCGGTCGACACCTCCTAAAAGGGGTCGACACCTCACATGGCTTAAAAACATCGGGGGTTGACAGCCCGACTCTCATCTACAACTAAGGGGTCAACACCCATGCTAAGCGGTCGACACCTCCCTCCTGATAGTAACATAAAATCTTCAAAATTTGACAGCAACGTTGAAATCAATTAAAACTCAAAACTTACATTTTCAAATCCAAACTCCCTGGCTTTTCAAACCATCACAAAAGGCTATCATCAAAACAAATCCATTTTTCATTTCAAAACACATTTGTACATCAAACGACTTTTGACGATAAAACATCCACTACGCATTAACTATACAGTTTTCATCCTATAATTTCCAATTCAAACTACAATCTTCCAAACCCATTTCAAAATATAATTTTCCCCTTGCCCTCATACCAAAATGCAGCCATTTGCACACCAGGTCAAACTGCCCTAACAATCAACCGCTTCATCGCACGTGGTACTCCTCCAACCACCCTACTCCTGGACACGCTCTGGGAGCTCACCTGTCAAATCGTCGTCACCTACATCACAGAACTCATCTACTAGCCTAGCGCTAAGCAAGTAATGCAACAATCAATATAAACACTTCACATGCCAACACATGCAATATCCCATCATCTCCTACCATACCAACACTCGTCTCGTTCGAATCGTTCATTCTCTTTCTTCTTACCCTCCGGCCCAAGTCCACCTAGGATTCGAGGAACATATCACCCTCCGGCCCGAGTCCCACATGAAATTCGCAAGACATACCACCCTCGGGCCCAAGTCCCACCCAGAATTTGCGGAGCATACCACCTTTCGGCCCGAGTCCCACCAGAAATTCATGGAGCAATACCACCCTTCGGCCCGAGTCCCACACGAAATTCGCGAAGCATACAACCCTCCGGCCTGAGTCTCACCCGGAATTCTAGGAGCAATACCACCCTCCGGCCCGAGTCCCACCCGGAATTCACAGAGCACATCACGTCTCTTAGTTAATTCCGTACATTAGGATTCATTCACTCCTCGCCACACCACAACACGCCCTACAACATACCACAACGAACTCAACAAACACACCACAACATACACAACAAACATACCACACGTACACATACCATGCAACAACATCCAAGCAATCCTACTGAACTGTGATGTAGGCCTGAAGGCAAAGCACAAACAAACATTACTTACCTGGCCTCCTTAGCTAAGCGCGTACACGTACACTAGGCAAAAGGCTTGTTCGAACCTAGAAACCACAACACCATACATAAATTAATGTCTTCTCAAAACCCATGCATCAACTCTCTAAAGAAAGCTAAAAACCTCCCCACAACTTTAAAACGTGAAATTCCTCAATTTCGACCAAACTTCAAAATCGCGCAACTAACCATACACTTGTCCGTTTTGGACGATTCAAGGCTCTACGAACTCCTTAGGATGTCTACTTTATAAAAGGTCAGGACTGCTCAGCCAAATAACGCAATTAGCTTAGTCATTTTCCACAAAAATCGAATCTGCCCTGTCACCGAATTTTCCAAATTTTCAAAATCTTTCAAAAATCAAACCAATCATCCATACTATCCTCTAATCATCCATAATTGTTCAAAAATCAAAGAACACTAATTAGAAATCCCAAATTTTTGTGAAACCCTCATCTTCCACAAAACCCTAACTCAAAACTTTCTCAAAACTCCTCCAAACCCACAACAATACTCTCTTTTAGCTTAAATACTAACAACCCATGAAAATTTGAAGAAAACTAACTTGAATGAAGAATCGGCTGAAGAAATTGCCGAAACATAAAATTTACTTTTATGCCCTTTCTGAAATCAAACCTTACACTTACAAATATTTCACCCATTTTTCCTAAATCCATATTTTCTATTCACGTTAATTCTCATAAATTTGAAATTTCACTGTATATCCACCCTCCTTACAAAAATTTTGTTCCCAAAATTTGCTTATCCAAATAACTCAGGATATCGACTCATCATGTCTTGCTGCCGTTCCCAAGTTGCCTCCTCCACATTGTGGTTGCGCCATAGCACCTTCACAAGTGGAATCTCCTTGTTACGCAACTCCTGCACGGCATAGTCCAGAATGCGCACTGGCTTCTTCTCATATGCTAGCGTTGGTTGAACTTCGACATCCTTCTGCTCCACAACATGTGAGGGATCACGCATACACTTATTCAACATAGATACGTGAAATACGTTGTGAATCCCGTTCATGGAAGCAGGCAATTGCAACTGATAAGCTACTCATCCAATCCGCCTGACAATAGGAAAGAGGCAAACATATCTTAGGCTCAACTTGTCCCTTTTTCTGAACCTCATCATGCCCTTGAATGGTGAGATCTTCAAAAAAACTTCATCAGTCGCTTCAAACTCCGATTCCCTTCGCCTTCAATCCTCATAACTTTTTTGCCAGCTTTGCGCTATCAAGATTCGTTGTCGAATAAATGCAACCTTCTCTGTTGTCTGCTGCACAACATCCGGACTTGTAAACCTAGTCTCGTCAACTTTGTCCCAATACAGCGGAGACCTTCACTTCTACCCATAAAGAGCCTCATATGGAGCCATCCCTATAGTAGCCTGGTAGCTGTTATTATAAGAGAACTCCACCAAGGGTAGGTACTTGCTCCATGAACCCTGAAACTCCAATACACAAGCTCGGAGTATATCCTTTAACGTCTGAATAGTTCTCTCAGACTGTCCGTCGGTTTGAGGATGAAACGCCGTACTAAAATTGAGCTGCGTACCCATAGCCTTGTGTAGACTCTTCCAAAACTTTGACGTAAACTTTAGATCTCTGTCTGACACGATCGAAGTCGAAACTCCATGTAGACGCACAATCTACTGTATAAACATTTTTGCAAACTAGTCCATCGAGTAGATCATCTTCACTAGTAGAAAATGGGCTGATTTGGTTATGACGTGCCTCGGAGGCCCGTTACAAGATCTCAAACCCGGGCACAAAATTTAATCAATCAATGTTCTAATGACTTGTCTCTTTTTGTAGGTTTGGATCACATCATGGACTTCACTTGGGAGCCGACATCGGAGGATGTGGAAAAGCCTCTTTTATTTTCTTGCTTATCTCAATCTCTCTCTCTCAACATATAAGAACCGACCATATTTCTATTAATTTCTTTGTTTATTTCTTGTATTTATTTTAGTATTTTCTTTCCATAATCAAATATTGTTCACTAGCACACAACCAAGCACACCGAGCATATTTGTGGGTTGTACACGGGCCCCCTTTCTAGGGGACCCCGTGTCAGGTTAGCTGGTCCATAATCACCCATATTTCGTCATAGCCCTTAGCAGTTCGTAGTTATCCAACCACAAAATCTATGGAGATCTTGTGATGACCCGGATGTGTAAGTATGTGTACGATGGCTGCACGAACTGGAACCCAGATGGCGGTACGTCCGAGCGGGCGAACCGGAAGGTGACGGGTCGTAAAAAGGGGGTCGTCACAATCCCACATCGCTTGGGGAAGTACGTGGAAATGAAACATATGTAAAGAGACCCTCCCAACATAGCAAGACGCGTTTTGGAGCACAATTGGCAACGGATACCATAAAAACTCCGAAGTTAAAAGTGCTTCGGCGAGAGCAATTCCAGGTTGGGTGACCTTCCGGGAAGTTCTCGCCAAACAAAGCCGTGAGGGGAGGATATTGGGCTGCGGCCCAATCCCCAGAGCGGACAATATCTTGCTAGGATAAGGGGTCGTTACAAATGGTATCAAGGCCTGTACCCAACAAGAAATGTGGCCAACGAGGACGTTGGGCCCCCGAGGGGGGGGTGATTGTGATGACCCGGATGTGTAAGTATGTGTACGATGGCTGCACGAACCGGAACCCGGATGGTGGTACGTCCGCAAGGGCAAACCGGAAGGTGACGGGTCATAAAAAGAGGGTCATCACAATCCCACATCGCCTGGGGAAGTACGTGGAAATGAAACATATGTAAAGAGACCCTCCCAACATAGCAACACGCGTTTTGGAGCACAATTGGCAATGGATCCCATAAGAACTCCGAAATTAAAAGTGCTTTGGCGAGAGCAATTCCAGGTTGGGTGACCTTCCGGGAAGTTCTCGCCAAACAAAGCCGTGAGGGGAGGATATTGGGCTGCGGTCCAATCCCCAGAGCGGACAATATCTTGCTGGGATAAGGGGTCGTTACAGATCTGCTCCCATTTTCATTTCGAAATTGGCAAAGGCTGTAACTTTCCTGCTGGTCTTTGATGTTCTGCCTTGACTTGCTGATAGATCAAACATGTCTCCACGTATTTTGCCACTTTTCTTTTCATATTGGGCCACCAAAAATGTGTCTTCAAGTACTTGTACATTTTTGTGCTCCCTAGGTGCACAGAGAACCTAGAAGAGTGGGCTTCAGACAAGATCTCCTTCTGAAGCTCCTCATTATTCAGCACGTACCATCTATTTGAAACTTCAAAACTCCATTGTCTAAACAACTGAACTCAGTCCTATCATCAGAAGCCATGCTCGACTTGAACTCGTCACACGCTGAATCATTCTTCTGAGCAGTCATGATTTTATCCAGAACAGTTGGCGTTAGTGACAATGCAGAAGAAAGCACTACTGTTAAACCTGAAACTACCTCCATACCAAAGTTCTGGATCTCTATACTTAAGGTTGACAGCCCTCCTGGTATCATAGCTGAAACAGATGTTGTCACTCTGCTCAAAGCATCTACCACTACATTCGCCTTGTCGGGGTGGTACTTGATCTTAAAATCGTAGTCTTTTATGAATTCTAGCTACCTTCATTGCCTCATGTTCAGCTCCTTCTGGGTGAAAATATAATTCAGACTTTTGTGGTCCGAAAATATCTCACACGGCTGTCCATATAAGTAATGCCTCCAAATTTTTAGCACGAACACAACCGCCGCTAATTCCAAGTCATGGGTCGGATAATTTTGCTTAGAAGTCTTCAATTGCCTGTAAGCATAGGCGATGACTTTTCCATTTTGCATCAGAACACACCCAACCCAACCCTGGAAGCATCGCAATAAATGCTGAAATTCTCATCCTCAACTGGAAGTGTCAAGAGCGGAGCAGTAGTCAACTTCTGCTTTAAAGTCTGAAAACTATGCCCACAGTCATGTGACCATAAATACTTCCCATTCTTCCTTGTTAACCAGGTTAGAGGCGTTGCAATCCTTGAAAATCCCTCAATAAACCTTCTGTAATAGCTTGCCAAACCCAGAAAACTCTGAATCTCACTCACATTTCTTGGCTCCAGCCACTCTTTCACTGTTTGAATCTTTGCTGGGTCCACAGATATACCATCTCCAGAAACCACGTGACCCAGAAAGTGGATCTTGTCCAGTCAGAACTCACACTTAGAAAACTTTGCATAAAGTTGATGCCGTTTCAAAGTCTTCAATACCAACCTCAAATGCTCCATATGCTCGACTTCGGAGCGAGAGTAGACCAAAATATCATCGATAAACACTATGACAAATTTATTGAGATATTCGTGGAACACTCCGTTCATTAAGTCCATGAAAGCTGCTGGAGCATTTGTCAATCCGAACGACATCACTAAGAACTCGTAATGCCCATACCAAATGTCGAAAAACTGTCTTAGGAATATCTTCGGGTCTGACCTTCAACTGGTAGTAGCCCGATCTCGGATCGATCTTTGAGAAAACCCGTGCACCTTGAAGTTGATCAAATAGATCGTCAATCCTTGGCAAATGATACTTATTCTTGACGGTCAATTTATTCAACTCCCAGTAATCAATGCACATGCGCAAAGATCCATTTTTCTTCTTGACAAAAAGGACCGTTGCGCCCAACGGTGAAAAACTGGGGTGTACAAACCCCTTTTCCAACAACTCCTCAAGTTGCTTCTTCAGCTCTTTCAGTTCCGTCGGTGCTAACCTATACAGATTCTTTGATACAGGCTCAGCACTTGGAAACATATCAACTACAAACTCGATCTCCTTATCCGGTGGCAAGCCGGGTAGATCGTCCAGAAATACTTCTGGGAAATCTCGAACAATTACTACTTCCTGGGGCTTTGTTTCCACTAACATACGAGTATCTACAATGCTCGCAAGAAAGCTCAAAGACTCACCATACGCATAATGCCGAGCCCTGATGGATGCCATAAAAAATAGCTTCCTTGTGTTCTCCAGGGGTTGTAGAGTATGTTTCTCGCAATCTGGAAAACTCACTATTCTCGATCTGCAGTCTATCGTTGCATGATGCTTGAACAGCCACTCCATCCCCAGAATCACATCATAACTCGTAATCCCCATCATGATCAAGTCAGCTGGTAGGCTCTTACTCCCCACTCACACCATACTATTACACACTACTTGATTAGAGTGCATGCGATCACCAGAGGGTAACGTAACCACATACACATGCTTAGTTGACGTAGGCTACAAATTTAATCTGATGACGAATGCCGTTGCTACAAAGGAGTGTGTTGCTCTAGAATCAATTAAAGTATACGCAGGCACCGTATTAATCAGCACAGTACCTGACACTACAGCGGGGTGGTCGTCGTCTCAAGACTCGATCATAGCAAAAACTCTGGGTGCCACCCTAGATCGGCCCTTCTTTGCAGTCGGACAATCTCTAAGCATGTGCCTGACCTCGTTGTAGTTGAAACATCGAGTCACCCTCGGCTTCGGACAATCTCTGGAAATGTGCCCGACCTTGTTGCAGTTGAAGCACCTGCCTGAGCTCATTCTACACTCGCTCGGGTGAAATCTCATACACTTTGGACACTGAGGGAACTTTCCTGAATCCTGAGGACGGTGGCGACTTCCTTTGCCAATCATATTGTCGTCCGGCCTCTTCGTGCCCCTCTATTGTTGTTGTAGTGTGATATCTCTGAAAAATCTCTTGGGAGCTTCAAGCTGCCTGACGCACTTGAGATCTACCTCTTCCACCTCCAATGCCTTCTCTACCACCTTTCTATACGGCACTCCCTTGGTGCCTGCTATCTTCACTCCCTTGTAAATTTTCGGTTTCAGCCCTTGCACGAACTGAATAATCTTGTTCTCCACCTTACCGACCAAATGACTAGCAAACCGTGACAAGGCTTTGAACTGCCGGATATATTCAGACACGGACCCCGTCTGCTTCAGTTGCAAGAACTCCATCATCTTAGTCGCCTGTACCGTACTGTTGAAGTACTTCTCGTAGAAAATATCTTTAAACTCTTTCCATCTCATAGCTTGAATATCGACAGTGGCCTCTACCGTGTCCCACCAGTATCGGGCGTCCTTAGCCAAGTGGAAAACTGTCAAATTAACCTTGTCTGCCTCATCCACCTTGGCGCACTTGAACATCCCCTCGATCGTACGAACCCATTCCTCTGCAGCAGTCGGGTCTGACGATTGCCCTTCAAACATTGGTGGTCTCAGCCTCCAAAATCTTTCTCTACCATTATCGCTCGAGGAGCTAGCACACGAATTCCCTTGGACCTCATGATTCAATAGAAACTCAACTATTGTGACTGCCTAGTCACCAACTTTGACAACTGCCTCATCGTCATAGGCTAGTCCTCATTTCCTGCACTAGTCGTTTCTCTAGGCACCCTCGGTCGTCCTGGTCATCTCAGCGTCGTGCTAGCCCTGTCCAACTTCGACACAACCCATAAACATCTACTAACTAAATAAATTACAACCACTTACAGTTGTTGAAGCACTTCAATGCGGCGATCGGCGTTGTTAGGTAATTTTCTGAATGGTTTAATCCTTTGGCTCTGATACCACACTGTAGCGCCCTGTGTCCCCACGACCCGGTGAGCTACTCGCTCACTCATACCACTCTCTGACACCACACTGTAGTGTCCCCGAGTCCTCGTCCAACCCAGGTCACCACGTCACGCTCGGCACTCGCTCGTACTCGTACCCTTAAACCGTGCTAGAAAAATATCGTAAAAATTTAAAACTTTACTCATCAACTTAAAACAACTTTGTTTAAGACAACTAAATTATTGCAACAAAAAACTACTTTAAAACCCGTTGAAAATCATAGGTTAAAAGTTGGAAATCAAAAGGGTGAAAGTTTAAAAATCTGTAAAAACTTGCACAGGGAAATCGGTTGACACCCATCAAAATAGGTCGACCCTTCATTCCCCTTGGGTTTTAATCCTTCGCAACATCGGTCGACACTTCAATCCATCGGTCGACACTTCTCATGGCTTAACGCCTTTGGGGGTCGACACCTACACACTCGGGCTGACACTCGGTTGCCTCTATTTGCAGTTTGCACGAAGACTGGTCGACACCCAACTCACGGGTCGACACCTGAAGGAAAGGGGTCGACACCTGCAGGCTCAGGTTGACACCTCATCCTCTCGGGTCTCAATCCTTTGCAACTTCGGTCAACACCTCCTAAAAGGGGTCAACACCTCCCATGGCTTAACAGCATCGGGGGTCGACTTCCACACAACCTGGTCGACACCCATGCTAAGCGATCGACACCTCCCTCCTGACAGTAACATAAAATCTTCAAAATTTGACAGCAACGTTGAAATCAATTAAAACTCCAAACTTACATTTTCAAATCCAAAAAACCTTCCTTTTCAAACCATCACAAAAGGCTATCATCAAAACAAATCCATTTTTCATTTCAAAACATATTTGTACATCAAATGACTTTTGACGATAAAACATCCACTACGCATCAACTATACAACTTTCATCCTATAATTCCCAATTCAAAATACAATCTTCCAAACCCTTTTCAAAATATAATTTCCCCTTTGCCCTCATACCAAAATGCAGCCGCTCGCACAGCGGGTCAAACCGCCCTAAGAATCGACCGCTTCGTCGCACGGGGTACTCCTCCAACCACCCTACTCTTGGGCACGCTCTGGGAGCTCACCTGTAAAATAGTCGTCACCTACATCACAGAACTCATCTATTAGCCTAGCGCTAAGCAAGTAATGCAACAATCAATATAAACACTTCCCATCCCAACACATGCAATATCCCATCTCCAACCATACCCACACTCGTCTCGTTCAAATTGTTCATTCTCTTTCTTCTTACCCTTCGGCCCAAGTCCAACGCGGGATTCCCAGAGCATACCACCCTCTGGCCCGAGTCCCACCCGAAATTCGCGGAGCATACCACCCTCCGGTCCTAGTCCTACCCGAAATTCGCGGAGCATACCACCCTCTGGCCAGAGTCCCACCCGAAATTCGTGGAGCAATACCACCCTCTGGCCAGAGTCCCACCCGAAATTCGCGGAGCATACCACCCTCTGGCCAGAGTCCCACCCGAAATTCGCGGAGCATACCACCCTCTGGCCAGAGTCCCACCCGAAATTCGCGGAGCATACCACCCTCTGGCCAGAGTCCCACCCGAAATTCGCGGAGCATACCACCCTCTGGCCAGAGTCCCACCCGAAATTCGCGGAGCATACCACCCTCTGGCCAGAGTCCCACCCGAAATTCGCGGAGCATACCACCCTCTGGCCAGAGTCCCACCCGAAATTCGCGGAGCATACCACCCTCTGGCCAGAGTCCCACCCGAAATTCGCGGAGCATACCACCCTCTGGCCAGAGTCCCACCCGAAATTCGCGGAGCATACCACCCTCTGGCCAGAGTCCCACCCGAAATTCGCGGAGCATACCACCCTCTGGCCAGAGTCCCACCCGAAATTCGCGGAGCATACCACCCTCTGGCCAGAGTCCCACCCGAAATTCGCGGAGCATACCACCCTCTGGCCAGAGTCCCACCCGAAATTCGCGGAGCATACCACCCTCTGGCCAGAGTCCCACCCGAAATTCGCGGAGCATACCACCCTCTGGCCAGAGTCCCACCCGAAATTCGCGGAGCATACCACCCTCTGGCCAGAGTCCCACCCGAAATTCGCGGAGCATACCACCCTCTGGCCAGAGTCCCACCCGAAATTCGCGGAGCATACCACCCTCTGGCCAGAGTCCCACCCGAAATTCGCGGAGCATACCACCCTCTGGCCAGAGTCCCACCCGAAATTCGCGGAGCATACCACCCTCTGGCCAGAGTCCCACCCGAAATTCGCGGAGCATACCACCCTCTGGCCAGAGTCCCACCCGAAATTCGCGGAGCATACCACCCTCTGGCCAGAGTCCCACCCGAAATTCGCGGAGCATACCACCCTCTGGCCAGAGTCCCACCCGAAATTCGCGGAGCATACCACCCTCTGGCCAGAGTCCCACCCGAAATTCGCGGAGCATACCACCCTCTGGCCAGAGTCCCACCCGAAATTCGCGGAGCATACCACCCTCTGGCCAGAGTCCCACCCGAAATTCGCGGAGCATACCACCCTCTGGCCAGAGTCCCACCCGAAATTCGCGGAGCATACCACCCTCTGGCCAGAGTCCCACCCGAAATTCGCGGAGCATACCACCCTCTGGCCAGAGTCCCACCCGAAATTCGCGGAGCATACCACCCTCTGGCCCGAGTCCCACCCGAAATTCGCGGAGCATACCACCCTCCGGTCCTAGTCCTACCCGAAATTCGCGGAGCATACCACCCTCTGGCCCGAGTCCCACCCGAAATTCGCGGAGCATACCACCCTCCGGTCCTAGTCCTACCCGAAATTCGCGGAGCATACCACCCTCTGGCCAGAGTCCCACCCGAAATTCGTGGAGCAATACCACCCTTCGGCCTGAGTCCCACACGAAATTCGCAGCGTGTACTACCCTCCGGCCCGAGTCCCACCCAGAATTCGCTGAACAATACCACCTTCTGGACCGAGTCCCACCCAGAATTCGCAGAGCATACCACCATCTAGCCCGAGTCCCACCTGGAATTCGCGAAGCACAGCTCGTCTCTTAGTTAATTACGTACATTAGGATTCGTTTACTCCTTGCCATACCACAACATGCCCTACAACATACCACAACGAACTCAACAAACACACCACAACATAAACAACAAACATACGACATGTACGCATACCATGCAACAACTGTAACGACCCCAGAGAGATCGCCACATAATCCATATCTTTCTTAATCATTTGATTCTTATTACTCACACATTATTCATTATTAGTAATGTATTTTATTATCTTTTTTTTTAAAACATAATTTAACTCAAGATGTCATACGCGATTCACTAGACCTCATTCAGCAAAGGAAAACATTACACATCTGCCGGCGGGCAGCACAATGTGTATCGGCTGGTGAAGGGAAACTTAAACCTTTAGACTGCATCTACCGATAGAGGAGTAAACCACATCTACCGATCACTAGACGACATAACCATATTTATACCATCCGGTGAAGAAACTCTCTACATCATCCGATGAAATAAGGGGGCATCATCCGGTGAACATGTGCTCCTCACGTGAATAATTAAAACATGACCCGGTCACTAAACGACAAGATAACCCTCACATCATCCGGTAACTAGACGACAAACTATACTTACATCTTCCGATGGCTTAAACGCTCTACATTTGCCGATCGCTAGACGACAAAATAGCACTATCATCATCCGATGGCTTAAACATTCTACATCTGCCGATCGCTAGACGACAAAATAGCACTTTCATCATCCGATGGCTTAACCATTCTACATCTGCCGATCGCTATACGACAAAATAGCACTTTCATCATCCAATGGCTTAAACACTCTACACCTGCCGATCGCTAGATGACAAAATAGCACTCTCATCATCCGATGGCTTAAACATTCTACATCTGCCGTTCGCTAGACGACAAAATAGCACTTTCATCATCCGATGGCTTAAACACTCTACTCCTGCCGATCGCTAGATGACAAAATAGCACTCTCATCATCCAATGGCTTAAACATTCTACATCTGCCGATCACTAGACGACAAAATAGCACTTTCATCATCCGATGGCTTAACACTCTACATCTGCTGATGACGTCAGCCGGATGATGGCCTTATCCAGCTTCCATCACACGGCAGGAAAACACTATAATCATCAAACAACTTCATCCAGTAGAAAATACCACAACTCACCCGAATCTTAACTTAGTAACTATAAACCTCAATGAGTAAGAATCATAAACTCATCCAAAATACGCATAGAGGAAGGCTTAAGAAAAAACAAACCATTCAATAATCTTTAAAATCATTATCAGACTCTTAAGTCAAATCATTCAAATCTAAATCTTGTGGTTATAAGAAATTATATTCTTCTTAGACATCTGTTTATCATAAACTTCACTGACATACTATGAGCATAACCAGGGGTCTTAGTCGCCTGCCCAGCCTTGCACTGTCATACTGAGCATCCTCCAGCAACCAGCTTTAAACATCATCTCTGGACTGGAAATCCTCACCTGTTAGCTCTTCACCTACATCATAAGGTTTAACTATAAGCCTAATGCTTAGTAAGGAATGCAACTCTAACATGGATGCATAAATGTATAATTCGGGAAATCACATGCTCATAAGTCTTTTCTTGTACATATCTTTGCTCGTAATCATCATTCATAGTCATGGATCATATTCATCATTCATAGTCATGGATCATATTCATCATTCATAGTCATGGATCATATTCATCATTCATAGTCATTGATCATACTCTTCATTTAAGTTGTGTGGATTAAGAGAGGATTTGTGTCGGTAAAGGGGGTTCGACAGTGAGTTTGATCTTGGTCCCTACTGCGGGTCGTGTTCATATGTCCCTCTTTTGGACTGTGACATACGCCGAACCGCCCCCAACCTTCACTTAGTCCACGTTGCATCAGTTTTATCTTCTTACTTTATTCATGAGGAAAACATGCTCTTAAAACATTTTCATGTGCATAAAATAGTCATGATGCATGTACATGGAAATTCCTAAATCATCAAGCTACAGACAGAGTACTATCCAACATAAAACCTTACCATTGAACTAATCCTCAACATAAATACTAGACAGTAACATGAGGGAACTACTACTCATCGTATGAGTTTCTACCTAACATCCTTTGATGTAGGGTCCTAATGACCGAGAAACCTGTACATTCACTTACCTGGTCTCCTTAGCAATTAGAGCTCCTTTCTCTTCAAACTTCTTCACCTAAAACATTTAAATTGCAGTAGTTAAAACAAAATCCTATTAGTTCTAATCACAAGTCATCCTAGGATTTAATAGATATAGTCACTCCCAAATCCTTAGTATAGTTCTCTGTGCAGTTTGAAATCCAAAACCCAAAACAGACAGATTCGATTAGCGATAACTCAGGGTTGGTTGTTTAATGTCCAAAATCGATTCGGAATGACATTACCACTTTTAGATTTTAAAATACCCTTACTAATACTCGGCCATTGAAGAACCCAGAACTTCAACACATAGCAGAAAACAGAGCTTAACGACTAAAAGATAGCTACATTGCCAAACTCGTACCTCGAGCACAAAGTAGCCGAGAAGCAGCAAGGAAACCGATCTTCAAAAGAGGGATTTCCAGCTGATAGAGAGCGAGAGCTCGGAAGGGGAAATCGCCGAGAGTAGGAGATGACGGCTACGGTGGTTTAAATGAGGTTTGAACCCTTTTCATTTTCTTTAAATACCGGTCTCAAACCTCCATTATTACAACTTTGCCACTCAACCTAGTTTAAATCCACATGTAATTAATTAAGCTTGGCATAAAATTCTAAACCGTGAAGATTGAATAATCATGGCCGTTAATTCAGTTAGGGAGTCACCTGGTTGAAGTTGTCGGGTGTTACAACAACATCCAAGCAATCCTACCGAACTGTGATGTATGTCCAAAGGCAAAGCACAAGCAAACATTACTTACCTGGCCTCCTTAGCTAAGCGCGTACACGTACACTAGACAGAAGGCCCGTTCGAACCTAGAAACCACAACATCATACATAAATTAATCTCTTCTCAAAACCCATGCATCAACTCTCTAAAGAAAGCTAAAAACCTCCCCACAACCTCAAAACCCGAAATTCTTCAATTTCGGCCAAACTTCAAAATCTCGCAACTAACCGTACACTTGTCCGTTTTATACGATTCAAGGCTCTACGAACTACTCAGGACGTCTACTTTCTAAAAGGTTGGGACCGCTCAGCCAAATAACGCAATTGGCTCGGTTGTTTTCCACAAAAACCGAATCTGCCCTGTCACTGAATTTTCCAGATTTTCTTAATCTTCCAAAAATCAAACCAATTATCCATACTATCTTCTAATCATCCATAATCATTCAAAAATCAAAGAACACTAATTAGAAATCCCAAATTTTCGTGAAACCCTCATCTTCCACAAAACCCTAACTCAAAACTCCTCCAAACCCACAACAATACTCTCCTCTAGCTTAAATACTAACAACCCATGAATATTTGAAGAAAAGTGATCTTGAATGAAGAATCGGCTGAAGAAATCGATGGGCGTGGGTGGCGTTCTGCAGACCGTCGAAGAGAGGGAGAGAAAAAGGAAAATAAATGGTTTTTTTTTTTTTGGTTTCACGTGAAAAATGCCATCTCTCTTCTTTTCCCCCTTTATTTAAAAACATCAAATTTACTTTTATGCCATTTCTTAAATCAAACCTTACACTTACAACTATTTCACCCATTTTTCCTAAATCCATATTTTCTATTCACATCAATTTTTGTAAATTTGAAATTTCACTGTATATTCACCATTATCCCTTACAAAATTCGAGCCGACAAATTTCCGGGTGCTACATGGACGAAACAAAATTTTATCAAAATCCACTGTGTAGTTGACCAAATAGTGTAATGCGATAGACCAAACCAAAAACCACGATAGTGTAGGCGAGCACCATCAGTGATGGACCAAACTCTATACAATTGGAGACGCCTAAAATTCCTCATTTTCACAAATTTTCAAACTTATTAGTCCAAAGACCTTGCATAAACTATATATCGACTACTACAAACCAAAACTAACCAAGGAAAATGAGTTTCCGAGCTCGAAATCCGAATCCAATGGAGATTTATGAAAATAACGTAAAAACTAATTAGAACAAACTTACCTTTGATGAAATTTGAAGATCATGACGTAACGAACACAAATCCAACATCAAAATTTCTCTATTTCTCCTTGGGTTAAGATTAATCATAATAATTAAAAATAGAGTAATTAAATGTGCTTAGAAGTGATATAAAAAATAGAGTAATTAAAGAATCCCAGGCGATCGATCGCCAAGCTCTCTAGAATTTTCCAGAGAGCTTGGCTTCCCCTCCCCCCTTTGCTCTTCCTTTCTTTTCTCTTTTTTTCCCTGCATACACATCACATAAACTTCACCCCTTTTCCTCAACAAATCACCACTAACATTTCATAAAAACTTCTGCACAATAACATTACCACCCACATACATTTCACTCGCTACCTATCACCCGTTCACCGACTCAAAACACATTTAAAATATAACCAAATTTCATAAAAACGAACCGCGTGGTTCCATTTAAAAGTTTAACATTTCCTCCTGTTTAAAAACGTCAAAACATTACAAAATACTTTCAATTTTCCAAAAACACTATAAATATCTATCCAGATCCAAACATCCTAAAATGTTTAACTATACAATTTCCTATATTCTATCTATCAATTCCCAAAACGTTTACCTACGTCCCCACGAGTCAAAATTACGCACCGACTGCCAGCGCACTCCCACTGGCCATCCTCCTTCAACGTGCTTATACTTCAGGCGGAGGGACGTCTTCCTCACCTGTCTCAAAATCACCTACACCATAGAATTAAACATGTGAGCTAGAGACTCAGTAAATCTAAGTGAATGCACGTGAATGCTAATGCTATGCATGTACAGTTCATAAATCATGCATCCTACCTTTTCGCTATTCATTTCATTTACGTCACCGGGGCTTCTCTCTCGCTAGATAGGAGCGACACATCCAGTGATTGGATAGCCCCTTGTATTTAACCGGGGGGAAGACATGCTTCACCTGACAGCCATGTCTGAACCACCGCCACCGACGTGACCGTCATTACATTCGTTTACCTTTTCGTTTTGTAAAACATGCATCGAAATTCTTTTTCATACATTTTTGAAAACGATGATGCGTGAACAAATATTATGCCATGAACAAAATAGAAACAAATAGAAACACACAACAATAAACTTAACAATTAACAACCTAACCAAAACTAAAACTAACTACCCGTTCTAATTACCCAGCACAACAAACATCTCCAATTCCTCGATCGACATAGTCTTATGGTGTAGGTCAATCGGCCAAACAAATCACAGAGACTTACCTCGCGTCCGTTGAAATTCACGCTCCATCCACGAGCGTTGTTCACCTAAGGCAATACAAAACATTTGTCATTTAAACCAATTCTAAACTATCGAGTTTAGAAAATTACAAACTCCTAGCTAAAGAAAATCTCCTAAACTCTAAAACACTTCTCACGGGCATTTCATCGAGCAATTTGTGCTCCTGAACATCAAAACCCTCATTAATGGAGTTTTTAAAACCTTCCAACAACCAAACTTCTCAACCACTTCTATTAATTCTACTAACTTTTATCAACAACCGTATATATGCCCATTAGAGCCATAAATATGGTAAACTTATCGATTTCAAACTTAATTTCACGTTTTTAACGAAAATCCTAACAAACCCTGACCGTTTTCAACCCTAGAAATTGATATCTAACGTACCAAAACCCTAGATTCATACCTAGAGTCGAGGAAGGAGAAAGAAATGTGAAGAGTTGAGTTGCCGGAGGAGGAGAATCGTCGGAAGAGAAGAATCGCGTGAGGGAGAAAATGGAGATCGCCGAAGGAGAGAACGCAGGAGGGAGACTGCGTGAAAATGAAGAAGGGGAGGGAGGTGATTTGTGGTTTTATTAAAAATTGGTTTGTCAAATTACTTAATCGCCCCTCCTTTTGATTTCTATTTGTTTCATTAGGTATTTCGTTATTTAACTAACGATTCGTTTCCTCCAAAATTTCATATTTCTCCCAAAATTTCAATTTATTATTACGGCCTTGTTAGAACTTTCTGTTTGCAAAACGGACTTATTTTGACATATTTACAAAAATGCCGTTTATATTGGAATAATTCAAATCCCGTAAAGCCGGGTGTTACAGTTTTAGCATACTTCTTGATAGACTTTGCCTATGGCAACTTGTGGAGAAACAACAAGCACTAGTTCTTTTCGAATCAACAATGAAGCTATCTGAAAATCCCAAGATTCCAAAAAGTATAACTTGCTCAATTTAAGACCAAATGCTCTGAAAATTTAATAGGTTCTTACCATCAATATGAAGTAGCTGCCATTGAAAATTTCAGGGACAAATTCCTTGCATAGCCAAATCACTTTACTGGTCTGCTTAGCATGTTTCTGTTGCTGGACCCAAAAATAAGCCAACTTCAATAGCGCACTACTCTCAGTAGAAAAATCCAAAAGACTTGAAATTTTAAAAGGGATGTGTTGACGGTGTGGAATGAGAACTCTAAAAATTTCAGAGGTTGGATCGTCGTAGATGGAAAGTTATGGATGGAAACTTGCTGCTGGTCTGAGAAGGTTATAAGTTGCACCTTTCGGCCTTGTTTTCCTTCAAGCAAGGAAGCTCTCCAACAGACCAAGAAAAGAGAGTTTTGAATACTACCTTACCCTAGATTTCCACACTTGAATGAGTGGAAGAAGATATCAAAAAGGAGGAACACCTTGACTCATAACAAAGTGCATTCGGGTAACAATCTCTCTTTTGGATTCTCTCATGAAAATGAAGAGAAAAAGGATGAAATGCTCTAGTTTCTATTCAATGTTCCACTCCGGTCAACAATAGTTAAGGATGAGTTTTATACCCCAACCTTCAGTCATTTTAGGGTTTACAAAAGCAGCCACAAAGGACATTCTCGGCTACCAAACCAAAACCGGGTACAAATTGCATGGCCGATTTTGGCAAAAGTCAAGCCTCTCTCCTCATGTTCTTTTCACCTGAATTTCAAACCAAAATAATGCACCTAACATGTGCCAATGACCAGTTGCTAAGTTCAGCTATTCAAAATCCAACATAAAGACTAAAAATAAAGCAAACTACAAGCCGATTACAATTTAGTGATATTAGGGAAGACAACATTCCCTCTTCAAACGTTGTATGGCCGAGGACAATGTTCCCATGCAATTAGGTGGTAAGGCTTCTCTATATCTTTATTTTTTGGTTTCGACTCCACTTGCTCGAAGGGTATTCCACCTACAAAAAGAGAAGATTTGTTAGAAAAAGAGGTCTCGTGCCAAATCTCGGCCAAGGCTTTGGCACGAGATCGAGTGGTAGCTCCCCATGGCATGTCATCCTTCCCGGGTGAAAGAGGATTTGACCACAAATATGAGGACTTAGCAATCTCTAGGTCGTCCTCCTCTCCGATGTAAGGAGATAGGTCTTGCACATTAAAGGTGGCAGAAACTCCATACTTTCCCGGCAATTCTAGCTTGTATGCGTTATTGTTGATCATTTCGATAACCTTGAACGGACCATCAACTTTAGGGAGTAATTTAGATTTCCGTTGTTTAAGAAACCTTTCTTTCTTTAAGTGAAGCCACACTAGGTCCCTTTCTTTAAAAATAACTTCCTTTCTTCCTCGGTTGGCAAGCTTGACAAAAAATTCGTTTTTCTTTTCGATAGTCTTCTTCACTTTCTCATGCATGTTTTTTACTTGCCCGTTTTGCTTGCTCTAATAGGATTGGCGAGGTCTTTCATGGGTAATGGTATAAGGTCCAATGGGATAAGTGGATTGAATCCATATGCAACTTTAAATGGTGTCATTTAAGTAATGGAGTGCATGCTTCTATGATAAGTGAACTCGATATAAGGAAGTTAAATATCCCAATCGGTGAGCTTCTTACCCACTATTGTCCTCAATAAAGTGCCCAAAGTCTGATTCATGACCTCAGTTTGGCCATCTGTATGAGGGTGGAAGGAGGGGCTGAAAAGCAATATTGTACCAAGCTTCCTCCATAATGTTGTCCAAAAAGAACTTAGGAACTTGGTGTCCCTATCTGACACTATGGATTTTAGAATCCCGTGCAAACGAACCACTTCCTTGAAGAATAGTTCAGCGATGTAGATGGAGTCATTCCTCTTGGAACTAGCTATAAAATGTGTCATTTTCGAAAATTTGTCCACAACCACCATGATTGACTCCTTGGCTCGGATAGTGCGGGATAGCCCTATAACAAAATCCATACTCACTTCCTCCCAAGGATAGTTTGGTAGCCCATAACAAAATCTATATTCACTTCCTCCCAAGGATAGTTTGGTAATGGCAATGATAGGTAAAGCCTTGTGGGAGAACTTTACTTCTAACCTTTTTGCACACCATACATCTCTCTAGCACCCGATGCACATCCCAGATTAAGTGTGGCCAATAAAAATATTCTTTGAGCATCTCTATAGTCTTCTTTTTCCCGAAATGATTTTCCAAGCCCCCTCCATGGGCTTCCTTGATTAGGGATTCCATAATGCCCCCATTAGGTATGCACAGTTTGCCCCATTTGAAGAGGAAACAATCCACCACACGATAATTCCCTTTGGCCTTCTCCTTACATTTGCTATACAAATGGCCGAAGTCCACATCTCCTTCATAGGTTTTATTTATCCATTCGAAACCAAAATACCTTGTACTTAATTCGGTTAGAAGGATGTACATCCTAGAGAGAGCATCGATTACGATATTTTTTTTCCCCTTTTTGTATTTGATGATGTGGGGGTACCTTTCAAGAAACTCCACCCATTTTGCATGCCTTTTATTAAGTTTTCCTTGAATTTTAATGTGTTTAATGGCTTGATGGTCGGTACGTATGATGAATTCCTTTAGAAGGAGGTAATGTTGCCACACCTCAAGAGCTCGGATGATGGCAAGGAACACTTTGTCGTAAGTCGAATAGCTGAGGGTAGCTCCCTTAAGTTTCTCACTAAAATAGGCAAGTGATCTATTTTGTGGCATGAGCAAAGCTCAATGCCCAAACTTGAGACATCGCATTCAACCTCAAAAAACTCGTGGAAATCAGGAAGCATGAGGAGGGGCGCTTTGCATAACTTATCTTTGATTAATTCAAAACTCTTTTGGCATGCTGCAGTCCACTAAAACTTTTTCCCTTTCTTGGTGAAATTTGTGATGGGACCATAATGGAACTAAAGTCCTTAATGAACCTTCTGTAGAACGATGTCAACCCATGGAAACTCCTCACATCCGATATCCCTTTAGGAATCGGCCAATCCTTTATAGCTTCAATCTTTGATTCATCTACCTCTATCCTCCGTAATGATGAAGCTGAGGAAATACACCCTCTCTTGAGTGAATGACCACTTCTTAAGATTCTAAAAAAGCTTGGCATCCAAGAGAGTCACAAAAAGAGTGCAAAGATGATCCAAATGTGTTGCAATGTTCAAACTGTGCACTAAAATATCATTGAAGTAGACCACAATAGATTTACCCAATAAATCTTTGGGTACGTAGTGCATAAGTCGCATAAAAGTGCTCGGTGCATTTGAAAGACCGAATGACATTGCTAACCACTCTAATAACCCATACTTGGTTTTAAAAGCTATCTTCCATTCATCGCCATCCTTCATTCGTATCTGGTGATAGCTACTCTTTAGATATACCTTGGAAAAATAGGAAGCCCTACTAAGCTCATCTAACATATTCTCTAGCTGAGGAATAGGATACCGATACTTGATCATTATTTGATTGACGGGTCTACTGTCCATGCATATCCTCAAGAAGCCATCCTTCTTTGGTACTAGAAGGGTGAGCACTGCACATGGACTTAGCGACTCCCGAATGTATCCCTTCTCTAATAGTTCTTCCACCTGGCTTTGCAATTCCTTGGTCTCTTCTGGGTTTATCCTATAGCCAAGATGATTTGGGAGCACAACCCCTGGTTGTATGTCTATCTAATGCTCAATACCCCGTCCTGTGGTGGTTCTTCCGGGAACACAACTTCAAACTGTTTCAAAAGTCCCTTAACTTCTTTAGGAATTTCTCCAAGTTCTTCCATCTTTTCTCTAAACAACATAAGGATGAGAGGTCCTCCTTCTAAAAGAGAACTTTGTAGCCCTTTTTTGATAAAAAGAGGTTGGACTTATCATTCCCGTTCTTTCTCACTTATTCATCTTTTGCCACTTGTTTTGGCTTGAGATGAGCTAACTTAATCATCTTCCCACCAAACTTTAAAGAATAGGAATTTGAGTGGCCATCATGTAGTACTCGATGACCAAATTGTCAGGGTCTCCCCAACAAAAGATGACTAGCACTCATAGGAACTGCATCACAAAACACCTTATCTTGATATCCCCCAATGGAGAATTTTATTTCCACCTGTTTGGCAACCTTGATGTCATCCTGGTCATTAAGACACCTTAGCTTGTACGGAGTAGGGTGTGTAATAGTTTCCAACCCAAGCTTGTCCACCAAATCCTCTGAAGCCACATTTGTATAACTCCCTCCATCAATAATGAGGCACCAACTATGGAAGATGTTCTCCCATTGACAATCCTTGTCATTGACCTTGGATATGAGAATACGTCGGATAACCATTAAAAGCGGCCCCTCTTAGGCATGATCTACCTCCTCTTGATTTTCAAGGTCCTCACTAGAACCTTCCTCTTACTCTTGTTCATCTTCACTTACTATTTCTCTCGTGCTTTCTTGAAGAACCATCACTCTTCTATTAGGACATTGCACGACTATATGTCCTAAACCAAGACACTTATAGCACTTAATCTCTCTAGCTCTTGGCCGATTATAATTTTCTATCAACTTTTTATCTTCGTTCACCTTTGTTGGCCAAATCTTGACAAAAGGCTTCTTGTCCTCCACCTTAGTTGGTGGCTTGGAGAAACTTTCATTTTTCTGGGAAAACCGATTGCTAAATCCCTTACCCTTCTCTTGGCTTGTCTTTCAACTTTTAGAGCTAATTGAACCACCGCATCCATAGTATCAAGTGACTGTAACTCAATAATGTCGCCAATCTCTCTACTCAAACCTCTTATGAACATTGCAATGATTTGCTCTTCGGGTTCTCCAACTCCATTCCTAATCTGAAGTGTCTCAAATTCGGTTAGGTAATCTTCCACCGCATTTGAAGGAATAATTCTTGCTTGTAATGGCTAGAAACAAATGTTTTCCTCATTAACGTTTTTATAACCCTCCATGTAATAATAGGATCCTCCTCCTCATGTCTCCTTTGTGCTTTCAAATTATCTCACCACAAACTAGCGTATCTGGTCAATTCAAGAGACACTAGTTGGAGCTTCACCTTTTTAGAGTAATTATAATAGTCAAAGACTTTATCCACTTTATTTGCCCAATCTAGGAAGACATCTCCATTACAAGCACGAGTGAACGACGGGATAGACAACTTCACAAGTCTCAAATCCTCATTTGAGCTATGCCTAGCATGAGGGTTGTCAAAAACTTCATTAGAGTCATGCCTACCCCGAGCAAAAACAAACTCTTCATCCTCGGGACTTAACTCATCCACAAAGTTTTGGTTGTAGCCTCTCCTTTTCGGTTGCTTGGATCTCCTACTACGAAAGCCATCTTGAGGAGTCTTCATTAAAGCATTTCTAATATCCAATACATTATGATTCATGTTGTCCATCCTAGCATTGAGGTCATCAATTTGCCCTTGGAGGCCAGATTCACCCACACTAGAAAAGGGTGCCTCGGTTGGCCGATTGTGAGCATCACGGTCTTGGCCGAATGTAGCACCATTTTTTGTTGTCATAATATTCCAACAAATCACACCAAAATGCAGCTCAAACAATAAGGAAGGAGTGGGATTCTGATACCAATTGATAGTCTTCACCTATGGCAACTTGTGGGGGAACAACAAACACTAGTTCTTTTCGGATCAACAATGAAATTATCTGAAAATCCAAGACTCGAAAAGTATAACTTGCCCAATTTAAGGCCAAATGCTTTGCAAATTTAAGAGGTTCTTACCAACAATATGAAGTAGCAGTCCTTAAAATTTCAGGGGCAAATTCCTTGCCTAGCCGAAAATATAGTCAAATCACTTCACTAGTCTGCTTAGCCTTTTTCTGTTGCTAGACCCGAAAATAAGCCAACTTCAATAGTGCACGACTCTTGCTAGAAAAATCCAAAAGACTTGAAATTTTAAAGGGGACAAGTTGAGGGTGTAGAATGAAAACTGTAAAAATTTCAGAGGTTAGATCGCCGTAGATGGAAAGTTATGGATGGAAACTTGTTGCTGGTCCAAGAAGGTTATAAGTTTCACCTTTCAGCCTTGTCTTCCTTCAAGCAAGAAAGCTCTCCAACCAACCGAGAAAAAAGAGTTTTGAATACTCCCTTTCAGATTCTCTCACGAAAATGAAGAAAAAAGGATGAAGCAAAATGCTCTGGTTTCTATTCAATTTTCCACTCCAGTCAACAAGAGTTAAGGATGAGTTTATACCCCCACCCTTCAGTCATTTTAGGGTTTACAATAGCAGCCACAAAACAAAACCAAAATAGGACATTCTCGGCTACCAAACCAAAACTGGGTACAAATTACATGGCCGATTTTGGCAAAGTCAAGTCTCTCTCCTCATGTCTTTTTCACCTGAATTTTAAACCAAAATAATGCACCTAACATGTGCCAATAAAGCTCCTAAGTTCAACTATTCAAAATCCAACATAAATACTAAAATAAAGCAAACTACAAGCTGATTACAATTTAGTGATACTAGGGAAGATAACATTCCCTCTTCAAATGTTGCATGGCCGAGGACAATGTTCCCATGCAATTAGGTGGTACGACTTCTCTATATCTTGAATATTTGGTTTCGACTCACTTGCTGCAAGGGTATTCCACCTACAAAAAGATAAGATTTGTTAGAAAAAGAGGTCTCGGCCAAAGCTCTGGCACGAGACCGAGTGGTAGCTCCCCGTGACATATCACCTCTCTGTTTTGTAATTTCCATCCTCGTAGTCAGATTCTTCATAGTAATGCTCCATCATTGATTTTCCCCTCCATGCACGACTATTAGAAGGAGATTTTATTATTTCATACCTCATATGTAAAGTATTAATTTGATCTTGTATAGCCCTCATGTAAACATATTGATTAAAGTTATTATGTTTTTCCTCATTACTCATAATTTCAATAAAGGAATTTAAAAATTGTTAGGGAACAAATTAAGTAAACGGAACTCCCTCACTCCCTCACTCCCTCACTCCCTCATATGTTTACACTCGATTTATGTCTCTCCACTCATGTTTCCCTCAAATAATGGCTTTTATATAATAGTCTCCCCCTCTTGCCTTTGACTCTCAATTTCCACTTTTAACTCTTTATGTAACAACCTAATGAAGAGGAAAAAATTCAACAAGCAAAAACAAGCAATATCAAACTTTTTAATTCAAAATTTTAATTTCCAAAATCTATTAGAATCAAACAATTTAGAATAGGATATAGGACTTCAAGAAATGAAACTTTTCAAGAAAGAGAAACTTTGATATCTCATAGAATAATGAATGATGCTCGAATATTGAGAGAGCAAGTAAGATTAATTAAGAACTTTGAAGTTTCCAAGAAAGTAGAATCAATAACTTTGAATTAATTGAGACAATAAAAGAAAAAAGATTTAAATAAGCACACTAAAAAACAATTATTAACGATTAGAATGAAGGAAAAAAAATTGATACTCGAGATATTGATATTCTAAATATTGAGAATTTTTTTTTAAAGAAGAAAACTCGATAAGCAAAGAATTATTGCTTAAAAGTTTTGGGAATTTTCAAATTTTCAAATTTTTTTTTTCAAGAATTTTTTTTTCATGAATTTCAATGGAAAAAATTCAAGAAGAATAAAAAAATTATAAAGATAGAGACTTGAATCTAGGAGCCAAAACTCTGATACCAAATGATGAGAGCCGCGGGTATATCAAACTTGAGACTCTTCAACAACACAGAATAGAAACTCAGGAACATCTTTGAAATCAAGTATAAGGAACTTGAATCAAATTGAACCTTGCCGACGGAACCAAAGTTATCAAACATGAAGCTTGACCCGTAATCGAACTTATGGTTAGAAACAAATCTATCAATTTAATCTTACAAGTTTTGACTTGAAGAAGATCAAGTTCTTCACAAAGAACTAAAAAGGAAATATTTACAAATAGTAACTCAAAATCGCATATATTGATTGTAAATTGTCGTAGTATTTATGCCTTCAAATAGGCTATAAAAGTAATTAAAATATCTTAAGGTAATAAGAAAGAAATTAAGAAACATCTAAATATTAGAAAACTTAACAAATTAATAGAAGAAAACTAGATTAAAACAAAGGAAAATTAGGTAATCAAATAAAAGAAAACTTTGACCACATAATAAAAGGAAACTTGGAACAATTTGATTGATAAATTTCGTAGCTCTCCTTCCTAAATTTGTGTTGCACCTTCTTTCAAAAATTAAGAAATAAGTGCTTGCCAATTTAATTGAGAAAAGGAAACTCTGTATGGATTTTGCATGTGCATGTTTTCTTTTCATGAAAATAACTTCTAAATACACAAATTATTTTGCCATCTTTTGTTTCAAAAGCATCATCTTCAATACTAAACAAATTTATTAATTTCAGCTCTTGATGAAAAGAATCTTTCTCTTGGATTTCTAAAGTCAATTCATCTAAGGCTTCATGTATTTTCTTGGTTCTTGATCTTGTTATTGGCCCTCCAATATCTTGACATGGATCTTTAACTTTGGACTTGAAGTTGATTGCACTTTGATTCACATCACTGAGGGCTAAGTAGCCACGCCCTTCCTCCATGAATTTAGAAACAAATTGCTTATCAATTTAAGATAAGAAAACTTGACTTCTTTAGGGATCAAATCTGCATGAATCTCCATGCTTTGGGCGTGGATCTTCATGCACCTTATCCTCCATTGCATCTTCATCAATGCTTAATATATTTATTGGTTTTAGCTCATGTTGGGTTGATCCTCTTTCTAAAACCAAACTATAAAGTGCTTCACGCATTTTTTTCGTCCTTGATCTTATCATTGGACCTACTATATTTTGATATGGATCTTTTTCTTTGGGGTTGAACTTGGTTGCACATTGATTCACATCAGAAGATTAGCTGGATTTGATTATATTGGTGATTAAAGATATGGAATTGAGATATTTTAGAGGAGTGCGAAATCTAACTTAAGTGATTTGTTAAACTATTCTTGTGTTGCAAGGTTAGACTGAAAGAAGTTTAATTATGGAAATTGTATGTTGATATTCACACTTGGTATAATGAATGATATTTGTTGTTATGGATTAAAGTTTGAGTTTATAGGTTGAACATTAGCATGAATTTGATACGTTGATGGTTAATAACCAAATGTATAGAAATCCTAAACTAAAAGAAGTGTTAAATGCTTTCATGAAGAGGTTTGAGTTATTGGATTACATATTGATATCCAATGTTAATTTGAGGACGGGTTACATGGAAAATGTGGTTTAATGGATAAATTTTGTTGATTAAAGGTATGGAAGTGGTTTAGTTTGTTTAATAGAACATAAAATTGTCAAAGGTTGTGTATTGTTTGATTAAGGTGTTAAAGTTGACTTAATAAATTAGATATCGTATTGGTTTGAGTTAGTTTATGTTTGAATTCATATTGTGATGTATTTGATATAAAAACATAATGAAAGTTTTAGAAAATGGAATATTAGGCTCGGGAGTAGATTTCTAGGGTATAGAGTGGCGATCGGGGAGGAAAATGAATGAAAAAGCTCTAAAGACCAGATTTGTGGGGTTCCAGAGCAGATGTTTTCAGATGAATAAAAGTGTAGAAATTGCCTAATGCAGACGCGCCGTAGTAGTGAACAGAACGTCTGCATAGACTTAAAGATATGATTTTAAAATATAATGAGTTAAGTGTCCAGTTTTTATGAGATTTAGTACATCATTAGCGAGTGTCTAGATAAATATATCGACATCATTTATTCATCAATCATGCATCATATTGTTTGTCATTTAATAAGATTTGCATGCTCATACATCATGCATTTAATGTATAGTTATGCATACAATGTATGTATAGTGGGAATACTCAAATCATACATTATGAATTGTCTACCTGTGAAAATAGTATTGCAAGGGATAATATTGGTAATATTTGAACCCAATAGTTATCTTCCCTGTGGTGGATTGTGTGACGTATGTAAAGTCAAAAAATAGAACATGAGTGACTGTGACTTCCCCTTGTGTTGCAAATCCCTAACTCTCTGGAGGTTATTGTTGCGTACAAATGCTACTATGAAATAAGTGATAGGATGCATCTATGTGTGCAGGTTTACATATGACGTTTATTGATAATACATATTAGAATTCACATTATATGTTAATATAGGTCAAACATATTGACATTCACATAACACATTAATATGTTACTTGATAATAGTGAAATCATGTAATTAATATGGAACATAAACATGTTGTGATTCACTTATTATAGCATGGATGAACATATTTGCATTGATTCATTTATCATAGCATGAGTGGTGCGTGTGAGAGTGCATTTCATACTCATTGCATATAGTTTAGTATAGAATGAGAAGTTAGTGATATTGTTAAATGTATTCAGAAATTAGGAGTTATGATATTTAAACAATGATTCATATTATCATGTGTTTAGGCATATTCACATATTGTAACGCCCCGAGTTATCTGAACCCGACTCGTTACACAAAGCTCGAACCTAACTAAGAAACTCTGAACTAAATTTAAAATTTCACTTAAAAGTCTGGGTCTGACATTTTTTTTTCTAAAACTTCAAAACATTTAAAACTTGCAGCGGAAATCATTTGGACAACAATAGAGTTAAACAAAACTATGAATATTGTTTGAAATGTAAGAAATAATCGGCTAAAAAGAAATAGAGGTTTAAATCGTGAAATACTTGGGAAGTCGCAGAAGTCAAACGCATTTGCCGATGGATAAAGTCAACGGAAGAAGCAGAAACAAAGGCTTCTACCGATGACGGGGACCAGAAGAGTTGGAAACAAAAGACATCTCTCGGTGGACTGCATCTACCGACGAAGTCAGCCGGATAAATCAATTATCCAACATCAACCGATTGCAAAACGACAAGTTTTGCGACTCGTATCTACCGACGGCAAAACGACAAAAATCTCTCATTCCCATCTTCTGATAGAATAAACTGCATATACCGATCACTAAACGACAAAGCATAACACTCACTCATACCGGTAGTGCAAAATCTATATCTTCCGATAGAATTAAACCTACATCATCCGATGGCTTTTCTGAAGACATCTTCCGATAGAATTAAACCTAAATCATCCGATGGCTTTTCTGAAGACATCTTCCGATAGACAACATAACTATAACTCGGCATCTACCGATAGACTTCATCTACCGATAGTGAACAAAATGACACACCAACAACTCCTTGCCATACAATACAACTCTAACCACATAAAAGGGTTTATTCACTTTACTGAAACCATTCAAAAGAAAACAATTCAAATCCTTGTATTACTCGAATCCAGTAAAAACAATACTAAATCAGCAAGGTGGCACTATCAGTAAGTTTCAAAATGTGTTCAAAACATTGAAAACTACTAATGTCATGAGAACTCAAGGTACTTTTGAAAACATCAAGCAACTTCCATCATCAGAGAGTTTAACATACTCGAATTGAATTCATTGTCCACTGAACCTTCACAACCACTGACACCAGTTAAACCGCCTCATCAGTTTACCAGGCCGAAACATGGATGTACTCCTCCAACCACATCTATTCATCAGTGCACTCAAGGGAATCACCTGCAGTTTCCTCAACACCTACATCACAAAACTCATTTATTAGCCTAATGCTAAGTAAGTAAAGCAGTAATGAAATGAAATGTAAAAATACGAATTCCTAAACATGCAATTTCTACTTTCTCATCTAAGTTATTCATTCATCGTTCCTGTTCAGATCCCCCTATGAAAATTGGGAGTTGGATCAACTCTCCCAAAGTATAAACATCCACTGACTCATTAAGGGGCGGATAATTTCCCTTAACAGTAAATCTGATTCACATGTTCAGATCCCCCTGTGAAATTGGAAGTTGGATCAACTCTCCCAAAGTATAAATATCCACTGTCTCATTAAGGGGCGGATTATTTCCCTTAACAGTAAAACTGATTCACATAGCTGTTTCCATATGTTAAATCCTCACCATGCAAACATGCACTCAAATTCATTTTCGTATACTTTTTAAAACATGATGCATGACATACCAACACATTCCAACAAACAAACCCTAATGTTTTGTGATGTAGGCCCGAAGGCACAAGCAAACTTTACTTACCTGGCTCTCTTGGAAATGCTCGGTTACAACTACTTTGAAAGCCCTATTCACCTAATGTCATAAGCAGAATACCGATTAGATCACCATTAACCTTACTCTATATATCATTCAAAAACCTATGGACCTAGTTTGGAAGCTCTGGTCATCGTACATTCTCGGCTCAACACTAAACCCGAACTCAACTCACTCACAGCATTATCAAAATACGCATATTGCACTCTTTCTGCTACCTAGCCACTAAAATCTCAAGAAAACGAAGGAAAAACTTACCTAGTTTGAAGGAGAATCGGGCGAGGAAAATCGCCTAAAGAGCTCGGCTGTTTGAGCTGAAAACCTGAAGAGAAAAGTGTGAAATGGAGGCGGCTACAGTGCATTAAACCCAATCCCTCACTCCTTAAATACGTTATCCACTTTTAAATTTCCAATTTACATAAATGCCCTTGCTTAGTCACTCATTAACCTAATCAATAATTCTCCCAATTTTTCCATGAAATTGCACATCAGAAATTGATGAGTTAAATTCGGTTTAATTGAAACCGGGTGCTACAATCTACCCTCCTTAAAAGAATTTTGTCCTCAAAATTCAGTACCTGAATAATCCTGGATGTTGGTCCATCATGTCTTGCTGGCGCTCCCAATTGGTCTCCTCCATGTTCTGGTTGTACCACAAGACTTTTACTAGTTGAACTTCTTTGTTGCGCAATACCTCTTTGTTGCGCAATACCTTCACTGCATAATCTAAGATCTTTATTTGGTTTTTCTTCATAGGTAAGGGTAGAATGAATCTCAAAGTCCTGCTGTCCCATGACTTGGTTTGGATCCCTTATGCACTTTTTCAACATGGAAACATGGAACACATCATGTATCCCTCCCATAGAAGTTGGTAGTTGTAACTGGTAGGCTGTTCTCCCAATCCTTTTCATGATTAAAAATGGTCCAATAAACCTGGGGTTCAACTTTCCTCTCTTTCCAAATCTTACAACTCCTTTGAATGGTGACACCTTGAGAAAAACTTCGTCACCTATCGCAAATTCCAATTCTCTACGCCTACAATCTGCATAGCTTTTCTGTCGACTCTGAGCTGCTAGAATTTTCTGTCGGATGAGGGTAACCTTCTCAACAGTTTGTTGTACCATGTCAGGACCAAGCAACTGTGTTTCGCCAACTTCATCCCAGTACAAAGGTGATCTGCATTTTCGTCCATACAATGCCTCATAAGGTGTCATTCCTATTGTTGCCTGAAAACTGTTATTATAAGAGAATTCTACTAAGGGTAGGTACTTGCTCCAGGAACCTTGAAAGTCTAGCACACATGCACGAAGCATATCCTCTAATGTTTGGATGGTTCTTTCGGACTGTCCATCAGTTTGAGGGTGAAAAGCTGTGCTAAAACTAAGCTGTGTTCCCATAGCCTTGTGCAAACTTTTCCAAAACTTAGAGGTAAATCTAGTGTCTCGGTCTGAAACTATGGTACAAGGAACCCCATGCAATCTAACAATCTCTTGCATGTACAATTCAGCAAGCTGATCCATCGAGTAAGTTATCTTAATTGGCAGGAAATGAGCAGACTTGGTTAGACGGTCAACTATAACCCAAATTGCATCGTGACCCTTTGTTGTTTTAGGTAATCCTATAACAAAATCCATAGCTATTTGTTCTCATTTCCATTCAGGAACTGGCAAAGGTTGCAAGGTTCCAGCAGGCCTCTGATGTTCAGCTTTGACTCGCTGGCAGATCAGACAGGACTCCACATACTCTGCCACACTTCTTTTCATACCTGGCCACCAATAATGTTGCTTGAGATCTCTGTACATTTTCGTACTCCCGGGATGAACAGAGAGTCTAGAAGAATGTGCCTCAGATAGGATTCCCTTTCTAAGTTCGGTATCAGCCGAAACAAACCATCTATTTCGAAACTTGAGAATTCCATCAACTGAGCAGTTGATATCCGACTTGTCAGTAGAATCCATGCACAACTTATACTCATTGCATTCAGTGTCATTCATTTGAACTTCTTTTATTTTCTCCAAAATAGTTGGCCTTAAAGATATGGCCGAAAGCATGGCTGACACACTAGACACAGCTTCTAGGTTGAATCTTTGGAATTCTGTCTCTAAAGCTATCGGTATGTCAAGAATCAATGTAGAGACTGAAGGAGTTATTCTACTCAAAGCATCAGCCACTACATTCACTTTACCGGGATGATATTTAATCTCGAAATCATAGTCCTTTACAAATTCCAACCATCGACGTTGCCTCATGTTTAGTTCCTTCTGTGTGAAAATATATTTCAGACTCTTATGATCTGAAAATATCTCGCAAGATTGTCCATACAAGTAATGTCTCCAAATCTTAAGTGCAAATACCACTGCAGCTAATTCTAAGTGATGTGTAGGGTAATTCTTCTCATGCGTTTTCAACTGTCTAGAGGCATAAGCTATTACTTTTCCATCCTGCATTAAAACACAACCAAGACCAATATTGGAAGCATCACAGTAAATGCTAAACTTACCATTTTCAACATGAAGGGTCAAGATTGGAGCGTTGGTCAGTTTCTGTTTCAAGGTCAGAAAGCTATGTTCACATTCTTCAGTCCACATATACTTCACATTTTTCCTTGTTAACCTGGTAAGGGGTGTAGCAATCTTTGAAAATCCTTCAATAAATTTTCTATAATATCCTGCTAATCCAAGGAAGCTCCTAATATCAGTAGTATTCTTTGGTTGGGGCCACTCCTTAACTGCCTGAACCTTGGCTGGATCGATAGATATTCCATCTCCAGAGATCACGTGACCAAGAAAGTGAACTCTGTCCAACCAAAACTCACACTTGGAAAACTTAGCATAAAGTTGATGCTGTCTAAGTACTCTTAACACCAAACTCAAGTGATTTGCATGCTCATCTTTAGTACGGGAATAGATCAGAATATCATCAATGAATACTATGACAAATTTATCTAAGTACTCGTGAAACACCCTATTCATGAGATCCATAAAGGCTGCTGGTGCATTTTTCAATCCAAAAGACATAACCAAAAACTCATAATGTCCATACCTTGTGCGAAAGGCAGTCTTTGGGATATCTTCAGATTTAACCTTCAACTGATAATAACCGGACCTAAGGTCAATCTTAGAGAAATTTCTTGCGCCATTAAGCTGGTCAAATAAATCGTCAATTCTCGGCAATGGATACTTATTCTTGACAGTTAACTTATTCAATTCCCTAAAATCAATGAACATACGCATTGATCCATCTTTCTTCTTTACAAAAAGGACAGGCGCACCCCACGGTGAAAAACTGGGGCGTATGAACCCTTTCTCCAACAAATCCTCCAACTGCTTCTTTAATTCCTTAAGTTTGTTTGGAGCTAATCTATATGGATTTTTATAACGCCCCGAGTTATCTGAACCCGACTCGTTACACAAAGCTCAAACCTAACTAAGAAACTCTGAACTAAATTTAAAATTTCACTTGAAAGTCTGGGTCTGACATTTTTTTTTTCTAAAACTTCAAAACATTTAAAACTTGCAGCGGAAATCATTTGGACAACAATAGAGTTAAACAAAACTATGAATATTGTTTGAAATGTAAGAAATAATCGGCTAAAAAGAAATAGAGGTTTAAATCGTGAAATACTTGGGAAGTCGCAGAAGTCAAACGCATTTGCCGATGGATAAAGTCAACGGAAGAAGCAGAAACAAAGGCTTCTACCGATGACGGGGACCAGAAGAGTTGGAAACAAAAGACATCTCTCGGTGGACTGCATCTACCGAGGACGTCAGCCGGATAAATCAATTATCCAACATCAACCGATCGCAAAACGACAAGTTTTGCGACTCGTATCTACCGACGGTAAAACGACAAAAATCTCTCATTCCCTTCTTCCGATAGAATAAACTGCATATACCGATCACTAAACGACAAAGTATAACACTCACTCATACCAGTAGTGCAAAATCTATATCTTCCGATAGAATTAAACCTACATCATTCGATGGCTTTTCTGAAGATATCTTCCGATAGAATTAAACCTACATCATCCGATGGCTTTTCTGAAGACATCTTCCGATAGACAACATAACTATAACTCGGCATCTACCGATAGACTTCATCTACCGATAGTGAACAAAACGACACACCAACAACTCCTTGCCATACAATACAACTCTAATCACAGAAAAGGGTTTATCACTTTACTGAAACCATTCAAAAGAAAACAATTCAAATCCTTGTATTACTCGAATCCAGTAAAAACAATACTAAATCAGCAAGGTGGCACTATCAGTAAGTTTCAAAATGTGTTCAAAACATTGAAAACTACTAATGTCATGAGAACTCAAGGGACTTTTGAAAACATCAAGCAACTTCCATCATCAGAGAGTTTAACATACTCGAATTGAACTCATTATCCACTGAACCTTCACAACCACTGACACCAGTTAAACCGCCTCATCAGTTTACCAGGGCGAAACATGGATGTACTCCTCCAACCACATCTATTCATCAGTGCACTCAAGAGAATCACCTGCAGTTTCCTCAACACCTACATCACAAGACTTATCTATTAGCCTAATGCTAAGTAAGTAAAGCAGTAATGAAATGAAATGCAAAAATACGAATTCCTAAACATGCAATTTCTACTTTCTTATCTCAGTTATTCATTCATCGTTCCTGTTCAGATCTCCCTATGAAATTGGGAGTTAGATCAACTCTCCCAAAGTATAAACATCCACTGACTCATTAAGGGGCGGATAATTTCCCTTAACAGTAAATCTGATTCATATGTTCAGATCCCCCTGTGAAATTGGAAGTTGGATCAACTCTCCCAAAGTATAAATATCCACTGTCTCATTAAGGGGCGGATTATTTCCCTTAACAGTAAAACTGATTCACATAGTTGTTTCCATATGTTCAATCCACCATGCAAACATGCACTCAAATTCATTTTCGTATACTTTTTAAAACATGATGCATGACATACCAACACATTCCAACAAACAAACCCTAATGTTTTGTGATGTAGGCCCGAAGGCACAAGCAAACTTTACTTACCTGACTCCCCTGGAAATGCTCGGTTACAACTACTTTGGAAGCCCTGTTCACCTAATGTCATAAGCAGAATACCGATTAGATCACCATTAACCTTACTCTATATATCATTCAAAAACCTATGGAGCTAGTTTGGAAGCTCTGGTCATCGTACATTCTCGGCTCAACACTAAACCTGAACTCAACTCACTCACAGCATTATCAAAATACGCACATTGCACTCTTTCTGCTACCTAGCCACTAAAATCTCAAGAAAACGAGGGAAAACTTACCTAGTTTGAAGGAGAATCGGGCGAGGAAAATCGCCTAGAGAGCTCGGCTGCTTGAGCTGAAAACCCGAAGAGAAAAGTGTGAAATGGAGGCGGCTACAGTGCATTAAACCCAATCCCTCACTCCTTAAATACGTTATCCACTTTTAAATTTCCAATTTACATAAATGCCCTTGCTTAGTCACTCATTAACCTAATCAATAATTCTCCCAATTTTTCCATGAAATTGCACATCAGAAATTGATGAGTTAAATTCGGTTTAATTGAAACCGGGTGCTACACATATGCATTGACAATCCTACATATAGAGTAACATGGTCAATATGACATTGAGCTAGACATATATTAAAAATATCTAGTTGGTCCTATAAAGTATGAGAATATACACTTATAATAAATGTCTAGATAGTCCATAAACATAAATATGGGGTGTGTGATTATAAGAGTTGATTAGTGTTGAATTTTGAAGTAATGGTTGTGAGTACTAATCATGTAGGGTATTTATTACATGATTAGATGTGATATGATTTTTGTTTAGTTAATCCTAAGATTAGGATTCTTAATAAGATTTATAAAGTTCGCGTCATTATTTGCTCAAATTTTTCAGTAACAAATGATAACAAGTCACGAAATGAAGGTATAGACACGATGTATTGACAAGCTCAACACAACTTAGGCCCAGATGTAGTTTTAAGTTTTGTCTTTTCTTGTATTTTAGTTTAGCTTGACCCATGTTGTAAATTAAATCTGGATAAAGTTTTGTATATAGTCAAATTTGTGTATTAACTGTGGGTTGAATTATATATTTTCTGCAACCCATTGCAAATTTATGATCAATGGTTGATGAGTTTTTGTTTAATTATATTGATTTGCATGGTAATCAGGGAACATCTCTGACTCATGTTCTAAGGTAGCTTCCCGCTTAATGTTTTCTTCCACAACACAAATGCATTTTTACAACGATCATCCCACTCGATCCTTACATTCTTTCTTGCTCAATTTGGTCAAAGGTGAAGCTATCTGACACAATTCCAATGGAAATTTGGAATGGTGAGATCACAAAATGTAGAACTGAAACACACAAAAAGGAAGTGGCGTTACACAAGGAATGATTTGACTTCTTCTTGTGGTAAGGTGAGAGTTTGGTGCACCTTTGCTCGAGAATTCACCACTTAGAGTAAGTAGTGAGAAAGGAACAATACGTAGGATATCTAACTCAAACTATCAAAGGTTAGCTAAACTTGAACATTTCTACTTTTTTGGATATGACTCACCAAGCTAGATGAGGTAACTTGAAGAGAACTTCAAGGGTACTTAAGCGTGACCAAGCATGGTGCTCGAGCCTCCTCTTTTTGTAGGCTTAGGCCCTCCCGTTGAATAAAGTGTGTAGGCTTCTCTTTGTCCTTGGTGGAAAGGGTCTCCACTAAGCTATCGTAACACTTGATCTCTCTAGTCATCAGTTTTTGCACATCTCTAAATGCTTTCTTTTCTTCTCCCATTTTGTTAGGTCCTACCTTCAAAGGATGGTTCTTCTCGTAAATCATAGTTGGTGGCTTGTAAACTAGAGGTGTCTTTAGTGTAAATTGAGAAATAACCTCCTTCCCTTTCATTTTCTTTTGCCTTTCGCTCTTTAGCGCCAATTGCACAACATCATCCAAAGTTTGATAAGTTTGTTGCTCCACTATGTCCCCAATATCTCTATTCAAACCTTTGATGAACCTTGCAATCGCTTGATCCTCTTGCTCCACTAATTTACTTCGGGTCTTGAGTATTTCAAATTCGATTAAATATTCTTCAACCGATAATGAACCTTGCTTCAAATTTTGAACTTGTAGATGGAGCTCTTGTCGATAATGTTGAGGGATGAACTTACCCCTCATAAGTGCTCGCATGACCCTCCATGTTACAATCTCTTCTTCACCTTGTTATCTCTTTCTAATCTTTAAAATTTCCCACCACATGCTTGCATAGCCTGAAAGCTCAAGGGATACCATTTGCATCTTTACTTGCTCCGAATAGGTGTAATATTCAAACACTCTATACACCTTCTCTAATAACTCCAAAAAGTATTGGTCATTGCATGATCCTTTAAAGTTGGGAATTGACACCTTGACATGCCTTAATTCATCATTATGGCCAAACATAGGCCTCGGATTCAAGTGCTCTTCCATCTTGAGATTCTCCTCATGAAATTCACCAATGGCGTCCTCATGATCAACTTGCTCCCTCGCATGATTATTTCTCCTCCTTGGTGGTGTGGTTTGAGGTGCCTCATCATAAGATTGCTCAGCTCTTGAAATTGTTGTTGGGATTGTAGTTGCATTCGTTCAATCCTACTTGTCAATGCATCAATTTGATTTTGCACGGCCGAGTCAATCTCCATCGTTGGTGGTGCAGTTGCTTGATTAGTGGATTCACAGTTTTGTGCATTGAGTGCGCTGCTTCTTGTCATCATGATATTCCAACCAAATGATCAATTAGGAAAGAATCAGGGCTCTGATACTAAATGACACAATTTCAATGGAAATTTGGAATGGTGAGATCAAAAAATGTAGAATCGAAACAAAAAAAAAAAAAAAGAAGTGGCGTTATACAAGGAATGACTTAGACTTCTTCTTGTGGTAAGTCGAGACTTTGATGCACATTTTCTCAGGAATTCACCACTTACAGTAAGTAGTGAGAAAGGAACACTACGTAGGATTGTAACACCCGTGAAAATTTTCCTATAGCGCCGAAAACACTAAAACAGATTCGGCCCTTTAAGCACAAAATTCTGATTTTTCACCAACACTCACCAATTCTCTAATCTAACTACTTAAACAACCTAACCTATCATATCCAATGTTTAAATCATCAAATCTATGAAGAAAACACATCAAGGATATGAAATTCGGAGTCCCCTTTTTAGGGTTTCTCAACCCTTTCAAAACCAACTCAAAATACACATAAAACCCTAAAAATCTTCCCTAAAATGTATAAATCTCAAAACCCATTTAAAATCTCACATTAATCCTTGCAAAAATCTGATGGAGAAGAGGTGGAGAAGCCTTCAATGGTGCTGGGGTTTTTTCATTGAAGAAAGGGGAGAGAAGGTGGTTTTTTCCATTTTAACCATTTACTTAATCTTTTTATAAAACAACTTTTTTTCTTTTTGTTTTCTTCCCCCACTTTTCCATTTTTTATGAACTTGCCTCTTCTTCTTTTCTTTCCATTAATTAAACGTGGATGCCTCCTTTAACACCTCTCTTTCCATTCAATTTTACCAAAAATTTATTTTATTTAGCTACTAGCTTCCTATTGATTCATAAACCAATTGACTTTTCAACCCTTTGAATTTTCAACCAACTTTTCTTCCTTTTACTTTTCCACCCATATCACTATTTCATAAATTAATCTCACCCTCATTCTCCCATTTTAGCAATTCACTCATTTTCCACCTACACTTTCTTCACCCAAATTTCAAATAAAATACACACAACTCCTATCCTAAACTACTTCAAACCACGATTCAAAAACATAAACAGAAAATGTAAAGAGTGGTAAAACAAACGCTTTCCCTTTTTATAAAAATCCGGGCAGCATAACGTTAGATTTTTCCAAAAACCAAAACCTGCAAATCAAACCTTTTATAAAACATATCCAAAACAGTTCCAAACAATATTTACAACGTTACAAAACCACTTTTATTTACACAACCAACTTCAATAAAACAACCGAATCCCACAGACCTCCAAAATAGTTAAGAAATTGTACACAATCCAAAAATACCGTTCCACCCACATCCTTTCGAAGATCATGGTCAAGACGCCCCAACAATTGCCTGCACCGGCATACCGCGTACATCAACGACTGCGTCCCCAACCCTAGCTTTCCTTATAGCTCTAACCTGTACTCCTGTCGACACTTACACCACGGAACACAAAATGTAAGCCTAATGCTTAGTAAGTAGGGAATAATGCATACCAAAAACATAATGCAACACAACCCCTAACACATGAAGTTTCTACTCGCTCAGTTGCTCTTGTTTCGTGTGCGTTTCGTTGCTCATTTACAGAACGGAACTCATCGCAAGTGCTAAACTGCAATTCTGGTAGTCCCCCGCAGATACCACCTTAATGCGACTGGAAAACTTTACTAGAGTTCCTCGCAGGTGCTACCTTAACGCGACTGGGTGACTCCATCTCCGCTAGTACATCGCAAGTACTACCTTAACGCGACTGGAAAACTCTACTAGAGTTCCTCGCAGGTGTTACCCTAACGCGATTGGGCGACTCCAACACAAACCACATTACGTTTCAACTCACACCATCCCTTTATGTTTCAATCTCACCATTCAAAACCATGCTCAAAACTCGTTCGTTTCATAGTTTGAAAACAATGATGCATGTCCAGGCAATACTCAAACATCAATTGAAATAAACAGCCAAACAACAACCAAACAAAGCAAACAAACAATTCCCTACCATTCCATGGTGTAGGCCCGAACGCAAAACACATTTTCCAACCATTTTCGAGGGTTCAAAAAACCCAAAAATCGAGTCAAAATTTTATCAAAAATTATTTTAAATGTCGTTTTAAACGTGGTTTGAGTTAGCAAAGTAGCGCACCGATCCGGGACGGGTTTGGGGGCGTTACAAGGATAGCTAACTAAAACTATCAAAGGTTAGCTAAACTTGAAAATTTTCACTTTCTTGAATATGATTCACCCAAGCTAGATGAGGTAACTTGAAGAGGACTTCAAGCTCATGGAGATGAACTTCAACAATTTGATTAATAAACTTTATTGATGATTCAAAGATGATTACAAACTAGTTTTAGGTATTTAAGGCCAAGGCTGAAAACTCAAATTATATTAATAACCTAAAGGAATAAATGTGAGGATGAGAGGCACCTCTTAAATGGTGCCTTTTCGCAAAGGCACCTTTTTAATTGGTCAACACACGATTAATTATGGTCTTCTTCGACCTTCCAATGTCTCCATCTTCATGCTAGCCTTTATCCCACGCGCATTATCCAAGAAAAGATGCATGTATGCGCTTGGCCTAGTTGTTGAGTGGGCCAAGTGATGCTTATTTAGTGACTCTAATTATGAGTCTAAACATGACAAAATAAGATTCCAATACAATGACTTTATTAAAAGGTCCTAATGAATAATCCACTTGAAGGAAGGCCTAATGAATGCAAGGAGTTTGGTGGCCTCCTTAGTGGCCCATCACGGTACTGAAGTGCGACCAAGCATTGAGGGCGCCCCATCTAAAAGAAATGGTGCTCGGACCTCCTCCTTTTGTAGGCTTAGGCCCTCCCATTTGATAAGGTGTGTTGGCTTCTCTTTGTTCTTGGTGGAAGGGGTCTCCTCTCAGCTAAAAAAAAAAAAAAAAAAAAAAAAAAAAAAAAAAAAAAACTACAAAATGAACAAACAAGTTAGGAAACTTCTTGGCTCGAGATCGTGTAACGGCTCCTAAGAGCACATCTCTATCAAAGAAAAATCTTTAATAAAATGTCGATAGCAGCTGACAAGACCCAAAAAACTATGAATTTTAACACCTTAAACGATTGCCACTGCTGCCTCAATCTTAGCACGGTTGACCAAAATTTCTACACAAGATACCAATGTTCCAATAAATTAATCTCAAACATGTAAAAGATAAACTTCTCCCTCTTAGCATAAGGTTGATGATTCTTCAAAGTCTGCATATAATTGATGCCTTTTTATAGGGAAAAATAGAAATTGGAGTTGAACTTGAAATCAAATAGATAGAAAACTCTATCCTGCAATCCGACGAAAACCCTAACAACTCCTCTATAAACACATTTAAATATTCCCTTACCACTCACATATCCAAACTCTGCCCAACGATCTTGTTTTCCACTACTATCGACAAAAGAATCCCATGTCGCTCCAAGATAGAGTTAGTTGTTACAATATTAGGACTTCGAAATAAGCATGATTTTTTTTCTTCAGATGATATCCAGTTGTTTCCTTCTAATTCATTAGGAAATCAATATCAAGGATTGCATCAAATTGGCTAATCAACAAGATGATTGAGTTTGCAATCGTAATTGGCCACACATAGGAGTGCTAACAATAATACTGTACATGATTTCCTAATCTTTCTAGTCATAGAATTTCTTGATACTTGCTACAATACATGCTTGACCCAATGCTTTCTCATTTCCTTTTGGACTTTACCCTAGCCGCCTTTGCCGGAGGTTGGCCCAACACTACTACTCTGATAAGATACAATCTATAAAATCATTGGACCTTTTGCTGGAGAAACAACTTTTCCCCGTAACTCTGCCGATACCCAGTTGGCTTCTAAAAGAGAAGAATGGTCAGCAGATACTAGGGGAAGTAGAAAGGCTGGAGTCCTTCTGGATGCATAGGAAAAAAAGTATGTTGTCCTTGAATTGCTGGAATGACTGATCTCTAGAGCCCAGGGAGTGGTGACGTCTTTTTATCTTCTCTTCTTCTCCACGGTACCCCTCTTTCCAAAATTCGGTCCCTCAATTTTTGTTTGTTTGTCTTCTATGTTTCGAATCCTCTGGTTACTGTTCGACATTGATCTTCCATACGATTTGTTTTTCTCCCTTTAATTCATCTGTGTTCTGAGTTAAATTATGCTCCATTGTTGAGTAAAATATGGAGCCCAAATGAAATGACTACTTTTTCTGTCTTTGAAACAAAGATTAAGCTTTTCTAGGATCAATTTGATCGACTGGCTTACAAATTAAGTAATTTCGCTTTATCTGTTTTGTTGATTATAATCGCTTTTCTATCAACGAGAATAAATAAAAAAATTTACGCATTATGTAAACTCCCTCTCTTTGATTTCGTTGATTTTCAGTGTCGTAAACTTTGATTCTTGAAGAATATTTTGGGTTTTTCTCTTAAAGACGTATTGTGTTAGATGGTATGTGATTTTAATTTTCTTTTTATATTGGAAGGAAAACATTGACACGTCAATGTGTCATGAAAATTTTGATCTATAAGAGGTTCACCCATATCACTTCTTGTTTAGCTTACTATTGTTATGGCTAAAGTGAAAACAGATGGTTTTATTCCGTTCTTCCCTCGTTGGGGTTGTGGAATATGAATTCTAAGTTATTTCCTTTCTTGCTTTGCTCTTTGTTTTGTATAGCTATTAGCTATACTACATTAGATGAAGCCTTCCTGTTGCCACATTTTTTATTATACTGAGACCCTTTTTATGTATATTTTGTCATATTAGATCATTGAGTTTCAGATATTCTAGTTCTTAAAGTCAAATTTTGTTTTCTAATCTGGGAATGTGCGCTTTGCTATGGGACGCTTTTGAAGGTTGATCACTTTGGGTCACATCTAAAAGCGCCCTCAAAATGGTATGATTTAACTATTTGTTCGTGTTGGTCCTCATTTTTTGTTATGAGGCGTGGGTTTTTGAATTATTTGTTGTGTTATTGCCTTTATGATTTGAATAAGGTTTAGTTATAATTAGTCTTCGAATCGTGAAAAGTATTAATAAAATGTTTAGGGGGTATAAACCGTGGGTCACTGTTCCAGGGTGCAACTGGACCTTGGCCACCCTTCCTACTACGCGGTAGCTGGATTAGTGCAGTAGGCGATTATCATGGCAGCATTTGGCTGTTCTCTTGCAAAATCCAGTTGAAGAAAGAGTTCCTTCTTGGAGGAACTTGTTATACTCGTCATTTAGAGCTTAATTCCATCTAGGTCTTGGTGTTAATGGAGCTCAATCTAGTTTTGTTGATCAGATCGCTTTGGATTGCGGCGACACTGCCTATGCTCGTAGCTTTCTTGCCCTTCTCTTGGTTGAGACCGTTTCATGCAACTGTGTTGGGGTTTGCCAAGAGAGGAAAAGATCATGAAGTCATCGCGTGTAAGTTTTGAGAACTTTTTTGTTTACTGCAGTGCTGTTCATTCCTTTTATGAAAGGAATGTCTGCTTGTTAAGAAAATTCCATAGAAGAAACAGAATGATTAATGTAACTCTATGTAGAATGATTTATGTTAATTCAGTCCAAGAGGCAAGAAGTGAAAATTATCGTATGTAAACTGGAATTTTCAGTTTTTATATCTTCTTCATTTTGCTGAATGTTTATCCCTACGATTCCTCTCTGCAAATTTTGCATACAACTTCTTATACGGCATGATACACTGAATACAAATCTTGCTTTCTGGCAGATATTCACTGTTCCACAAAAGTTCTTCTGTCACTTCTATGCGCTGGCTGTGATCTGGACTACAATATTGCTTGTATAAACTTGGATGTATGCATATAGCCTCACTCCAGTGCTCTCAAAATCATTTGTTTATTCCACCATTACCAGCCAGTTGGCGGGAGGTTCCCATTTCTTCTCCTCACACAAATCTCCTCCAACTCCAAGGGATCAGTGGTTAATGGTTTGGCAATCAGTTTTTTCGCTTTTGTTGATGGAGATTCAAGTTGTAAGACGCCTCTATGAAACTGTATACGTCTTCAACTACAGCCCATCTCCTAGAATGCACATTTTTGGTTATCTAACTGGCCTGTAGTAAGTTTATTTTCTAGTTCATTGTATTATAACATCTCTTGTCCATTCTATATGTCCATAGCTGCATATGTATTCAGTTAAAGGTGGTGGTTGTTGCTTTGAAATATGCTCATGGAAATACTGCAATACCTATTTTTGTTGTATTTTAATTGCTACCAATGAATTCCTCAGCTTGTTCGTTGCATACTTGTAAAAACCTTGTTCCTACTGGAAGATTGCTTATTAACTTCTGTTTTATTGTCCATGGTAAGTTTCTACACAGCTGCTCGACTGTCCCTTTGTTATAATTGCATGGCAGAAACCTGTCAATTTACAGCAAACTTGGTTGCAGAATTTGCTGTCAAGGGGAAAAGGCAAATGCCAGCCATTGATTTCAATTTGTGGGAATTGTTTAATCTTTTGACAAAGCTTGGGTGGATTCAGTGAATTGGTGCAGCTATATTTTTGTGGGGTTGGATTCATCAGCGTCGATGCCACACAACTTTGGTTAGTCGCCTCTTCAACTATCTACCACTTTATCTTAATGTTGTTTTCTCTTTTTTTTTTCGTGAATTGTAATCCTAAATTGATGCTCTTGCTACATTTATCTCATCTATATGTGTAAAATTTTAATTTTTGAAATGGTTGATCTTTTTTATGCTAGCTTGGAATATTAATTGATTTCATTTGAAAATTGGAAGTATAATGGAGCAATATGTCTATTGAGATTGAGATTGACTGGACCTCTGATAAAAATTGAATCATTCATAGTTAGAGGTTTATTGTTTGATTGGTCAAATCCTAACTCAGAACATGGAACCCATTAAAATAATAGCCAATGAGAGAAATCTATATTATTCATGGATTCGACAAATCTCTTAACTAACTGTGAAAATTTTATTTTCCTTCTTTTAAATACTACTAGTGTGGTCAGTTCCATTTCTTAGGGCTCTCTTCGACAACATCGTGATCAAAGTGAAGACTACGTGATCCCTCGGGGCGAATGTTTTGAAGTTGTTTCATCCCCGCATTATCTTGCTGAGATTGTAAATCTGTCTCTCTCATATTAGTCACTGTCAATGTCTTTGTCTGAGATTTTAGGCATTAGGTGAATTTTGATTGCAACTCTTTCTCACTTTCATTCTCCTTCTATCTTTGGGAACAACAGTGAAGGTGATATATGCTGGTCTAGTGACAGCAAATGGAGGAGACCTTTCAGTCTGGCTTTTGTTTGCATTTGTGGTAATACTTTTCTTATTTGTAAAATCAGTCTACCTTCTTCCCTTTAGCATTTAGTTTTATTCTGTGTCTTCTATGTGCTGGTTGCAAATCTTGGCATTGCTGCAGCAGGAACACAGAGGTGGTATCATCAGAAATTTGACAATTACCCGCCAAATCGACGTGCCGTTATTCCATTCATTTACAAGCTAATGACTTATCGGATCATGAAAATGTCTCGCATATAGTTTTGTTGATGATTGACAAATTCAATCTTCCTGGTGTTGGTGAATTTCTATAAAGTTACCTAGAAGCACATTTCTTGATAGAGTACTGAAGAGAGATGATTTAAGTTCTAGGTTCGTTATAGCATTTAATCTATGCAAAGATCTCTTCTTTAATCTTCCCGGAAGTCCAGTCGGAACTTGGATCATTTGACAGATCTCTTTCCTGCAAGTTCTCGTGATTGTATTACTCAAAAAACCTTAATTGTGTAATTAATTTTAAGATTACGCGAATTATCTGACAAAAATATATTTGTTTTATGAAAGTTTGTATATTTGAAAATATGCATCGACTAATTTTAATTACTCGAAATTCTTAACCTACCCATTTCATTTGTTGTTTCAGTAGGGATGTACAAAACCGAACCGATCTATGAGACTCGAACTGAAAATCAATATGGTTCGGTTGGTTAATCGAAAATTGGTTTTAGTGAATTTTTCTATTTTCCTTTATTCTCTAATTAATTTTAAAAATATACGTTGACGTGTTTAACAATGATTGATGTAATTAATATAGTAAATTAACTATTTATGATTTAGTATATTAATTACAGCAATTATTGTTTGGTACGTCAGTTAGTATTTTAAGATAGCGAAACAAGAGAGTAAACTTAACATTATTCTTCTCGAAAGCACGAACAACCTTCCCTCTTTGCATCATTGTATTATTTAACATTTATGTTTTTCCAATCTTCCAACCTTTATTTATGTAATTAATTTTATGTCAAAACTATTTGCTTGGTAAAAAAAATTTCACTGAAGTTTGTATATTTGAAAAGTTGCATAAAATACATAATTTTTTATGATATGAAAATTACTATCTTACCCGTTTCATTTGTTCTCAGAGATTGATATTGATTATGGGAAAGCATATTTCTGGATTTAAAATTCATCAAGGCGAATGTGATGGATATTTCAGGATTTAATGTTGGGCCGAAGCCCAAGTCTAACTAGACCCGGTAATGCGTGGATCACACGCACCAACAAGAGTATTTAAGCTCCGCCTTTACCAAGGAACCATCTGTTTAAATCTTGCAACTCTCTAGGGGTGAGCAAAACTGACCCAAATCAAAGAACCGAATCAGAACCGACATATTTGGTCCGGTTCTAGTCTGTTTTGCACATAAAATAAAGGAAATTTGGTTTTTCTTTATCAAAATCGAAGTTCCCAGTTCGGTTTTCGGGTTTCATGATACAAAACTACTAAAACTGAACCGGGCCATTATTAAAACTTAATTTACTAACCCTATTCAGATTTCACTTTTAGCTGTTTAATCTCTTTCTAAGTTTTTCTTTCTCTCTCGTAGTCGCACTCGCCAGTCGTCGCTTATCTTTGTAATAGTTCTCTCTCACAGTGGCCGCTGAGTCCTCGACAGTTAACAAACACTACTATCGCGCACTGTCTCTTCGACTCTTTTTTCCTTTGTCAACATGTGAAGGACGAACCGACGAAGGTAAACTCTCTGTTGTTTGTCTATTTCAGTTTTGTTGACCATCTATGGCCTGGAGGGCTTCCTAAATTTTCTCTTCTGTAAAAATAAGTTTCTATAAATAGTATTGTATTGATGTAAACTTCGTTTTAGAATATTAGAAGAATTTCAGAGTAGAAATTTATTACCTATTATGGATAGGATCTGATCTAGTAGGAACTCTTCATTTGTTCATCGTAGAGCCGAGGTCTAACTCGATATGATCACCCAAAATCTGTCTTCATATTGGTTTTTTTTTTTAAATTATTTAAATAATTGTTGAATGTCAATCTATTGCCCTGTTGTTTATACTGTGATCTTGTCTAATGCGTGTTTTCTTTCTGTAAGCTTTTCTTAGGATTTTTGATTTAGTCTAAGTGCGTAGTGTTTGTGTTTTGTTGTGTCAAACTGGATATCTCCCTGTACCACTCTATGTTTTGTTATAGTTTAATGACATTATGCCATTAAACTACATAATATGTCTATAATAAATGAACATATATATAAGCAATTAGATTTTTTTTTTTAATTTATAACATTGTTTTGACTATTAACATTGATGAATTTATTAGTCACTTGACAGAGAAAACTTGAGACTGTGAAGTTGCTGTCAAACACACAATTTTGCTTGAGTTGATTTATTTTTTGTTAGATTATTAGATTGTTGTTTTTTGTTGAATTTGACTAATGATTAATTTTTGATTTTATAAATTGTTGTATTTTATAAGATGGAAACAGAAAGCATTAATAAAAATGTAGAAATTCCTTGTCCTTCTACTGCTTATGCTGTTAGTGTTCGTAAATGGATGACAAAAAAAATCTATTATTTGGAATCATTTTACTGTTGTTGAAAATAATAATGATAACAATTCTAGAACTAAGTATAATCATTGTAGAAAAACATATACATGTAATACACTTGTTTCAAGTATCTGTTATTTATCTCTCTTTTGGCCTTGATTATTCGATGCATGTTCGTTATTCTGAATAAGGGATTCAGGTTTGGACTCATGATATTTAGGCATGTTGGTTATTTAAAATTTTTTATCTTTGAAGTTTCATTTAACTATAAGGGCATGATCTTTTCCCAAAGCAAGAGAGAAGTGATTGAAATTGAAAATTCTGTGGGAGAAGAATGATGTTAATTGTTGTTGACTTAAATAGGATTTAAGTCTAAATATGTTTTTGATGATGTTTTTGAATGATAAGTAAGTAATTTGATTATGTTGATTATGTTTAAAAAATGAGAATATTGAATTATGCATTTGATTTTAATCCTTTGGAAATACCCTTGAAAAGGGTATTTTAGTGTTCTAATAATATTGGTTAAATGTACAAGGCGTGCATCTGCCGATAGAGTACAAGGCGTGCATCTGCCGATAGCTTTTAAGGTCTGCTTCTGCCGATGGCGTTTGAAGCTGCATCTGCCGATGGCTTTCACGCTGCATCTGCCGATGGCTTTCAAGTTGCATCTGCCGATGGCTTTCAAGCTGCATCTGCCGATGACCTTTCAAGCTGCATCTGCCGATGGCGTTTCAAGATGCACCTGCCGATGGACTTCAAAGCGTGCACCTGCCGATGAAGTTCAAGATATACTTGCCGATGGTTTTTCAAGCTTCACCTGCCGATGGCGTTGAAGATACATCTGCCGATAACTTTTAAGTTGCATATACCGATGGACTCTTAGAGCAACTCATACCGATGACGTGGCGATTGAATTAAAGCTGCTTCCACCGATGATCTTCCGCCAGAATTCAAAATAGCCGCGAAGCTACAGTGACGTCGTTTTCAGCATTAACTCCAGAACTTTAATGGCGACGACGACTTGCAACTACAGACGGCAACGGCTACCTGATCTAGTACGGATGCTTCCCAACGGTAACATTTTCCATTTGAAGAAAGAAGCATTCAATTCAGAGCTGAAAAGAAGATAGAGTATTTAAGCCGAGGTTAGAGCACGAAGATACAATTTTTTGCGAATTGAAATCATGAGCCCTAACCTGCGAAATTTTGTCATACTCTGTATTATTTTTCTGCACCTCTCGATTTTAACTTGAGATTCAATCCTTGTGAGAGTGTAGTCTAAGCTTACCATTTACGAACTCAACATTGTGTATAAGGCAGTGGATTGACGCTCGTGAAGTTCAATCCTGAATTGTAAAGGCAGTTGATCGGAGCCCGGAATTCTGATCTGTTTTTCTCACTGAGGAGAAGGTTAAGTATCTTCAAGGGGTGAACCTTGAAGAGTGGATGTAGGCAAGGTTTGGCCGAACCACGTAAAAATCTGGTGTTGATTTTTCTTCTCTCTCTCTCTTTTACTGTTACTGATTGATTGCTTGTGTTTAGTAATTAAGAAAATTTTAAAAAAGGTCTAATTCACCCCCCTCTTAGACAAACTCGATCCTACAATTGGTATCAGAGCGAGGTTTAATATTGTCTAAGTTGTTTATCTAGAAAGTATTGTGATATTTGAAATGGCATTCAACACACACTCTACACAAATGGAAGGTCAATCTACCACTAGACCTCCATTCTTCGATGGTAATGATTATGTTTACTGGAAATCTTGGATGAGAATCTATGTTCAGGCTATGGACTATGACATATGGAATAACATAGAAAATGATCCATACATTGCTACTAAAACAGAGAATGGTGTTAGGATCCCCAAAGCTTCACACGAACTAAATGATACTGACAAAAAGAACCTTAGCCTAAATGCCAAGGCAATAAACACCTTGTACTGTGCTCTAAATAGAGACGAATTTAATAGAGTACAAGGGTGTGTGAGTGCTCAAGAAATTTGGCACTTATTAGAGATCACACACGAGGGCACAAATCAGGTGAAAGAGAGCAAACTGAATATGCTCATACACGAGTATGAACTATTTTCTATGCTTAAGGATGAGTCTGTTTCTTCAATGTTTACTAGATTTACTAACATAACTAATGGTTTGAAAGCTCTTGGTAAATCTTACTCTAGTGAAGAACAGGTCAGGAAGATCCTCAAATGTCTTCCAAGAAGTTGGCAGCCAAAAGTGACTGCCATACAGGAAGCAAATGATCTCAAAGCTCTAAAGCTTGAGGAGCTCATTGAATCTCTCATGACACATGAGATCACAATGAGGGCAAACGAAAAGGAGAACCTCAAAGAAAAAGAGGTCACAAAGAGAAAGGACATTGCTCTGAAAGCCTCCTCTAGCAAAAATGAAGTATCTGAGGATGAAGAAGAGGAAGATGATGAGGATATAGCTCTCATCACTAGGAGATTCAGTAAATTCCTGCAACGGAAGAGGATGCAGGGAAAAAGATTTCCAAAGGGTGAGAAGTTTCAAAAAGAAAAGAAGATCACATGCTTTGGGTGTGGAAAGCCTGGTCATATGAAGGCAGACTGTCCACAAGCAAAGAAGTATCCCAAGAAATTCAAGAAGAAGGCCATGAAGGCTACTTGGGATGAAAGTGAAGGTGACACCTCTTCCTCAGAAGATGAGGAAGTTGCCAACCTCTACTTTATGGCACACGAGAATGAGGTTAACATTTCCTTAAGTGATAGTGAATCTGATGAAGATGGTGATACGATTGATGCATTCAATGATCTGGTAAAACAATTTAGCATGCTAAAGGTCAAATATAATTTGCTGAAAAAGGAAAATGCAAGCTTAATTGAGAAGCATGAAAATGAACACAATCAGCATGAAAAAGAAGTTTCTGAACTGAAAAAGAAAAATGAGACCTTAAATAGTTTTGTTCAGAAATACACTTATAGTAGTAATCAACTGAGCATGCTGTTAAGTGACCAGAGAATGCAATTAGATAAAGCTGGCTTAGGGTATGACAGGTTGAGCAAAAAGAAATCTTACCAGAATTACTTTGTTAAATCTACTGTTTGCCATATGTGTAATGAAGTAGGACATAAGTCTTTTGTATGTCCTTTAAAAACAAACAGTCTGAAACCAGGTAGAAAATTACAGTGGGTTCCTAAAGGAACCAAGACTAACACTAGGACCCAAAAGATTTGGGTACCTAAGAAGACTACTTGATCACTGTTTTGCAGGTTGACAGCTCTCCCGGGAAGAATCAGTGGTACCTAGACAGTGGTTGTTCAAGGCATATGACGGGAGACTCAACCAAGTTTGTTGTTGTCAACAAGAAAAAGGGCAGTGTTACTTTTGGTTGAAATCAAAAGGGCAGGATTGTTGGCATCGGCAATATAGGTAATCCTTCTAAACCAATCATTGAAAATGTATTATTAGTAGAAGGATTAAAACATAATCTGCTAAGCATAAGTCAGTTGTGTGACAAGGGCTATAAAGTAACATTCAAATCAAATGCTTGTGTGATCAAAGACATTTCAACTAACAATGTTTTGTTTAAAGGATTTAGAAAAGAAAATGTCTATATTGTTGATCTGAATGATTTTGAGCATGTTGATGAGAAATGCTTCGTTGTTAATTCACTAAATGACTGCTGGACTTGGCATAGGAGATTAGGACAAGTAGGGATGGATACCTTAGCTAAGATTACTAAGGAGAATTTAGTTAGAGGAATCCCTAAGATATCCTTTGAAAAGGATAAGGTCTGTGAAGCCTGCCAAATGGGCAAGCAGATCAAAAGCTCCTTTGCATTGAAGAATGCAATTTCTACTTCTAAACCTCTCCAACTTCTTCACATGGACCTCTTCGGTCCTTCGAATATAGCCAGCTTAGGAGGAAAATTCTATGCTTTTGTCATTGTTGATGATTTTTCTAGATTTACTTGGGTTCACTTTCTGAAGTCTAAGGATGAGACTTTTGACACCTTTTCTAGTTTTAGGAAAAGAGTTCAAAATGAAAAGGAGCTCACCATAGTTGCTATTCGTAGTGATCATGGTGGAGAATTTGAAAATGAGAAATTTGAACTCTTGTGTCTCAAGTATGGAATTGAGCACAATTTCTCTTCTCCTAGAACCCCTCAGCAAAATAGTGTTGTTGAGAGGAAAAATAGGTCTCTCCAAGAGCTAGCTCGAACTATGCTTAATGAGAATTCCCTTCCAAAATACTTCTGGGCAGAAGCTGTGTCAACAGCTTGTTATGTGCTTAATCAGGTCTCCATAAGACCTATTCTTGAGAAAACTCCCTATGAGTTTTGGAATGGTAAAACACCCTCTGTTAAGTATTTTAGAGCTTTTGGAAGCAAATGTTTCATTCTAAACACTAAGGATAACTTAGGAAAATTCGATTCCAAATCTGATCTTGGAATTTTTCTGGGTTATTCCCTTTCCAGCAAAGCTTATAGAGTATTCAATAGGAGAACTCTAGTTGTAGAGGAGTCAGTTCATGTTATTTTTGATGAGTCCCCTCAACCCACAATCAATGTTGATGAGGATGATATTTTGGATAAACAACTGGATTCTCTTTCCTTAGAAAAGCCTAGTGATTCTCCCCAAGTAGAAAAATCTCTAGAACCTTCCTCTACTTCTCTAGATATTGTTCATGTCAAGGATGAAAATTCTGCTCTTCCTAAAGATTGGAAGTATGTCAAAGACCATCCAATAGATGAAATTTTAGGTGATCCTTCTTTAGGATTCAAGACTAGATCCTCCCTTAGGAATCTCTGTTCCAATGTGGCATTTATTTCTCAGATAGAGCCTAAGAAGTTTGAGGAAGCCGAATTTGATGAAAATTGAATTGTTGCAATGCAAGATGAACTAAACCAATTCGAAAGGAACAATGTTTGGAAACTTGTTCCAAAACCTGTTGATCATCCTATTATTGGAACTAAGTGGGTTTATAAGAATAAAATGGATGAAAATGGGATTGTAGTAAGAAACAAAGCTAGGCTAGTTGCCAAATGTTACAATCAAGAAGAATGAATTGACTTTGAGGAAACCTTTGCACCTGTAGCTAGGCTAGAATCCATTAGAATGCTCTTAGCCTTTGCTTGCTACAAAAACTTCACACTCTTTCAAATGGATGTAAAGAGTGCTTTTTTAAATGGATATATCATGGAAGAAGTTTATGTAGAGCAGCCCCTAGGATTTGAAGACTATGCGAAACCTGATCATGTTTATAGATTTAAGAAGGTTCTTTATGGACTTAAGCAGGCTCCTAGAGCTTGGTATGATAGATTGAAGAACTTCCTTGAGGAAAAGAATTTCAAAAAGGGAAATACAGATTCAACTCTATTTACCAAGCAAAAGGATAATGACATTCTGTTAGTTCAAATTTATGTTGATGACATTATTTTTGGATAAACTAATGTCAACTTGTGCAATGAATTTTCTTCCCTCATGCAAAGTGAATTTGAAATGAGTATGATGGGGGAGTTAAATTTCTTCTTAGGGTTCCAGATCAGTCAATCTCCTGATGGAATTTTCTTCTGTCAAGAAAAGTACATTAAGGAACTTCTTAAGAAATTTGGATTAGAATCTGCTAAGTCTTCTAAAACTCCCATGAGTACCACAATAAAATTGGACAAAGAAGAACATGGAATAAATGTGGATATTAAGAAATATCGTGGGATGATTAGATCCTTGTTATATCTGACTGCTAGTAGGCCAGATATTCTATTTAGTGTCTGTCTTTGTGCTAGATTCCAGGCTGCCCCTAAGGAATCTCACTTATCTGCTGTCAAAAGAATTTTCAAATATTTAAGTGGGACTCATGATTTAGGATTATGGTATCCAAAGGGCACATCCTTTGATCTGATAGGATATTCAGATTCTGATTATGCAGGAAGTTTAGTTGATAGGAAAAGCACCAGTGGAACATGTCAATTTCTTGGTGAATCCTTAGTTTCCTGGTACTCTAAGAAACAGAATTCTGTTGCAATGTCAACTGTTGAAAGTGAATATATTGCTGCAGGCAGTTGCTGTGCACAAATGCTTTGGATGAAGCAAACTCTAGAAGACTATAATCTGTTCTACGATAGGATTCCTATTCGGTGTGACAACACCAGTGCAATTAACATATCTAAAAATCCTATTCAGCATTCTAGAACCAAACATATTGATGTAAGATATCACTTCATCCGTGATCATGTATAAAGAGGTGATATATCCTTAGAATTTGTTAATTTTGTAGATCAACTAGCCGACATCTTTACCAAGCCTTTGGATGAAAAGACATTCAATAATATTAGAATAAGGCTAGGCCTCATTCGGGTTGAGACAAACTAAGGCTATTCCTCTGTTGGAAATTCCTGAGTGCTAGAGCATTTCCTTCTGTGATGGCATCGGTAAATGTTGAGTCTTCAATAGGCATCGGAAGGTACATGTCTATCGGAAGGCATCGGAAGATGCAGTGTTTGTCAATTGGCATCGGAAGATGCATATTTTCTGAATGCATCGGAAGATGTATTTTTAATCTGTCGACACGTGTGACTCATCAGGCTTATCAGTTTTACACGCGTGTGTCCCTCGCGTCGGGCGATGCCCTATTCTCTTTTAAACTCTATTTCTTCTCAAAGACGCTTCACATTTCGCGCTCTTTCTGAAAAACCCCTGCCCTACCAGTTCTCTCTCTCTCGCAAGTTCTATTCCTTCAATGGAGATTCAGGGTTCATCTTCTCACGCTGCTAAGGAACCAGCCAAGAAGAAGGCCAAAGTTTCTGCTCGTCCTCCACGTGTGATTCCCCGAGCAAAAGAGTGGCCCTCTCTCTACTTTCTCACTAAAGCTGCGGAATTAAGGTATCATGAAGATTATCAGTTCAAATATCTAATACTCAGTCGTGGGATTGACTTTGATGATTTAGCTGGGATGGACATTATTGAACCCTTGAAGGATCTCGGGTTATTAGGTCTGTTTAATGTAGAATCTTATTATTACCCGGAAGACATCAAAATGGTCTATGCCAATCTTAGTTTCACCTCTGATTTCTCCATTATAGAGATGTTAAACGAGCGAGCTGCTCGCCAGCTCGCTCGCTCGACTCGTTACTGTAGCGGGCCGAGCTTGGCTCGGCTCGCTACAGTAACGAGCGAGTTTGGCTCGAGTCACACAGGCGAGTCGAGCCGAGCTTGGATATCCCGGCTCGCGAGCCAGTGAATGACAGGGCTCGACGAGTCTGCTCGCGAGCCAGCTCGCGAGCTGGCTCGTCAACGGAAGCCCAACTCAGGTCCTGCGGCGAGCGCTGAACCCTCTTCGACGCGGCGACGCCTGACCATCAAATGCCTGAGTAGCTGAGTCATCTCGCCAGTCTCCTACTGCTCGGTCAAGCTCAACTCCGATGCTCTCTCCGATGCCTAGGTCGGGCCGTCGGGGTCCTCTCTGGAGCGATCAGTCGCCCTATAGGGGCGAACAATCACCTAAGGGTGAAAGTTCGCTCTTGGGCGAACTTTCTGCTAAAATTCCAGTGAAGGGGTCGATTGCTCGCCTCTCAAGGGGCGACCAATCGGTGGCTTTGCTCATTTAATGTTAAAAAATATTTTAAATAAATTTTAAGAAATTTAGTTAAAAAAAAAGTTTAAATTCCACTTTCTAATGAAGGGGCGATGCTCGCCCCTTGAGGGGCGAGCAATCGGCTCACTGTTCATGTGAACAGTGCACTACTATTCACGTGAACAGTATAATTACTG